>CM066236.1:10625237-11825237 GCA_033675125.1 Athetis lepigone
TTTGAATGCTTATATTAATAAATGCTTGCCTTTTCACATGTTAAAAGGTACTCGATTATGGCCTCCATCAAAGCTTCTAGAACCTTAAAGATATTATTTTCCTCTGTTTACATGACTAGGTAAACTGTTTGTGCAAAAAGTAAAAACAAATTTAACAAGACGTTTCCTGTGATTTCGTGCGAGATATTTCATACAAACTCATAACCAATATTTTATCCCCTTTGCAATTGAATTTGCATTTATTAACACCAAAATGCTTGTCTCTGTGTATAAATATTTAACATTGTTATTTCTTTTTCATAGAAAGAGTTATTAAGACCAAAATGAATTTAATAATGTTAAATGTTATTGACTTTCTAACTTGCCACTTTACCACAAATTCACATGTGTGGGCTAAAATACCCGTACAAGATCAAAACTAAAAGGCAAATCCCAAAATCAGCGAGAAACCTGAGACAACTATTAATTGATCACTGCCTTATTATTAACCTACTAATCATAAATGCATACAATATCATCATCTCCCTAGACTTTCCCTAACTTTGTTTTAGTCGACTTCCAGTGTATCCGAATGTCACTGAAAACGTGGTTATTATGTAGTAACTACCTTCGTAACCCGATATCCATTGGTAAAATTTGTTAATCTTTCTGACTTTGGACTACCCGTAACGTCTGTCAAAGATGTATTAATAACTTTTTGAGCTCTCTAATAGTGTCATGACACTGGGTTTCAGGCTTCCACTGACAATTTGTAATAGAACAATTCAATAGCACTTTACCCGTTCTGGGAGACCAACCCCAAAATCCTAAGCTCAACTATCACACTTGCCACAGCAAAGGCAACGAGGCAGTCAAATCTACCAACACACATTAAAATAAATGTACACCTATAATAAACAAACACATTGGTACTTCACTATAACAAATAGTCACTAAAGACATTAAGGTTTTTGTACACACGTATTTGTCACAGAATAACAAAGAAAATACGTACTTTTTATCTCGACAAATATTAATTCTACCCTTGAGGTATATTCCTAGCGATAGCGGTTTCTTAGAAAAATTGAACTACATTACGTACAATAAGGTGCTGACAAGTATTTTAGATGATAGTGTTAGTCTCGAGTGGGTAATAAACATGTTCTAGAAAGTTCTTTAGAAGATGAATCGTGCAGATGGGAGTTGATAACATACACAGTGTTTCGCGTAAATTGAAAATGTCTGACTTTATATCAGTTTTTTAAAGCAAAGTCATAAATAAATTAGTAGATACTTCTTCCCTCTTAGCGCGTTGGTCCCTCAGGAGTCTCGTAACAATAGATGATGAATTTAATCTCATTAGTCAATATTAATGGGTTGATTAGTGTGTTGTTGTTTGAATAGGTTACATCCGTACCGGGTTAACAGGTACGTATTATAATGTTCTCTATATATTTAGTCCTCCGAACACACGTGATTTGAGACACAATAGGAAGACAATAGCAGCCCGACAGCCGGCTGTCAGTTGGTCGTCAAGAGGTTAAATGGTAACCTGACTGACTTTTGATATATCAACGCACAGCCCATACCGCTGGTCCGAGAGATATAAAACTTGGGGGTGTGTTTTTTGTGAAGTGTGTAGATGTGTACTAAAAAAGGAACCATAGAAATACGTTCCCTTAAGCTGGTTTTTATTCTATGACTTCATACGTTATCTTTTTAAATATAATATTATTACAATTACATATTTTTATATAATTACAATCTATCTTTACCTATTTAATTTGTATTAATAATATTATGTTTCATGTTGTATCACAAGCGTAACGAAGAAATTCTTTGTTCTCAGAATGAACTGTCAAATGCATTGGACGTCAAATGTCATTCCTGCCTGCCACAGATAATAGACTAGTCTGCGCCCGCGCGCGTTCATTGCGCGGGGAATTTATTATTAGGCAATATTTATGTTTATTTATTTTTTATGTTGTTTTGTCTACATATATTTAATATAATAGTTTTTTTGCAAGTGTCCGTATGTGCATCCGTGACATCACTAGCACTTTCGGCCCTATCAGAATATCAGCGCTGCGGTATTTTTTATGGAAAAAATCGCAGCATCATGCTGAGATAGGGACCGTTTTTGGCCTCGCACAGGTATTCTGTTTTTGTTATATAGTTCCATGTTTTTTGTTTGTGTTATTTTTCTTTTCCTGTGTGTGACCAAAATAAATGTTTTTCTTTCTTTCTTTCTTTAAATTGCATGTTGTAGGTTTGTGGCCAAAAGACCGAATACAGGCGCAGTTATTGATCTCGCAGACCTCAGTCAGATAAAGTATTACTGAATAAATCTATCAGGACTTTTTTTATACCAGCCAAGAGTTTGGATGTTAGTGGTGTACTTTTCGGGAAAGGGAGGCTTTCTCAATAAGTATCTCTTCTAAACGTTACAATCTAGTGGACTTATGGTATATTACAGCATAATAATACCTACATTGCTTTTTATAATTATGCATAAACTAGCTTTTGCCCGCGACTTCATCCGCGTGGAATAATAGTTCCCGTTCCCGGGCAATTTCCGGGATGAAAACTATCCTATGTCCTTTCTCAGGTTCCAGACTATATCTGTACCAAATTTCATTAAAATCGGTTTAGTAGTTTAGGCGTGAAGAAGAGACAGACAGACAGAAAGACAGACAGACAGAGTTACTTTCGCATTTATAATATTAGTAGGGATTAGTAGGGATAAATATTCAATTTTTTACGGTTACGTTTCATAATGTGTTGTATGTATTCTATTACCTAGTCACTGTAATCCTACTATTTCAACGCATCCCGACTAAAAGCGAAGTTTCAAAAGAACTTCCACAATTTTATTGCTTCCATTGGAATTCCTGTTTCGTAAATTCCCGAACTCACAAACTCAAGTTGCTTCACATTCACAATAATACATGATGAACACATATTTCCTTTGGCTGCTCAGCGTCGGATATAGCAATATCTCTGAGGCATACTTTGTGCACTCGAATATAATATTTGTCTTTGGTATATTTATTCTCCAACTTTATATCGAGGATGAGCCCATTTTCTTCAAAAAGTCGCTTGAGAGGAAATAAATGTCGTGAAACTGCGAGTTTGAAGGTATTTTGTTAGCATCGTAATTATAGGTAATATATTGTTGGGTATTTAGTCTGAACGGCCCAAATCGTATTGCCCGCGGGCCATTCGCCCGTAAACAAAAATCGCATACGTTCGAAAGGACCGGTGATAAAATGATTTCAAAATTAATTTAAAGGTACAGTCGCATACATTGTAATAGTCGCTAAGTTTATGAATTCTAACTATTTAAATATTTAATTATTTTTGATGATTTGTTGATTTGTTTCTTTAAAATAAGACTGATTTTTACTAAATCTTATTGTTTAATTGTAATTTTTTATATTTTGTTGATTTGTTTCTATAAAGTAGGACTGTTTTTTTTTCAACTTTTGTGAACATTTTATATTATTGTTGATTGTTTTTCTAAGGGAAATAATACAAATCTAAGAAAAAAAAAGCTTGTATTTCAACTTTTTAACTTTTGCACCCGACTGCACTTGATGTAGTTTATGACACTTAATTTGTTTACCAGTTTTTATCACCGGTCCTTTCGAACGTAGGCAATTTTTGTATACGGTCGAATGGCCCGCGGGCCATACGATTTGGGCCGTTCAGACTAAATACCCATATTGTTAATCTATGCTGATATTATTTATGGGACAGTTACTCTCTCTGTCTGTCATCTTACACAGTTAAATTACTGAGTCGATTTTGATGAATGAACGTTATGCCTGTAATAACACGTATACTATTTAATCAACGGCTTGATTGCATAGGCAATCACGCCGTGTAACTGATTTAGACGCACCAAAAACGCTGTATTGACGGCAAAAAACAAATTTTTCAGCTTAGTTCAACAATATTTTCTAAAATAATTATATCTAATAACTAACCCTAAGCTAAAATGTAAATAAGTAATGTCCTTTTTATGTCGAATACTTAGATAAAGACGTTAACCACTGAATCTAACCAATAATCTTCATGGCCCTTTCCTGTTTAAGTTCGGATTCCAATATTAGACTCCACAGTTCACAACCCATTTACTGAGAAATACAATAGTCCTCAGTCAGAATAAATTAAATTTTAAGATTAAGTTTTGGAATCTGTGGGATCCTGTAATGCCTTACAAAGAGACCTAACAGACCCACAAGGGTGTCCCACCACTATCTAAACTTCAAACTGGGAATCGAACCTAGAAACTCACGTTCAGCAGTCGTGTTTGCAACCACACCACCTGAAGTTTGAATCTAGAATGACGTACACTTTTGCAACCACACCACCTAAAGTTTGAATCTAGAATGACGTACGTGTCGACAGTTTACAATCTTGCATAGACTTATATGAAACTATGAACTACATAAAAATTAGGAAACTCTGACGACGAACCGTATGCATAGTACGCTCAGTTTTCTAAGTAAGCTGCCTAGACGCGTATTTCGCGATGACATACATATAGATAAAATATGCAGCAGCGTATGTACATAATAACATAGTTTTACCTCACAATATGTCAAAGCCACAAACTGTAGGCACCTGTGAGACCTAATTACCATCCAACAAGGAGTTATTATTTATAGTCCCACGGACCAGCGCGGCACACGAAGCTAATCACAGAGGTATGTCATCCGGATGATATTGCTGACCGTAACCGGGTTTATTTATTTACTAGCTTTTGCCCGCAATTTTGTCAGCGTGAATGTCGGAGGTGGAAAATCGCAGATTAAAAGCCTTTGTATTAAATTTCATTTTAATCCGTAAAGCCGTGAAAGTGATATAGAAGGTTTTTTTTGGGGAGTGGGAAATCTTAAAATGACTTTCCCCGGCCTGGGTACGGCGGGAGGAAGATTTTAAGAAGGCGGTGTCAGACTTTTACTGACTAAAACCCACTCATGTTCCTTCGGTTGCCCTTTATGTTCCGGGGTCACGGTAACTATTATAAACATTCCGCAACCACCGAAGACAAGTTGTGCTTTTGATAAAAAAAATGAATGAAATACGGTAAGTTTGCACAAATACACTTGGAGTAATTACAGTTTTGTAAGAAACTAGCTGCTCGCCGCGGTTTTACCCTCGTTACGTTATGATTTTAATTATTACTCCGCTCCTGTAAGTCATAGCGTGATGGCATGTAGGCTGTATCTTATTCTAAGGTATAAGCTATATATATTACTTTACAGTATTATAGCTTAAGCTTTACATCTTCAGTAAAATCTGTTGTGTACTTCTTGCATGAAAGAGTAACAAACATCCACACACAGAAACACATACGCACACACACACACACACAAACTTTAGCATTTATTATATTAGTAGAAATAACTTTAAAATCAAGGGGGGAAAACTTTTTCATTAAAAATCTGCTTCGATACAAATGTACATACATACTATGTACTGCACAGTAGAATTTCATTTTAATTCTATAGTTCATCCCTTAGCAAAAGTTACAGTTCGATTTCACAACTTAGTTTTATCCTTTCGTATGTATGTACCTACTCATAAAATGTGGATTATACAGGGTGTCCCACGGCTATGCCACATGGAGGGAAAGCACATTAAATATTGTAGATAGAATATACTATAATATATACTGAAAGAAGACATTATTTGAACTTTAAAAACATTTTAAACTTTACTCATATATGTTTAAATAAATACATAGTTGAACCGGGAATCGAACCTGTCACTCGAGAAAATTAATCAGCCTGTAGTTTTATCCTACCGATCGAAAGGCTTCATCACAAGGATAATTTTTTGCTAAATAACATAGTGTCAAAAATAAAAGGAAGACCATTAATTTTAACATTTTAAATACAAATTAGTAAATTTTTCAAATGCTCACAATGAGTCCCTTCTTTTTGAATACAAAGTGATGACTTTTGATTATTTCGTTCCCTGCCGATTTTTTGGTCTTGTTGTGGTGGATATTTATTTATTTAAATAATGCGTTCTATTCAAGTGGGTAGATTAATTAGTAATAAGTAGTTATGATTGTCAATTGTATGTCCTTACGGCAATGTAAGCTTAACTTTTCTGAACAAAATTTCACATCAAATGTTTTTGTGACACTATGTTATTTAGCAAAAAATAATTCTTATGATGAAACCTTCCGATCGGTATGATAAAACTAAAGGGCAATTATTTTTCTTCATGGAACAAGTTCGATTCCCGGCCCAACCATTTAATTATTTAAATATCTATGAATGCAGTTTAAATTGTTTTTAAAATTCATATAAAATTCTTTCAGTAAAATGCTCCATCTACAATATTTAAGGTACTTTCCCTCCATGTGGCATAGCCGTGGGACACCCTGTATATACGAAAATTGTAACAACATAATTATCTAAAAAGAAACTATGAACTAGTAGGCATAATAGCAAGTAGACATAATATAATACAACTAACCTACATTTTTGCAAGCACAAACATCGTCATATAATCTACTTTTACTTAACAACTAGATTTGACAAAACTTTTCTTTTAACAAAAATGGCTTATCTTATTACTGGCCGTATTTCTTTCCAAAACATTGTATACATACCAACCCTTCTCCCAAAATAACGTAGAAACATTTAATAACGTGTAGAAATAAAGATGAACATTATCGAACCCGTCTTCATAACGATAGTTCTCATGTTCCGAACTTGGGTAAGGGACCGAGAAAGCAATATTAATACTTTTTATATCTCCCATAAGCCCACGGTAATGTTGGCCTAAAGATCCCAAATGTTTCTTAGATCGTCGTAAAGGAATTTCGGCCAATCAGAAAACAATTTCCTTGGCATGCTGGTACCTACTGTGTGGGTAGAAAAAGCGTGAGATTGTATGTGAAATCGTGCGAAGAAATAAAAATTTTCTTCGATGTACGTAGATACATTATTACTATCTTGATTGTCAAAATGTTCGCCAACGGAATCATGGTCGGCCAGGCAAAGCGATTATACTTGAGAAATTTCTCAGTAGTAAGTACTACAATAAAAAAATTAGATTTGCTAGCAATAATGTTCAGATTTTGCTACTTTACAATAGAAATAATATGGTTAACGGAATTAAGAGATTGTAAACGTCGTCTCTTCGAAAACTTCACGCAATACACGTGCGAAAAAATGGTCATACAAGAAAGGAGCTTGACTTTTCAGTGCATATAAATTCTATTATATCTAAATTATGTAAGAAAGATAAAAAGAGTCTTTTTTACATAATAACACAACACATTGTACTAATGTTTTTAATAGTTCAAGAAGTATTTAATAATAAAAAAGGCAATCTCTATAGGAAAATCTATCGTCAATTTCATAATTTTCATAGTTTACATTTTCTAAGGGTTCAAGAGGAAAAAACGGAACCCTTATAGGATCACTTAGTTGTCTATCTGTCAAAACTCTTTATCTCAAGAACGCTTGGGTGTATCGAATTGAAATTAAAACTGTATACTCTAGTCATGTTATGTATGTTAAGTTTGGGCACTTTATGTCACAAAACGTATTTTTCGACACTCTCAAGGGAATCAAAACTCTTAGGGCACTTGCCGTTGATTTAGAACTACGAAATTTGGCACAAAGCAATGTTATTCATATATAGCAAAAAAAAATCAAAAATCTATAAAGTTGAATTACTCTAAGATTTATGTACCCAGCATGTACAGGACTCTCAGTGTGAGAATCCAACTCACACTTGGTCAGTTTTTTGGTTATGAATGCAAAGTAGAAGGTTTACTTTATAACAAAAAAGAAAATACGCACAACTTGAAACAAAATTTGGCACGCTTTGTAACATAATCGTAAAAAGTTTATGTACTAATTGCAATTGCCATGGCAGGCAAAGCAGATGCAAAACTGCAGTACTTTGAACCAATTTTGTATATTTTTGTACTAGAACCTGCATAGATGGGGCCAGCACCCGTTGTTACATTTCAAATCAGACGGTATTGTGTTGACTGTATATTTAAAATGGCAAACTAACTGACTGATTGACTGACTATTGATTCTAGTTGATTCTTCCCAAACTGTTGGTTCTAGAGACATGAAAATTCCAGAGTATGTTCTTATTCTTCTTGTTTTTTGTGTGTGAGAAGTATCCACTAAGAAAGGATGTTTGAACATTCAACCTCTAACGGGGTAAAATATTGGATGAAAGTTCGACTTGCAGCTTGATTTATGAACGAACAGCCCAAACCGCTGGTTCTAAAGACTTGAAACTTGATCTGTGCTCTTTGTAAATAGTCGGAAATCACTAAGAAGGGTTAAAGGTTAGGGATTGCCGGGGTTGCGGAATGTTTATAATAGTTACCGTGACCCTGGAACATAAAGGGCAATCGAAGGAACATGAGTGGGTTTTAGTCAGTAAGAGTCTGACACGCCCTCCCGCCGCACCCAGGACGGGAGCAGTCATTGGATGATTTCCCACTCACCAAAAAAAAAAAAGGAAAGGGATTTTTAGAAATTTGTGTCATAATATATGGATGCTCGACATCCTTGCAGGCGAAAGATAGCCCAAAATAAACAGTTCAAAATGTAACTTTTCAAATAATATTTTAGTTACATAATGTTAAATTTTCTTAAAAATGTACACGACATTTTTGCATGACTTGGCTAACCTAGCCAGTAATAGCACTGATAGCGCGTGTATATGTATATAACGGAAGTTAATTACAACGATACCGAGACTTGAAATGAACGTATTGAAATAATTGAACAAGTCGTGTTGATAATACAAGGGAGCTTATATATCATACTAGCTTCTGCCCGCGGCTTCGCTCGCGTTAGAAAGAGACAAAAAGTAGCCTATGTTACTCTCCATCCCTTCAACTATCTCCACTTAAAAAATCACGTCAATCCGTCGCTCCGTTTTGCCGTGAAAGAAAGACAAACAGACAGACAGACAGACACACTTTCCCATTTATAATATTAGTATGGATTTTGTACCGCGTTAAATAGCTTCCATACCTTGAGATGACACTTTCGATTTCCGGCTTTCACTCAAACTTTTACTTTAGTTTCGAGGTATTTACTGATTACGTATCTGTTCCGTGTGTTAAAATAAAGTTGAATGGAAATATTAAAGAGGTTTGCAGTAAATCACAAGTGTAAATAAAAAAAAGCACCCGATCGTGACTGCAGCTAACAAAAGCGTTGATATATACTAAACGGCTAGGCTGATTTGAATGAAACATGTCTAAAAACCATTGCTAACTAACTAACCTACTTTCAATTGAAGAAAACCGCATCCAAATCGGTGTGCCACAAACAGGCAGCACGCACACATAGTTGTCAAACTAATAACACCCCTAAGTTTTGTCACGGATTAAAAAATAGACACTGATAATGGTGCCGATTCTCTTATTAACAAACGTAACTAAATTTAAGTTTTGCATTTTTCTCTTTCTATTTCTTAAAAAAAAAGGCATAAGATACATTTTAGTTTAATCCTGTCAAATTAGACAGCGCCTGAAGTAAATTGACGTATTTTAAGTCGCCATGTATTTAATCGCGTCTAAATTATCTATGGAGTGTCTAAATTTGACAGGACTTAACTAACATTTTATCTTCTGTCCTTTTCTTAATGAAATATAAATAGAAAGATGCACTTAACTTAAATTTAGGTTAGTTTGTGAATAAGAGAATCGGCACCAAAGTCAGTCATAAGCTATTTTCAGTGATCACGTAACGTCGACGTAACTAAAATGTAGACAGAATAGGTTTGACAAAATAAAACCAATCGTTTGGAGTCGATTTTCCGCCTATATCGAGATAAAAGGCTTTGGGCATGTTGTATCATGTTTCGATTGACTAGGCTTTTAGCAGAACATGAATCCGAATGCGTCTCTTGTATGTAAATTGCTGATGTTGAATGTTCTCAATGTTAGCAAAATTTGTCTAACAGACTATTGATTTTTCATTTTAAATAGAATTAACTTTTAGTTGGCTTATTGGGTTAACTATGTGGACAAGATAACCATGTGAATTTGCTTTTTGAAGAGGCAAAACACGTGTCTGGTTTTAGTTTTGTGGGTGGAAAATTTGTGCTGCGCAAAACGTGATTTTAATTTTAGCGGAATTAAAGTCATATCTCTCTCTATCTCCTGCGGTTACATCTACATTTTTGATTTCTATTTCGCTCCCGTAATGATATTACATTTCTCGATAAATGGGCTATCCAACACAAAAGAATTTCTTCAATACAGACGACTAGTTTTAAGATAGATAAGCGCGTTCAACCAAACCAATTTTTTAACCCTTATTACTATAGATTTGCTTAACAGTTTAAAAAAGGGGTCTTTATTACTATAGATTTGCTTAGCCATTTATAAAAAAGGGTCAATAAACAGTTGCAGGTATCGTTATAAATTTTAACGTTTATCAATTCCAGTTTAACATTTATAATTTAAATAAATGGAAGTTCGATGAAAAAGCGAATTGAATCTTGTTGGTTTCAGTATCTACATTCAAAGAATTCCTGAGCATTTGTCGGTTGCATTCAACGTAACCAAACCGTTGCTTGGAACAATTTTATTCATGTCTTCTTTTACTGTTTCAAATGGCTTTTACGCTCTATACTAAATAAATATTATTAAGAGGAAAATTTTGTATGTTTCTTTGTTTGATTGTAATGAATAGGCTCAAAAACTACTGGACTGATAAGATATAGAATCAGGCGTTACTTTGCGGAAATCCATGACAGATAAAAACAAATATAATATTTAGTTTTAATTCCGCAATTTCTGGAAAAAAGTGTTGGATGCAAAAATGCACGCAAGCACCGCCCTCCCGCCCGCAAAAAATATGCACATGCAGAAGAGCAGTAAATTACATGCAATCCGACACCCAATACTTATACTCGACACGTGTTTCGCCCCTCCACGGGGCATCCTCAGGAGATATTGACTCGTCGGCCGCTGTCGGCCGACGAGTCAACATCTCCTGAGGATGCCGATGAGGAGGAGAATATTATATTTGTTTTTATCTACTAGACTGATTTTAAAAATTCTTTCACCATTCAAAAGCTACATTGTCAATGCTATATAATTCCACGCTAAGTCTCACGGGAGCGAAGCAGTAACCAAAAACATAATGTAACGTGGGTGAAACCGCGAGGATCAGCTAGTACTAAATAAAATATAGTTACACAAAAAAAATCATTTAAAAGAAAACGATTTCGAATCAGATTCTGAATACAAAAAATAACAAACTGATATTGATGAAAATTCTTTATTACATTACATTAAACTGTACATTTTTAATCTGTGTAATGCCTATTTGAGCGATGATTTTAAATCATATTGGTTTCGAATAAATAATGGTTGTGGTCGACGGACATCGGGCGTTTTACCATAATCATGACATTTGGGAAATGGATAGCATAAAGTGATTCGTTGATGTAATTTGATTAGCTTCAACTAAAAGCTTGTAAAACTTCAGTGTGTAAATTAAAAAGCGACCTTATGCTGAGCACAAAAAGGTATTGTTTGTAAGATGAACCCGATTCCTTAGTTTATGTAGAAAGCATGTTAGAAAGTCACGTTTGTAAGTCACATTCTGCGAAATTCAACAGCAATTTTCTATTAAAGTTCCAATATTGAAAGTGTGCTGAATTTCCCAGAACATGGTCTTTATATGCCTGCAAATGGATGTAGAACTTCTTCTACGTTTCGTTTTTGAATATTGGCGCTTGTGTAGCAAAGTATGCCTTTGTTTCCAGTTTTGCGTACACAATGAGTACTAGACGCAACCATTTGAGACTACGCTGACTGTCTATCTGTCCATTCGTTGCCTGGTACAAGATTGTATCTTTCGAACCGTATCAGAGGACATAGCTACGACCTTTCGAAAAACAAATAAAATAAAATTCAAAATTAAAAGATGTCTGCATTCATCATCTCTCTAACCTTTTCCCAACTATGTTGGGGTCGGTGTCCATTCGTTCCGGATTCAACGGAATTCCGAGTTGTACGTGACGCGGGTACCAATACAACCCACTTACTAACTAAATAATATGACATTCGATGGTTTGACTTACTTCCACGTGCTTTCACGTGATGTCAGTAATATCCTAGTATAGGGAATTGCACATGAATTGAATCAGTCTTCTGATTGACATTTTTTACAGCTTTTAACAACCTATGACGGCGTTAAGGCCCAGATACACCGGAATGTCAGCGACGATGCAGAGAGCACTTTCATTGTGAAATAATTTCTAACTTTATCTATACTGAAAAGACCAGTTTCGCTTGAAGCTTTCGTGGCGGGCCACTGCTCGCGCCACCGCAGGCGGGCGCTTGACTTTTAATGCTTTTTAAACGATACTGGTTTTTTCAAGCGATACTGGTGTGAGTCGGCCCTAAAGTTCTACGAATGACAACCGGCGGGGTTATTACCTATGAAACAGCAATCAGCAATATTTGCGCAGTGATAGCGCGATCACCGCGCGATCGTCAAAAAAAAATCGTATTATGTATGAACCGATTGCTAATCGCTCGCTGATTGTTATAATACACTTATTGCTACGATGTCGATAAAGTAACAATCGCTGGAACTAATTAAATATCACCTTTAACAAAAAAAACTTAACTTTGCTCTTAAAAACCATACTAAATACGAAACCACCAAACGAAAAATGCATATTTTAGTTAACTGATTGCTCCACAGAGGCAGCACTATCGCTAGATTGCTATTTGACGTGACGTATTTTGAATTGACGTTTGAGCAGCAAATATTGCTAAATTATCGCGATCGCTCGGCTATTGCAAGATACGTAATCCCGGTGCGGGATTGTGTGCAGTGATGTCCTAGTTATATCAGAAAGTATTTGAAAGACTGACGCCATCGACCATAGGGCCATCATCATAAAGAATGTTTCGGTGTTCCTATACAAGAAACATTAAATTTTTAGCCTAATCTCACACCTACCGCACATTAGTAATGAACCTTTCGTGAACTCTGTCGGTTTTTGAAGTGGTTTTCTAACACAAAGAAATAACAAGTTCTTAAACTCTGTATTTACCCATTGTAATTTAGTGACAGATAAAGTGATAAAAGCCGGTTAACCAATAAACTTGTCTGCTAACTATTACTGTAAATTTGCGTGAAAGTTTCAAACTTGCTGGATCTATTTAATGGGATCCGTCTAATTGGACGTAGTTTTGACGTTAACTGTTGTGTGTTCGTTATACAAAAGTTTTTCTACGTTTTTTGTTATATTTTCGGCAATTTCGGCTCCTAAAAGTATTCTAATTGCTTCGGCCAAATTATTCGTTGTAATTAGTTTGGTAAATGCTGGTACCGTTTTTGTGTTTTTTTTTTTTGTGGCTTGGCTCACGTTAATTTTGATAAAAGAAAAGTTCTTACCGGCCAACATTATTTGTTTTGGTCAGTATTTTGAACAGACGCCATATCGAGTTAATATACAGTCATATAATTATTTATTAATATTTATTTATTTATAATTTCAGATAGCTTGAGCATATTTGCCTACATAGAAGAATTATCACAACTTTTATTAAAAGAAAACTAGTAGTAGTAAAAATAGTTTTGCGCCGACCACAAGAGAACACGCAGTATACACGAAGCACCAATGTATACCACGAACAATAGAATAAGGAGACACAGCTACAGCTGAGGAAAGGCTATACTACAATAAAGTTTTTTTTTACTATACATTATTCGCTATTAATTATTAAGTATTGACAATCATCGTATCCAGTAATTGGTGTTTAACTCATTACAATCCATTTTCTTCGTTTGATCTCAGCAAAGCTATGTTCGCCGCGCGAATGTCGGAAAAATTATGCATGCTCTGAATGGTGTTTTCATATTATGGAACGACTTTACTTGGTGTATTTGTCAAACTATTCGCGTTACTTTGGTGGTAAAAATGTTTCTCTAGAATTTTTAGAATAAGGTTCATATTACGTTGCCTAGAATACGCAAGTAGTTAGCCAAAAACGCCAAATGAAGTTGCACCTTTACGTTTCATGTTACGTTACAGCAGTCTGTCCGCGCCTTTAGCAAATCTATTGTGCACAATTTTGTAATGCATTAATGGAGTTTGTAAACTAATGTATTGGTATAAAACGAGTACATTTCTATGGAATAAATGTAGCTTGGTTAAGTGATTACTGCAGACGGAGTTTTTGAAATCAGGGGTTTTCAGTAAGTCATTTGGAATAAATTCATCTGTCTGATCAAATATTACGGTTTAAATTTAGGTATAGGTATGTCTGCCACTTTATATAGAACTAGCTTTTGCACGCGACTTCGTCCGCGGGGATTACCGGGATGAAAACTATCCTTTGTCCTTTTCCGGGTCCCGGACTATATCTGTACCGAATTTCATTAAAATCGGTTCATTGGTTTAGGCGTGAAGAAGAGACAGACCGACAGAGTTACTTTCGCATTTATAATATTAGTACGGATTATTTAATGGCCGTCTATCGACATCTATAATAGTACCATCACACAAACAGATTGCATTTGCCGAGCCTGTATGCCTTACCTAATGAATTTGTTGTGATGCTATTATTATGCGCCATGAATTAATTTTGTTTAATCATTTTAAGCCTACAATTGCTCTCATGTAGGCAATACATGCAATTACCCTTTATGGCGTTATAAATTTGACAGTTAATAAAATAAATCAATTTTTTTATAATATCTTTGTAAATAATGTACATTAAATAATAAGATAGACTTTTTTTAAAAAAAAAGCTCATCTTTAACCGCCTTAACATTATGGCTCAAAGCGGTTTTTGTCATGTTTTTTTGAATAGATCCTACGACGAAAGTAAGTATTCATAAGGAAAAGGGACGTTTGAAATAATAAGTGAAGTGTGGTAACAGTGAAATAAGTAAAACTATTATTGAATTTATGTGAATCTAGCTATGGGATAACTAAGGTAAACACCGCCGCTCACAAATATCCACAATACCAAGGGAGTTGCAATTGCGTTTCCGTCCCTCCGCCCTTACGATCGACAACAGCAGCGCGACAGCCGGCTGTCGCTTGGTCGTCGAAAGGTTAAGAGGCCGTTCTTTTCTTGCAGGTTCCTCAGCAGTATTGGTCTGGTATATATTGTAAATAAATGAGCCTGTACCCAGTCTTTTAGGGTAACTGTCAAGTAGCTATTTACTTTTTCTTGTTTATCTAATTATTTAAATTTTACCAAGGTTTAACCAGCCCGAGCTATTAGTGTTAAGGGTGGACTTTTAAATTAAACAACACTTAAATTTACTACCAGCTTTTGACCGCGACTTCGAGTCTTTTTCTAGATGTTCACTGAAAAATATAACTATTCAATTTAACTATCCTTTTTTTATGTAGATCTTTTTTTATTCTGGACATAAGAGGTACGAACAAAATAAAACTAACTAAACTTATTTATATATAATTAATTAGGTATTTAATTTGTAAAACAAAAAGATATTCACAGTTTACAAAAGCATTGAAATAATGGCTTTTTGATCTAGATTATTCGACAAAACGTAACAATTTATGAACACACATAGGCTGAAATCTGAATACTCCATTAAATTAAATCGCTGAAATTCACATTGCAACTGACTCAAATAATAATGAGTTTGTGTACTGATTATGGCGTTTAGTTTATACGTTTTCACGAAAATGGTATACAATTTCCTGGTTTTGAATAATTCTTTGAAGTTGATAATGTTAAAGATAAAGATAATTTTATTTGTCCAAAACATGAGTATACACACATCGCATGCAAGATGTTACATCAAATTTATCCGACAGTCATGTTTTGCCTGAACGGCGTACAAATATGAGATTACGTAGCTCATATAACTGTTTGAAAACACATACCTATCACAACCACAAGAATCATAATATAATCCCACCAAAAACATTTTATGTAAAATGTTGCCAAGACAACCAACACAAGGTTTGCCCTGTGAAAAATATATCAGATCTTATGTAGAGCCAAACTTCTGAATCTACACGGCCTAAATCTATCGACCTTAACTTCACAAATTCTACATATCAGTAAAAATCTATGGCTTCGCCGTTTCACTACCGCCGTCGTGGAGGTGACGCGAATATTTAGTTTCTGAAGTAAGTAACGAAACAGCCAAGCCATACATTTTTACTGATATACTTAAATCGGTGAATTTTAGATATCAATAAAATCTAAAGTATTAGAGCTATTCAATTGAGACTTTGTATGTTTAATGAGTCTATTATTGACATCACATCTTGTGAATATGAATTGTCTGGTACATCGGTAACCAACTCTATGAGGGTTCAAAAAAACGGCGAAACACTTCGAGAAAAGGTAGGTTACTGTCCTTGCGCTTCGCTTGCTTGTCTTGGCGGGGGCACGACCGTGCCCCCCGATCTAATTCTACATCCCGTGGCACAATTTAGCTAAGTGCAACGATGTCACAGACACTACGTGACAAAGAGATAAACTAATTCAGTTTTCTACATTCCATAGTTATGAAATTGTTTTGGCTTTAATTTTATTGTTTTAACGGTGATCCACACGGGATTACTAATGTATAGTCATACACAAATAATTTGGGAAAAACTGTTCGCAAAAACATAAAAGGAATAATAATAACTTTTATTTCGAAAGTGGGGATTGGTTCTGTTTGTTATTTTCGTTTATATGTGTTTGAAAGTTGTTTAAAAAAAAGATTTATTTTTTTAGTGTCATGACTAGTGTGAAAAATGGAATAATCAAACCAATTAATCAAAATAGTTAAAATATCACATTCAAACAATACCCAATAGTAGGTAACAGAATTATCAGAGTGAATAATTTCCCCTAACTGAAACAATTGCAAAGTTTCCGAACTGGAACTAACATCAATACTGAAAATAATAGAACTATCTAAAATACTTTTATTATCACTGAAAAGTTATTTAACACTGACAATAAAGTTTCTTTTTCACGTTAAAAGAGAAACATTTTGCTTCTGATACCCATTATAGTTTGGTTTCTGATGTGGAAACACATACTAGATACATAATGATGCCCGTGGGTGCAATAGCGGCTAGAGTTTTGCGGTCAACGAATAAGCCGATATGTTGTTAGGCACTCCTACCGGTTTGTCGACATACGAATGGAATAAATATATTATTATGAGACCAGTTTTTTAACACATTTAGTTTAAAAAAGCAGTATTTTGTACAAAATCTCTGGTGACTGACAGGCCCCGTGGTTGGGTACGGAACTGCTAAAAAGCTTTAGATTTGAATTTGAGTTCACATTTTGATTCATATTGTTAACTAGCTTTTTTTTCGCAACTTCGTCCGCGTGGATTAATAGTTCCCATTCCCGGGAGATTTCCGGAATGAAACCTATCCTCCTCCTCCTTTCTCGGGTCCCGGACTATATCTGTACCAAATTTCATTCAAATCGGTTCAGGGGATTAAGCGTGAAGAAGAGACAGAGTTACTTTCGCATTTATAATATTAGTACGGATTAAACTTTAATTACTGTAATTAAAGTTAAAGCGTACTCCACACCATACTTTATAATAATCAAGTAAATAGTTTAGTCGTAAAAGCTTAGCAGACAGACTGAGACACTTTTATATTTATAATCTTACTTAAAATTTCAAAGACCAACCGACAGCCGGTTGTCGGGCAGGTATTGTCTTTCTATTGTGTCTTAAATCACGTGTGTCCGAAGGATTAATGATTATTACTTATACTATTTTAAAATAACAATAATTACAATTGTGTAGTAAACTAATTATATAGTCTTTTTAGTTACCAACGACGTACAAAAACATAAATCATGGAGCACAAAAAGTAATTTAAGGCCCGGTCAAAATTTCTTATAAAACTTCGCCCCTTTATAACCTAACTTTATTTGCGCAACTTTTTTACTCTGCCACGTAATAACCTAAAAGATAAATACCGTAGGCGAGAGCCTAATCTTCTGAACAAAAAAGTTTTATTTACTTTGTATCTAGTCTTTTTGGAGTAATTAGCGGAGATAAAGGGGCAAAAAGCGTATTTCCGCTCCGTCATAATTATATTATTAACGACCCGTCTTTCTCACCGGACGATTGTTTTTTTTTGTTAGTAAAAGTATGAACAATATTATTATAGTCAAGGATATTTGTGTAGAATTTCATATCATGGGTATAGTGTGTGGGTGTAGTGTTCTCATCATGGATAGTGTTGTAGTGTTCGGAAAAGTTAGGGCCTAACCTTATGATAATGAGATTATACAACATAGAGTTGTAAGCCAGAAAAATGTTTAATTTACGTATTTTTCTGAATCTTACGATCCAGGGACTAGTTTTATTAATCAACTACCATTGTAATCACTGATAACAGAATATGTACACAAAGGACATTATTAAAATTAAATTTCATACATTTTTGGACGAAAATTAATGATGTTCATCAATTAATCATGTTTGACTTTAAACTTCGAGACACAATAGAAAGACAATAGCAGCGCGACAGCCGGCTGTCGCTTGGTCGTTGAAAGGTTAAAACCACCTAAGATTTTTAAATCGAATAATAGTGAAATTACCATAACGAAAATATTACGGGCAAAGCAAGGTTGAAAATAATTACTTAGGAAGCGTGAATTTACTCCAAAACGTCGTCATGTATGTTTGACGTCACTTGCCCCTAATATTATGCAAATTAAATGTGACACTACGTTCATTCATCTTACATTTCCAACTCCGTTTCTCACATCTAAACAAATAAATAAAATTTAAGTGTCTGTTTGTAATAATAAAATAACAGTTTTTTATAAATATATAATTATGATGACATAAACCGAAATAGCGTTTACGTTGAGCTCATTTTAGGTTACCAAACATACACAACAAAAACATTTTTTTGAATGTGTATGTCCTCTCGTAAGGTTCCGGGTTATCTCCGAAACTGCTAAATCGATTTTGACAGAACTTACTGATACCTACACGCGTTCCCAAGATACTTTACAGAAAAACAGGCAGACCGTCAGACGGACAACAAAGTGATCTAAAGGTTCCGATTTTTCCCTTCCGATACGGAACTCTAAAAACACTTTTTACATAAAATTTAACTTAACGCAAGTGATACCACGGGGGACAGCAAGTTAATTATATACGTATGACTATGACAGAGTGAAACTAGTGTACGTCCACTTCGCCATGAATTTTAACGCACAAACACACGAATAACTTCTGTCGTAGGAACGCACACACACTCAAAGGGTTAAGTTAATGGATCAACGCTTTTGTTCCAAACAAACGTGGACTTGAATATCCAGATTGTATCTCCACAAAATAATAACTCGTACACAGAGTAAATAATTTCAAAGCAAATCAGTATTATCTAATAGAATAATAAAACGCCCGGCTGTTGTAACGAAGTAATTTTACAAAGCTCGCAACGCAAGGGTTTATGAAATAAACATTAGATGAGATTTTTGTTGAACATTGTTTTTGGGTTAGGTTATACCTATGTCCAGAACGTTTTAGTTATTTTAGCACCCGCATGGCATTTACGAAATAATGATACCATGTAATCTTCAGGTTAAACAATAGCAGAGCTAATGATATTAAAAGTACCTAAAAACTTGGAGGTAGAACTCAAGCGCTCCACATAACACTCAAACTTTACTGTATTATGATAAAAAGTCAGAGAGTATCATCATCATCATCATCAACAGCCGATAGACGTCCACTGCTGGAGAAAGGCCTCCCCAAAGAGACCTTCCACATGCAGCGGTCTTGCGCCACCCGCATCCAACGGGACCCGGCGATCTTATCTTGATAAGATCATCGGTCCATCTTGCGGGAGGCCTGCCCACGCTGCGCGGTACGCGGCCGCCACTCGAGAACCTTTCCGCCACAACGGCCGTCAGTTCTACGAGCTATGTGCCCTGCCCACTGGCTTGTACTTAAGTTTGGCACTTAAGTTTGGCAATACGACGAGCCATGTCGGTGGTTTTGGTTGTCCTGCAGATTTCCTCTTTACTGATTCTATCACGCAGGGAAACTCCGATGAGAAACGCTTATGAGGCGCACTGTGAGTGACCACGTCTCTGTTCCGTAAGTCATCACTGGCAACACACACTGGTCAAAGACTTTCGTCTTGAGACATTGCGGTATTTTGGATAAGATATGACGTAACTTCCCGAACTTAGAGTATACTTTATCATATTAGTGATTTACTGGCGGCCTCAAAGCAGAGCGGGCACGCAACGAATACTTCATTGTGCCGCGGAAGCGTTGCGTATACACAACGTACGTTTACGTTTTTGTCAAGTGATTGTGGCATGTTAACAACGACACTGATTTGGCTGCACAGCGTATTCGTTGCGAACGCACAACAGGATCGCCGTGAATAGCAGTGTTTTGTACGTCGCCGCGTCGTTAACTTGCTGCTAACACGTGACGAAAATGTCGTGAATTTGTCACGCGTCCGCGACGTCGCCGCTGAACAGCCGCTGCGTGTTCGCAATGCTCTCGCTCACAAACCGCTGTTTTCAACTGACTATAAAAACGGAACTCAATTAAATAAGGCAATTTTTCTTTTGTATATTTGTTACGCAATTTGTTCGCCAATTGTGCATCAATTTAAACCTTCGATCACACGTGATTCGAGACACAATAGAAAGACAATAGCAGCGCGACAGCTGGCTGTCGCTTGGTCGTCGAAAGGTTAAATTATTGTTTTTTTTATAACCTACGGAGGTACACTAAAACGCCTCAAAAACGTGAAAAACAACAAACAAAATGAAAGACTTTAAAAAATAAAGCTATTTGTCATTGTTATATCTTAGAAAACTGTTTTCTATTTGTTTAGAAGTTTTTTATCGAAGTTCGAATCTTATGTCGGTCACGTATAGCTCCGGCTTTTGTTTGTGATAATATCACTGATCGGAGCAATAACACGTGAGAATTATATTAATTAGGTGAAAGAGGGCTCTAATTAACTGTCGATAATTACTGTGTTGTATCGTATTGGATGACAAGATTTAGTATAAGATAATTAAGGAAATATAGCTCAATCTTTACTTCTATACTAATATTATAAAGAGGAAAACTTTGTATGTTTGTTTGTTTGACTGTAATGAATTAGCTCAAAAACTACTGGACCGATTTAAAAAATTCTTTCACCATTCGAAAGCTACATTATCCCTAAGTAACATAGGCTATATAATATCACACTATGTCCCACGGGAGTGAGGCAGTAACCAAAAACCTAACGTAACGCGGGTGTAACCGCGAGGAACAGCTAGTTTATGAATATTTTATAAACTCAGAATGTTTTATTAATATTATAAATGTGAATGTGTGTGAGGATAAATAATCCTTTCTTAAGAAAACTTCAGGTATAAAACAACACCACAATCTCAACCACCAAACCATGTTGATGTCAATTTATTCGACATCAACATCAAATTAAATGCCTGATATTGTAGACCAAATAATGAAATAACATCAATTTTCTAGCCAGCGTATCTCAATCATTCTGTCAGTTCGATATAACTACCATTTTATGAATTTCTATGTCCAATCATAGCTTCGTTAATTTGGCGTAGTGAAACATTTTGAATTTGCATCAATAATGAGCTTATCCAATGGACACGACAGATATCGACTTTTCATTAAACATTTAAATTTCAATACTCATACCAATTAGTTAATTCAAGTTATGGACTAGTTCAACCATAACTGATATTGACACAATTATGTTAATGATAGCTAATACTAAAACTAGATTGAGTTGTTTGTTTGTTTGTGAAAGTATTTACTGATTGGATTGAAGAAATACTTAATAAAAAGCTAAATTATCAGTAAGTGACATGGGTTTATGTTTACTAGTTTATTTTCTTTTACAATTGACGTGTCAAAGTGCCTTTCTAGTGAACTCGTGCATTTTATTTGTGAGCATGTCAGGGTTCACAAAGCAACGTTTCTGTGTTACGGTTAAAATAATTCAACCCGTACGATCTGTGCACCTCATTGGAATGCTTTCTCTACTCGCGCTTCTTCGCGCTGTTGCCCTGTTCGCCTCGTTCGTGTAGGAGCAATAGCATTCCGGCAGCGTTACGACACAGCGCGAAGTGCACAGCTAAGTCGTACGGGTAGCATGGCTGAAGCGGTATAGTTAGAAGTTTGCTAGTATAATAACAAGTACATGTTTGTGATATCTATCTTTATCTCTGATAGAAGTACATGTGAAATACTTGTCTCTGAGATGGCTAATTGTATTGCTGATAGGCGGCAATAATATGCCTTATAGTTTACTAGCTGCTGCCCGCGACGGTGTCTGCGTGAAGGCTTCAGCTCCACCCCCGTAGGTGATAGCGTGATAATTATGTTGACCTGTCCTCTTAGTAATATTCATGCAAAATTTTAAGTAATTCCATGCAGTCCTTTTAGAGATTAGCCCGGACATACATACAGACAAACAATAATAAAAGATATTTAACGTTCAACGTTTTTATTTAACGTTTTTCATGTCAAAATAGTCTCCCCTCTCTTTTAGATTTAATAGGCTGGTTCAAAAAAAAATCATGACGGTCGTCCTTGGATTGTACCTAAGAAAGCTATAACGGCTCAGATGAAATCGTTGTTAAATTGTTAATGCGACGTGTTTCGTTATTGAACCCTATTCTATGCGTGGCCTGACACGCACTTGACCATTTTTTTTCGAATTTGAGGAATACGTGTATAAACACTGCATCGCCGACGCCACAACCCGTCAGCATTTCCGCTTCAATTATATTCCTTTGCAGTGAGATGACTTTGAGCCGGGTCCCGTTACACAGCTTCGGAGGGGACAGGTTCCGAAGAAGCATAATCGGGACGCCGACCTTCAGCTTGATGGTGTGTGCTGGAAGTCCACTTGTTGTAAGGGAGTTTAGGAATTCTACGGGATAATGTGTGGCGTCATCTTGATCGACTACAGTGTTTATGGACGTACATATAAACTACTTCGCTTCCCTCAATTTTCGAGAGAATGCTTTCGTTGATGACTGGAGCTTGATCATTTTTGGGTGTTAAAATGGCTCGCTGATGTTCCCATACACACAACAAATGAGTTCTTCTAAGGAGGCCACTCTACTGAGAGACTCTGGGAGCACTACCTGTTTACCTCTTTCCTCTGGTAGAGTGCTATCGCCGAGACTTAGAAGGACATCTGAGAATTCTTGGGCAAGTGGATTGCCACCGAGCTGAGCTCGCATATTGATGGTCAAGCGCAGCCTATGAATTAATGACCACAACGAAGATCGTTTCAACGAAGCATTCACCTCGTCAGCCCTAGACCCCCGTGTCACCACAGGCAGTGTTTGCCGGAAATCGCCGCTGAACAGAACTGTAACACCACCCATCAAGTGTTAATTCCTGCGGTTGTCCTGCAGGGTTCTGCTCACGGCCTCCACTGCTTTCCTATTAGCCATCGTGCACTCATCCCATACGATCAGAGAGCAATCCCTGAGCACATGTCCCTTGTCAGTGTTACGGGTTACAAACAGACATTTCGGTGCTTTCTATACCAGTGATTATGAATGTTTTCCCTGTTCCACCAGTAGCATCCAGGAAAAAATTTTACCCAGGTCGAGCCTAATGCTTTCCAGAACAGTGTCATATTTTTGTTTTTGCTCTGAAGTGAACCTAGTGACGTGGTCATTTCGGATAGTGGTCATTAAACCCGAATCGTAATTGGTTTCGGCAGTGTACTCCCGATTTCCACGGTCTTGATGCGGTAATGATCTGGGAGCTGGCGACCCGTACTCTACCAGTGGTTTACCGCCGATTGAAATGACCACATTTTGAAGTGAACTGAGACAGGTGTTCAGCACGCGTTCATCAGTTGCTTCGATTTCACCTTCAGAAGCACGCCTCAAAGCTCGTAGAAAGTCCTCGGACAGACGACGGCGGTACTTCTCCCACAAAGCTACCGGGTTCGCGACTCCTCAAAACACCAAGATGACGGCAAACAGACAATGCATGCGACTGGGACTGTCATTATCATCATCATCATAATTAGGTATACAACGACATAAACATTTATATTACTTACAAAGCAATAATCACACAGATAAATACCGAACAAAAGTATTAACAGTCAATGTTTATTCAGTACTAAAAACATGAAATTGATGAAGAAATGATCATCATCATTAAACCGACTTCAAAAAAAATAGGTTCTCTGTTCGACCTGATTTATGGGTATTTGGCTGAGCCGATTTTGATGCGATTTTCAGTAAAGTGTTCGTTACATTCTGGGGAATATAACACTAATGAATTTAACCGGCTTCAAAAAAAGTAGGTTCTCTGTTCGACCTGTTTGTATGCATGTTTCTTCGCCTTCGTCGTGTGGAGGTACTACCGGCTTAAGTTATTTTATACATTGAAATCAGTGATAGCTTTGATTGCCTCATCAGATGTTTCTAATCTTCGATCTTATAAACCAGAAAATGCCTATCAGACCGAACAACTTTTGCTAAGACTTCGTTCTTTTTTAATGTGTTATGGTGTAGTTGGGTGCTTGGAGTTCCACATTAGGTGTTCCAGATCTTCAATTTTTATACGTCAATAGAGGGTGCTCATCAAGCTGAACAACTCCTTCTAAGACGTCATACTTATATATGTTATAGTTTAGCTGGGCTCATGGAGTTCCACCTCAGGTGTTCCAGATCTTCAAATTTATTCTTTCAACAGAAATTGCTTATCACGTGAAGCAATTTTTGCTATGATACCATTTTTGTATCTCTTATAGTTTAGCTGGTCTGTTGCGGTCCTGCACCAGTGGTTCAAATTTCTAGGATAAGTTATAGCCTATATGACGCCCAGACTTAATACTTATACAACAAAAAAAAATCATTGAAATCCGTTGAGTACTTCCGAAGATAGCTGCTGCCCGCGATGTCGTCAGTGTGAAGGCTCCAGCTCCTCCCCCGTAGGTGATAGCGTGATAATTTGTAGCCTATGTTATGACTCGACCTCTTTCCCTGCAAAATTTGAACTAAATCCATGCAGTACTTTTCGAGTTTATCCCGGACATACATACAGACAAACAAACAAACTAAAAACTAAAAACTAAAAACTATATTTTTGGCTTCGGTATCGAATGTAGATCACGCCCCAATTATTCTTTTTAAAAAAATGTCCAATGTACAGTTTTGACTTTTCTACGATTTTATTATATGTATATAGATGAGAGAGTTACTATTTACGCTATCCGATGATAAAACATGTTTTGTATGCGTACTAATCAAACTTTGACTTTCAAATTCAAATTGTGTGTTTGCCAAAAAAATACCCTATAAAAACTATCAAAAGTCTAAGTCAAAGAAAAATAAGCTGAGCGTTGCGAAATAAACCACTACCTACAGTGTATTAAAAAAGTATTGGCTTTTAAATACGAAACCGCTTTGTATGTAAATATTTTCAATAACATTTTGGCATATTTTTAGTTAAATCGTGGCGTTCGTGTAATAAAAATACCTTAAAAATCATAAAAAATATGTATTATGAAGAATGCACGGTTTATATAACGAGATACAAAAAATGCGTTACATAAAATAATTAATATAAAAGGTAAGTCCAGTAAGGGCTACCGTTTTTCTACATTGTATTCATACACATACATACATAAAAAAAACCATTCGCTTTTGTTAACCTTTACTAATTAGTTAATAGGCGAGACGACAAAAAAAATAATTAGTCCGTCAGATAGATGCTCAAAAAATTTTGGACACGTATTTTTTTCTTTTTTCTCGTAAACGAAGAATGACGAAGATACAGTACGTTAAAGTTGCCCATGACGTCACGATCAGATACATATTTTGCAGGACGGTGACGTCAAAAGCCCCTCCGGAACTTTGTTGCTCTTTATCTTTGTATTGTTTTATTAATTTGATCAAGCAAAAAATACGTGTCCCGTATTTTTGGCCAACCTATCAGACGGACTAAACAGAATGCCATTTTTTTAATGTTGTCGTCATCCCTATTGTCAGCAATACCAATTTCAAACATATAAATAACTAGCTGTCTCTCACGGTTTCACCCGCGTCTTTGGTTACCACTCCCGTAGATCCTAGCGTGACTTTATATAGCCTTCTTTGATAGATGTACTATCTAACACAAAAATATTTTAAATATGGACCTTTTTTTTTTTTTTGGTGAGTGGGAAATCATCCAATGACTGCTCCCGTCCTGGGTGCGGCGGGAGGGCGTGTCAGACTCTTACTGACTAAAACCCACTCATGTTCCTTCGATTGCCCTTTATTTTCCGGGGTCACGGTGACTACTATACACATTCCGCAACCCCGGCAGGCGTTGGCCTTGTTAGGCCCCTTCCTGTGCTGACTCTTTGAGGCGCGCGTGGAACACTAACGCGCCATCGACGCGGTCCTGGTCCTAGCCGGGCGGCGAGCTACCCATCGCTCGCCATCCGCAGAACCGCGCCTACGGTGGCCGGTAGTCGTCTTGCGACTCTCGACGTCTTCGCCTGGGTCTTTGTCCGGGGCGAGAGGCTCGTCGTTGCCTCTCGCGCGCCGCCGCTTCCTTCACTAGCATAACTGCTTCGCAGAAGGAGGCGACGGCATCCCATTCCGTCTCGCCCCGCAGCATGGCCTGAACCAGCGCTGGGCGCGAGAGGTCACCGCCGCCGATCGCCTCTACGAGGACACGTCTATGGTCCTGAGATTTTGGTTTCTGAGAATAGCGCGTTCAGTCAAAGAAACAAAAAATCTCTTTAATAATATTAGTATTTTCAAAAACAAAAGTGCATCATTAAGAAAAGCCAAAACATATATCAAAGTCAATCAAATAAATACCTACATAGGTTCAACTCATACTCATTCATTGGTATTCAGAGGTAGTACAGACCTGCAAATTGCTCAATCTTCTGTGTAGTGTTGTGCAAGCAACATGCTAACAACGATCCTAACTCAGGCTGCATCGAGTATAAATAGTAAGGATCGATACACTGTCCCCGAAATACCTCAGTGACGGTGTCTTGATTGACTTTGTAATTAGTACCGGAATTGGATGGCTTCTATTTGCAATTGTTTTGATGAAAGCATCGGTTTTGGCTATTTGACACTGCTGGTTTGGAAAATATCAGGTTTAAGTCCAGGTTTATTAGGGATAATGTCCTCTTAGCTCTACTTTATCCTAGGAGTGACCATGCGTATCGGCAAACCCCCAAATCTAGGAGCACCAGTGAATTGAGGCAAAGCTTAAAAAAGTATTATGTCGTTAAACTAATATAATTTATGTTATCAACCAGGACATTAAGTCGAACATGATAATTTCAAGAACGAGAAATTTGAAAAAATCTTTTTGTGTTGAATAACTCATTGAAGAAGGTTCTAGGCTAAGTAACATCATGCTACGAAATACGGGAGTGGAGCAATTGGTGAAATCGCGGAGGATGCCCACATAATATTCCCCTAGCGTGGGCTATCATCATCTCCCTAGCCTTTTCCCAACTATCTTGGGGTCGGCTTCCAGTCTAACCGGATTCAGCTGGATACCAGTGTTTTACGTGAAGCGACTGCCTATCAGACCTCCACAGCCCAGTAACTAGGCGACACGATACCCCATGGTTAGACTGGTCAGACTTTCTGGCTTCTGACGACCCGTAACGACTGTCAACGTTCTACGAATGACAACCGGGACCAACGGCTTTACGTGCTTTCCGAGGCACGGGCTGTCAGTGATGTCTAAGATAAACTTTAGAAAGTACATATGAATTGAAAAAGTCACATTGGTACTTGCCCGGATTCGAACCCACAACCTCTTACACGAGAGGCGGGCGCTTTATCCACTATGCCATCACGACACGATAGCGTGGGCTATCTAACACAAAAATATTTTTTCTATTCAGTTCTTGAGATTAACGTGTTAACCAAACAAACTCGTCAGTTTATTCGTTTGGAATAATTCAACGTTATTCCTCTTAAAATTTCCCAATTCACCCTTGAATTATACACCCCCTTTCGACGGTACTCAAACTAAAAACCACCAAGAAAGTAAATTCGCAACTCTATTATCCAACAAATCCTTTACACATGCCTCAACAACGCCAGACATTTTAAACTCACTTCCTTGAACGTTAAAACTCTTAACATCCGTATCGCGTCTTGTACGTTTAAAATTTACATCAGTTACGAAAGCGGGAAACTCTGGTAATAAAATCCGTGGGCTCCTTCGCGACATATTTACATAAGTATGTTAAACTTCATTCGTTCGATATACGAGTTGTAATGTGTAATTCTTATTCCAATCTCGTGTGCCGTACGTCTGTACTTATCATACAGTTTGTCAGATGTTATTGGGACGTATGTTGGGGCCAATGTTGGAAGTTTTGTGTATTGAAATGTATTGAAAATTGATTTTGGGGGTTGGGCGTAGATTTGTTTTTTGTTTCATTTTGATAGATTGTGAGTGAGATTTTATTTGATTTGTCTTTGATGTACTCGTATAGTGAACACAAAGTGAAAAAACATATTAAAACCGACTCATCTGTCGTATATTTCTACAAAATTCGATAAAATTTGTTTTCATAAAAATATTAAAACGAATGCTTCAAGTTAAAATAATAATAATTATATTTAGAGTTTAAATTTTTTTAGGACTTACTCATTTGTGTTTCTTTAAGTTTTCGATGTGAATAATATGTCGTACTACACATTCTGTAACTGATATTTTGGTATTTTTTTTTTCTTAATTGGATTTCACTCAATTACAGATGGTTCATAAAAAACATATTTCCAAAGCGAAGACAACAGATTACAACTACTTGGCAAAACGGGCACAAATGTTCAAAGATAACTTTGATTGATACGACAGTGCGTGAATGCGGGCATGATTTGTCACGAGGGAACTCGAATAGTTTTAGTACAGTTTCATGTAGCCCTTGAGAGCCTGCCTTTGTTCGCACCGGAGTTTATTTTGAAGGATTGGAATCATTTTCGTTAATGACTGCGTGCGTCGCACAAAAGTAATCTAGTTTTGCGAATTATTATTTCTTAGTTTGTGGTATCAATTTTATTGACTACAAGTCTTGATCTGATTGCCTGAGTACCCTTTAAATTGATTTAAAACTGTACACACCACATCAGTGACGGAGCCCAGAATATTAACCACAAAACATTAGCTGAACTAAAAACCTACTGCAGCAAAAAGGCATGTTCTCATACAGAGATGGCACGAGCATTGATCACCACGCTAGCTCAAGGCAGAATGACGACTTAGATCTATCTTATAAACAAAGTTTTTTTTCACCGATGTCTTATATCAAAACTTAGAAAGAACTATTTTTCATAGTATAAAATGTTCAGGATTTACATAATATTAAACATTGTAATCTTTCGAACACACATGATTCGAGACACAATAGAAAGACAATAGGAGTCCGACAGCCGGCTGTCGATTGGTCGTCGAAAGGTTAATTCTGAATATCTTTGAAGTTTTTTTATTATAAAGAACAATGTACTAAAACTCTTACACAGTAACATCACATTTAAAATATTGTTCATGAATAAACAAACATGGAACTTTAATTACACACAATGTCGTTAAATTCCAACATGAAAAAAAGGCATGATTTTCCGCCTGCGGTCTGTAAAAGACTAAAAGACATGTCCATGCCTTTGGGCAAAAGTGTGACGTCATATATGCAAGAGAATTTATTTATGAAACCAATGTAAAGACGAAACAGTAAAATCTACCCAGAGATACGTGCAGTGAATGCGAAGGGGAATAAATAAAATTGAAATGTGTGTTTGGTATTCGCGAATGCACAGTTTTTATGCGGTTTTCTGTTGACTTGATTAGAGATTTAAATGAAGTTTTGTGTGATTTTATTGTTGTGGATTGTTGTTTTTGTGTAAATGTAGAAGCATAGAAATAAGAAAAAATACATTCATAGAACCATAAGGAATGGTGAGGTTAAGCTTTGGGATCAATTAATCAAGAATCAAGTGAACATGAAAAAAAGCACAGAACAAAGAAGGTCAATCTCAGTTTTTTATTTTAAAAATACCTTAATAGGCGAAACTCTGTACTTTTTATCTGTTTTTCTATAAGGAAGTTTTATGTTCGTCTGTATCTTTATTCGTGTGTCTTTTCCCTTCCGGCCAAAAGGATCAATTAAATGGACCAAATCCATTTAATTGTCATCTTAATATAATTTCACCTAATTAATTGTATGTTTAACCTTTACAAACGCTAATTTCGCTAAAGCGTATACAGTAAAAATAACGAACGCTATTGTGACTGTTTCTAGCCTACCCTAGGCTGATAAAATTTTTGATTTTCCTAAATATAAACATTAGTGATGGGGAAGGCTTCCCCCGAAGGGGAAGGGACCGCGCCCCTCCACCGCACGGTCCTGTAGAGCTCGTCCCAGACTGGACACTCTCCCACCATTACTACGGAATGAATTCCCATAAGCCTATACTGCCTTGTCCCGACTTAGAAAGCTAGGGGACAAGGAGGGGACCAAGGATGTTAGTATGGGAATTCACAGTTATAAATATACATACTATAAAATTAAACAATAAAGTGAAGAGGCGAGAGGACACGCAAAATTATATTGTATCATGTAAAGGGGTGGTAAAGGGACCGTTACACTTGCGCTTATGAAATCATCATTAAAGATTACGTTAAGCTACAGCTAAAGCCCCACCCCACTAACGAGTTATAGTAGATGACGCGTTCGTGTACTGCTAGACCTCAATACGTGAATCCTATGGGAGACGCCGCAATGCTAGCTGTCCACGTTCTCTAAACCAATCCATGTCTTACACAATACCTGAAGGCAGTCGAACTGCGAAGTCCAACTACCATTGTGGAAGACAAGTTTATTATAAAATACTCCTACACGCGTACTAGTGTGTATGACCCTCTTACGGCAGCCTATGTGAGTCTACCCCCGTACAATAAAACTAGCACAAGTGTACCGGAGACTCGGTCTGTAGCAGAATTCGTCGCAGTTGTGCTTGGTATTCTCCGAAGTGGAATATCGTCACCTCACTCCCATAATCCCCTTTTCGAGGCGCCTTCGCCGCATATGCATCTGCCGCTCAGCACCCAAATCCCGTGTTTCGCTAAAGAGTGACGATTCAGATATGTGGCCAGCGGCCTTTTTGTTTTTTGTGGGGTTTTAGCGAGACACAGACCCTAGCGTTCATAGAACGGAGGTACCAAACCAGTAAGGGGTACTTAGCAATGACTACCCCCGCCCGGGAGGTGAGAACAACGAGTCCAACGCATACGCGTTCTGTGCCAGACCTTCTGTAGGAAACAGTTATCATCATCAACATTCGGTTGGCCTATAATTACTTTAATTAGTAATTATTACTGTACTCTCATTAGCATTAAACAATTACTGTCTGCATTGCAGCCAAGTTGGAGATACTGAATTCGCATAGAACTTTAGTAGATTGAGCAAGTACGGTTCGACCTTCCATGTCTTGTATGTCTGGTACCGGTCAGGTGTGTTAATGTACAATATGTAGCGGTGTATAATATAATATATAGCAGGTAGAGTGAATCGGAAGGCTGTCGCCGTTTCCCTACAGCCAAACGCCGATGATGAGTCCCTGCCAAGGTGCGGATTAGGTGATGGGCATATAGGGTAAGAGTATTATAAATATAATACTAAATACTAATAACATAATATTAAAGTATCTACATGCTAGAGTAAGGTAATCATTATTTATAAATCTATTAATAGTGATAACTAGTCTAGTTACTTAGGATAGACTATATGATTAACGTACACTCTAAGTAATATTTACGTGATCGTAATTAATACTAAAAACAGATCAAAGACTCACCAGAATAACGATTTGAAAGATTTAGATTCAATTACCAGACTAGCCTCGCTTCTCGCCATAATCGCCTCCTGCCACGTACAAACACTGCCACTCGCCACAAACCAGATTAGACCACAAGCTACCACGAGTACTCGAGCTATCGACGCAACTCAACTCTCCGTTTACGAACTTTACAAGACGTTGTCGAATCACTCTCCGATCTCCCTAACTTAATTCGCCTAGATCACGACCGACGTCCCTCGTCACTGGAAACCAACTGCCCTCAGCCTATCCAACTTTTACCAAACACCACGTGTTCGAAAGCCCTGCTCGCACGCATCTCCCGAATTCGCAGAACCCTTTTTTTGTTACATTTCTCAATTGTCCTAAAAATCGTTTCATGTTAATAGATGGGTCTCTTTATGGCAACCAGATGTGAATTTGTATTGAGAGTTGCACTTAGAAATCGAATATTTTACAAGTTTCTTTAGAACTCAACGATAAATTGTTTTATGGTATGACGGCTGGCACTTTTGTCTTAAATTTGTTTCGCATTAAATAGAGGATTTATGCTTTCCTAAGTGGCGGACCATGAGAAGGGTCTTTTTGAACAAAAAATAAGATATTTTGTTATTATTCAATAAGGAAACGTGACTAACCGTCACATTCCCCCCTCTGAAAATCAGACGCGTGACGCAGTGCAGCGAATGAGCTTTCACAATAGTTCAGCTTGTATCCTTCATTAAAAGATTAATATTTAGAAATTCTTCCTATCTGTTTCTAATTAGTATTCTCATTAGTCGAAATAGTATTCCAATAAGAACGCCTTGCTCCGCTATAATTCTTTGTAACATTTTTGCAAAAGCATTTACAACCGATTCGAATAATCAACTGCACTGCTTGCCCTAGTTTTTTTTTATTTGAAATAGTCTTTTCATATTCCATTGACCGTACTGCCTTTTGGCAAAGTACAGAAGACCTGTGCATGCTTATAAATTATTTGTACATACCAGGGCCTCTTCAAAGAGTATTTGTGACACCGAACCACGATACCTCCGATGCCTCTCGTTCTAAACTCGGCCTAGCAGCAGTTGCTGGACAGAAGCCTCTCCAAGATGCCCCTCGACGCCGTGTTAGCTTAGTTAGCTACCGGGGTCGTATCCATTAACTTCTGAAATAGTTCGCACGTAGACTTATTAGAATAAATTCCAATAGCGCGCCCCCCTCTGATTTAAGGAGGTTAGAGCACTTGTACAATCCAATAAGATTTGGTAGGCAACTTTTAAACATATCTATTTACATCTGCTTTGGGGACATTAAAGTAGTACCTAAAGTCCCCCCTCGGATTATAGAACTATTGTCAAGAACTAATTTATCTAAAGTGATAAATGTAGTGCTTCAGTCCATAAACATAATATTTTCTTTAAAAGGACGACAAGTCTACGTATCCAAGAGAAAGTCATGTTAGCTACACTATTATAACTCAAGAACGGCAGAACCGACTTTAGCTGAAAATTGTTGGAGAGGTAGCTTAAAACAAGAAGAAATAGGATACATTTTATCTTTTTTTTTTTTTTGGTTTTTAACCCGTACCCGATGGGTTTTAACGCAATAAATTAAATGGCATTAATATTCGTAAATCTGATGACCACATCAATTAGTTAGTAAGTAAAACTTCTCAGAGGGATTTACACTAATATTATAAAGCTAAAGAGCTTGTGTGTTTGTTTGTTTGAACGCGCCAATCCCAGGAACCACCTGGTTGATTTGCAAAATTCTGTTTATGTCGATTTACCCCTTTATAGGGAAAGACCACACAATACGAAGAAATATATCCTGAATGTACTCAATGAAAGCATGAGTGTTCCATGTAAGTGTACTTAATTCCTAACGTATGAAAGCATAATAAATTCCTAAAGTATAAAAAGTATTCCTAAAAGGGTACTTATATTTATTATTGTCAATTAAATTTAAACTAAAATAAATAAAAGTAAATTTAATGGAATTAAATTGTATAAAATTGAAATGCATTAATATTATTTGTAACAAATAGAACTGGATTGTATATTATAAGTACCTATTTGTGTGTAACGACAACGTTTACAATAAAAATAACCTTTTTCACGGGAGCTACGTCTGCCAACAACCTGCTGTGCAGTTTGTCAGAAGTATATAAAACATGTAAAATTGTCTAAAACACAAATTAAATACTTTTAGGTAATTTAATTTTATATATAACATCACGCTTTGACCAATAGGAGCGGAGCAGCAACGAATGGTGTGATAAAAAAAACAGGAACAAAACATTTCTTTTGTGAGCTTCCGTTGCGCGCAAGTCACATAAAAAATATGTACTAAAACTTGTTCCTCTTAAAAAGTTTTAGAAAAGGTCCGCGACAGCATGTGTAACTTTTTTGTAGTTTGCTCACATTTTTTTGTTTATGGCAATAAAATATGTCAAAATAATGCATCATTTGCGAAGGTCCTTTTATGACCATAGGTAGTATAATCCTTATCAATATGAATACGTTACTCATTACAAGTATTTAATTTTTTACAAAATTGCGATGTGAATAACTTAAATTCAATGAATATCTTTGGAATTATCACATTTTTAAAATTATGATTGATCGTACGGGCATTAGTGAAGCAGGTTGGTGGCTTTGCGAGACATTCCTAGCGTATACATCAAAATAACACGTATATTTTGCTACATAACATTGCGATATGAGTCACAGGAACGGTTCAGCAACCAAACCCAACATAACGCGGCCGAAACCGCCGGGCACAGCTAGTATATAAATATAACTATACCGCATCATTGCGAATATTGAAAGCTTAAAAAATTTGAACTTAGCTTCGAATCAGGAGCCACTCTACAGCCGAAGTTGAAGACAGTTGGTATCAGCTGACGTTGACGAATCTTTACACTAGCGCGACGCAGAACCGACGACACCGACAGTTCGAACAATGCGGGGCCGACAGACACGTGGGTGGCGATGCAAGTTTCCTGGAATTCGAAATAAGGCCACACAAGTATCTCATCGAATAAAAGATATATAACAGTTGAATTAATATAGTTTATGTACAACAATTATATAAACTAGATGATTTAAAGTACCTTAGAAATCTAAATCTAAAATCTATTAATCTAAGCACAAATATAAAATCCTCATTTGCTGGTCGCACGAATATATTCATGTGGGAGTTGAACCCACAAACATAATACGTTTTGAAAATTTACAACAATTGTATTAAGTTGTTAGAGAATCATATTTGCAATTTTTGATAAGGAATCACATTCCAATTTATAATTATGTCGGATTTGGACCCACTATTGAACAAGAATTTAGCTAGATTCTTAACACATATATGTAGATCATGTAAGTATTGAACTTAAAATTTTTTTTGTAAAGCTAGTCTAAACATACTTAAGCATATGAAAAAGGTAAGGATTTAACGCATAAATGTTTGTATTTAATCCAAACACATTTCAACATAATATAAATCATGCAGGGATTGAACCTACAGTTACTCTGTGTTAATTTAATCCTTCGAACACACGTGATTTGAGACGTAATAGCAGCCCGACAGCCGGCTGACAGTTGGTCGTCAAAAGGTTAACCCCCTTTTTTTTCAATACATAATCGTTGTAAGAATACTGAACTTACAACTTATCGCATGGTAATTACAAACATTTCAGCTCATAAATCGTGTGGGAATTGAACCCACAACTCATTGTTTGTTAAGTCAAACCATATCAACATATAAGTCTTGCAGGAATTGAACCTGCAACATCGTTATGTTTATTCATAACATTTAATTAATTTGTTATTAAAAATTGTGATAATAACCGTACTATCGCTTATCGTCTCTTATATTTATTTATGCTAATTACGTATATCTATTATCTATTTAGTTAATTACGTTGTGTTATTAGTGTAGTAACTCATAAAATACATTAATGTAGTTCTTTCTCGTTGCACTGAAGTGAATCAGTACATTTAATGACGAGAATCCTGGTCACGGCACCACATGTGACTGTTTCTAGCCTACCCTAGGCTGATAAAATTTTTGATTTTCCTAAATATAAACATTAGTGATGGGGAAGGCTTCCCCCGAAGGGGAAGGGACCGCGCCCCTCCACCGCACGGTCCTGTAGAGCTCGTCCCAGACTGGACACTCTCCCACCATTACTACGGAATGAATTCCCATAAGCCTATACTGCCTTGTCCCGACTTAGAAAGCTAGGGGACAAGGAGGGGACCAAGGATGTTAGTATGGGAATTCACAGTTATAAATATACATACTATAAAATTAAACAATAAAGTGAAGAGGCGAGAGGACACGCAAAATTATATTGTATCATGTAAAGGGGTGGTAAAGGGACCGTTACACTTGCGCTTATGAAATCATCATTAAAGATTACGTTAAGCTACAGCTAAAGCCCCACCCCACTAACGAGTTATAGTAGATGACGCGTTCGTGTACTGCTAGACCTCAATACGTGAATCCTATGGGAGACGCCGCAATGCTAGCTGTCCACGTTCTCTAAACCAATCCATGTCTTACACAATACCTGAAGGCAGTCGAACTGCGAAGTCCAACTACCATTGTGGAAGACAAGTTTATTATAAAATACTCCTACACGCGTACTAGTGTGTATGACCCTCTTACGGCAGCCTATGTGAGTCTACCCCGTACAATAAAACTAGCACAAGTGTACCGGAGACTCGGTCTGTAGCAGAATTCGTCGCAGTTGTGCTTGGTATTCTCCGAAGTGGAATATCGTCACCTCACTCCCATAATCCCCTTTTCGAGGCGCCTTCGCCGCATATGCATCTGCCGCTCAGCACCCAAATCCCGTGTTTCGCTAAAGAGTGACGATTCAGATATGTGGCCAGCGGCCTTTTTGTTTTTTGTGGGGTTTTAGCGAGACACAGACCCTAGCGTTCATAGAACGGAGGTACCAAACCAGTAAGGGGTACTTAGCAATGACTACCCCCGCCCGGGAGGTGAGAACAACGAGTCCAACGCATACGCGTTCTGTGCCAGACCTTCTGTAGGAAACAGTTATCATCATCAACATTCGGTTGGCCTATAATTACTTTAATTAGTAATTATTACTGTACTCTCATTAGCATTAAACAATTACTGTCTGCATTGCAGCCAAGTTGGAGATACTGAATTCGCATAGAACTTTAGTAGATTGAGCAAGTACGGTTCGACCTTCCATGTCTTGTATGTCTGGTACCGGTCAGGTGTGTTAATGTACAATATGTAGCGGTGTATAATATAATATATAGCAGGTAGAGTGAATCGGAAGGCTGTCGCCGTTTCCCTACAGCCAAACGCCGATGATGAGTCCCTGCCAAGGTGCGGATTAGGTGATGGGCATATAGGGTAAGAGTATTATAAATATAATACTAAATACTAATAACATAATATTAAAGTATCTACATGCTAGAGTAAGGTAATCATTATTTATAAATCTATTAATAGTGATAACTAGTCTAGTTACTTAGGATAGACTATATGATTAACGTACACTCTAAGTAATATTTACGTGATCGTAATTAATACTAAAAACAGATCAAAGACTCACCAGAATAACGATTTGAAAGATTTAGATTCAATTACCAGACTAGCCTCGCTTCTCGCCATAATCGCCTCCTGCCACGTACAAACACTGCCACTCGCCACAAACCAGATTAGACCACAAGCTACCACGAGTACTCGAGCTATCGACGCAACTCAACTCTCCGTTTACGAACTTTACAAGACGTTGTCGAATCACTCTCCGATCTCCCTAACTTAATTCGCCTAGATCACGACCGACGTCCCTCGTCACTGGAAACCAACTGCCCTCAGCCTATCCAACTTTTACCAAACACCACGTGTTCGAAAGCCCTGCTCGCACGCATCTCCCGAATTCGCAGAACCCCTTTTTTGTTACATTTCTCAATTGTCCTAAAAATCGTTTCATGTTAATAGATGGGTCTCTTTATGGCAACCAGATGTGAATTTGTATTGAGAGTTGCACTTAGAAATCGAATATTTTACAAGTTTCTTTAGAACTCAACGATAAATTGTTTTATGGTATGACGGCTGGCACTTTTGTCTTAAATTTGTTTCGCATTAAATAGAGGATTTATGCTTTCCTAAGTGGCGGACCATGAGAAGGGTCTTTTTGAACAAAAAATAAGATATTTTGTTATTATTCAATAAGGAAACGTGACTAACCGTCACACTATCAACCGCTCAACTTTCTTCTCATTACGACCTACTAAAACCTCAAAAAGAAGCAAAGTGTTGTAAAAAATCCATACAACGTTTACATACTTACTCGAGCACTCGTCTATCATGTGAGCATAAAAATAATGGAAGTTCCTGAGTCACGGTTACCTTCACCGTAAAAGTGAATTCTCATCATAAACGCACCGGTGGATATTAGGCTCACTTGAAGCGCACACATTTAGTCCATTTATCACACCTTTATCGCACTTTACGTAAAAATTCGTACATACAGACGTCTCGAACGCTCCTTTTTTTTCTCTACGCCGCCTACTTGTCTTTATTTTCCTTTTATATAAAGAAAGTTGTTTATCTAACTAATCCTTACAAATCTTCATCGCTTGCTTCTAAAACGGACCGAAGCCCTTCACGTGAAAGGGCTTGAAACTCCGCTTTTTTCATTCAAGCTTTTTCACTATTTTAAATCGTTACGAAGTTTTCACATTTTTCTTTTTGCTTGAGATGTAGCAATTTATTACATTTTCTAGTAAGTTGAACTGGTAAAACTTTGAAAGGCTGGTGTATTAAGTGTCTTGAGAATTTAGTTTAGAGCGAAACAGTTTATTAGCATAATCTGTCATGTACATTCGCATTATGGTGAGAATAATATTCGGCGCGTCAAAGAGAGCGACACGTGGTCCGCCGCATAGCTCGTTCGGCATAGTTGGCGCTTGGGCCCTTGAGTTTCGCCCGCTCCAGTCGAACGAGAAATTTTATTATCTTTCCATACTTATATAATAATAACAAAATGGTTATGTTCTAGGTCGGAGAAAAAAGTACTGCATAAAAACACTTAAAATTTTGCAAAAAATATTCTTTAGAACCAATTTAAATAAAAGGCTAATTATGATCCTGCTATTTATATTTGGGGGTAAGTATTATAGTTGTAATAGGTTCTACTAAATTCATGCAATCCTGGTACGTCTTAGCTTTAAGTACCAGGAATGCAACATATCAGATTTCAAATTGTCAATGATGCAACACATAACAATTTAATTGCTTCTACAGCAATCAAATTGTTGAGAGGTACGAGGAATGCAGGATATAAGTTGCTGGTCTAATCGGTCTCATTCATCAGGCTACGATAACGCGTTGTCCCACGGAAGCAAACCACTAACATAACGCGGGCGAAGCCGCGGAGAATAGCTAGTCAACGATATTTTTGTCAGAATGAAAGACTTTTTCATTCCCACTCTTAAAAATTAATTCACTAGATTTAATTTTATACGGTAAGAATTAGAATGTTTACGGGTTTTGACCGTATTGTCTGACCGCACAAAAATTTGCTATCGTCCAAAACACCCCTTAAAAATATTAATAATAACAAAACTCCTGTTTCGACCGAAATAGACGAAGCTCAGCGGCCGAAGAGCTCACTAACGCGGTGTCCTGCGTGAGCGACGAACGCGACGCTGCAAACGCGACGAACGCGATCAACTCAACGGCATACCCTACATGCGGCCTATATGACAGCCTGCGGCGAGACGCGACGTAACGCGCACTTGTTTTGAGTGCGACCAGATGCGACACCACGTACTTCTCCATGATTCGAGTAGTAATGACCAAAATCACGTAGGACTTAGGACATTTGTCGCGTATAGCATCGCGTCGCATTACGTCGCGTCGTGTTGCGTCGCGTCGCGTTCGTCGCTCACGCAGGACACCGAGTAAACCGCGTGTTCTATTAAGATTGCAACTGAATATTAATACGCCATAATAACAAACTATTTGCAACGCAATGGAATTACGAAACAGCCTCATGTATCAATATTGACGCTACAAATGAATTCGACAGGTCCGCAACATGTATTTGTTTTTAGTTTTAAAACTATGTAAAGAGAATGTTTGCTGGTTTCACTACTCGTTTTTTTTCTCCTTTTGGGTGATTGGAAATATAATCTACTAGCTTTTGCCCGCGGCTTCGCTCGCGTTAATAAAAGACAAAAAGTATTCTATGTATCCATCCCTTCAACTATCTCCACTTAAAAAATCACGTCAATTCGTCGCTCCGTTTTGCCGTGACAAGACAAAACAGACAGACAGACAGACACACATTCTCATTTATAATATTAGTAAGGATTGTTAGCTGTATTTATTTAGAAGTTAGATATATTATAAAACGCGGCCGCTGCATTTGCCGTAATTGGACTACGTTTTACTAATAGAAATCAATAAATTAACGAGTATTTGTAATCGAACACGTATTTACAGATAACAAAAACGATCGAACTTTAGCTCTTTATAATATTAGTAGGTATAAAAATACCTATAGACAATTAAAAATATATAATACGTGAAAGCAAGCAAAAACGTGTAATCGGGGGGCACGGTCGTGCCCCCGGCCAAGACAAGCAAGCGAAGCGCAGGGGCACTACCTACCTTTTCTCGAAGTGTTTCGTCGTTTTTTCGAACCCTCATAGAGTTGGTATTCGATGTACCAGATAGTTCATATTCACAAGAAATAATGTCAATAACAGACTCAATAAACATACAAAGTCTCAATTGAATAGCTTTTATACTTTAGATTTTATTGATATCTAAAATACACCGATTTCGTCACTGATTCACTGACACACTGACACACTGACACACTGATGATCATCAAAATGTTTGGCTACTTCCTGAAGTGCTAGAATGCTGAAATTTGGTATGTAGCCTAAGTTTAGTATACAACCAACAGAAAAATTCATAAACTTATAACTTTCGCCCTCCATCCCCTAAAATGGGGGTGTGGAAGTTTGTTTAAATAAATCAAGTAAAAATGCAAAGAAAAAGATTGGGCTATTGGGCTATGGGCTATGAAAGCCGACACTGCTGATGTGGAGCTACTTCCTGTAGTGCTAGAAAGCTGACATTTGGTATAAGAAGTTTGGTAAGTTTGGTATCAACCACCTAAGAAAATTATAAACTTGTGTCGTTGACGGCCGTGTTGCGATTGCAATATTTTTCGTATTCGTATAAATAAGTTTTGCGGCTTATTTCAGTCGGCATAATTAAGTAGTATAAGGTAATTGTTTATATACATACATACCTAAATTGTTACGGTGTTAAACGTAATCGTAGCGCGATCCTCGATGACAAAAAGTTTAAGTCTTACTTCCCTAGATGGCGTTGGGATCGAAATAGATCGCGCTATGGTTTCGTTACATCGGAAAGTATAAGTACTGTTTGAATTTTTCTGTATCTGAGAATAATATTGTTTGCACGTTTGCACGAAAACTCGTTTATATTGTGGAGTCCTATACTACAGTTATTCGGGAGCGCAATACAGCCTTTAATAATTTCTCCTAGATCGAAATCGAAAGATCACCGTTGTACGATCAAGTATTTTAATAATAAAAAGTGTGGGACTTTCAGGTTAATTTAGTCAAAAAAATCTGATAACGAAAAGAAAAAAAAACACTGAAAATACTGCCTAGCAACTTACAAAAAGAACTGAAATCCCACCAAAAACATTTCATATAAAATGTAGCCAAGACAACCACATGCACACAAGGTAGATCCTGTGAAAAATATATCAGATCTCATGTAGAGCCAAGCTTCTGAATCTACACGGCCTAACTCTACAGACACAAACTTCACAAACTCTACATATCAGTAAAAATGTATGGCTTGGCTGTTTCGGTACTTACTTCAAAAACTTAATTTTCGCATCACCTCCACGACGGTAGCGAAACGGCGAAACCATACATTTTTACTGATATGTAGAGTTTGTGAAGTTTGTGTCTGTAGAGTTAGGCCGTGTAGATTCAGAAGCTTGGCTCTACATGAGATCTGATATATTTTTCACAGGATCTACCTTGTGTGCATGTGGTTGTCTTGGCTACATTTTATATGAAATGTTTTTGGTGGGATCTATTGTGTTTTTGAAACTAAGAGTTTTTCCTCAGTTTAAAATCATTATTTCTACCGATTGTTTTCTCATGAATTTTTTCCTCCAAGCATCTACCAATTAATAACGATATGACTTTGTCAGGATAATCCAAGATCTGGCTTATTATACCCGGGGGGTAGAAATTTTATATTATTCCAAGCGTTTATTTAGCTTACTTTCAGTCTAATAGACACGGTAACAATGAAATATAAATTAAAGGAAAATATGTTAAGCTTTGAATTCGTCGTTATTTGTTTGACTGACTAGAAGTCTGAAATAGCAAACTGAAAGAGATTAGTTTAGATGTTCTGTCAGTATTGAGTGTATAGCGAAAGCGAAACAGATAAGCGCGGAGACAACACCGCACCGCACTTAACTGCGATGTATCGCACCGCACCGAAACGCACCGTTCCACACTGCATTTTATAAGATCTCTTTGGGGAGCGAGTAAAGCAGTTCTCCCTTTGATGTTCTTTATGAATACATTTTTAGAGAAAGTTAGTCTTCTTTTCAGATTACATTTTTCGGTGATAATTTAATTTCCTTTTCTTTTTTCTTTAATTCAGAGTTAAAATAGTCTAAAATATTTTCCTTTTTACAAAAAACACATACTCCAAATTGCATGTCTCTTGGAGTGGACAGTGCGTTGATATTTCAATAGTCAGACAATCAGTCAGTCAGCTTAACATTTTATATTCCATCGCCCAAGCGACAGCTGGCTGTCGCGCTGCTATTGTCTTTCTATTGTGTCTCGAATCACGTGCGTGTGCAAACGTTTAACATAAAACATTGAAAATGCAAAGGCAAATAAAAATAATAGCAACATATTAATAACTTGTATCAAACATGACGTAAGCACGTGTTTGAAATGCGACGTAGAAAATTAATTAAAGTCGGACAGACATGAAGGATACGGAACATAATTTTTCACTGAAATAAGAGATGTTGTGTAAAAATATTCGTGGAACTGCTTTTTTGTATTTCCTTAGAAAAACTCGCTTCTGTTCTTTTTAGGGTGGTAAATTACGTGTATTTTCAGAAGCCTTTTTTTCTCCATATACAACCGTCAGTTGGCTTTTTATTCTTTAAACACTTAGACTCGATGCCGTGGATGCTATAGTGTATTTTTTATTCGCAATATAATTCTGTACGTTTAAAACTTCGCAAACCGTTTGAAAAATGGTTTAGAACGTGATATATGTGTTCTGATACGGAAAAATTGGGGATTTTGACAAATGATTTTTTTTTATTTGCGGGTTTGTTAGTGGAAGGGATATTTATTCGGTGTAGGAATAATTGATTAGAAATAGCGATGTAACTATACAGCTTTCGAATAAGGAAAGAAGAGAAGAATTTTATCGACAGCGCATCAAAATTTGATATTCGTTATATCAAATTATGATGACTCCATGAAATTTTTGAGATAGATTTTTAATAATACTAATATTTAAGTTTATGACATATTTACGTGACTACACTATATTTTATATCTTTTTTTGACTTCATATTATGTATACCTCATCCTAAATTTACTTGCTATTGGTCCATAGATCATATTATCCAGATTACCAAAAGTGTATACAATTATGAAATAATGAGTCAAATATTTTTAACACACTTTTACTTTAGAATGATGCCGCTGTCAATAAATAAATAACAGTAACTATTCATCATCTCATTCCAAACTAAGCAGAGCTTGCACCTTGTACTATGGTAACCAGACGACTGATAAATTTGACGGGCCTGTTGGTCTAGTCGTTAGTGACCCTGACTGCTAAGCCGGAGGTCGTGGGTTCGATTCCCACCCAGGACAAACTTTGTGTGATGAGCATGATTGTTTGTTCTGTGTCTGGGTGTAATTTATCTATAAAATGTATGTATTTATAAAGTATATAAGTATGTATATCCGTTATCTGGTTACCATAACACAAGCTCTGCTTAGTTTGGGATCAGATGACCGTGTGTGACTTGTCCCGAGATATTTATTTATTTATTTATTTATTTAAACATACGTATAATATTTATAAATATGTACATAATATTATAGATTAATAACACCCATACACAGAACAAACAATCATGCTCATCACTTAGTGAGAATATTTTATTTAAATATTAAAAAAATCAGAGCAGATGTGACAAAAAATATTACAATAACAATGTTTGTTTGGCATAAAATTTGACGTCACACCACGTGAGCCAAAATGGCGGGTGTTTGAATTACCCATGTTGGTTGTTTTTTTACTTCTTTTTATATACCTTTTATTACTTTATTGGTGTTATTTTTTGTGTTTTACAGCTATGTAAACTATCGAATAAAATCATAAAAGTCCTCATTGTTTAATAAAAAAATTGTTTTTTTTGTAGCTTCACTAACAGCCCTAAACTAATTATGTATTGCGATTGAATTTCTACATTTTTAGGGTTCCGTACCTCAAAAGGTAAAAACGGAACCCTTATAGGATCACTTTGTTGTCCGTCTGTCCGTCCGTCCGTCTGTCAAGACCCTTTTTCTCAGAAACGTGTCGAGATATCAAGCTGAAATTAATATCACATACTCAAGTCTGCTATCACTCAAAGCCGTGAAAAAATTAAGCTTCTAATTGAACGCGAAAAAAAGATACGGCGGTTTACATTGAATATTTAGACATTTTCAAGGGAACCAAAACTCAAAACCTACAGGGTACTTCCCATTGATCTAGAATCATGAAATTTGGCAAGAAGCAAGGTCATGTAGCACAAGTATAGGGAAAACTCCGAAAACCGTAAATTTGTGGTTTGTTCACATCAGGCGTCCGTCTGTTCGTCCGTCTGTCAAGAACGTTTTTCTCAGGAACACGTCAAGATATCAAGCTGAAATTAATATCACATACTCAAGTCTGCTATCACTCAAAGCCGTGAAAAAATCAAGTTTCTAAACCAACACAATAAAAAGATACGGCGGTTTATATTGCATATTTAGACATTTTCAAGAGAACCAAAACTCAAAACCTACAGGGTACTTCCTATTGATCTAGAATCATGAAATTTGGCAAGAAGCAAGGTCATGTAGCACAAGTATAGGGAAAACTCCGAAAACCGTAAATTTGTAGTTTGTTCACATCAGGCATCCGTCTGTTCGTCCGTCTGTCAAGAACGTTTTCTCAGGAACGTATCAAGATATCAAGCTGAAATTAATATCACATACTCAAGTCTGCTATCACTCAAAGCCGTGAAAAAATCAAGTTTCTAAACCAACGCAATAAAAAGATACGGCGGTTTATATTGCATATTTAGACATTTTCAAGAGAATCAAAACTCAAAACCTATAGGGTATTTCTAATTGACCTAGAATCATGAAATTTGGCAAGAAGCAAGGTCATGTAGCACAAGTATAGGGAAAACTCCGAAAACCGTAAATTTGTAGTTTGTTCACATCAGGCGTCCGTCTGTTCGTCCGTCTGTCAAAAACGTTTTTCTTAGGAATGCCCCGAGATATCAAGCTGAAATTAATATCACATACTCAGGTCTGCTACCTTTTAAAGCAGTGAAAAACTCAAGTTTCTAAATCAACGCAATAAAAAGATACGGCGGTTTATATAACATATTTAGACATTTTCAAGGGAACCAAAACTCAAAACCTACAGGGTACTTCCCATTGACCTAGAATCATGAAATTTGGCAATCCACACACTTAAGTCTGCCATCTCTCAAAGCAATAAAAAAAATAAAGTTTCTAAATTAACGCAACAAAAAAATACGGTGGTTTATACTGCATATTTAGACATTTGCAAGGGAATCAAAACTCAAAACCTATAGGGTACTTCCTATTGACCAAGAATCATGAAATTCGGCAAGAAGCAAGGTCATGTAGCACAAGTAAAGGAAAAACTCTGAAAACCATAAGATTGTAGTTAGTTCACATCCGTCCATCCTCCCGTTAGTCCGCCTGTCAAGACCCTTTTTCTCAGAAACGCTTCGAGATATCAAGCTGAAATTAATATCACATACTTAGGTCTGCTATCTCTTAAAGCAGTGAAAAACTCAAGTTTCTAAATCAACGCAATAAAAAGATAGGGCGGTTTATATTGCATTTAGATATTTGCGAGGGATTCAAAACCTATAGAGTACTTTCCATTAACGGAACCCTCATTGCGCGAGTCCAACTCGCACTTGACCGGTTTTTATTGTAGAATGTAACTTAAACAAAAACAAATTGAACAGGTCTTAATATTCTAGTAGGACCAAGTAGTATATTTAGTATTCTATGGGACGTGAATATAAACATTCTCTTTAAGTCTCATCATTTCAGGTGTCCTTTTTCTTACGACTTGACGGCAAACGGTAATGTTTTCATTTAAATAGTATGGCACACTTTGTCACGCTTGAGAAAATAATTTACATGAAGAAAATTAATGCTTCTCATCTCCTTAAAAGCTTTTTTCTTTGATAAGTACCTTAAGGTTTTAATAATTTCTTATAATCATTTACATAATTGAAAAAGCTTATGTAAGAAGATGATTAATGTTGGTTTTCAATAATTTATGTATAGACGGGCCTTTAGGATGTATAGATTGGTCTAGTGGTTAGTAACCCTGACTGCTAAGACGGAGGCCGTAGATTCAATTCCTACCCAGGACAAACTCTGTGTGATGAACATGATAGTTTGTTCTGTGTCTGGTTGTAATTTACCCATAATTATGTATGTTTTTATAAATTATATAACTATGTTATCTGATTACCATAGTACAAGCTCTGCTTTATTTGGAAGCAGATGGCCGTGTGTGAGTTGTCCTAGAATGTGATACTAGCTGCTGCCCGAGATGTCATCTACATGGACTCTATAAAGCAGCAAAAATCCTATTCTTACATCCAATTTTTATTTATTCCACAAAAGTTATAGCGTGATAGTTTAAAGTCCGTGGACCAGACCTCGTAGCAATATTTATGCGAAATATTATTGAAATCTTTGCAGTTCTTTTTGAGTTTACCTCAAACAAACAAACATACAGACAAACAGTCAAACAGGCATACAGACAAACACACAGGACAAACAAAATTCATCAGTTGTAGAATATGCATCAAGGTTTTTATTTAATAATTTTCAATATCAAAATTTATAGTTAATTTTACATTTTAACTTTATATCCTTTCTGTAGGAATACTATATCCAAAACAGATTGTCCCCAAAAATTAAGAAAAAAAAACGAAAACTGACTTTGGAAATGTGATTCTAAAATCGTCTGAATCTTTTATCTACACAAAGAAATATTAAAAGAAAATAAATGCATTTCCAGGTCGATATGCGAATGTAATCTATCAGCAATGGAATTTAATAATTAATTCATCCTACATGGTAACAGGTATTAAATCGTTTGAAGAGATTCGTATATATTTTCCCGGTTTAATCAACCAATAAATGAAAATGTTGATTTCAATGCGAGTTAGGAGAACCATTATATACTGCTTTATACTTCTAAATAACGATTGAATATTAGTAAAATTAGTATTTAATCTTTTGAACTAAATAGTATTTTATAAAATTAAATACTAATTTTCAATCGTTGGACGTGTTGTGGGCTGGACGTGGGGGCAAAAATTTTAAATAGTTTAGAGCTTTCTTATGTTTTTCTTCTTGATTTGTAAGGTCAGAAATAACTAAATCATTATCATATTATAAAATCAAATCTTTGTTTTTACTAACCAATATTAGAGCGACGTGCAACCGTATTACTTCTATATTTATGAGATTGTATCCTTATGCGAATAAAGGTATGTGAATTGAAATGAATTGTTTCTCTTTTACGCAAAAGTAACATACCATTAACATTAGCTTGCAGAGTAGATGACCGATGAGGGAAAAAGGTTCTCAGATGGGTGGATGACTTGTTAAGGTCGCCGGGTACCGTTAAATGCAGGCGGCACAGAACCGCATGCACTGAAAAAAGTTAGGTGAGACCTATGTCTGGCAGTGGACGCTTATAGTCTGATGATGATGGACTTAACGTCACGCTATAACCCACGGCAGCGAAGCAGTAACTAGAACATTGCGGGTGAAAAAGCAGGAGACAGCTAGTTGATAGACAATTCAAACAAAACACAAAACAATAGTAAACCAAACGACAACATGTAGAACGCGCTAATGCAGTCAGTTGATGGAAATTCAACACACGTACTAGGATCGTTATCTACGACGATTTCAATCTGGGATACCGCAGATGGTGTTTACGGCCGTATGCAGTTTACGTGGAAATTGCATGCGCGCGACGCATTAGCGACTAACCGCAAATTACGGACGCAATCTCCGACAAATCTGCGACCACTTTCATAATATTTGTCGACTTTATAGCGTCGCACAGTTTTATGCGAAAACTTTAACAGCGATATTTGTTTGTGTTTTCTGTCGTAGTTGTGTTATGTGTTTGGAATTTTAATGAGTTGGTGGAATACGTGGTTTAGGACGTTTGTTGTATAAATAGAAAATTCGCATTGCATACGAAGGTTTAATTACGTTGACATGTTCAAACAACGTTCACAACTAAAAGCATTTGTTACCTAACAAAATTCAAAGCAAAATTTGAAATTTTCGGCTTTTCTCTACTACACCTAAACCTTTTTAATAAATCACTATCTAATGGAAACGGAATCTGTCCAGTGTGTATAATAAGTGTTCATGTTGTTTTTCAGTTATATTGAGATGAATATCAAAGTTTTTGAAAAATACAAAATAATTTCTTATAACATTATTCTAAGTGTAAATATCACACAAGAACACACACAAACCCCCACCCAAACCAACACCCTTAGAGAGATGCAATGTTTAAAAAACAAAACACACTCGCAAATCGGGCCAACATACACACTCCTGTGTACACATCATCGCAAACCATTATTCAGAAGGTAAATCCCGAACGGGTATCGCGACTAGATGTCTGTAGGCCTTATTAATGGCCTCACCTGGCTGACTGAGACGGATGGCAGGTACTGACCTGAAGTTGACCTTGCGTACCCTATTTAGTCCGGGCCAATTTACCTTTGTTTTTATTGTGTTATCTTTGACGGTAGCATGTTCTTTCCTTTGTTGGGGAACCTAACAAATAGACGAGTGATTAGCGTCGAGTGGCCGTTTTCTTTGATTCTTGTTTTTAGGGTTCCGTACCTCAAAAGGTAAAAACGGAACCCTTATAGGATCACTTTGTTGTCCGTCTGTCCGTCCGTCCGTCCGGCTGTCAAGACCCTTTTTCTCAGAAATGCGTCGAGATATCAAGCTGAAATTAATATCACATACTCGGGTCTGCTATCTCTTAAAGCAGTGAAAAAATCAAGTTTTTAAATCAACGCAATAAAAAGATACGGCGGTTTATATTGCAAATTTGGACATTTGCAAGGAAATCAAAACCTATAGGGTACTTCCCATTGACCTAGAATCATGAAATTTGGCAAAAATGAAATGAAATGAAATGAAAATGAAAAATGAAAAATGGTTTATTTGGCAAAAAATACAACTCTGACAGATAATATATAAGCACTTAATAATTGAGTTTACAGTTGTTCAAAAGTTTGAGCCCTGTCTCCTAAACTAGGAAGATCCTGTATCTTAGGAGGCAGTGTTCACGCGTTACATAGGTAGCGGTCGAGCTAGTTATGAGCACATTTCTGACTGTCAAAGACAAAAATATTTACTTATATAATAAATAGGAAGAAAGACAAAATTAAAAAAAAAATATATATAAATAAAAAATAATAATAATAATACTTTAACTGCAGATCTAATATTTGTATAAAAAGCAAGGTCATGTAGCACAAGTAAAGGGAAAACTCCGAAAACCGTAAATTTGTAGTTAGTTCACACCAGGCGTCCGTCTGTCCGTCTGTCTGTCAATAACCTTTTTCTCAGGAACGCGTCAAGATATCAAGCTGAAATTAATATCACATACTTAGGTCTGCTATCTCTCACAGCAGTGAAAAAATCAAGTTTCTAAATCAATGCAATAAAACAATACGGCGGTTTATATTGCATATTTAGATATTTTCAAGAGAATCAAAACTCAAAACCTATAGGGTACTTCCCATTGACCTAGAATCATGAAATTTGGCAAAATGCAAGGTCATGTAGCACAAGTAAAGGGAAAACTCCCAAAACCGTAAATTTGTAGTTAGTTGACATCAGGCGTCCGTCTGTCCGTCTGTCTGTCAAGAACCTTTTTCTCAGGAACGCGTCAAGATATCAAGCTGAAATTAATATCACATACTTAGGTCTGCTATCTCTCACAGCAGTGAAAAAATCAAGTTTCTAAATCAATGCAATAAAAAGATACGGCGGTTTATATTGCATATTTAAACATTTTCAAGGGAATCAAAACTCAAAACCTATAGGGTACTTCCCATTGACCTAGAATTGTGAAATTTGGCAAGAAGCAAGGTCATGTAGCACAAGTAAAGGGAAAACTCTGAAAACCGTAAATATGTAGTTAGTTCACATCAGGCGTCCGTCTGTCCGTCTGTCTGTCAAGAACCTTTTTCTCAGGAACGCGTCGAGATATCAAACTGAAATTAATATCACATACTCAAGTCTGCTATCACCCAAAGCAGTGAATAAATCAAGTTTCTAAATCAACGCAATAAAAAGATACGGCGGTTTATATTGCATATTTAGACATTTTCAAGGGAATCAAAACTCAAAACCTATAGGGTACTTCCCATTGACCTAGAATTGTGAAATTTGGCAAGAAGCAAGGTCATGTAGCACAAGTAAAGGGAAAACTCTGAAAACCGTAAATTTGTAGTTAGTTCACTTCAGGCGTCTGTCTGTCCGTCTGTCTGTCAAGAACCTTTTTCACAGGAACGCGTCGAGATGTCAAACTGAAATTAATATCACATACTTAAGTCTGCTATCTCCCAAAGCAGTGAATAAATCAAGTTTCTAAATCAACGCAATAAAAAGATACGGCGGTTTATATTGCATATTTAGACATTTTCAAGGGAATCAAAACTCAAAACCTATAGGGTACTTCCCATTGACCTAGAATCGTGAAATTTGGCAAGAAGCAAGGTCATGTAGCACAAGTAAAGAAAAAACTCCGAAAACCGTAAATTTGTAGTTATTTCACTAAAAAACAAATTAACGGAACCCTCGTTGCGCGAGTAGAACTCGCACTTGACCGGTTTTTTTTATTTTCTTTATCAAAGTGTTGGCAATGTTGCGGGCTCTGGTTAGATTGTTCTTGCCAATTTCTTTTGTTGTTTCGTAATTGAGGAGACCGATTTCGATAAATGAAACTGACTTTATTGCTTTTGTTGTGTTTAGACTGGGCGTTAACAAATTCTGTTTGGAAGTTGATTGAATAATTGGAATGACAATTCAATATGTCTTCAACAAATTTAAAAAAAGCAATCATCTGGCTAGCTCTTTTTAATACCTTAATTTTTACTAAATTAGCCGAATTAGTACGAGTGTTTTATGTGACACGAATCTACAACGCCTTTACTGCGTGAAATGATACTCCTTGGTTAGACCTTTTGGCTTCTGACTATACATAACGTCTGTCGAAGTGAACAAATGACAAACGGAACCAACGGCTTCACATCCGATAAACTTTAGAAAGTACAGACCCAGATCCAGAACGAGAGAGATCCAGGACGTCACTAATGCGGAAAAGTATATTCTGCATGGCGCCAATTCTATATAATAAGTTGCCAAAACATTGGAGGGAATATAGTACCGGAAAATTAAAAAATACATTAAAAAGCCTTCTGTGTGAAAAAGTCTATTACAGCACTGACGAATTCTTAACTGACAAATTAATTTGACTTGTATAATGTAAATGACATCCTAACTGTTATTAATACTTGATTTGACATTTGATAATTTTATTTTGTAGTATTTATTATGATGGGCTTATGACATTATATTATTGTACCTTTTAATTTTATGCTCTAAATAGGATTGTTAAAAATGTGTGTAATGGACTCTAAATTCAATTATAATGCCGTCTAGCGTCCGGTATCTCATATTTGTACGCCGTTCAGGCAAAACATGACTGTCGGATAAATATAATATATAACATCTTGCATGCGATTTGTGTGTATACTCATGTTTTGGACAAATAAAATTATCTTTATCTTTATCTTTACACAATGAATGTCACATTTATGCTTGCCCGATTTGGACCCGTCATTTCATGCATAACTTTCACCTTAACACTGGCCCGTCACAACATTTAAATTTAAAAACAATATCTACTGAAAATATGTGTGAGAAGATAAAAGCGCTGTGTTCCTGGGCGTACCTCGGCCGGGTTTTAATATTTAATATCCAATCACGTAGGTTCTACAGCATTATCTTAAAACCGGAGGGGTACTAAAACTGAATCTGTTTATTAAATGAACACAAGCTATTAACGTATTCGGGGTGCGTACACCCTTAAAAACTAATACCTACATACATAACTAGAATAATAAACAACAAAATTACGTTGCTTTCTGCCTGAGGATACGTTATAATGACACACAGAAGGTTCAATACGATTTGTTTTAAATATACCTGGAGCAGTTTAAACCTACCTACTAAGTAAAAAGATAAGACAGAAAACAACGATACATTATGGCAATAATAAATGTCATGCCAAGCTGTAGCTGTTAGGTACTGCTCGAATGTACTGTATATGATTTCTATGTAACAACCTTCGGTAATTCGATTTTTTCTTAAGATTTTTTAGTAAGTAGGTACTGTCAGGAGGCTAAAAGTTGATGTTGATACCCCATGGGGTTACAAAAGAACACGCTTCAAAAAGCATGTAAAACCATTGTTCTACACCTGATCTCTCTCCGCTAGTACTGGTTTCCTCTCCCATAGGACTGTAAAAGTAAGGGAAAGCACTTCTGTTAAAATAAAATTTATTTTGTAAATTGGTTAAATGTACACGTATACACGATATTGTGTTTTGCTTACTTTAAACGAAGGATAAGGTAGGTGTTTCTTAAGGTGAAACATCTGAAACGAATTCAGAGGGGTTAACAGAAGCTTAAAAGGTGATCTCCAAATCGTGTTTGTAAAGTAATACGTATTTGACTTAAACATACTTATTTATTATATTTTATTAGGTGTAGTTATCCTCCGCGGTTTTATCCACGACTTCTTAAGTCTTTGGCTGCTGTTCTATTCGCATGGGTCATATAAGCTTCATTGCTGTAAAGCTTCATCTAAGTCCATTCAATAGTTTTGGCAAAACCAAGTTATAAACATTCATTCATCCGTCCTTACAAGTTTTCACTACAATATTAGTAGGGTTTTGAGGTTGGACCTTCTGAATATTTTTGTACAGAAGGTCGGGGCTTAGTTTTGTTATTTAATTATTCCGCTACTAATCCAAACCCTGAAGCGATCTAATTCAGCAATCCCTACGAGTGCCTATTAATTTACTGAATGTTAGGGATACCTAATTAGTTTAATGTAAGTATGTAATTGGCTGCTATTTCGAAGCCTTGTTTCACTTTATCACTTCTTCTGTGTTATTTTATTTGTTAATTAAGCGCGTTATTGATTTTGGTGAATTTTTTGGGTGGTTGTTTTCATTTTTATAACCCACTTGCTGCTTCAGCTATAGGTATGAATTTAAGGACCAGGCCCGTGTCGACGGTGCGGTTTGTTCCACGCGTGCCTTAAAGAGCGGTCAGCACGTGACGGGGCCCACTAAGGCCAACGCCTGCCGAGGTATTAGAATAGTTCTAATAGTTACCGCGGCCCCGGAACATTAAGGGTAACCGAAGGAACAAGAGTTGGTTTTAGTCAGTAAAAGTCTGACACTGTCTCCCACTCCACCCAGGGCGGGAGAAGTGATTTTGACGATTTCCCATAGAAAGGCTAATAAACAAAATTTTGGTGCAACTGGTCAATAAAACAATCATTAAATAACCACCGAACGTACGTGAAGTGGTAAAGCCATACACAAACGACCCGAAGCTAGCCTACAAATAGGTTCATACTACAGAGGCTCTATTCGCTTCGAAGCACCCGACAGTATTGGAAACAAGGCGTATACGAAACCAACTATCTAATACCGTCAAATAGATAGACACAGAAGGCCGATTCTGCGAAACAAATGAAAACGTAGCACATAGACTCTGCTCTTCTCTCGACTGAGGTCTAAGGCTGATGGTGCGACTTACTTGGCGTATTTGACAAAATAAAGGCGTTACTTTTGTAATACTGTATACTTATGTGTCCTCAGCCTTTTCTATAATTATGTTAAAACGTAAATTAAGTTAAGCTTTGCTGATATTCAGTATCTTGGTAGCTGTACTGTTTATTGTTGTTCTCACTCATTTTTTCAATCTGCTTCTAGAAGTGAAGACTTTAAATTGGCTGTCACACACTGTTTTTATTCTGCTTATTTTAGCAGTAAGTCTTACATGCTTATTAGATGAACAAATACAAACTGTACTTTAGTATGATTAGAATAACGTACATATTGCATTGCATCAAATACGCAAGTAATTTGCGAAATACGCCAAGTGAACTTGCACCATAAGATAAGTAAGCCTTACTTATCATGTACATAACTAAGCTATATTCATGTCACTGTCACATAATTGTCAATTACGAGTGCGAAATAAAGACGGAACAACACTAAGCTAAAGTGCTAAGAAAAATATATGTATTTAAGTTGGTATACTATTCTTGCTAGTTTAAATAGTGTTTTTATTATAGATTGCGCTCTAATATGAGTTTTTCGTTTTAAATCTTGGCAACAACTTTTTTATTATAACGTAGTCTGATGATGAGTTTTCAATTTTCCATACGAATACTCGTACTTTTTGTACATGGAATAAAATGAAAACTATTCAATAAAAAAAACGTATAAAATACTGACTATGCTTAAATACTATCGGGGTGCTACTCTACAATCAAGCCAAGTTAGGGCTCATTTGGCTAGCTTCGATGCGTCTTTTTCGGGCCAAATATGAAAATTAATTACAAAAAAAGTCTGTTAAATAAAATGATTTTCGTAAACGCCACTCAGCAAGCAGCTCAAAAATTAGATTAAAACTGCTGTTTGAGTTGAGATTTTATGCCAGTGCAGTCAGGCATTTGTTTGAGATAAAGCTAATTTACGGTCATTTTTTGCGTCAATCTAAACGTAAAATTGTGGCGTCACTCCAAATTGTTTAGGCAGCCTACCAACTCTGGAGTGAAGGTTCAACACTCACGATTAAATTTTGGATGGACGTCAGGTCAACTGACGCGCCAAAATGACCGTCAATGCCCAGCTTTAAGGCGATTCTCACACAACGGCGCTTGTCAATACGGTTAAGGAATAAATACCATCAACGGACTACATACATGTCATTGCAACACGAGATCTGCTTTACCATACATAAGGGTAATATTCCACCGGTCTAAAATTTACAGCAGTGTACGGCACAAAAGTTGTTTCCGTTGGTTCCACGGAGGTAAACATTTACAAAATGTTCGTGTGTTAGCCGCGAAACTGCAATTATTGTTGCGAACTGGTGTGCTGACGCACTCGTATAAACTGTGAGGCTGTGACAGCGTACAAGCATTTTTTTTAGCTGCTGATGTGAAAAAAAAATATAGAAGGCGACCGGTAAATAATGACAACCACTTAGCCATATATATTTTTTTAGTTAGCAAATCTCCGGGAAAATTGTTTGGTCTCGTGAGTGTCGTTCACCAATTACCGGTCACCGTATGTTCGGGTATATTTTATACTGCACTGTTCTCATACAAAAGTTAGAGCACAGACTTTATCGGTGGATGGCAGATCTATGCTGTTTTTGTACAGTATGTTAAAGGCTTTTAGCGGACCAATACAAAATAACGATTATGTATGAGACGCGTACCCGTCCATTCAACTTTCCGCGTTTGTTTAGCTTTCCTGCAAAAACGTGGTTTTCTAAGGACAAACTGAATTTTGCTTAGTTTTTAAGATAAGTTTTTAAGCTGGGCTTATTTTTGTTTTATGAAGCCAGACTTCTGTACCTGCCTGTTATGCGTTATATTATTCCCGTCACCACCCAATTGTGACAATATTCAGTCTGCAATATGCCTTTCAAATGGGTTTGCATACATAATATTATAGTTTCTGTTTAGAGAATTATAGTCTCACAGGTATGTGACTAGAATGTTCGGGAATTTCAGATATTGAAAATTGATTCAACTTCTTGTATACCGGTTCAAGAAGTTTTAAGTCAAGCTTTGTGTTTTAATATAATCTTTCTACGTATTCTTTTTATATTAAAATCTCTAGAGTACCAGAAAAAAGGGCATAAAAATGACGCATAAATAGTCATTGTACAGGCATTACCTTACATGATCCAAAATAAAATAAATATAATAAATAAACCAATAGCATTACGATTTCACTTTCAGACTAGCATTCACAATTCCTAGAAATTTTAGGAAATTCAAAATGGCTGCCTAATTTCCCTTTGTACTAACTAACCAACCACGAATTGGAATGATGCTAACCAGAAAAACTAGTTCCAACAACAAACTAACAGAAACAGCACATTTTCTTCATTGTTTTGTTTCAATTGCATCCAACTGCCAACATTAAGTTCATTTGTTTGTAGTTACCGCACGAATAGTTCAGGAGTTGTGATTAACAATACAACAACACAGATAACGTTCGCATATTCGTGCCAAAACTTAGTTTTAAACAAAGTTAGCCCTGCAATGTTAATCCGATGAAAGAATAACACTGAATTTAGTACACTGAGTTCAAAAAGTAGAATGAGTTTCAGAGTTAGCAACTAGTAAATTGGCTAGTTGAGTGGCAGTAATTAATGTTAGTGCTTCCACATATTTTAATGTTTATGCTTATCGTAAATGTTAATAGTCATGAGTCATAGCTACGATGCTACGGCGTAGACGGCGTAGGCGTCTACGGCGTAGAAGGCGTAGGCATCTACGCCGTAGCAACACAATCATGCGAGTTGGCAACTCGACAATGATTATTCATATTTCGTCTTGAACGCAATTGTCATAGTAATATATTTTAACACGGATTCCCTTGCATCGAGGTAGTGATAGTGACATACAATCAAGATGTCTAATACTCAGATAATAAGGCTCAATTCACACGTACCACAACCACACCACAGCGACAACCACACCACAACGCCGCGATGTGGTCGGGCGTAAATTTTGTATTGAAAATGAATATTACAATTCACACGCACCACATTTTGTGGTTGTTATCGACCACCTGTGTAATACGACTACATCGCAACCACATCGCGGCGGCAGCGCGGCGTCAGCGCGGCCACATCGCCACGACATGACGTCCGCGCGCGCCTAGCTGGCGCCTGCGCTAACCACATCGACATTTTGTGGCTACCACAACGCAGCTGCAAAAAGCCGCTGCGACACTATTCACACGTAACCACATCTTGACCACATTTTGTCGCTGCGACGTGGTGTGGTTGTGGTACGTGTGAATTGACGCTATGGACTATGCTGTCTCTAAAAGTCATGTAAAACAAATAGCAATTACTAATGAGCCTCTGATTTTAAACAACCATTTATTCAAAAACGCTTTAAATCTATTCAAAGTTTGTATTTTTAATTCAAAAACTAATTAACTTTTTACAGTAGTGGATAAAAAACGTGTAAAAAAATGTTGCTGACGAGAAACAAAATCGAAATCAATGTTGAATACAAATCGTGCTTTGAATCTGTGTGACCTAATTGAAGTCCTTTTACATTTGCAACATTTTTTCGCCAACAATAATAGAAACAGATTGTTTTCAATCTATTAGTTTTTCAGAAGCAACCAAGTAAACTAACTTCAGGATGTTACTTTTGAAGAGTTCAAGAGTTCCACAGCTGTCATTTAATGTGTCCATTTACTGTGTTTCATTGTCATTCAATCATCAGACACACGAAATCTAGTTTAATAAATAGTTTAAACATAAGTTGTGTTTATCTTGAGTATCTGCATGGTTTGATAGAATCGGTTAATTAAAGTAGTAGAAAAAGCTATTGTAAGACTTGAAATAAAAGATTCAAATTATTTATTTGTGTAACAGTGGTGGTTAAAAAAACAAGCATGTGGGATCAACCTGGATAAAACAATTTGAAAGAATGTACAATAGTACTTTAAGGACTAAGTGTCGTCACCAAGTCCCTGAAGGAGGTCCAAAAAAAAGAAATAGAACTAGAAAAATTACAAAAAAATCTTATATATTTTTACAGATAAGTCAATCCATTTTCTACGTCCTACAACACCCGCAGACAAACCCGCAAGGGGCTAGTTAGTGGCTTTCTATTGCTATTCCGTACAGCGCGTGTAGTTAAACAGAACAAACTTATACCTAACCAAACTCAAAGTTTGCGACGAATACGGAAACTCGATATTTGATACCAAGTTGGGTACGTGCATTGCGGTGTGCATACAGTGGACATAAATATTAATTTCATGGCAATAACTGCCTTAAAATTGCAATAAAATATGAGTGAAGCACCCGGTACTTGGGTTATATTGAAATTGTGACAACGTGCAAAATCCTTTATTACATGACCCATGTAATAAAGGATTTTATAATATTATGAAAAGGAAATGTTTATTTATTTGTAAATGACTCTAAAACTACTGACTCAATTTAATTTTAATTTTAAGTTTCATGAATGAGAACTGGGACGAATGGCTTGTTTTATTATTATAGAGGAGAATATGTTATTTTCGATTTTTAGAAATAAGTTTTGTTTCAATATCAACAATGCTACGTTATCTAGAATAACATAGGCTATATAACGTCCCCTTATGCCTCACGGGAGTAAAACAACATCCAAAAAACTTTAACAAGTATAAGGCCGAGAGTCTATCAAGTAAGTACGAGTAAGATTTGTATTTATGTGTGAACTAGCTTTCACCCGCGGCTTCGTTCACGTGGATTTCGAATTTCTTTCCACTGTTTTACTCTATTCACTCCTAAACGCTTCAATTTTCAAAAAACCTTTCTTAATGGATACTAAGTCAGACTCAATTTTAAATTACTAGCTTTTGCTCGCGACTTCCTCCGCGTGGAATAATAGTTCCCGTTCCTGAGGGATGAAAACTAGTGGTTTAGGCGTGATGAAGAGACAGTCAGACAGATTTACTTTCGCATTTATAATATTAGTACGGAAGTACGGATGTATATATCCCTAATCAATCTTATACTATAACTAAGACTATTGTTTCGTGGTCTCGTACCGGTTCGACAGTCCTTGACCGAATATCTCGAGAGCTGAGAGGTGCTTAAGAGTCCCGCTGTAGAGCAGTCGCCTCTTCCCATACTAAAAAAAACATGAAACATCATTTATTTGCGTGAAATATGGTAGACAAAAGATGTTATAAAATAATAAGTACGTGACATATTCCACCCTCTTCAAGGGTATGCAAAGACAATATTTAAATTTTTAATTTTCATACACGTACAATTTTAACTATTATAATCTTATACCTAGACAGTAATAATATAATAATAATAAAATTAACAAACTACAATTAGCAAACAACAATAATAATTAAAATGGAAAAGAAACTATTAAAAGTGCTCTCAGCGACAACCAATTTTACAGGAGCTTTTATTTAAAAATTCTTTGGTTGTGTAATAACTCTCCTGAATTAACCATTTTTTTAAGGCACAGCAAAATCTTTTATAAGGCAGATCGGACATGCCTTTTGGCAAGGTCTTAAATATCATATACAGTTCTAGCTTGGGAACAGGCATTTTTAAGGGCATAAGACTGAATCTACACGCTTTCTTAAGTCGCGGTGGTGATTTCACATCTATTTATTAAAAACATAGGTTATAATGCTGGTACGGTATTTTTTCTACACTGTTTCAGTCATACATAACAAACGTAAAACTTTAAAATGAGAAAAGTCACATTAGTACCTTACTAATACCTCGTCCCGATCATTGATCTTACTCAAACATTTTTAATAGTATAATTTAATATTTTACACGTTTCAATGCGAAAGTGAATCTGTCTGTCTATCTGTCTGTCTGCCTTTTCTTCAAACCTTAACCACTAAACCGATTTGAATAGGATTTGGTACAGATATAGTCTAAGACCTGAGAACGGACATGGGATAGTTTCATCCCGGAAATCCCCCGGGAACGGGAACTATTATTTCACACGGTCGAAGTCGCGGTCAAAAGCACCTATATAACTGCATGTTTCTTGTATAATTTTCACATAACACGGTTCAATTGTATGTACAATAAATGCGGGTGAGTGATTGGCGCCCAGGCATTATGGATCGTAGGTTCGATTCACGCTCAGAACAAATTGCTGGTCGGGGTCAAGGTATTTATTTTCCTAAAAGATTTGTGTTTGTAAACGTTTCCTTGATTTTTCATTTCTGAAAAGCTGAACTGTTTGGGATTCTTATTTCAATCTATACTAATATTATAAGTCTGATGAGTTTCTCGGTTCTTATCTCAGGGAGTACCGGTTTAGATTGTTTTTTTTTGTCATTTCTCGAGGAAGGCTTTGAAACATCACGCTCCAACCTACGGTTGCAGAGTAATAACTAAACACGTGGGGGTTAGCTAGTACAAAATAAATCTAAAAAAAATAAAGTTGATGACTTTGTTTGTTTCGATGAACGCATTAATTTAAAAAACTACTGAGTAAACCTGCGCAGACCACTAGTCAAATCACAAAAACCTCATTAGTAATCAAAGATCCAAATATATTTTTTGTCTTAAAGTACTTGGGCAATTTCTTTGTAAATTTGGGCCCATACATGCGTACTCCTTCAAGAATGTGCGAAACAACTTTACTAATTAACACTACAGCTGTTAGAGTACCTACTAGTCCAAGACCTCAGAGTCGCTAGATCTACGTCATTTAATCTTTACTATGGCTGAAACTTTGTCGTCCTAATATTATAAATGCGAAAGTACGTTTATATGTTTGTAGCGCTTTCACGCCTTAACTATGGAATCGATTGCTTTGAAATTTTACTAATGGAGTGAAAATATAACCGTGTAATAATAAATATAGACAGTACTTAGATAATCTCATTTTTAATGGTGGTAGCAGACTTTACAATGGCTATTCATAATTTTTAATAGTGGTAGATAAATGTTCTTTGTATTCTAATCTTCTGCAAAGAATGTTGATATATTAATATGTTTCAACGACCAAGCGACAGCCGGCTATACGCTGCTATTGTCTTTCTATTATGTCGAAAGTTAAAACACATACTATTGAACCTTTTCTTAAAATTCTAGCCAGATGACGTAGATTAGGTGTCTCTCGGATCTCAGCCTATAGTGTTCACGACGTGCTAGATAATGGAAAACGTTGAGAATATACGACCGCAATTCCAGAACTAAGGTAAATGCACCTTATTCCGAGGGGTTCTAAATATGGCATCATATTCCGATGTATTTAGAAAAACAGTTTTTTAAAGCAATTTACTAGTTATTTATGGTCTGCATGATAAAATAATGAATTAATAATTATCTGTTCATATTTATTTATACAAAGGAGAGTTTAGTATGGTCACACTGTAAAATAATCGGTCATTTTGCCGCGGGGAGCGGCGTCGAAAGCACACTTCATACATTTGGGACCTTATGCACGTGAGTATTACGATTTGCCAAATAGTGTTTTACGTAATAATTTTATACAACGCGAGTTTTCGTTTAGGTTGAAATATTGAAAGGATAATATTTTTTATCGAAAACACTTAAGATTTGAGTATTTTATTTGCAAATTAGCAAGAAAATAAGTGTTTAAAATACCGCGGCATTAGGTGCAAAATATTTTAGTGTGTTCCTAAAAGCCGATGTATACCACGGAAAAACAAATTTAAAGACATTTAGTTTTTTTAAATTTCGGTGTCTGTTTTATGATTATAAACTTTAATGTGTTAGTTCTGACTTAATGAATAACTCATACATTTAATAATCTATTTCCGAGGTACACCGTGGCGTCGCATTTACTAATTATAGCAGGTCAAAAATTGTTTGTACAGGTACTTTATTAATACGTTGTATAGAAGATTTTAGTGAAGACATTAGGTTTTATAAGTGTTCTGTTATTATATGTATGTACTTTATATTTGTTTTCCTTTTATATTGTAACTATACATTATTTTATTTGCATAATATTAAAAAATCTTTTACTTTTTAGTACTCGGAATTAGAAACTTTGATATAGCATCATAAAACGCTATTCCGATGTATTTACGTCGGAATAAGGTTACATGAGTACCTAATTCCGATGTATTTACGTCGGAATAAGATTACATGAGAACCTAATTCCGAAGTTAGTTAAGACCCTGTTTAAATACAGAGTGTTCATTATTTTATGTGCTTAGTAGATACGCGTTGACTTTTAAACATCATGTATAATTCTCCCTACATAGTTCCCTTTCTATTTTTATACTCGGAATTAGGAACCAAATGCATCGGAATTACGATTTTTAAATCGGAATAAGGTACCTCGGACTTTTTTATATTTTTATTTATTTTATCAGCTTCAATAACCTTCTACTGACAAACTGCAAATATTTTCCAAAAATTTGATAGCTAACACTTCTGATAAAAATATAAAATTGTACACAAAGGTCCGATAAATACTTAATTTATAATGTTCTTTCGTGTTATGTTAAAAACAGCGCGGAATTAGGTGCCTTTACCTTAATGATTTGAAGCCATTGACTTAATGCGGTTCCTAACTTGCCTGAATGTTGCCGGATTTGGTTAAATTACTTCTAACACTAACATTTGTTTAATCATTCGAAGTTAGAACAAAGTTTTCTATTGTTTTGTTCGCAAGTTCTGGAATTGTGGTCCAAGTTTTCATTGTAAGCTTAAGTTACTGTCGAAGTAACTTTATCGGTGATTGGCAATTGAGATTTCTTTAGTTCAACAGTTACGAATTTAGAATATAGGTCATTATTCAAAGATTTTTCAGACAATATGGTAACGAATTCTATTGATGTAGAAATATTTAGGATTTGTTTAAGAGTCGTTTTTGTATAAATCTACATTTTGATGCATTTAACTTAGACATGCGGGCAGTAACTATTAATTTAATTATTATTTAAACAAGTTTATTATTTCCTAAATAATAAACAAGTGTAAACTTAAAATTTATTAAACCTCCACCCCCGAACTAATTACAGATCGGGGCTGCTAAAGACAAAAGCGTTGATAATTTCGAAACAGCTAAACTGATTTTGATGAAACATGTCTAAAACTACAGCTAAATAATCTACATTCAAATAAAAAAACAGCATTTTAATCGATTTACCCGTTTAAGCGTTAAGGTGCCACAGACAGATAGGCACACACACATAGGCACACACACATAGCGGTCAAACTTATAACATCCCTGTTTAGCGTCGGGGGTTAAAAATAACTAAGTTTTTCTTGTTTGTGGGAGTACGTACGTATTCTGTCGTCATACCCCGTGGCAAAATCGAGAGGCGGACGCCTCTTATACGTATATGATGTTATTAAATAAGATCTATCCAAGTTTATCTTGGGCACTTAATACGGTGAAGGAAAATATTAAGTTCTCTTTGAAACTATAATTTATTAGTGCTAGTATTTACTCCTTGTGAAGAAACATCCGGGAAGTATTACCTCTACTTCTATTTTTGGCTTAAAGCAGCGTTGCTGTACTGGTTTGAATGCTTTAGTTGTCCGTGTGATTACAAGTACATGCGACTTTTCATTATCATCTTTATCTATGGCATTTTAACGCATCATGCGTGGCCTCTGACACGGCATGACAGATGTCTGTAGGAGGAAAAAAACTTTATGGCTTATAAATAAAAAAAAAGTATTTTAAGACAATTCACACACCGCCATCTGATCCCAAGCTAGTCAGAGCTTATGATAACCAGATAACTCATAGATAAATAGACCCAGGTACAGAAGAAACAATCATGTTAATCACGCAGTTTGTCCTGGATGGGTATCGAACCCACGACCTCGAGCTTAGCAGTCAGGACCAATAAAGCTAATTAGACCAAGAAGCCCATGATAGTACACAGATATATCTGTGTTTAATAGAATCACCAATTCTCGAACGCTAGGTAATCAGTTCTCAAACTTTATCTGCGCAAAAAGAGGTCGTTGCCATGTAGAACAATAATAGGCTAATATTATTGTTGCTAAGTAAACCAAATAGTCTTGTCTTACAAATACATTTAGCTGTTAAGACGAGGGCGTAAATCGAATCAAATAAAACTATGCTACGCTAACTAAGTTACAAGCTCATTAAGCGAAGAAATGGGATCAACGTCTTTAATAGAATCGGCAGTGTCATTTACTCGTGGTCATTACGGACCCACGCCCGTAATAGGAGAACTAGCTATTATAAGACTGAGAATTTAGGTAAATAACGTTCAATTTTGCTTTTTCTCGCTAGTTTTGTTTTGTAATTTTAATTTTACTAGGTTCTCTGAAATTTGTTTGGCTCCACGCGCCTACTATTAGACGACCAACCGACAGCCGGTTATCGCGCTGCTATTGTCTTTCTATTGTGTCTCAAATCACGTTTGTGCAAAGGTTTACTTAATTCCTAAATTTTGTCAATGATAAAACTTGTAATAAAGATGGGTACATTATTGGGCTGTTTAATAATAGACCAGCGCTTTAAACATGAATCACTCGCTTCACAATGTAAACAAAACAATATGAACATGACCCCATGCTCGGTCAATCCGATGGTGATAAATGATAATGTTTATTCCCCAAACGGCTTCATCATAAAACTTGCAGTAAAGGTAGATTATTACAACAGCCTCGGAACGTTGAAACTTGAAACGATTTTACGTGCGTTCATTTCACGCATCAGGTTTTTTAATCTTTTAATGGCTCTTGACAACATTTTTCATCATGATGGGCTTTTGTAGTCAAATGAAATACCTACACGGATTTTTACTTTAATTAAATTTTATATTGAAATTACGCTCTATCTCAGTAAGAACGTCATTCGTTCGCGTTTTATGTGGCAATAAGTTATTACATTTGATGAGATTTTTTATTATTTAATCTTTTTTCTTGTAACCTTTAAATTGCAATTTCTTTTAAGATCTAGCAACTTTATAGTAGGGACGCTATAAATAAGCCAAAAGCAATATTTTTTGCATTAAAGCATAAGACTTGGTACACTTGTTAGTTAGGTGGCCTAGAGTGAAAGTCACCCGGGAGGCACTCGGAGGCACCCCTCTGGGGGGGAGGGGGAGGGGTTGAAGTTTTCTTCTGCCGCGCGCTCTGTTTGTCGTCATAACTGTTAATTTATCGGTACTAGGGCAAGTGGGGTATGATTTTCGGATGAACAAAAGATGTCCAATCGTTTTCTGAATGAATTGAGTGAAAAGTACTTACATATAAAATAATGTAGAAGGTGACTGCATCAATTATTAACACTTTAAAAGAGTTAGGCTCCAATTGCAGGACGCAAGGAGTTGTTTTTTTAAAATGTCGCCATTTTTACAACGGATAGTATGGTTTTGCCAGAAATAGAGTTCCTTTAAGAAACTTTAGACATATATGTTTTTAGAATCTATGCGCATACAGCTTTTTAATCATATATTTTTAAAGTCGATATCGCCACTATTTAAAACAATATAGCGATTGAATTTTTATTTGTCCTGGTTGAAATTTTCACATATTAGGGCATAATTCACTTGGTGCAGACGAAGATACGTAAACTAGGGTAAAGAGAGCCGTAAGCTAGGGTAAGGAGTACCGTAAGCGCGGGAACAGCAAGTCTACCACTCACCGCACCACTGTTCTTGAGCTTGTCCCAAGGCCGAGGTGAGGCCATGACGCTACGATTCTGATTAGTGTGCGTTGCAGTAGGGAGTTTCATACAAATAATATTGAACGACTCGAGTTGATACGGTGACGATGCCTTTCCGAGTTGATGTGTGTGCTACGACCTTAAATCGTAATGTTTATGATTCCGGAATTTTAGTCACAGTATTATCTACTCTGCATTAGGTACTTAATTCTTCGAATACTCATGATATTCCGATCTCTGGCCATAACTTGACTAAGTAATTTTAAACGCTTGCTACAATCTAGAATACTAGCAAAGCTACCAACATTGTAACAACAATCACGTCCAGTTTTATCGCCAACCGAACAGCGACATAATGAAGATATATCAACCATCATAAACGAGGTCCTATTCATACATTACAGTACTCAACAGATTAAAATTACTTTGTAACGTGGTTTTGTTATCTCAAATGAGATTACACTGTTACGATACGTTAAAACAAACATTTTGAAGCCTTTCAAAAGCCTCTTTAGGTTTATCTTTTGAATTATTCGAATGTTAGTTTTAGTTGTGTGGTTTGGTTAGATTTTGTTACGTTGGTACCTTTTATGTTATCTTAGTGTATGCGGGTTGTGGTTAATTGTTAAAGTTTAACCCTAAATGTTTGGAATCGTTATAATTGGCTTAAAGTCACGATTACATAAATTTTGTTATTGATAAAATGTAATATCATTTTATATTTTATTTAAATGTGACTATGTGAATTTTAATAACCGATTTTGTGTTTTTTTCCCTTCGCGGGATTAAGCGCAAATATTTATCTATTTAATTATTGTTATACTAAATAATAAGCTAAATACCTATGTACTATTTTGTTATTTACAGGTTAGTTAATAAATCTAGCTGCTGCTATACAAGCTGGAGATCATGGGTGATTTCTACCCAAGACAAATTTAATGTGATGAGCACGATTGTTTATTCTGTGCTGGGAGTAATAAAGCTACTATGCCTATGTATTTATAAATTGTATAAATACAAAATTATATTAGTTGTATAGTTACCAGAGCACAGGGTTTGCCCAGCTGGGGATCCAATGGCCGTAAGTGAATTGTCTAAAATATAAGGAGAGAATATATTGAATCAATCGAGAATATTTAGCTAAACGAAACTATATCAATACACTGTACTGACAAGTACTTATGATATCAAAAGACAGCAGTATGAACTCACACGTAACAGGTATATTCTTGGATTCAACAGAAAAAATACAACACAATATCTACAAACATACTATCTATAAACCCCTACTTTTATTATTTGTAGAAGAAAAACAACAATATCGGAACAAACAACCGGTGTACCCCACTTTTCCTGTTCACGTAGTTGCTACTTCGGCGCAATACGTACGAATACGGGTACGTTACTTTTTGTCAATTGTTTTTGTGACCACACTCGCGCGCTATGTTGACTAGAGGTAAGTGGATTAGTCGGGTGTACGGCTAGCCTAAGGCTAGCTTTATTGATCTAGTTGGCACATTTTAGGCACCTGAGGCAGTCAGATCCTGTTAAAATAAAAAGTATATTTTGCATTTAAACATGTTTAAAGATAAATATCGTCACTTCTCCTTACGCTTGGGGCGGAGCAGAATGGAGTGTCTGACTTTCATTTATATATTTAAATATAATAAAATTATAGTTTTAATTTTGGTAATTCCAGATACTAAAATAATCAAATAAAGACTCAAGCAGAAGGTGCAGTAATATTAATGCAACTTGCTATCCAAAAAGAAATTTCACACATGTTTCGCCCCTCCACGGGGCATCTTCAGAGTTTGTCGTTTACCGCAAATTGTAAAATAACGTAAAATTCCACATACTCTGTTATTTTTTGCTATCTGTACAATTTTTTGCTGTGAGTTTTCCAAAGAAAAACTAAATCATAATAAAATAAACAAATCAACATAACGGTACGCAATATCATTTCCATTATAATAAACTGATTCCAAAATCGGTAAATTCAAAATGGCGGCCCAAGCAAAATGAAGAGGGGCTTTAAAAATCCCGTCGTTTCCCTTTAAATAGGATTACATTGAATAATAGACATTATATACATAGGTATACAGTGTAATGTTACCGATGATACAAAATGAGGTTCGGTGATGCGAATGACGGATTTGGAAGGCCCGAATATCCGTCAGAGCTTAGGTGCCACCCCAGCGGAGCAGGACAATGACGTTGAACCAATAAACGTGCTGGTTTAATGAGAGGCTCACATAATTAATGAGTAAACATGCTGAGTTGAATTACCGAAATTCTCGAATTTCGAGTTCTGAATTCCCGATCCTGAGAATCAGAATTTCAATTGTAATATCTATTAGAATAGAGCCAGCAGCGCTTTATTTGAAGATCCAAGTTCTGCTAAAGACATTATTGCGTGGGGAATTGCGATTGTCAGTAGCAGTCATAATGTACCGGTAACACCGTATGCAGGTGAATAAAGGCTCTGCCACACAGTAGCGTGTACGCATTTTATTGTGTATACACACAAAGAACAGTTTGATGAATAATAATTTGCCGGAGCCTTAACTTGATACAAAGCGATCGCCGCTGTAGCTTTAGTTTTCCGCTTGCCCTTTTAGCAACCATTGAACTGGTTCGTTTCGCATTGGTGATGCAAATGTTTGTGTTATAAGTTAGTATTTTTGTTATGTTAAGGAACATTAAGCCTCCAAGAGTTATTTGTGTTACACGTAATGCATATGGCGTTCAGTTATGTGCAAATTTAATTTGATTGAATAGTACAGTATGGCACGGTTAAATTAATTAATTTACTACGTATACTGATTCCGTGATTTGACCAATTTTATTACATTTATTAATCGTCATAGAAATGGAGTAAACAATATCTGTAGTAATAGGGCACAGCTAAAATATTAAAATATAATAGAATTGTCAGTCGCCGTAACGTAAAGTTATGGTAATATACTGCAATTAATGTAGCAATACAAAATGAAAAAAAAACTCTTCAGTTTTTAAATTATGAGTCAGATTTGTATAATTCTTTATGTATGTGTACGAAGCCAATTACATCTAAATAATAAATCACCGTGTGAACTTATAAATTAAACATAAATTATCTAGTTTTTACACCCAGTACTGCACTCTATAAATAATCATAATTCTCAAAAAAATCACCATTCCCCCAGCCAGTAAGTAAACGGTGGTAACAACAATTACTTATTGAATAATTACTCGAACAAAGTTTCCGACAAGCTCCGATATCTTGCAAATTTCGACATCATGAAAGCCAAACTGTAAAGGGGTGTATTGTTAGTAATCCCTACGAAACTATCTCAGCAAGTACTCGTCCAGTCGTTACCCAACTTTACCCAGCACCCATAGACTGTTCTGAACTAAGTTTGCCTTATTCAGGAAGGCACTAGCTACCTCTACACCCAACTAGGTATCAAAGAAAAATAGCCTGTTCGTCTGATTTACCGATGGGTATAATATCTGAGTATTCCCATTTTAGCTATATTATCGATACTATATAAAAAAAAAACGGGTCAAGTGCGAGTTCTACTCGCGCAACGAGGGTTCCGTTAATTTGTTTTTTAGTGAAATAACTACAAATTTACGGTTTTCGGAGTTTTCTCTTTACTTGTGCTACATGACCTTGCTTCTTGCCAAATTTCACGATTCTAGGTCAATGGGAAGTACCCTATAGGTTTTGAGTTTTGATTCCCTTGAAAATGTCTAAATATGCAATATAAACCGCCGTATCTTTTTATTGCGTTGATTTAGAAACTTGATTTTTTTACTGCTTTAAGAGATAGCAGACCTGAGTATGTGATATTCATTTGAGCTTGATATCTCGACGCGTTTCTGAAAAAAAAAGGTCTTGACAGACGGACGAACGGGAGGACGGACGGATGTGAACTAACTACAAAGGAGGCGGGCATTGGTCCATACATTATTGGGCTGGACTATACAGCAACGATTCTTGCATTACTAATTTTTGATTCTACAACTATAAAAAAAACCTATGTATATTTACAATTTCTACATGGGACAAAAAATATAGGTTTTCATTGGGATTGTTGTTCACGTTCTAATGTCGCCGTTATCTCACATATCGCGATGAAGGATTGTCAGTTGTAGTTTGCATGTTCGGCGATAGATGTCGCCACAGTTCGAACAAAATTAGCTTTGTTTGTTTTGAAATAAACGCCTTGAATTGATAATTATGGATTATTGACTGGATATTTTGATTATTGTCAGTCTTGGTATATATAAATATAAATCAGAAGTATTTTAGTAATAGTAACAGTTTATGACCATGTGAACTTATTTTGAAATAAATTACTTACGACTGCATGCCACCCATTGCTGTCTAACTGAAAGAATTCGTTCCTCTTCTATTTAGCGCAAACCTACAGAAGAATTACGCCTCTAGGTTATATATTGAAAATGAGGTTCACTCATTGTATTTTACTTCGTAGTCCAAAATAACTTATCAGTCCGATATAAGAAATGCGTAGGTCGTTCGTCAAAATAATAACCGTCAGAATCCTTTACACGTAGCTAAAGTCGCAAAATAATACCTATCAAATAATTAAACTGCACGAAAACACAATAAATAAAACAAAATATTCACTATTGCAAGTTTAAAACCAACGAAGTGTATGATTTGTTTGACTTTAGATGTGACATTGACATGAGTTCATACTGTGTGGCCTGTATAACAAAAAAAATATATAACTGATTGCAACTTTGACTGATTAAATATTATTTTGTGCGATATTTAAAAATAAAAACAATTATTTAAAATATGTTATAAAACAAGTCAACAGGTGAAATCATGATTCAGTGTTTCTTCTGCAGATTATGTTTTATTTATTTTGTTTTACATTTCTATTTTTAATCTGAGTTCGACTGATCGATTAACATATTTCATTTGGCAACATTGTTAAAAACAGGAAGTGCAGAAAGTCAGTTATGTTTTTAATTAATAATTAATTTATTATCCCATAACAAAATATCTAAATATTTCATGGTACAAAATAATAAATCTTGAAAAGAATATTGATAAAGTTTTCATTACTGCCTTAAGCCCATTTACGCCCGACTCCTTTACGGTTTTCAGAGTTTTTCCTTTACTTTTGCTACATGACGTTGCTTCTTGCCAAATTTCATGATTCTTGGTCAATGGGAAGTACCCTATAGGTTTTGAGTTTTGATTCCCTTGAAAATGTCTAAATATGCAATATAAACCGCCGTATCTTTTTATTGCGTTGATTTAGAAACTTGATTTTTTCACTGCTTTGGGAGATAGCAGACCTGAGTATGTGATATTAATTTCAGTTTGATATCTCGACGCGTTCCTGAGAAGAAGGTTCTTAACAGACAGACGGACAGACGGACGCCTGATGTGAACTAACTACAAATTTACGGTTTTCAGAGTTTTCCCTTTACTTGTGCTACATGACCTTGCTTCTTGCCAAATTTCACAATTCTAGGTCAATGGGAAGTACCCTATAGGTTTTAAGTTTTGATTCCCTTGAAAATGTCTAAATATGCAATATAAACCGCCGTATCTTTTTATTGCGTTGATTTAGAAACTTGATATTTTCACTGCTTTGAGGGATAGCAGACTTGAGTATGTGATATTAATTTCAGCTTGATATTTCTACGCGTTTCTGAGAAAAAGGTTCTTGACAGACAGACGGACAGACGGACGCCTGATGTCAACTAACTACAAAACGGTTTTCGGAGTTTTCCCTTTACTTGTGCTACATGACCTTGCCTTTTGCCAAATTTCATGATTCTAGGTCAATGGGAAGTACCCTATTATAGGTTTTGAGTTTTGATTCTCTTGAAAATATCTAAATATGCAATATAAACCGCCGTATTTTTTATTGCATTGATTTAGAAACTTGATTTTTTCACTGCTGTGAGAGATAGCAGACCTAAGTATGTGATATTAATTTCAGCTTGATATCTCGACGCGTTTATGAGAAAAAGGTTCTTGACAGACAGACGGACAGACGGACGCCTGGTGTGAACTAACTACAAATTTACGGTTTTCGGAGTTTTCCCTTTACTTGTGCTACATGACCTTGCTTTTTGCCAAATTTCAGGATTCTAGGTCAATGGGAAGTACCCTATAGGTTTTGATTTCATTGCAAATGTCCAAATTTGCAATATAAACCGCCGTATCTTTTTATTGCGTTGATTTAAAAACTTGATTTTTTCACTGCTTTAAGAGATAGCAGACCCGAGTATGTGATATTAATTTCAGCTTGATATCTCGACGCGTTTCTGAGAAAAAGGGTCTTGACAGCCGGACGGACGGACAGACGGACAACAAAGTGATCCTATAAGGGTTCCGTTTTTACCTTTTGAGGTACGGAACCCTAAAAAACTGCTATTCTACCTAATTACTGTGTGCCTGTGCCCGACAGGGTCCATGATTGATTCTATTATTTACATTCACCACCTGTATACATTATGATAACTTATATATAAATACTTATGATTTATGACTAAGCTCCTATTTCTTGACTCCCAATATTCTCTAATTAAAATAAGGTTGAGGTTGTTAATGCATGTGCTCAAAAAAATGGTGCTCAGGAAATACTCCATATTTTCCTTCAAGAGTAAAACGCAAAACATACTTGAACAAATGAAGATTGGTCAAGTGAGGTTGTGAGTAGATCGGATTTATTACTCAATAATTATACTCGTAATACGCGTGCGGCTTGTGCTTACAGTGTGATCGATCAAACGAAAAAAGTAGAAGAAGAATAAATTTCTTGCAAGATTTTTTGTAAGATTTTGCGTTTTTCTTTCCTCTTTCTATTTCATTTTCATAATGAACCACGATCAATATTATGTTTAGGGTCAAAAAATATTTACAAATTAATTAAGGTGCAATACAATAAGAGTCTAAAACTAATTAGGTAAATATTACTCTCACCAATTGAATGTCCACGGCTTGATCAAAGAATGTAAAAGGTTCCGGATATAATAAGCAAACATGATTTTTAATATGACTTGTAAATTATATATTACATAGATGATAGTGTAGCAGTGGCCAGGGTTTTAAACTGTTATTTAGAAAAAGTAAAAATAGCTTCAATCATGAAGTGTATTTAAAAGTTTCCATAAATCAGTTTTGCATCACATCACGACGTAAAATAATTCCTTTGCTCCCTCACTTTATGACACTAAGCACGTAGGCTTCGGCCGTACTCAAAGCACTACGCTCACGTACTCGTAACAAAGTTTTAATCAACTGAATAAAATCCGTCTGTCTAGCAATCTAACGCAAATCGACTCGAACTCAAGTTGAGTTACAGTAGACTCAATTCAGTACAATACTTGTCGTCTAGAATTTTCTATTGACTAAATTGTGCATAAAACTATATTAGATTTTTAAATGTACTTAGATAATGGAATTATTAAGACATTTTACAGATTACAAAAGAACCAAAACCATTACAGGAGGTGAAGAACGTAATGGCGGTGAAAGCATAATGATACGATACTCATGTTGTCGAAAGCATAATGATACGATACTCATGTTGTCTTGTGACGTTCTTTAACACATTCATATGAAAAAATAAATAAAAACTCAAACATTAGCAACTTTTTATTTAATGAAATTATCATCTAACAAATCTGAACTTATTACAGCTCCCCCAAAATCCTCATCTCCTGATTTACACTAACAAATAGTCTCAAGAGTCACTTAGGTTCAAGATGAGTGCAATTGAAGATCGAGTCAACGAGTTCCATTCCGTGTCACCCTTTCATGACATACTTACGCTCTTACCCCACACGCAGCGATCAAAGTGCCATAACAGAAACTTGAAACTACGTAACAAATAGATACTCGAATTACAGTTTGTTGAAACTAACGTTTTCATCATTTTATTTTTAGAGCCAGCTTCGTAATCAAACCATGTCTATTCAGGACTTTTGTTTAGGTACCACCCACGCTTTTTTGTTGAAATAATATCAATACCCTGTTTTGTTAGTGGTAGACCTTTTGAATCTGATTCTTAAAATGAGGAAAATATTTTAATTATAATATTTTAATCTATCTATTTAATAAAAAAGTAATAGGTACTTGTACCTTATTAAAATCCTTTCGAAATAATTATTTTCACCTTGACGCCTAGAACTAAACGCGTTGTCTCAGAAAAAGCATCATTTACCCTTTTCTCAACTGGACGTCGTTGTCTGTGGATCCGCGTGGATCCCAATGCTTTACATGGACTGACTGTCTAATCACACCACAACAACCTATTTACTGAATGACATGATTCCCTCTGACTTGCTAGCTTCTGACTAACCGTAACGACCTTTTAAGTGACTTTTTCAATTCAAATGTACTTTACATTTGAATTGAAAAAGTCACGTTGATAGGTTTTTATTTTCTACGCTATCACCAGGTTTTTTATTTTTTACGCTATCACTTCCAAGTATATACTCAGTTTGTTTGAATTCAGAAGCGAATAAAATTCGCTTGCCTACAGTCTCCCGTTCCAGTGCCTACTAGTTCTCTGCCTGAAAACAAAAAAAATGCTGTGCAATATTTTAGTTCACCCCAATGTACCCACGGGTAAAAGCTTGCTACCGAGCTGTTGATTTTCCTCTGACGCCTAGTGCAGGGGAAAAAAATCAATGTGTACGTTACCCAATACCTACTATAACGTAAGAAAGGTAAGTACTGTTATTTCAAATATTTGGAAGGTAGCTCCTCGCCCAACGAACTTATCTACCGTTTAAATTGGTAGCACGAAAAATACTCTACAAAATTATATTTGAAAATTTCAGACATTCAGAGGTCGTGTAGTCCCAAGTAGATATTTATCGTTTAGGTAAATGTTTCCGTAGCAAGCGATTGCTTCGGGACCAATTTTCCGTTCGCTCGAAATATTTACACATTACAACTTACACCAGACGGGTCGAAAATTCAATAACTACGTAACTTTAACAAAGTATCGTAGTACCCATGTATCTAACAGGTCCCGACTGAAATTTATTGCAGCAACTTTTTTGTCGTTACTGGCATATGCTAACCATTCTATATGGGCTCCTGTATCCACCGTCCGCTCGTTTTCCAATACAAATTTTTATTGGAAATTCGTTTAAAGATGATATTTGTGCGAGTTTCAGCCGTATTATTATCATATTCAAATATTCAGATGTACTATGGAAATTGACTAAACCTATGAACACACACAGGCTTGGTTGTAGGTTTTCTCAGACAACTGTATTTACGTAGAATCAAAATTCAATAAGAATTCATTGAAATCAAAATTCATGTTTGAAATCTCTGATGGGACATGTAAGAAGATCTCATTTTGAATCTGATTCTCTTTGATGAATATTTAGATTGGGCTTAGCTTTGAGGGTTCAATTTCGATACACACGTATTGACGATTGAAATGGCTACATCAACTCCTTGGCATAAAGACAGAGCCGAAGATTTTTAAACATGCTTTAAGAAAATATTGGCGTCAACACTCACACTCCGACGAAATATCACAAGAACGATTGGTTTAATAGAAGCAAAATTCAAGGGATTTCTATTCTGCCGGGGTTGCGGAATGTTTATAATAGTTACCGTGACCTCGGAACATAAAGGGCAATTGAAGGAACATGAGTGGGTTTTAGTCAGTAAGAGTCTGACACGCCCTCCCGTCGCACCCAGGACGGGAGCAGTCATTGGATGATTTCCCACTCACCAAAAAAAAAAAGGGATTTCTATTTGTATTCCATTTACTTGGTTATTCAGAAAGGTCACCTTTCTTTAGTTAGATAGATTGGATGGATACTCTAAATGATTTTTGTTGCTTTAAATAATTAAATTCATTGTTTCCAAATATAAATTTGGAAACAATGAAAACGAAAAAAATATTCAAAGATATTAAAACCTTGGCAATTAATAGACGACCAACGAATTATAGAGGAAAATAAAAAAATGCCGTTTTGAATGATTCTATATTTGAACAAGGCCAGTTACTTTATTCTTTCAATATATATATGGCTGCCTTAAAATCAACCAGCCAGCAAGTTTACCCAGTGTGCAATGAGCATAAAAGACAAGATGTTCGGCACGTTGTACGGTTGTCATCGGGTAGTAGCCATGTAGTACAGTCGGCTTCAAATAGTTAGTGACACTGCAGTGTCCATCAAAAAAGCTCAACTAAAAAGTCAACAATTAATATCGATAGTTCGAAACAAACAGTTTCCTTATTATTGTCAACAATATAATCACCCAAAAGGTCGAGATGTTCAAAATATCTTAAAGGTAGAGATTCAGTAAAACCACCCACCGTAAGTATAATTACAGTCATCGCGTAATGGTATGCAAGTATTCTAAGGGCAAGTTTCACCACCGTCTATCAAAATTGATTCTAAAATGAAACAGAATTTATATGAATGTATCTGCCAATTATTTCTATCAGAACTTATTAGAGGAATATGAACAGGCGCCAAGTGTTCAAATATATGGAACACATTAGAAAATTAAACACGGCAGTTATGAAAATAAACGGTTTCCCAAAAGATAAAAGTGTCTTTAGGCAATCTAGTAGTGTTTGATTTTATTTAAATTTCAATTTTGATATTGTAATCTTTGTAGACGAAAAACTTTTTTGTTCGTCTCGGAGTCCGAAAGAAGACGATTTCTGAGACAACGCACAACGTCAAATAGTTACAACTATTTGACGTTGTCTGTACTACGTTATGCAAAACAAACTATCTTCCCAAGATAACGACTTCGCTCCACGTATCGTCTGCAGGTGTGGAAAGTTTCTTCCGTATGTTTCTGAAATAGGTATCCATTATACGTGACAAAACTACACTTCTTGTATGTGTAAAACTATTGTGTGTTTGTATAGAATATACAGGCTGTCTGGAAAATAGGCAATGTTTTGTCGAATTATGAGCAAATAAATATATTGAGATAGGAATGTAATTGTGGGGTAATTAAGTATTAAAACTTTCTGGTTATTTAGACGTGTGTTTGACCAATTAAAAAAAAAAGAGATTTTGAAAATATCTTTTTTTATTTATTTAGCCAAATTATTCACTCTCTCAGTTCATGTTACACTAGGTGTTCCCTTTAAGTTAAGAATACATGTGATGTGCTAGATGAAACTTTAAAGCATCTGGCTAACGTTATGATTCCCGGAAAATATATGGCGATCAGGAAAACTTCCAAACCTTATATACTGCTTTATAAAAAAGGCGGATTTAGTGCCAGAGGCGTCATTTACCAGTCAACATAACGTGGTGAAGAAATATAACATTGTAGAGGTGCATTTAAGAAAAATGTAATAATAGAATACAAATTAACAAAGTAATGAAAATTCGTAAACAAAATAATAAAAACGAATATAAGCAAATAAACAAAAATTTATAAATGAAAGAAAATTATGAACAAACTCCAGCTAATTAATTGCAAATACCATCGTAATTATGGGTTTAAAAATTCTAGCTATGAATGTCATACTCTGTGACACAGTCGTCAGAGCTCCGCTATTGTAACATACCCAATATTTATTGAACCGTGACAAAGGCTAGTCCCGTAATGTTTACTGTTCTTTAAACCCTTGTCCACTTTGCCACAGTCGACAATGTGAGTTTAAATATACACGCGAAATTAAATAAAATCGTGAACAACCTACCAAATATCTTTTGGTATGATTTTTTTATGTGTGTGTGGATGTTTGTTATGATGAAACTGTAATAACTTAAAAAATAAAAATTCAAGGCATTTTTTTACTTTGACCATTTACAGGTGAATTGTCAAAGAGTCGGTCGATCGGTCATAAGAGTGACGCTAATTGCCTGTTCCAAAACGTAGTAGTAACGGATACATCAGAATAAGACATAGGCTACATAACATCACTATGACCAACGGAAGCGGAGCAGTAACAAAACACCAACCTAATGCGGGAAAAACCGCGAGCGTCAGCTAGTATACATTTAAATGATTAAAATAAAGCTCTTTGCATGTCAAAAGAATTGCGTAATTTATTTTGACTGAGCATGCCTGAGGCAGGAGGCCATTTTGGAAACAAAGGTGAAAAATTTGTGTTATGTTTGAAGGTATGGTATGTTTGGAGTTAAATGGAATAAATAATCATGCGTATAAGTACGTTTATGTTTTTGTTGCATTTGTCCTTTTATATTTCTACTAGCTTTTGCCCGCGGCTTCGCTCACGTTAGAAAGAGACAAAAAGTAGCCTATGTTACTCTCCATCCCTTCAACTATCTCCATTTAAAAAATCACGTCAATTCGTCGCTCCGTATTGCCGTGAAAGAAAGACAAACATACAGACAGACAGACAGACATACAGACACACTTTCCCATTTATAACATTAGTATGAATACTAGCGACGCGCCCTAGCTTCGTATGGGTGTTAAAAATCTTGACTTTTCTTCACTATAATATGAATGCATGTACTGTGCAAATAAATCTCTTGAATCATTCTATAGCTTTTATACCTCTTAAAACTTTTTTATTCGCACAATGCTGTGTGATTTAACTTTGATTATAAGTCATGTAATTTCGCCGTATATATTTAGTGTCCTGACACTGCAAAACTGACATTAAAAAGCTCGTTATGTGAAGAAAAAGAGGTAGGTTCGACTTTCTTTCAAGATTCAATTTCTTCGTACAAAGTAATAAAACCACACACCGCTTGATCTACAAAGATCACTTCTTATTATGTACTATAAACTTTTCTTTATTATGTAGTGGCTTAAAGGAGAAAAACCATTAGCGTTGAAATAAGTTCGACTAATGACTGATAATGGACTACCTTCTACCTATCAGGACTGACAGGAACTGCCTGCCAGGATTGACTGATATGGACTACCTTCTTCCTGACAGACAGGTTTCGACGACCAAGCGACAGCCGGCTGTCGGGTTGCTGTTGCCTTTCTATTGTGTCTCGAATCACGTGTGTTCGAAAGATTAACAGCATTGCTATACTCTTATAATAAACATCGTTTATAAAAGCTTTCAAAGACGCTAAGTTTAACTAAACATAAAGTTTTACAGTATCTGGAAGTCTCCCAACTCTAAAACGCGAACTTTCTTCTTACCGCAAACTACATTAAAATTTTACGTGGTCCGTTGGGGCATGTCACATTGAAAGGCGTCTCAGTAATTCAGTACAAGATAGACGACCGTCCATAATGTAGGTGTATGTGTTGCCTAATCCCTAAACACAAGGATTAGTAGTAAAGCCAATACTCAGGTGATTAAGGCTTACTAAGTAATTGAGACGGCTGTGGCTATGCGCGAGGGAGTAGATATTGATTTAATTTAAGTACGCAGATGTGTCAAAGTGTTTCATAGTTTTAGAACATTGTTTATGCAACATTTGTGACGCGTGACACCATTTAGTGCTGCTGAAAACTTGACTTTGTTTTGTATGGTATTTTATCGTGGTACCGAAAAAGAACATCTTGCTGCAATTGTTTTTGTTGCAAACAACGTTAAGTAGTTGTTGCAAAAAAATGTTTTCAACGTTAATACAGAGCTTAGGATCACTAGTTTTTATAGCTGGATTTAGCTTTATAGCTTCTACTGCAATCCATTATTGTTCCTGCTTTTTGGAAGTGTTTCGTAGAATAGTTTTTTTTTGTATTTATTCCCTCTACAACATTTTTAATCGTTGCTTAGCAAAATAGAACTCGTACATACAAATCAATTCTTAAAATACAAAACAATAAACTTGTCCGTAACAAACATATACACGAAAACAAAAACAATAATATCGAGTGACTTTATATGACTACTTCAGAAGCTGACCATCAACAAACGTCTAGTTTTCTGGAACAATAAATACGAGATATAAAGGCCATCGTTTATTCCATCTAACGAGAACATTGCTAAACATAAAAGCCAGCATTTATGTTAGTCAAACAGGCTGAGTGAATTCAGTAGTTTCTAGTCTTTCCTGAAATTTCCTCTGAAGCGTACTACGGTACAACTTTTGTCGTTTACGTCCGAGCGATTCTTTTGTAATCGAGTCACGGACTCGACTGTACGGTCAAGCACGAAACGGTTTGTTATGACGTGGACAACGCTAATAGGAACAAATGCTTCTTTTCATTTATTTATGTAAAGGCGTTGCAGAGAACCGACCGAAAATCCTTTGAAAGGAAAGCTTTGAAGGAAAAATTTGAACTCTGAAGGATCATTTTGTTGTCCTATTAAAGCACTCCCTTAAAGCTGTGAAGAATCAAAAGAAAAAAAAGATATATTATGACCGTTTATGTTTTCATGTTGCAAAAACCAATAAGTGGTCACTTTTAAGAAAAAAGCTTTTTCCAAAAAAAGATAACCGACTTCAAAAACTAAAAGCACAAAAATAACTATTTTGGAAGTCGGTGGCAACACATCAAATAGACCGGGGCAGAAGAAAAGCCACCGCCTTCCGAAATAGTTATTTAGACTTCCGAAATAGTTATTAGATGACAATGGGACCATTTGGGAAGTCTACCCTTTCAAACAAAAAAAGAATTGTTCAAATCGGTTGAACGACGGAGATATGCGCGAACAAAGATAAAAAAATAGAAACATACGAATTGATAACCTCCTCCTTTTTTAGAGGTCGGTTAAAAATCAAAATTCATAAGGTACTTGCTACTGACCTATAAAATTTGGTACAAAGCAATGTAATAAAGGATAAATCTGAAAAGCGTAAAGTTTTAGTTAGATCTAAGAAAAAACTGTAACTTGATTTCTTTACCTACAAATGTACGGAACCCTCGATGCTCTAGTCCGACTCGCAATTGGCCCAATTTCATAAAAGCTACTTATTTATGAAAATAACTTGTAGTATTTTGACGAAACATATCCAAAAAACCATCGCTAGATAACCTACTTCCACTTTTAAAGAAACTGCATCCAAATCGGTTCACCCGTTAAAGAGCTACGGTGCCACAGACAGACACACACAGACACAGACAGACACACGCATCAAACTTATAAAGCCCCTCTTATTACGTAAGTGTTAATGAAAATAAGCAACCACCGACCAATTGAGTAGACCTTCGTCCAAACGAGAGAATCGTACTTTTCTGCTTCTAAATAGCTGCTTCCAGCTACAGGTAGACGTTCAAAATAATACAACACGTAGCACATACGTGGGAATACTAATAAACGCTATTCAATACACCCACTAAAACTATTATTAGCTAAAACTTAGTGTTTACCTACACCCGCTGAGATACTCCAATCTTAATACCCGCATAACTTAGACGAACTTTGGATATGCTAACTTGACATTTGATTCCGATATACTAAAGTCTAGCTTATTCAGTACTTTGACAGTTTGGTATATGAAACCTAAATGTTTGGTTAAGATGACGTGTTTCAATTATCGGTTTTTAGACAATCATATTCAATGCATTTTTTATTAATCCGAGGTTGCGGAATGTTTTTTAATAGTTACCGTGACCCCGGAACACAAAGGGCAACCGAAGGAACATAAGTGGGTTTTAGTCAGTAAAAGTCTGACACGCCCTCCGGCCGCACCCAGGACGGGAGCAGTCATTTGATGATTTCCCACTCCACAAAAAAAACCATTTAGAGGTAGTAAAGTTTTTGTGAGCTCGTCCGGGGAAATAATAATAATGGGGTGGTTTGGGTCTACCTGGGGTGGTTTGGGTCTACCTCCTAGCGGTCCACCCCGGGCAACGGCACCACTTGTGGTGACGGCTGAACGACCCAACCAGCGGTGGTAGGTCTCGCAAGAGTCCGCCTGGTAGCTACCACCTTCCCGCCGGAGTCAGGTGTCAAGCAGCTTGCTGTGTTTCATCTGTGCGCGGGAACACCAGAGCCTTTTGGGGGATGAATGGTTGTTAGCTGTGCTGCATATAGCCGGTTTTTGTGGGTCCTTGAGTGACACCGGACCGAGTAGCTCACGCTGGAGGGTAGCGGGATCCGTGGCACGGTCTTGCCGGTGACCGACCGCAGGTAGTTGGGGGCCCAAGTAGCGCGCTAGCCACGTGCCAAAGGCTGCCCCGCCACCTCGCGAAAAATCCCGGAATAGCTCCACCGTGCCAGCTGGCGACTGGATGGGAGGACCCGGTGGCTATTTCGGGGGGGCTCGGGCGTCCCCGCAGTCTCCAAGTGAGCTCCTCATTATTCGGTTTTCACTCGTGCAATCCACTTGGCGAAAGCAGCGCCTCGACATCCAAACGTCCCCCAACCCCCGCACTACTTAACTCAATATGAACAATAAAAAGAAGAATAGGGTTAAACACCGGCGGCACTTCCTCCCGCTGAAAGTGCACCTAACCAACATACGTGGGTTGCACTCAAATCTCGACGCAGTCCACCACCACCTCGAGACTGAAAAGCCGCACCTGTTCTTCTTGACGGAGACGCAAATTAAAACCCCAGCGGACGTGGCGTACCTCAACTACCCAGGCTACTCGCTAGAACATAAGTTCAAAGAGAAAGCTGGGGTCTGTGTGTACGTCCGCGACGACATCTGCTGCAAGCGTCTTCGCTGCTTTGAGACTTCCGGGTTTTCTACTCTGTGGGTCATCGTAGACACAGGATCCCAGAAGACCTTATATGCCTGTGTTTACCGATCGCTCGTCGGAGACCAGGAGACAACCAGGCTATTTGACCATCTTGCCGAGACTGCAGATAGTGCCCAACAACGGTACCCTGCTGCGGAACTAGTATTTCTCGGGGACTTCAACGCCCACCACAAGGAGTGGCTGTTCCCGTTTGAGAAAACCTGCCACGCTGGCAAGGAAGCACGCAAATTTGCGCTGTCGTTAAACCTCACCCAGCTGGTAAACGTTGCGACGCGGGTACCTGATGTTGCTGACCACACACCCAATTGCTTGGACCTTGTACTGACAACGGATCCGGATCGGCACTCTGTCTCGGTCTCAGCTCCGCTGGGGTCGTCAGACCACTGTCTGGTGAAATCCGTATCGGTCTGCTCCCCTCCGGATCTCAGCCCAAAGGGCACGAGGAGAGTGTGGCGATACGAGTCAGCAGATTGGGATGAGATGCGGCAATTCTTTGCGTCTTTCCCTTGGCGGTCGGTCTGTTTTTCTTCTTGCGACCCCTCATGTTCTGCTGAGGCTATCGTGGATGTGATTCGGCAGGGAATGGAATATTTTATTCCGTTCTCCGACCTCTCGCTTGATCACAGAACTCAAGCATGGTTCAATGCGGATTGTGCTCGGGCTGAGGCCCTTAAACAGTCTGCATACCTGGCTTGGGTGCAAGCCCGCGACACCAAAGCAAGGGCCCAGAGGGTTCGTAGGAAGAAAAAAGCCTATAATACTGCCGCCAAGTCCTGCAAAAAGGTGATTCGGAAGGCTCGATTTGACCATATCAGTCGAATAGGGGCCAGACTTGCGTCCTACCCTCCTGGTAGCAAGCAATTTTGGTCCCTATCCAAAGCGGTCGAATCCAACTTCTGCCGTCCCACATTTCCACCGTTGCAGAAACCCGACGGTACGCTGGCCCACTCCGCAATAGAGAAAGCGAACCTGTTTGCTTCCCTATTTGCGAGCAACTCGCGTCTTGATGCAGGCCTCCATCAACCACCTACTATACCTCATTGCGATTCCTCAATGAAGGATATTGCTGTTCACCAAAAAGAGGTACGGAGGGTTCTGCTGAATTTAGACGTAAATAAAGCCAGCGGACCAGATGGAATACCTGCGCGAGTACTTAAGCAGTGTGCGCCTGAGTTGTCGCCTGTATTGACACGTCTATACCGCCTCTCTCTCCAAACTAGAACGGTGCCAAAATCCTGGAAGCTGGCTAATGTGCAGCCAGTGCCCAAAAAGGGCAGCCGCGCCGATCCCTGTAACTACCGACCAATCGCCATCACCTCCATGCTCTGTAAAGTCATGGAAAGGGTTCTAAATAACAAACTGTTGGCATACCTAGAAGACAACAATCTACTCAGTGACCAGCAATATGGCTTTCGCCGTGGTCGGTCTACTGGAGATCTTCTAGTGTATGTTACACATTGCTGTGGCGAAGCCATCGAGAAAAACGGCGAAGCCCTTGCCGTTTCGCTCGACATCTCAAAGGCTTTTGACAGGGTTTGGCACGCTAGTCTCCTTAGCAAGCTTCCTGCTTTTGGCATCCCGGCTGACTTTTGTAGCTGGGTATCAGACTTCTTGACGGGACGGTCGATCAGAGTGGTCATTGACGGCTGCTCTTCGGACCTTATGGCCATTGATGCCGGTGTTCCTCAAGGGTCTGTCCTTTCTGCAACACTATTCCTGCTCCATATAAACGATATGCTAAATCCTAGCATAGTCGGTTACGCAGATGACAGTACCGTTGTAGAGAGATATCTGGCCAGCGCAAAAGACAGTAGGGACGATATACGTTCACAGAGAGAGGCCATGGTAGAGCGAGTGAACTTTGCCTTGAGTCGTGTGTCCCAATGGGGCCATCACAATCTAGTGCGTGTTCAATGCCGCCAAAACGCAAGCGTGTCTGTTCTCCGCTAAACGGAGCCCATTCGACCTGGCTCCTACTTTCCGAGGTGCACCTGTAAATGTAACCGGCTCCCTAGAACTCCTTGGCATGGAGTTGAGTTCTGACCTCAACTTCGGCACTTTCATCGAGTCCAAAGCACTGACTGCGGCGAAAAAGCTGGGCATCCTTATCAAAGTTAAGCGATATTTCACGCCGGGACAGCTTCTAACGCTTTATAAAGCTCAAGTCCGATCGTGTATGGAGTATTGCTGTCACCTATGGGATGGCTCAGCCAAATACCAACTGGCCGCATTGGACTCGGTAGAACGCAGAGCCAGGAGGTTGATTGGCGACAAGAAGCTGGTGGCCCAACTACAACCTCTAGCACATCGGCGTAAAGTTGCCTGTCTGGCGGGGTTTTACAGATTGCACTTCGGTGAGTGTGCTCATGAGCTACACGAGCTCATTCCCCCGTCTCCGTTTTTCCACCGGACATCTAGACGTACGGCGGGATACCACCCTTTCTTGGTCGATATTCCTCGTATCCGCACGCAGCGTTTCTCGAATTCCTTTATTATGCGCACCGCAAAAGAATGGAATTCCCTGCCGGCGTCTGTGTTCCCAAATGCATATAACCCGGATGTATTCAAGAGACGAGTGCATAGGCATCTTTTGGGTGAGCTCGCTCCATCGTAGGCCCCGTCTATGCCCTCGGGCTAGTCTGGGACCAAGAGCAAGCCCATATGTAATAAAAAAAAAAAAAAAAAAAAATATAGTATGTTGCCATAATTATCTGATTAAACTTTTTTTTTGTGTAGGTTAGGTAATTGTGACATACTTACTGTACTAACAGCTTATCTGAAAGAAGACAACGACTAAGACAAATTAATGAATGCTTACACGATGAAAAAAAATATTTTACTTGTTAAACAATACATTCAATTTTACAATTTACTTTTTCCACTGAAAAGCTGCCCAGTGGTAACTTAAAACGTTAATTTCCTTATTTTAAAACAGCCGGTATTGTTCGATGTTAAAAACAGTAGCGTGAATTCGTTGTATTCTTTCATCATTTTAAAGCCGTGTTGTAAACTGAAACAATAGCTTCAAAATTAAAGAGTACATACAATGAAGACGGTTTGTTTCAGGATTAAATAAAAAAAATACAATACCTATCATTTGTCATAAAACCATCTACAAAATTGGTAATAATGATATTAGTGCTAAGAACAAATATATCGTTTAGGGACTGAAAACAGGAATCACGAATCTGAATCTAATCATATAAATATACATAAATTTGTTATCACATAAATAAATTTGTTTTTAATGTTTGATTATATAATATGCTCATCAAATACAAGTAATATTCATGTCTACTGTGTGGCATTAATTGATGCACAGAATCTGTCTTCATAAAACATCACACCACGGGAGAGATAACCAAAAACAGAGGTAAATCTGCGGGGGACAGCTAGTTAATTTTAAGCCCAAATTTTTAGTATTGTCTTCCACCCTTAGAACAAATATTAAATAAAAAGAAAATTGTTGTTGATCTTATTGGTCAGTTTTACGGCTCCAAAAAGTAATCATCCTTTGCCTTGGCTTAAACGATATTAGAACCCAATTGCCGCTGGCTATTACTTGAATAAAGAGAAACAATAAACAAATAAACTTATATAATATTCTTACATTAATAACGTGCCGTTGCCCGTGACTTTACCCGAGTTTTGATCACCGCGATTTCAAAGTAATATAATTTATAGGTCCAGGTTCTTTGACGTTGTTCCTTCACCAAGATGTCTGTAATGTTTGAGATAAACATACAAAGTACATAATTATATAAAATGAAAAATCATATTGATACTTTCTCGAATTTGATTACAAAGGTGGCTATAACCACAAAGTCCTCAAGACATCGTTATCATATTAACCTTCCAAGCGACAGCCGGCTGTCGAGCTGCTATTGTCCTTCTATTGTTTCTCGAATCACGTGTGTTCAAAGGTTTAATGTAGATTAATCAGTAAATAGATAGTTATAACATTACCAAAACCAATCAGCACTCAGTTTAATACTCGATCAATGTTGATGCACGAATACACGTATGTTTTAGCTAGAGCACGTGTGACATTCAGATATATCTCTCTATTGAAATTACCTCCATTCATATCGGGTGCTTTGAACATAGCACCAGTTAATTAGCTTTATATCTATTGCTTTGATGGCAGATCAATGACACATTTTCATTCAGCAACTTTTGCGATGCCCGGGGTTAATGGGTGTAGTGTAATTAAAAGCTTGCTTGTTACGTGTAACAAAGTGGGCGTTCACGCAGTCAATACGCACCAAAAACGTAACCCAGGAAAATCGCACCAGAAACCACGGAGAACCATTTATTAGTCAGCGGAAATAACAGCAGAAACTCCGAACTAAGGATACTTTATCTTATAATTAGTTTTCATCCGTGAGTGTCGAAAGACATCCAGGGTTGCGGAATTGTTGTAATAGTTACTGTGGCCCCGAACATAAATAGCAACCGAAGGAAAATGGGTGGGTTTTAGTCAGTAAAAGTCTGACACGCCCTCTAGCCCTGCCCAGGACGGGAAAAGTCATTTGATGATTTCCCACTCAACAAAAAAAAGTGTCGAAAGAAATAAGAACCTCTGTCTTTTTGAAGTCCGTTGAAATAGTTCCCTAAGTCTTTCCCTCCAAGAAATTAAAGCTAAACTTGTTAAGTGGTTTAGCCATAAAGGCGTAGTAGACACATGCACATCTATACTAATAATATCATAAAGCTGATGAGTTTGATCGTTTGGTTGAAAGCGCTTATCTAAGTAATCACAGGTTCAAAATAAAAAAAAATGTGTGGGATAGCGCAATTGTCTAGAAAAATAGGCTACATAACCTTAAGCTACGAACTACAAGAGCCGAGCAGTAACCAAAACTGCGGGTGTGACCATGGACCGATAGTTTGCACACACATGATGACTAACACAATAATATGCATTAATAATAATACCTGTACCAACTCTCCCACTGCAGGGCAAAGGCCTCTTCTCATACAAAGACGGCACGAACAATGTTCACCACGCCTGCACAAAGCGGATTGGGATTTCAAACTTAAATTCACTACAAGTCCAGGATTCCTCACGATGTTTTCCTTCACTGATGTCACATGATGCCAAGATAAATTATAGAAAGTACTCGTTGAATTGAAAAAGTCACATCGGTACTTGCCCGAATTGTAACCCACGACCTGTGTACATAAGAGGTCGACGCTTTTAATAAAAAAATAAACAAAGAGAATGTGCATTAATGAGTCTGGAAAAATCTTTTAATTAAAAATATGATATTAATAAGTTCATAAAGATACAAAAGCAATTAACCATGTCACTTACAGATACACCCCACTCACAAAGGTTTTGTAGACAATTTCTCTTTATGTTAATTCCATATTATGAAAGAAAACAAATAAAATACTAATAAAAGCAACGTCAGAATCCCTTTCATATCGGCCAATGTTGGGGAAAAATAAATTATTTCTATAAATTGTATACAAGTAGTTTCGAGTAAATCTTTCAGGGATTTATGTGAAAATACTATAGGTACTCGGCCTCAAAAGCATTGATTGCTAGAATTTTAGAAATGGGAATAAAATATCCCACTTCATTGTAAATGGATCCGTCTAAAATGTTACGAATTCAAATCCTTTAACCGACGGTCCGACGCGTCAAAAGTCGAACGTGTTAAGGAAAAATGAACTCACATAATACACTCACGTAATGTTATGCTAAAATACATTTTTACTCAAAACCCTCTAAACTCTATGGCTTGATACCAAATTGATTTGCGTGGAACAAAGGGGTCTCGAGCCGCAGAAATGAAAATACGATTTGGGTACAACCAGATAGCAATTTGTTGCCGCGCCATCTGATCTATTGGAAATTTGAATGGGTTCCCGTCGGTAATACACTCAACTCAATTGTTCCGTCAATACAAGAAAGGAATTATTATAGGTTCGCCAAAGAGATTTGGATGTTGCTGTAATATAGATAGGGATCAACACTTTCGTATTTCGGTTTGTCTGAAGGTAGGTTCATTTCATTGGCACACTAGCTTTTGCTAGGATTTTCTCTGCTTGAATGTAGATTTTTGATAAAACCGGGAATATAAAAAATAATTTCTATTTATCCAGGTCCCAAGATAGCTTTTCCTTAAATTCTATTACAATAGAAAAGAGTCTTTCATATAAAATTTTATAAAACATACAAAAGCTAGTGTCATAAACAATTTTCTACTGTTAGTTACTTACTTACTCCTTTGGGCTATACTTTGCTTTACTTTATTATACTTTGACAGAATACATCCCCACATGTTGTGTGTTTATTTTGTATCCATCCCAGTCTAGTGAATGAGTTACATTTTATAAAATTAATCTTTACAGTAGTAGTAGTACACGGTTTTGGCACGGATTTTCAAAATATGACATAAGTTAAACACCACTTAAACTACACACATCAAAACTGTCTAGGGATCAAGCATTTTTATGCGGATTTCTTGAGATTGAGATGTGGCTTTGTAATAAATTTATGATTTTATAAATTTATATGGATCCTTTTTGGTGCATTTCATAATTTTAATCAGGAACTGTGAATCAAATTCGAGTAAAAGATGAAAATCAGCTGTCAATATTTTCCCTATAAAAACATACAACGCATTGAAGACATTATTAGTGCTACTGTTTCCCTACTACTGCTTAAAACCAACGTTATTATGGAGCGGCGACGTCATTTAAGCAGGGAAGAAATGCTCAGAGCCGTGGGAATGATAGAAGCTGGTTCCCGGCAACGTACTGTGGCTTTAACTCTGAATACAAGTCAGAGTGTTATCAGTCGACTTTGGACACGTTACCGAAGCACTGGTACCGTGGCTGAGCGCCATGGAGGACGGTATCGCTGCACCACACGGAGACAAGACCGATACATTCAAATCTTAACTCGAAGAGCTCCAACAATAACCGCCATGATGTTAGCCGTGAGGCTTCATCACTCTTCAGGGAACTTAATTAGCGACCAAACAGTCAGAAACCGCTTGCATGAAGTGAACCTTCATTCCCGAAGACCGCTACGGGTACCACCTATAGCAATGCACAATCGTAGGATTCGATATCAATGGGCTCTTGAACACAGAAATTGGGCAGAAGAACAATGGCGTTTCGTGTGCTTTTTCTGATGAGTCTCGTTTTGGTATGAGACCGGATACAAGACGTATACGACACTGGAGAACCCCTGGACGCTAACAGCGATTAAAATCCTGCCAGGAAGTCCATCCTTATAGTGGTGGAACCATCATGGTATGGGCGGGTATTTGGATCGGCGGAAGAACTGAGTTGATTTGGATCAGAGGCAACCTCAACGCTCAAATTTATGCTGAGACGATTGTATCAGACGTCATCGTTCCTCTACAAGTGCAAATCGGTCCCTTATTTCAGTTAATGCATGATAATGCACGACCGCACACCGCAAGAGTTGTAAGACAGACTCTCGCCGCAGCTAACATCAATGTCCTGCCCTGGCCTGCTCAGTCGCCAGACTTGAACCCGATTGAGCATGCATGGATATGCTACAGAGAAGAGCTCTGCCGAATATGAGGGTATCCAGTCGCAAGAAGACCTTTTTTTGTTGTTGCAACGAACATGGGCGGTCATTCCACAGCGTGATTTGGATGAACTCATTTTGAGTATGCCAAACCGATGTTCTTGTGTTGTTAGTGTTCGCGGTAGAAACACGGATTATTAATTGTTTAAGTTACTCAATAAAATTTTAGAGAAAACTGTTATTTCAGTCTTTTTTTCGAACTTTTGTGTTAGTGGTTCAAATGTCAAAAATCCCTTTATTAGGAAAATGGCAAATTTCTTTATTAATGCAAAGGTGACTTGGTTTATCGTTACTGTGACAAACGAAAACACTTTATTTGATGAATCCTTAAAGAAAATTTTAATTAATATCAATCAGGAGAAAAGTTATTGCAAAAATATATGTTGATCCCTAGACACTTTTGATGTGTGTAATTTATGTGGGCTGAGAACATTAAAATATCAATTAACTTTTTAAATAGGCTCTTTAAAAAAATATTAAAAGACTTGTTTTGTTGAAAGTATTCCACTTTTTTTCCAATTCAGAAAGTTGATTATAATTAAAAAATAATTAAATGGTAGGCATCCACACGAGCGCTGATAGTGTGGTACAGATTGTAAAATTAATTGGAAACAACACAAAGAAAGTATTTTAATTAAAATAATTGAACCTCTTTATTTTAAGACCTCTTTTACGAAATGGCCAACGTTCAGCGGAATTTGAAATTATTTTCTTCCTACGCACTCTTATTTAGGGTTTATAGTCTACTACATTTTTTTATTAAAAGTTGAAAATTAGTGGATCGAAACATCTTAACAATAAACCTCTTGGAAAATGACAAACTAGAACTGACCGTAAACACAAAACTTTATATGCCACTAAACTTTTTAAAACTCCACTTGTATTCAACAAAATATGAAATAAAATATATGTAACTTCACCTTTTCAAAAATAATTCAGCAGTAAATGATATCCAACACTCTGATAATAAAAGTGATTTATCAATCAACGTCAAAACTACGTCAACATAAATCCAACCATAACATTCTCGCTCCATTAAAAGCAAAGAAACTCAAAACGAGACCTCATAAAGCACTAAAAAGTTCCATAACAGCATTATTCAAGCTTCCAATATTTTCCCAAGGAAATTAATACGCCTCGGTCAGCGTTGTGGGCGGAACTTGGCCCAATATCATTTGCCTTCACCATTGTTAGTCAAGTGTAGTAACAAGAGATGGGTAGTGCATTCAATGGCTCTGCAAATTTGCCTCCGTCGGACTGTAAGCATGATAAAATGCACACTCAAGGCGAATGGAGTCACTACACTATTATGTTGCCTTGCTTTATTAGAAAGCTAGATAAATAGGCAACTTCAGTGATATATCTTTACTGTTTGACGTTACAGACATTGAATGGGGCTTTGTTTACGAGAATTGCTATTTGTTTACATTTTCTTTCATTATTTACGAGGAAGGAAAACATGATCTGCCTAAAGAATTTTAAGTTAATTAAATATTGGGGAAAGTTACACTTTGGGATAAAATGTGGCCTTCCCTTGGAAGTTTTAGGATATATTTATGTCATTAGGGAAAGTTTTTGATACAATTTCTTTTATACTTTGAAATGGATTAATTAGACTTTGAACAAAACAGTTAGTAAGTCATTTTCTTCTAGATAAAACTAATTTATAAACTGCGACTTTGTCTGCAACTTTGAAAGTCGACTTTCTAGTAGACAAAGTTTTAAACAAAAACTAGTTTACGGGAACTTTTTTTTTTTGAATATTCGAAGTGACATTTTTGTATTCAAGTATCTCCGTCCAGGAAAGAAATAAAAAATGAGCCTTCAAAGATCACAAGAAACCTTGTTACAATAATTCAAACAAACAAAGCCAATGAATCGAAAATGAAAATGCACAAAGGAAAGTAGAAACTTAATTGAGCATCACTCATCAAATAGAAGCGATGTTAATCGAAATACGAGTAAAAAGAAATATTTTAGAACAGTGAAAAATGTTTTATTCATATTTCAATACAGACTACAGGGCAAATTTAACGTTACTCTTCTTCCTTATAATTTCCGCGTACCTTTGAATATTTTGAAAAAGTAATTTGGAAAGGATCAAAGTTTTCCAATAAGCTTAAGAGCCTACAGTAAACGGTGTTATGGCGCGGCATTATTACGAAGTGGCTCATTAATAGGAAACGTATGCATGAGTAACGTATTTCTTTAGATCATTTTCTTATAAATGGCTTTATAAGTGTCTAAGCTAGGGAAAAAAATACAGTAACTTTCGTCCGAAAAATATTTTTGTAGCCCATTTTGAGTTTAATTGGGTCTGTTGCGTATAGCAAGGATATAAAAAGGTGTCATTCATTATTAGTTACTGTTAATTTATTGCGTATCTATCAGGGTATTTTAGTCATGAATTATGATCAGATTTTGCTGTGGGGAGAAGTCTGGCATTATGTTACTTGTTTGCCGCAAAAGAGCGATATAACACTCTCAAAATGTGTGGAAGTAAAAAAGATGTGACGCTGTACGACTTTATTTTTTGTGTATTCTTGAAAAAGGCTAATTATGCTCATAATTTTGAATAAATTTTGCCTAAAAAAAAAACAGATAAATTCATTTCGCAGTACTCACATAAAAAATGAGCATGTTAATTTAATTTTCGCGATTCCCAGTTCTTTTTCAAAGCAACAGTGTGTTGTTCACAATGACTAATACAATTATCAATTTTTTATTTTGGCTTACATTTTATTTGTTAATCTACAACTCTAGCTCATAAACCACAAAACCAACTTTATTCGCCATACTTGAAAGACGAATCTCCGCGAAAATACATCAACCTTTTTCGTACTTAGATGATTTATAATAAAACGAAGCAATAAACCAAACCTTTGACAAAAGACATGAAAAACGTTCCTAACCAACTAGGCTTTATATCACGTCTTAAAATATCAAAACCTAACCTATTTCTTTACCAGGGCTAGATATATGGGAGGGAGTAGAGACAATTTTTTACACACCCCTATTTGATTCATTTCTTCGTCGTAAAACATCTCGGGACGTGCTGACTACGCCGGTTCCGTCTCAGTTCACCGCAGACGGTTGTAAGACAAAGAGTGTTTTTAAAAAGTTCTGCATTCACAAGTTTCTAGGCTAGAGATAAAGCGCTACTTCTGTTGTGGTGTGACCGAGTTACTCGGTGGAGACAAAAGTATGCTTCATGGGACTCTGTCTTCGCATCTACATGCATAGTAAGAATTCTATGCATTTAAATTCTTGAGAATGATGTTGTATTATTAGGTTGTTTCAGATTAAAGTTTTAGTTTATTAACTAATCCGATGGCTGTTGCCCTGCTTTATCAATAAAGTTCTTAAGAGTCCTATTACATTTTTCACGCAAATTCATGATTTTTGACGCTGTAATTTTCAGCAGTAGTAAGATATTTTAATTATTTGTTAAATAATAACGATAGTACAATTCTCTTTCTTGTAAGTTGGAATTACACATTTTCATTTTTTTTTTCGTGTAATTTACTATAAATATTTTACGAACACAGCTTGCAAGAAAAACCGTTGGCAATGGAACTTTGACGCTCAAATTCACATTGCTACATTCAATTCTTATTAATGTTAAAATTACTAAAAGATACTTTGAATGTTTGACTTGTTTATTGGAATTTTAGAATTCCTTTAAATTCCTTGAGTTTTTAAGGAAAAAATCGTAAAGAAAGCCTAATTTAAGCCATAAATGTCTTGATTCAGCGTCCATTATATTCCAAATTAACGCAACTTTATCAAATAAACTAATATGATATAAAACTTCAATCTACAATGCATACGTTTCATTAATTTTCGTATCTCAATTTAATAAAACAAAATTGCAATAATTAAAGTTAAAATGCTTAAAATGTTAAAATTCTGCGTCGATTCAGCGCGTTCCTCAGTCCCGTGTACGATTTGTAATAGGACTCTTAAAAAAATTATGTTTCACCAAACTAATCAAACCCTAGGTTTTTTTTATTCTTTCCAAAAAAAATGCACTAAGTTTCACAGTTATTTTAAAATAAAAAATAGCCAAACTGACCCGCAGCTATTTAATATAGATGAAACTCATTTCAGTACTATGTTTTCTAAGCCAACTTTATCAATTTTAAACATCGTATCGATGATAAATTGTCTTTAAAGATACCACTACGCCTAAACATTTAACAAAGTAGATATAGCTAAGTAGCTAACCCATTTTGGAAAGCCGTCAGAAACATGCAAGTAGGTAAAGTGGGTGCTTGAAACTATACAAACTTGAAGTATGCAGTATCGCAAATTAATGTGTTAGTATGGCGAATCAATAACTTCAGTATCAGTTTGGAACAACATGTAAGATATTAATATTCCGAGGCCGTATTCCTTCGATTTTAGAGGTCTAAGCGTTAATCATACATATTTTCCATTTCCAGTTGTGCCATAATTGCATTATGTTTTGTACACTTTTTTTTTTTTTTTTTTTTTGGTGAGTGGGAAATCATCCAATGACTGCTCCCGTGCTGGGTGCGACGGGAGGGCGTGTCAGACTCTTACTGACTAAAACCCACTCATGTTCCTTCGATTGCCCTTTATGTTCCAGGGTCACGGTAACTATTATAAACATTCCGCAACCCCGGCAGGCGTTGGCCCTGTTGGGCCCCTTCCTGTGCTGACTCCTTCTCTTTGAGGCGCGCGTGGAACAAAACGCGGCCAACGCCTGCCGGGGTTGCGGAATGTTTATAATAGTTACCGTGACCCTGGAACATAAAGGGCAATCGAAGGAACATGAGTGGGTTTTAGTCAGTAAGAGTCTGACACGCCCTCCCGTCGCACCCAGCACGGGAGCAGTCATTGGATGATTTCCCACTCACCAAAAAAAAAAAAAAAAAAAAAGTGTACAAAACATAATGCAATTATGGCACAACTGGAAATGGAAAATATGTATGATTAACGCTTAGACCTCTAAAATCGAAGGAATACGGCCTCGGAATATTAATATCTTACATGTTGTTCCAAACTGATACTGAAGTTATTGATTCGCCATACTAACACATTAATTTGCGATACTGCATACTTCAAGTTTGTATAGTTTCAAGCACCCACTTTACCTACTTGCATGTTTCTGACGGCTTTCCAAAATGGGTTAGCTACTTAGCTATATCTACTTTGTTAAATGTTTAGGCGTAGTGGTATCTTTAAAGACAATTTATCATCGATACGATGTTTAAAATTGATAAAGTTGGCTTAGAAAACATAGTACTGAAATGAGTTTCATCTATATTAAATAGCTGCGGGTCAGTTTGGCTATTTTTTATTTTAAAATAACTGTGAAACTTAGTGCATTTTTTTTGGAAAGAATAAAAAAAACCTAGGGTTTGATTAGTTTGGTGAAACATAATTTTTTTAAGAGTCCTATTACAAATCGTACACGGGACTGAGGAACGCGCTGAATCGACGCAGAATTTTAACATTTTAAGCATTTTAACTTTAATTATTGCAATTTTGTTTTATTAAATTGAGATACGAAAATTAATGAAACGTATGCATTGTAGATTGAAGTTTTATATCATATTAGTTTATTTGATAAAGTTGCGTTAATTTGGAATATAATGGACGCTGAATCAAGACATTTATGGCTTAAATTAGGCTTTCTTTACGATTTTTTCCTTAAAAACTCAAGGAATTTAAAGGAATTCTAAAATTCCAATAAACAAGTCAAACATTCAAAGTATCTTTTAGTAATTTTAACATTAATAAGAATTGAATGTAGCAATGTGAATTTGAGCGTCAAAGTTCCATTGCCAACGGTTTTTCTTGCAAGCTGTGTTCGTAAAATATTTATAGTAAATTACACGAAAAAAAAAATGAAAATGTGTAATTCCAACTTACAAGAAAGAGAATTGTACTATCGTTATTATTTAACAAATAATTAAAATATCTTACTACTGCTGAAAATTACAGCGTCAAAAATCATGAATTTGCGTGAAAAATGTAATAGGACTCTTAAGAACTTTATTGATAAAGCAGGGCAACAGCCATCGGATTAGTTAATAAACTAAAACTTTAATCTGAAACAACCTAATAATACAACATCATTCTCAAGAATTTAAATGCATAGAATTCTTACTATGCATGTAGATGCGAAGACAGAGTCCCATGAAGCATACTTTTGTCTCCACCGAGTAACTCGGTCACACCACAACAGAAGTAGCGCTTTATCTCTAGCCTAGAAACTTGTGAATGCAGAACTTTTTAAAAACACTCTTTGTCTTACAACCGTCTGCGGTGAACTGAGACGGAACCGGCGTAGTCAGCACGTCCCGAGATGTTTTACGACGAAGAAATGAATCAAATAGGGGTGTGTAAAAAATTGTCTCTACTCCCTCCCATATATCTAGCCCTGGTAAAGAAATAGGTTAGGTTTTGATATTTTAAGACGTGATATAAAGCCTAGTTGGTTAGGAACGTTTTTCATGTCTTTTGTCAAAGGTTTGGTTTATTGCTTCGTTTTATTATAAATCATCTAAGTACGAAAAAGGTTGATGTATTTTCGCGGAGATTCGTCTTTCAAGTATGGCGAATAAAGTTGGTTTTGTGGTTTATGAGCTAGAGTTGTAGATTAACAAATAAAATGTAAGCCAAAATAAAAAATTGATAATTGTATTAGTCATTGTGAACAACACACTGTTGCTTTGAAAAAGAACTGGGAATCGCGAAAATTAAATTAACATGCTCATTTTTTATGTGAGTACTGCGAAATGAATTTATCTGTTTTTTTTTTAGGCAAAATTTATTCAAAATTATGAGCATAATTAGCCTTTTTCAAGAATACAAAAAATAAAGTCGTACAGCGTCACATCTTTTTTACTTCCACACATTTTGAGAGTGTTATATCGCTCTTTTGCGGCAAACAAGTAACATAATGCCAGACTTCTCCCCACAGCAAAATCTGATCATAATTCATGACTAAAATACCCTGATAGATACGCAATAAATTAACAGTAACTAATAATGAATGACACCTTTTTATATCCTTGCTATACGCAACAGACCCAATTAAACTCAAAATGGGCTACAAAAATATTTTTCGGACGAAAGTTACTGTATTTTTTTCCCTAGCTTAGACACTTATAAAGCCATTTATAAGAAAATGATCTAAAGAAATACGTTACTCATGCATAACGTTTCCTATTAATGAGCCACTTCGTAATAATGCCGCGCCATAACACCGTTTACTGTAGGCTCTTAAGCTTATTGGAAAACTTTGATCCTTTCCAAATTACTTTTTCAAAATATTCAAAGGTACGCGGAAATTATAAGGAAGAAGAGTAACATTAAATTTGCCCTGTAGTCTGTATTGAAATATGAATAAAACATTTTTCACTGTTCTAAAATATTTCTTTTTACTCGTATTTCGATTAACATCGCTTCTATTTGATGAGTGATGCTCAATTAAGTTTCTACTTTCCTTTGTGCATTTTCATTTTCGATTCATTGGCTTTGTTTGTTTGAATTATTGTAACAAGGTTTCTTGTGATCTTTGAAGGCTCATTTTTTATTTCTTTCCTGGACGGAGATACTTGAATACAAAAATGTCACTTCGAATATTCAAAAAAAAAAAAGTTCCCGTAAACTAGTTTTTGTTTAAAACTTTGTCTACTAGAAAGTCGACTTTCAAAGTTGCAGACAAAGTCGCAGTTTATAAATTAGTTTTATCTAGAAGAAAATGACTTACTAACTGTTTTGTTCAAAGTCTAATTAATCCATTTCAAAGTATAAAAGAAATTGTATCAAAAACTTTCCCTAATGACATAAATATATCCTAAAACTTCCAAGGGAAGGCCACATTTTATCCCAAAGTGTAACTTTCCCCAATATTTAATTAACTTAAAATTCTTTAGGCAGATCATGTTTTCCTTCCTCGTAAATAATGAAAGAAAATGTAAACAAATAGCAATTCTCGTAAACAAAGCCCCATTCAATGTCTGTAACGTCAAACAGTAAAGATATATCACTGAAGTTGCCTATTTATCTAGCTTTCTAATAAAGCAAGGCAACATAATAGTGTAGTGACTCCATTCGCCTTGAGTGTGCATTTTATCATGCTTACAGTCCGACGGAGGCAAATTTGCAGAGCCATTGAATGCACTACCCATCTCTTGTTACTACACTTGACTAACAATGGTGAAGGCAAATGATATTGGGCCAAGTTCCGCCCACAACGCTGACCGAGGCGTATTAATTTCCTTGGGAAAATATTGGAAGCTTGAATAATGCTGTTATGGAACTTTTTAGTGCTTTATGAGGTCTCGTTTTGAGTTTCTTTGCTTTTAATGGAGCGAGAATGTTATGGTTGGATTTATGTTGACGTAGTTTTGACGTTGATTGATAAATCACTTTTATTATCAGAGTGTTGGATATCATTTACTGCTGAATTATTTTTGAAAAGGTGAAGTTACATATATTTTATTTCATATTTTGTTGAATACAAGTGGAGTTTTAAAAAGTTTAGTGGCATATAAAGTTTTGTGTTTACGGTCAGTTCTAGTTTGTCATTTTCCAAGAGGTTTATTGTTAAGATGTTTCGATCCACTAATTTTCAACTTTTAATAAAAAAATGTAGTAGACTATAAACCCTAAATAAGAGTGCGTAGGAAGAAAATAATTTCAAATTCCGCTGAACGTTGGCCATTTCGTAAAAGAGGTCTTAAAATAAAGAGGTTCAATTATTTTAATTAAAATACTTTCTTTGTGTTGTTTCCAATTAATTTTACAATCTGTACCACACTATCAGCGCTCGAGTGGATGCCTACCATTTAATTATTTTTTAATTATAATCAACTTTCTGAATTGGAAAAAAAGTGGAATACTTTCAACAAAACAAGTCTTTTAATATTTTTTTAAAGAGCCTATTTAAAAAGTTAATTGATATTTTAATGTTCTCAGCCCACATAAATTACACACATCAAAAGTGTCTAGGGATCAACATATATTTTTGCAATAACTTTTCTCCTGATTGATATTAATTAAAATTTTCTTTAAGGATTCATCAAATAAAGTGTTTTCGTTTGTCACAGTAACGATAAACCAAGTCACCTTTGCATTAATAAAGAAATTTGCCATTTTCCTAATAAAGGGATTTTTGACATTTGAACCACTAACACAAAAGTTCGAAAAAAAGACTGAAATAACAGTTTTCTCTAAAATTTTATTGAGTAACTTAAACAATTAATAATCCGTGTTTCTACCGCGAACACTAACAACACAAGAACATCGGTTTGGCATACTCAAAATGAGTTCATCCAAATCACGCTGTGGAATGACCGCCCATGTTCGTTGCAACAACAAAAAAAGGTCTTCTTGCGACTGGATACCCTCATATTCGGCAGAGCTCTTCTCTGTAGCATATCCCATGCATGCTCAATCGGGTTCAAGTCTGGCGACTGAGCAGGCCAGGGCAGGACATTGATGTTAGCTGCGGCGAGAGTCTGTCTTACAACTCTTGCGGTGTGCGGTCGTGCATTATCATGCATTAACTGAAATAAGGGACCGATTTGCACTTGTAGAGGAACGATGACGTCTGATACAATCGTCTCAGTATAAATTTGAGCGTTGAGGTTGCCTCTGATCCAAATCAACTCAGTTCTTCCGCCGATCCAAATACCCGCCCATACCATGATGGTTCCACCACTATAAGGATGGACTTCCTGGCAGGATTTTAATCGCTGTTAGCGTCCAGGGGTTCTCCAGTGTCGTATACGTCTTGTATCCGGTCTCATACCAAAACGAGACTCATCAGAAAAGCACACGAAACGCCATTGTTCTTCTGCCCAATTTCTGTGTTCAAGAGCCCATTGATATCGAATCCTACGATTGTGCATTGCTATAGGTGGTACCCGTAGCGGTCTTCGGGAATGAAGGTTCACTTCATGCAAGCGGTTTCTGACTGTTTGGTCGCTAATTAAGTTCCCTGAAGAGTGATGAAGCCTCACGGCTAACATCATGGCGGTTATTGTTGGAGCTCTTCGAGTTAAGATTTGAATGTATCGGTCTTGTCTCCGTGTGGTGCAGCGATACCGTCCTCCATGGCGCTCAGCCACGGTACCAGTGCTTCGGTAACGTGTCCAAAGTCGACTGATAACACTCTGACTTGTATTCAGAGTTAAAGCCACAGTACGTTGCCGGGAACCAGCTTCTATCATTCCCACGGCTCTGAGCATTTCTTCCCTGCTTAAATGACGTCGCCGCTCCATAATAACGTTGGTTTTAAGCAGTAGTAGGGAAACAGTAGCACTAATAATGTCTTCAATGCGTTGTATGTTTTTATAGGGAAAATATTGACAGCTGATTTTCATCTTTTACTCGAATTTGATTCACAGTTCCTGATTAAAATTATGAAATGCACCAAAAAGGATCCATATAAATTTATAAAATCATAAATTTATTACAAAGCCACATCTCAATCTCAAGAAATCCGCATAAAAATGCTTGATCCCTAGACAGTTTTGATGTGTGTAGTTTAAGTGGTGTTTAACTTATGTCATATTTTGAAAATCCGTGCCAAAACCGTGTACTACTACTACTGTAAAGATTAAATTTTATAAAATGTAACTCATTCACTAGACTGGGATGGATACAAAATAAACACACAACATGTGGGGATGTATTCTGTCAAAGTATAATAAAGTAAAGCAAAGTATAGCCCAAAGGAGTAAGTAAGTAACTAACAGTAGAAAATTGTTTATGACACTAGCTTTTGTATGTTTTATAAAATTTTATATGAAAGACTCTTTTCTATTGTAATAGAATTTAAGGAAAAGCTATCTTGGGACCTGGATAAATAGAAATTATTTTTTATATTCCCGGTTTTATCAAAAATCTACATTCAAGCAGAGAAAATCCTAGCAAAAGCTAGTGTGCCAATGAAATGAACCTACCTTCAGACAAACCGAAATACGAAAGTGTTGATCCCTATCTATATTACAGCAACATCCAAATCTCTTTGGCGAACCTATAATAATTCCTTTCTTGTATTGACGGAACAATTGAGTTGAGTGTATTACCGACGGGAACCCATTCAAATTTCCAATAGATCAGATGGCGCGGCAACAAATTGCTATCTGGTTGTACCCAAATCGTATTTTCATTTCTGCGGCTCGAGACCCCCTTTGTTCCACGCAAATCAATTTGGTATCAAGCCCATAGAGTTTAGAGGGTTTTGAGTAAAAATGTATTTTAGCATAACATTACGTGAGTGTATTATGTGAGTTCATTTTTCCTTAACACGTTCGACTTTTGACGCGTCGGACCGTCGGTTAAAGGATTTGAATTCGTAACATTTTAGACGGATCCATTTACAACGAAGTGGGATATTTTATTCCCATTTCTAAAATTCTAGCAATCAATGCTTTTGAGGCCGAGTACCTATAGTATTTTCACATAAATCCCTGAAAGATTTACTCGAAACTACTTGTATACAATTTATAGAAATAATTTATTTTTCCCCAACATTGGCCGATATGAAAGGGATTCTGACGTTGCTTTTATTAGTATTTTATTTGTTTTCTTTCATAATATGGAATTAACATAAAGAGAAATTGTCTACAAAACCTTTGTGAGTGGGGTGTATCTGTAAGTGACATGGTTAATTGCTTTTGTATCTTTATGAACTTATTAATATCATATTTTTAATTAAAAGATTTTTCCAGACTCATTAATGCACATTCTCTTTGTTTATTTTTTTATTAAAAGCGTCGACCTCTTATGTACACAGGTCGTGGGTTACAATTCGGGCAAGTACCGATGTGACTTTTTCAATTCAACGAGTACTTTCTATAATTTATCTTGGCATCATGTGACATCAGTGAAGGAAAACATCGTGAGGAATCCTGGACTTGTAGTGAATTTAAGTTTCACCGACCGCAGCGCTGCGGTCCACCTCCGAGGTGCAGCGGACACCGACATGGTGTCCGACTTGGCATCTGTAACACCTCAGAGGCCTGAACTCCAGTAGCTTCACCTGCGCCGAAGCCCAGCCTCCCACCAGTAACCTACTGCGGCCCTCCCCCGCAATTGCTTTGGCCGCCGGAACGGGGCAGCTCACGGTGACCGCTCCAGTCCCGGAGCGGTCAGGGCGGATGGTGCCTACGCGCACGTCGCCAGCAGGACAACCCCCCGCTTTGGCGACGGCGGCCACCAACTCCTCCCCCGTGGCGGAGTCGTCCAGGCCTGTGACGCGCATGTCAATGCGCATGCTAGGCCTGGACACCCGTACCTCCTCGGCTAGGAGCGACGCCCGCAACTTCTCAGCCAGAGCATCGGCGACGGGGCCGCTGGAAGCCCCGGGGACTTCCAACATGCGGGCTCCGGTAGCCGTGACCCGCAGCCGCAGGCCCTCCGTCACTCCGATGTCGGCCAAGTTGACCGCCGCCTTCGCCTTGGCTAGTACTGCCCCGTACGTTACCCCCTTTTTCTCCGCGTCCGGCTGCAGGGTGATAACCACCGCCGCAGACTTAGGGGCGCGGAGCCTGGCCGCAAGGCTGTTAGCCTTACGGCGCTCCCTTTGCCGCTGCCGCTTCCTTGTGGCCCTGGCCGCCTTGGCCGCCTTCTTTTGTTCCCCGGCCACTTGCCAGCGGCCGGCGTCGGCTGGAGGTGCGGCAGCCGACGGAGGAGGGGGCGGCGGTGGGGCACGCTGTGCAGCTGCACTCGCTGCGGGTGTCCCCACCGCTTTGGCCTTCGCCGCCTTGCCCTTACTGGGCGATGCGGCCTTGCCTTTTGTCTGCTCCGGCGCGGCGGCACGCCTTGACTTGCTCGCCGCAGGAGTCGCGGCCACAGCGGCAAAAGATGCCGCTGGCCGTGCCGTCGACGCCGCCGGGACCGCTCGATCGGCCGCGAGCGGGGGCCGGAGGGCCCTTCCTTCCAGCACCGAAAATCGGCGCTGGAGGTCCGCCATCCCCTGCACAAGTGCCTGGAGCGCGGAGTCCCGCTCCGTTGGCTCCTCCCCTCGGGGCGCATCCCCCCGGAACTTGGCCAGATCTGCGCGCAGCTTCTCGTTTTCCTTTTTTAAGGACTCAACGTCTGCGCGCATAGCGGCCATCTCCGTTTCCGCCGTAGGAGACGGAAGCCCCGTCCCGCTGGCCTTCTCCACCGCTGCCAATAACGAGGCAGTGGCATCGGCGATGGCCCTGTCCTTAGAGCCCTTCTTTTTTTTAAGGGCCACAGACACCAACGCCGATCGGATTACCTCCGCCAGCTCCAATTTGGAGCTCCCCGCGGTGGTGGATGCGCCGTGAGCATGCGCGGAAGCCGCTCCGGGGTGACGCCCCTCCGCGGCGAGCCTTTCGGCTCGCCGAGCTGCCTCCTGCGCAGGGAGCTTGCGCCCCCCTCCTCCAACACGGCCCGCACCCCGCCTGCTGGTGGGGATTTTGGGGGCCGGTGCCGTTACTTCGCTGTCGGAGGACGACGAGGCGCCCTCCGACATCGTCCGCTTCCGGCTGCGGTTCCTCTTTTCACGGATCGAGCTACAAGAGCTCGATCCCTCCGAGCCCGAGCCTCCAGAGCTCGAGCCCACAGCCGCGTCGGTCTCCGACCGCGGTTCTCCCTTCCTCTCTTTAAGAAATTTTTTTATGTTTGAAGATGCCATAGTTGATCCCACGAGTATGGGGGATTTAGGAAGTACACCCAGGATAACCCCCTGTACCTGGGCAAGTGTACATTTATAACCCAACCAGAGAGTCCACCGGTTCCCTGGCTGGGGGTGCGCTAGAGACTGATGCGCCATCCATAATAGATGACACTACTCCTCAGCCATTCGTACCTTCGCCACGCACCAGAACTTGGTATTAGAGGTGATTTTTTATAGAGGTTGTCTACCTCGCGGCCCGGGCGGTTAAGCCAAGGCCCTCGACCCCCGTCGAAAGTCAGAGACATGACCGTAACAGTCTTCGGGGCTACGAGATCAACGGGGGCAGCTAGGGGTGACGACCCCCAGCAGCCTGCTCTGCGGCAGGGTAAGTGCACACAGAGCCCGTTTCCCGACTCCAACACACACTGCCCTCTGCTACTCAGAGGGACAGGTGGTGAAGTCCTCCGCGACAGAATATTCGAAAATGTGCAACGAGACCCCACAGGTACAACGTACCGTGGCGAGTCGTTGCACACCTCCCGGGGTGCACCGTCCCTCGGACTGGCCTTCGCCCCGGACGGATCCATAAGCGAACTCCAGCCCTCGGGCACACGAGGAGGTTTTCTGTCCATGCACCCCTGTTTTGTACACTTCTCACCTTGACATACAGGATGTCAAGATTTGTTCAGCAGACCTGACCGACTTGTTTTTTGAAAGCAAGACACCACTCTTTAGGTGATTTGATTGGGCTAAGGTGTATTAACACTAATATTTCGCTACTAGGTACATTCACGGAAAAATGTTTTATAAATAATGATCATAAAATAACTATAGTAGAATCGGGTAATTTATTTCAACAGAAACATACCAGTAATAAGCCACAAAAGTACAACATATTTACGCTTATTTATAGCGCGTAGTAAGCGAATAACAAAATATATTTTATCATTTCAGATGGAAATATGTAGGCATTTATTTTTGCGCAGTAAAACACATTCGAATATAATTTTGTGCCGGAAAAATTATTAGGAACAGTAAAAAAATATTTCACTCTTTATTATTCCCCTGTTTTGAACTAAAACAAGGGGTTTTAAAATTACGGAACACGGCGATAAGGCAGTTTTTCTTTCTATAATAAAATTGGAGGGATTCACCGGATGCCTCGTTTGTAATATTTGCAATGGCGCATAGCTTTTGGCTTTTTTATTCATTTTTGCGTCCCTGTTTTCGGACTTTGCTGAGCATTCTAAATAGATTACGTTTTAAATTGTGCTTTAGGAGTTAAACCCTGTGTTTTATTTTTGGCAAACATTGAAGATAAGGATTGCATAGTTAATTTAATCGAGCTTTTTTTCTTGTTGAGATACTCTCTACGTTATTTGCATTTGTAGCGAAAAGCATCATATCATCTACAAATATAATTTTGATGCCAAAATTCTGCAACCATTACCGCGAAATTTTAAACTACTGGAATTTTTTTCAGAGAGGAAGCGCTAGTTGAAGAGTTAAACTATTCGGTGTGTGTTAAAAATAATTTTGCGAAATTCTCAGCTTATAAAACAGAACAATAAAAAACCTACAAAATAAATAATACTGTCACGCTTCAAGGATTACTTACATTCAACTCGTGAAAAGGTCCTAACTTTATACTAGCGTAAATCTCAACAGAAAAAACACAGTTTATTCTTCGCCTTAATCAAGTGGAGTGGCGTACACAATTTTCATAGTATGCTCAGATCGAGGTTTATTCGGATTTTTTCATTTATTCGTATTCGGAATTTTACGGACTCCGAGAGCTAGGTAAATTTGCTTTCTGCTAAGCTTATCAAACCCAATATGTTCGTCCTACTTGGTATTAAAACAACATATCACATAGTAACCCTTCGGCAAATAAGCCAATTCTATACGATTCGAGTGATATGGGTACGACAGGGTAGGATGAAATGTCCGATTGATTATTGAGATTGCAATCTTTTTCTGGTTATGATTGCTTTTAAAGGCTAGTTTTTGTATTCATTTGAAAAGAAGCAATTCATATTAGAATGTTTCAATAAAAACCGGCCAAGAGCGTGTCGGGCCACGCTCAATGTAGGGTTCCGTAGTTTCCCGTCCGTCACAATAAGTGTTCCCACTTATAAGTTAAAAAAAGGCTATTTGTTACATTGACATACTAAGTACCTACGCAGAAATTATTTTGTACCTTTTTGTCTTTTTTGTACAAAAACTGTTCTTTCTATCAAGTTCAAAATAATTTTCCTAGAAAGTACTTATAAAGTTCTACCTTCCAGTTTTTTTTTCATATTTTTTAAACCTACGGGTCAAAAGTTAGAGGGGGGGGGGGACGCTTTAATTTTTCCTTTTAGAGCGATTATTTCCGATATTATTGACATTATCAAAAACTGGTTTTAGTAAACCCCTTTTCATTTTTAAATACCTATCCAACGATATATCACTCGTCAGGGTTGAAATTAAAAAAAAAATCACTTCCCTCTTTACATATAGGGGGGCTACCCTAATAAAACATTTTTTTCCCATTTTTATTTTACCATTTTGTCGGCGTGGTCGATATACATATTGGTACCAAATTTCAGCTTTCTAGTGCTAACGGTCACAGAGATTAAGCGAGGACGGACGGACAGACAGACAGACAGACAGACATGGCGAAACTATAAGGGTTCCTAGTTGACTACGGAACCCTAAAAATGAGTAATTGAATATGTCGCTAAAAGCAAAGCTTGTGAATGGTTGAACTAATTGGGATTTTTTATATCATATTTTCCTTGTAATCTGACGTAAAGTTCTTAAGAAGAGAGATAAATTGGAAAAACTGTCTGGATCATTATCAAATACGGGAAAAACTTAACGTCCTTTTTTCTGTTAAATCAAGACATGAACAGGAAAAGATCTGTCGGGGTTCTTGGTACCCGGTATTAAATACTAGCTAAGTGTTCAATAGAAATAAGTTTATCCGCATCTCTACATGTTGTCGAGTTAAACGAACATATGGAACAATATTTTTTTGGTTTTATTTCGTATGTTCATAATGTTGAATATATTATTACTTATTTATGGTCACGGTAAAAATTACCTCCTACATAGCAAGATAAAATGAATTGCGCTGTTGTTTACTGTATTTTTTTTTCTTGATGTAAATCAAAGTCAAAACAATAGTTTTTGTTTGTAGTATCAGTCAAAGTCCTTCAAAGTTTGTAATAGTTCTGAAATAATCCTTTATTTTTTATGCATTTGCAATTCAGGAAAAAATATTTCCAGTGTGCCAAGTGTTCCCAGCTTGTATGCCATATTCGAAACCACTTTAAACATTTTGTTTTTGGGTGAGTGGGAAATCATCCAATGACTGCTCCCGTCCTGGGTGCGGCGGGAGGGCGTGTCAGACTCTTACTGACTAAAACCCACTCATGTTTCTTCGATTGCCCTTTATGTTCCAGGGTCACGGTAACTGTTATAAACATAACATTCCGCAACCCCGGCAGGCGTTGGCCCTGTTGGGCCCCTTCCTGTGCTGACTCCTTCTCTTTGAGGCGCGCGTGGAACAAAACGCGCCGTCTACGCGGTCCTGGTCATCTGGCGAGCTACCCATCGCTCGCCATCCGCAGAACCGCGCCTACGGTGGCCGGTAGTCGTCCTGCGACTCTCGACGTCTTCGCCTGGGTCTTAGTTCGGGTCGAGAGGCTCGTCGTTGCCTCTCGCGCGCCGCCGCCTCCTTCACTAGCATAACTGCTTCGCAGAAGGAGGCGACGGCATCCCATTCCGTCTCGCCCCGAAGCATGGCCTGAACCAGCGCCGGGCGCGAGAGGTCACCGCCGCCGATCGCCTCTACGAGGACACGTCGATGCTCCGCCCATGCGCGGCACACCTCCACTGTGTGCTCGACCGTGTCCTCCAGGCGACCGTTGCTGCAGTGGTGACACCCAGGCGTCGCTTCCGCCTGAATCCGACACAGGAACCTCCCGAACTGACCATGTCCGGTGAGGACCGGTGTCACTTCACTAGCATAACTGCTTCGCAGAAGGAGGCGACGGCTTCCCATTCCGTCTCGCCCCGAAGCATGGCCTGAACCAGCGCCGGGTGCGAGAGGTCACCGCCGCCGATCGCCTCTACGAGGACACGTCGATGGTACGCCCATGCGCGGCACACCTCCACCGTGTGCTCGACCGTGTCCTCCAGGCGACCGTTGCTGCAATGGTGACACCCAGGCGTCGCTTCGCCTGACCACTTTAAACATTAAATATCAACTCTGTAACCAAACATCCCCGTTTTTAATTAATCATTACTTAACATTATTCAAAATTCGATACCTAATAAAGCTAAATTCCAAATAAATTTAAATCCAGATAATTAACGAAGCCTATTTAAAGCAGTTCAGCGTGGCGTAACTAAATAATATGATTAAATTAATACACTTTCCTTCTCTCATCTTATAATAAGTTCGCTACTAAGCGACGGGATTCATGAATTTTACATTTTAAACCTAACAAAATTGCGTACCTACGAGTTAAGTTAATCTTTTAAATCCAACCTTCAAAACAAAGTGTATTTAAAGGTTGGAGCGAAAATATTGGATGGTGCACACTACGTTTTAAAAACAATTTGGATTGAATTTTCAGTTCTACATTCAAAACTTTGTTTACGAGCGTGTTTTGTTTTTGTTTGAAACCAATAGAAGCTTTCTATTAAAATCCCGATTCGGATATACATCCTGGCAGGTAAGATGAGGAACATATTGAAGGTGTACAGGATTCAGTATTCGATTCTCGTTCCAAATATGCCATACAAACAATACCTTAATTTTTTACCAGATGCCTCAAGAAATTAATAAATTGTTGACAAGTGCCCAATAGGTACCGGATCTTACCTATTTCACTCTCTTATTATAGGTCTCGAGCTCTAGTGTGTCCTTTTTTAGGATATTGTGAGCTTTATTGCGATATATTAAATCACGGTTTTTGTGATTTATATTTTTTTATTACTTTTTTTAAACATTTTTATTAGTCACATGTTACCATATATTATCGCGTCCTTTTATGTGTCCGAGGGACACATACTCACCTAACACAGTGTATGGTAGGTACAGACGTTCAATCAACTTTGAATCTAATACTCAGGTTTACAACCTTTAGAAGCTATGAAAGAATAAAATTTCTAAGTCGACCAATTCAAAAGATGCAACGTTTTATGCCGCATATTTTGACTCGCGAGAGATTAAACCTAGAGGGTTCTTCTCGTTGACCTGGAATCATGATGAAATTTGGCAAGACGCGATGCTTTATTGAACAAAGAGAGGAAATACTCCGAAAACTGTAACTTTGTATTTTTCATTACTAAATAATGAACCGTCGTGGCGCGTTTAGTTTCTATTTTGTTCTGAACCGTTCCTAGAAATCTTCTAGTTATGGAGATAATAATAAAGTTTTAACTTTTTTTAATAACATGTTTTAACAGAACTTTTAGTACTCTCACCACCGCTTTACTGTTGCGCCACTTTAAATTTTTCACACTAAAATTGTAATTAGTTTTGCAGCAGCAAGGAAACCTCCATATTACTTAGTTAGATTTATAGTGTACATAGTTATTAGATATACACCATGGTTAGTGAGACGAGGGATTTTTTAAAGAGGAATTCGATTCTCATTCCAATGAAATAAAAATTCAATACCCTAATTTTTAACTAATTGTCTCATATAATAAATAAATTGTTGATACGCATGCTCGATATCCACTGAAAGGCGAACGGATCATACCTACTGTATCCTCTTATCATAGGTAAGTGACACGTTGCAACTGTGAGCGCAAGGGTGTCCTTTTTTTGTGCTTTAGGAGCCTTTTGCGATAATTTCATGTACAGTATTCTTTAGTATTATATTGTGTATATTTATTTATATTATATTTTTGTTAGTTATTTGTAAGCATACATCATCGCGTCCTTTGATATGTCCCTCGTTTAACCATAATCTGTCTTCTTACACCGTTCTAATTGCCTTTCAAAGCAGTCTTAAAACGGAACTATTCAAATGTTTTTGCTATGTCTGGCGCCGGCGGCATACAAAATTTTGACTCAGTCTACCCACAGCTTAAACGAATTAATTAATAGAGTTATGGTATATTAAAGGCTGAGACCAAGTTATCCGTCTTTTGCAATAATCTCAACGCAATTTGGCATCATTCCATTTGAAACTGTTGTTTGTTATTTAGACATCTCATTTATCTTGCTCTGAATTACTCTGTGACAAAGAGAAGTAGGTATTCATACTATTATAATTTCAAAGTATTTTATGATGGCTGAAACGTTTCGTATTTGAATAACGAAATAAAACGGCCCTTTTGTTTGCAAGTTTAAATCTTTCCTTTAGCTGTTATTGTTTTTCGGTAAATTATATCACTTAATGTTTTAATAATTCATTGTTATACTTCGAGGATTTGCTTTGTTTGTTGTATTTGAATATAATATTAAACACGTCATCATTTTAGTCTTTCTGTTCACAGATTTCCAATCCTGCCTAACATTTTATATTTTTCTCTTTTTTATTTATTTTCATCTGTCTGACAAAGAGATTCAGTATTTTATATAATATATAAGATTTACGTGCCATTAATATCGCGTTGAGGATTTCAGAACCTCCATTGTAGTCCATTGGCGCGATTCGCACAAATCTTCGAGGTTCACAACACTACAATGGACATTCCAATATAAATTTATATCTGATATCTGAGTGCATTCCATAGAGATACATATCGGACCGCGACACCGTATGCGGAAAAATATTTGGAATGGCAACGCAAAGCTGCTGTGCACGACTGTACTGAAAAAGGATTATGATCGAATAGATTTTTAAAATGTTTGCAGTTTCGAGCGCTAGACATTTGTACGGTTTGTTTTTATTGGATGAAAGGTAGAAAGTTAGTACAGTTATAAATAAAACAATAAAGACTGCAGTATTGAAAAAAATAAAGTTATTGAGGCAGTTGGTTACATTTAATTTTTGACCGCTTCCGTGGGTCATAGCGTGACGATATGTTGCCTTTGTGGTAATCTGTGTATTTAAGTTGTATAATTGTTATTATTTTACAAATTCAATTCTGCAGTTTTTGCGTGAAAGAGTAACAAACATAGATAACATTCATCCTCACAAAATTTCACATAAAGTTAATGGTATTAGTAGGCTTGATTTCGGAGGTTTAATTCTAATTTAAACACATACTAAAGTCAAATCGTTTATTTCCATTAGACCATGAAGGTACTTTGGTTACGAAATTGGAATTGGAAGGTACATTTAAAAATAGTATTATTGTAGTCGCCCATTCCAAAAGTTTTTTTTTATAGAGAAGAATGAAAAAGATTTTTTTTTATGTGTTACAATAAAACTATACACACATGATTACAATATGTAAATTAAATACTAAACTTAACTTTCCTATCCTATCCAGAAATAACAGTTCATACACATTAAATTGAAATTTCTGGATAGCGCTCACACATTTGGCAAATGAATGAATTCGTCGTAATTTGTTTATTTATTACTGCAGAATTAAGCGAAATTATCGCCACTATTTCCTAAAACACACAATTTACTAGCGCATAATTATATCTACTGGTTAAAAGCCAAAAACAAAGCGATTGTGTATTGCCTCTTTAATTGAGAAAAGGTTTTTAATGACCTACTAACAGTGGGTCAACACACTAAGGGATGACACTAGACAGTTAAATAGGGCAGGTATTAGAACAGTCCAGTTTCTAGTTGCCGCTGGCGAAATTTTAGTTTCTTTTAAGTGAGTTGGCCTGAAATTGAGCAGTACCAAAACAAAATTCCTGTTCAGCGATTTGGCGGTCTCGGAAGTAAAAAAAGTCGGTCGTCGGCGGAAAATAATACAAGTCTGTGATAAGACATGTAAAATAAAATATAAAAAAAAAAATATAAAAATCTTTACTGTCGAGACAAAAAGTTTACAATTATATAGCACTAGTCTCCACACTAGGATACCCTGTGTCGTGGAGGCTAGTCTCTATGTCGTACTGTATGGATCGAAGAAGATGGATGAAAAAAGACTGCGTACAGCAGAGATGAAAATGTTGAAATTAGTGTATGGAGTTACCAGAATGAATAAAGTGAGAAAGGAGTATATTAAAGGAAGCTTGAAAGTAGCACCATTAGTAACAAATAAATTGAAAGGAAATCGTTTTGGTGTATGGGCATTTGGATAGGAGGAATGAGACTCATACAGCTATGATAATTATGAGTATGAATGTAGAGGGTTGGAAAGGAAGAGCAAGACCGAAGAAAAGATGGATGGATTGAGTAAAAACTGACATGATGAAGAAAGGAGTAAGTGGACGGGTAACAAGTTAATATGAAAGTGAAAAATAATTTGCGCCGACCCCAAGTAAAATAGTAAACAGGCAGGAAGAAGAAGGTTTATCTTATACGTACAGATTGCAGAAAATACCTACATATCTATTATATAGTCTGATTCGTGTCTTGATTACTGCTTCGCTCTCGTGAATCATAAATATAATACTTTTTTTCATTTCGCAAGAGGAGATTAGCGCATTTAACAAAATAAAAAAAATAAACAGCTTTATAGTATTTGTATAGATTTCTTGTTTTTGCCTACGACTTAGTCCGTATTAAGGCTGCTTTTTCATTGGAGCGGAGCGAGGCAGCGGAGCGGTGAGCGAGTTAAAAAACCACCAATAGAAAGTCGCGAGCGGGGATTTTATGCAATGCTATTGGTTGATTTTTGATTTGCTGGTCGCTGCGCTGTCTCGTTCCGCATTTGTGGACAGGCGGACTAAGGCTGGCTGCAGCGGACAAAAAAAGTCATGGACAAATGCCAATAATATAAATATATATGATTTTAATTTTGGTAAAATATAGATTAGTTATTTACAAAGCAAATTTATTTACCAGAGCTTAATAAATCCGAGATTCAAATCCTGAAAGGAATGCCAACATTTACAAATCATTATGTTTAAGTTTTGATAAAGTACGTCATTCTTTTCATTTCAGAACTACATATTTTTCATAAAAATATTCTTCATAATCTTTATTTTTCTCAAATATCGTAGCTCCGTACTCACTACACGGCTTCAAAGGATGTAATTGAAATTGCAAGCACATAAGATAGATCGTTGAACAACATTACAGAAAGCCGAAGGATTCACCTTTTATACATAAGACTAGTCTTTTATATATATATGAGTATATATCTATATATATATATATATATATATATATATATAAATATATATATATATATATATATATATATATATATATATATATAGATTGGAAAGTTTCAATGGACCCTGGAGGAGAAATACCTTAATTCGTTAAGATTATTTTACTTAGAGGAAACATTTCTTTTATTGGAAAAATTAGCTTATTTTATTTTAAAAATTAGCTTGTCACAATAGGGAATAGAACCGGCTAAAATCCGAAAAGTAACATTCTGTGTTTTCATGACTTCCAACGTTAGGGTTCATAAGAACCAAAACTCTCAAACAGGGATGACGACAACATCAAAAAAATGCCATTCGGTTTAGTCCGTCTGATAGACCAGCTAAAAATACGGGACACGTATTTTTGCTTGATCAAAATAATAAAGAAATACCAAGATACAGAGCGACAAAGTTCTGGAGAGGGGGCTTTTGACGTCACTGTCTTGTAAAAATTGTATCAGATGGTGACGTCCCGCGAAACCTCAACGCACTGGATCGTCGTCATTTTTCATTAACAAGAAAAAAGAAAAAATACGTGTCCTTATCTAACTGACGGACTAATTACTTTTTTTCGTTGTCTCGTCTATTGAAGGAAAACCATAAAGTTACTCAATTTAACAAGCCTGAGCCTTCAAAGTGCTACCAAAAACAGTCCAGCTTTTTTGGAGATTGAAGACGCAATAAAAAGACAAGAAAACAAAATAAACATTTTTTGTAGTATTATTTATTTATATTATATGCTTTGCCTATATTCACAAAAAAAATAGATATTTCAATTTCATTAATTATTTGGATAAACAACCCTACATAATTATGAACAATACCTGGCTGATATTTCTACGAAATACCTATTTATTAACCCTACATATAAATATCTTACAATCTGAGTAAAAACGAGAGTTTAAATTGTTCTAGCATTAAAGTAAGTAAATATATAATTCAGATCCTAGGAAACGTTAAGAGCATTTATGGCGAATGCTATTTTAAACAAACGTTAAGTGTAAAATTCTTAGAAATTATTGAACAGATTTTAATTAAGCTTGATAGGTTTATGGAAAATTAATAAATGTAAAGAATGCTTTTTGAAACATTCAGTATAGCTCTCTAACATGGTTTCATCCGTGATTTTCAAAGTCGATAGTTTTACAGCTTTTTTAAACTTTTAATTTTTTGCACAATTTACTTAATTTTTCTTTCTGTAAGAACTTTGACTAGGCCAGGGGAAGTACGGATTAATTTAGTTTTATATTAAAAGTAGTATATAATATTGTTAAAGTTTATCGACAGTTTACAATCTTGCGAAATAGTTTATAAAATGACGGAATTCATACGTTGACAAATAATATAAGTCCTAAATCACCGATGAACGACACCAATGGCCAACCACCGTTTGTGCTTTTTATTCGTTTATTACGTTTATTTATTATTTACCACACTTTAAAAAAGTCATTCAACTACCTACTTTCAATACAATTATCACCCAGCATCGACTTACAACCTGAACAAGTGAAGCAACAATTACGTTGAAGTCAATTAACCAACTCAATTACTGTGTGCAATTAACTAAATTACTTTACAACTGCACGTTGTTCAGAATGCTTTCACACTTGTGGTGAGAGCTTCGTTTTATGTTAGACTGGCTTGCTTTGTCTTGTTGTGTAATTAATTGTCATTGTCATTTACGACTAGTTTACTGTATGACTAATTTTGGCTCGGTACTTCGTCCGTCTGAAATTAACAAATATTTTTTTGGGGATTAAAAGTAAGTTTTGTTGCTCCTTACTGTTTTGGTTAAATGTCAGTGGATATCCTGTCTAAATTGGTTAGTTTCAAAGATTAGCCGATACAAATAAATAAACAACAAAAAAAACAGATGAAGTTTAAGTATACACTTTTATCCACTTTTGTATTCAATTAGGAAAAACAGTTATTTTGTCGTTACAAACCAACGAATGAGTTTTATTTTATATGTTTTATTTTATTATTGCATTTTGTATGTATGTACAGATTTAAGTAAAGCTTCGAACAGATTAATCGTTTACAATTTGTACGACAAAACGGTAATTCGTACAAATGCTCGATTGTTCTACACGCTATAATATTGTTCAACATTATATACTTTAGTGTTGTAACTTTACCTATCTTGCTTTTAAGATATGAATTCTTGAATAACATTCAGTATTATAACGTACAGTTGATTTTGAACGTCACTCCAAAGTTTGTACTAAATTCTCAAGCGGATGCTCGCCTTGACAGCATTTGAATTTTGAAGCACTGTTTAGAAAATAACATTTCAATGTAATTCTCTTTTTGGGCCCAATACAATTATTTTAAATATTCTCATAAACTCAAATTCAAAACTATTTTATTCAAATAAATCATTTACAGATACTTTTGAATCGTCAAGTTCATAATATCAGGAACATTTTTTTTTATATTTTAAGACGAACAAAAGGAGACAATTTTTTTTCGGCCCACTATTAAACGGTAACGTTTATTAATAATTTTACACATGAAACAAGTAATCACCTTATTTTAACTAACCCACCAAAAGTTATATAGAAATCTAACGGGAATAATGAAATAATAGTAAAAAACTGTTATGAAAAAATGCTTGTTTAGGAGCGTTTTTACATTTATTTCAACGTGAATTTAAATATATTATGTGAAACGAAACGTACCTAATTAACATCCCGTTGTGTACTCTGTGGTAAAGTTTGAATCAGTTTGACACTGACAGACTACATTATTAGGCTAAGTTCATACGACCGCTTGAAACCGCGCTGTACCACTAACCGCGCGGTACAAGACCAAAGTAAACAGTGATTATCGTAGGCATTACCGCGCGTTCTACGTTCGTTAAAAAAGCATTCTTGCATTCTATTTTAAGTGAAAGACTTTCACTTAAAATAGGATGCTAGAATGCTTTTTTTATTGACTTTGTCATTTTCTGCGACGACTAAGCCAAAATCCATAAGCAAATTGCCCCCTTCTCAAGCAACATTGACCTCCAGGCTGGTATGCACATCATCATGCAAACGCCTCAACCACGCGGCGACGCGCGACTTCTCGCGGTCATGTAAACTTAGCCTAATAGTTTCCAATGGTTTTCTAGATAGTCAGATGAGTGCTTTTTCTGTTCTTTTCGTATTTTTATTCAATAGAAGCTAGAAAAATGGCTTCTGTAGATACAGTGCATAATATATAAAGCTGTTGTAATAATTGTACAGCTCGATTTCAACGAAATGTGCGACAACTTTACTTATAAAACATTGGCGTCCACAGTAAAAGAATAATCGAAAAAAATCACACCAAAGCCAGGTTTTTATGTGATTTACACCTGTATTATTATTGAACAGTGCACTATTCTAACATAAAATACCTAGCAAACCTATTCACTTATTAAATAATCGCTCTTGTAAGATTTTAGGTCATTATGAGAGTCATGTTTTGACTGTCCTATTTCCCAGTATTCCGGTTACGTAGAGTTTTGCTAATATTGCCACTGTAATCTAGAGATTATAAGGAATAAACTAACGTGCATTTCATTAATAAATGCCACAATTTGTGGTGGGCCTATTCCCCGAACAAAAAAAAATTGAATAAAGAGACTAAGAACCCATACAATATTTTTTCTAAAATCTAGAAGCTTTGATGGACGGAAAGAGGTCGTCACCGTTACCAATACAATAGAATTCCGTAGACCCTTTGAGTCCTGAAAAAATATACTTAGCTCAACCGTTGCAGAACCCCACAAAAAATATCAGTCTTCCTTATATTTTCAGGGTATTGTAACCTTAGTAAGTTTAATCACCTACGCAGTATTTTTTGGTAGGAAATGATTACCACGCGTGGTCGTTTGGGCAATTAAGAGTGCGTAGTCAGCCTCTCGACCCCTATGAGTGGACGCCTTGACACCCGCAAAAAAACACTTTGTGGACTCAGCAAATGTGGGGGCTCCGCATGGGTATTTTCGGTACTTGACTGGGTACTTACATATTTTAAAATACACTGACTCAAGTGCAGATAAAAACTGAGTTAGGTTTTTCGTATTGTGGCCTGTTTTCGAATTCTGATTTTAATATTGTAAAATGCAACTTGGAGCGATCTGAAGTGTTTGTATTTAGATTTGTGGCACGTCTATGTTTGAAATTCAACTGGAGTTGTGCCAACAAATTTTAGCATTACTTTGTGGCTAATACTTTAAGAGTTACCTCAGAGTTTATGTACATCACCATCTGTACATTATCATCACATAGTGTCTGTGCATATGATTAGGAAAAAGCCAAAATATTTCCAAAATACCAATACAAAAAAAAAATATGAACGCGGATTAGACGTTCTCAGAATTACTTATTTTGCTTTGTCAATTTTCTTTGTCCAAAAGCTTTTATTACCATCCCGCTCAAGGGCTAAAACCTTAGGCCTTTCTACGAACATTTATTAGGGCACTTGAGGGAAATTCTATATTATTCGTATCCATTACAGGGTAGATTGTAGTAAAAATTTAAACAGCGGAATATATTTTGTTCTTTTGAACATTTGATGCGGAAGGTTTTTACTTAAATGTTATCGAGATCAATCCTTTTTTATATGAAATTTGTGAGTTTTTCAGTTTTTTTTATATTGCAAATAATTCTGTTTTTAGTTTACTTAAAAAATAAGATGTTTCAAAATCGTGCATTACAAAAGATCATCCACATAAATAATGATCTTACGCCTGCTAGCAAGTGCATCTTTAACAGTCAATATGTTTAATCAGATGAACGAAGGTCTACCAGCCTTATATCTGGATATGTCGCATTACCAGTTACTGGGTTGTGGAGATAAGATAGGCAGACGATTTATGTGAAATACTGCTAATACCGCTGTACTAGAAACCGACCCCTATGTTGGGATCGGCTTTATAAAAAAGGTTACAATCATGATATTGCAAACATTAAAATAACCTTTACAACTATCTATGTATTGCCCGTCAATTCGATATCACGCCATTTCATACCCCTCAAGAACAAAGCTTTAATCCTTTCTACGATATTTTTTGTAATTGATCATTGATTCTAATATTACACCCAACAAACAAACCAACAAACCTCACCACTATTCTATTTATAGTTAGAATAATTCATTTTACTCTCAAGCAAACGTTTGTGATGTTTATAACGGCGACAGAATTTCATTTAGAATTGTGGCACGTGACACAAGTAAGTGGTACACCATACATGTGTTTTCCGTATAATGCCGCGTTCAGAATCAAGGGCGGTAGGTAAACGAATCGCGTCAGAGTAAGTCGGCAGGAAATTAAAGTTCAGGATTTCAACCGCACGTGGTACCGAATATCAACTTTTTGTGAAATATTTAAAAAGTCTGCTCGGTTTGTGTTGGTTTTATTATGTGAGTGTTTTGGTTACTGTAGGGTTGTACAGTGACCATAATATATTCTACCAAAGAAGACAGGCGAAGGTCCATACATTATTGGGTTTGACTATACAGCAACGATTCTTGCATTTTTAATTTTTGATATTACTATTATTAAAAAAGAATACCAATATTTACAATTTCTACATGGGAGAAAAAGAAAAATATGGGATGTTATTAGTCCGTACAAAATTAGCTTTATTTGTTTTGAAATAAACGCCTTGAATTGATAATTATGGATTATTGACTGGATGTTTTGATTATGATCAGGCTTGGTTTAAGTAAATATAAATCAGAAGTATTTTAGTAATAGTTACAGTTTATGACCATGTGAACTTATTTTGAAATAAATTACTTACGACTGCGTGCCACCCATTGCTGTCTAACTGAAAGAGATCATTCCTCTTCTATTTAGCGCAAACCTACAGATGAATTACGCCACCAGGTTAATATAATGAAGATGTTGATCCTTGGTGTTGATCACTGATTGTATTTTACTTCGTAATCCAAGATATCTTATCAGTCCGATGTAAGAAATGCGTAGGTCGTAAATCAAAATAATAACTGTCAGAATCCTTTATACGTAGCCAAAGTCGTAAAATAATAATAATCAAATAATTAAACCGCACGGAAACACAACAAAACATAATATCCACTATTTAAAACCAACGAAGTCAATGATTTGTTTGACTTTAGATGTGACATTGACATGAGTTTTTATTGTGTGGCCTGTATAATAAAAAAAATATTATATAATTTATTGCAACTTCATTGATTAAACATTATTTTGTGCGATATTTAAAAATAAAAACAATTATTTAAAATATATTATAAAACATGTCAACAGATGAATTCATGATTCAGTGTTTCTTCTGCAGATAATGTTTTATTTATTTTGTTTTACATTTCCATTATAATCTTATTTCAACTGATCGATTAGCATATTTCATTTGGCAACATTGTTAAAAACCGGAAGTGCAGACAGTCAGTAATGTTTTGAATAAATAATTAATTTATTATCCCATGACTAAATATCTTAATATTTCATGGTAAGAAATAATAAATCTTGAAAAAAATATTGATAAAGTTTTCATTAGTGTATTATAAAAAGCCCAGATTTGCTCGCCTCCTTTCTCTAGAATACATTGCATATTTTATTTTGTGTATCATTTGTATTTTGTTAATAATTTATTTGCGTAATGCGTGTAACGTATGAGTGGCATTATTGTCGACCGGTTTCTTGCTGATCCTTGGCTCTAAACAAGCCTAACGAGTGAGATAACAGGCATTCGACGACCCCTGTGTCCGAATAGCGTCATGCGAGACGTGTAACGTATACACAACTCCCCCCCCCCCCCCCCCCAGCTAGATTGTGTTGAACTTTATTTGATTTTGAAAGATTATAATACAGTATCACCCGTGCTCATATAGTATGCCGAGATTGATCTCACTCACGACACACTGTAGACACGAATCATATTGTGGATTAGCCATCTGCGCGAGCGATATTATAGTGCAATAAGCGTAAGCACTCACTTTCGTAATCCGAAGTAAGTTATTGTAAGAGAACAAATATTTTACTTAAAAAATTCTGTAAAAATAATACTCATAAAATTACATCACAATAGTATATTTCACTGACCTAGATAAAAACCTGTGGTTCAATCTGGACAGCTCTAAGTTGTTTGGATTTAATTTAATTAATTGTTTAGAGGCTTATAGCCTGTTATATTTACTCCGTGCTTGGTACAATACACTTGGTACAACAAATGTAATAACAATCGATGTTTAGTCTACAGTAATAACACGAATAAATCCATGAATAAATCTAATTTACATACTAAATCCTTTGTCTCTTCACATGAGATACTCTGTAAGCTCTATAGCATTTGTCTAACACAATTTTCATTGAATTGACCATTGAATACGCTAAGTCTTAGAAAGAGACGTACCGTATTACATCTACTTTATATTATGAAAGGCAGACCTAAGCTGAGAATAGGTGGCCCCTTTCTGAGGGTGTCGTAAGAAGCGACTAAGGGATTTATATAAGTAGTTGGTTGGACGGCAGCGACAAGTTAGTGTAATCTCCTAATCCCCTTTGGTCCTGCGCTTTCTAATGAGGAAGCGTCCACTTTACCCTAGAACTAATAAGCGAAGAATTTCCCATGTTACTTAATCCGCCGCATTAATTTGAACAATGATTAATGTACGTTTCACAAATTCACATCTCTTTATTCCAAATAAACAGAGGACAGATTAATTCGTCCCGGAAGGGCCCAATGTTATATGACAACAATAAAGGAAATTTCAAATTGTACATTAATCATACGGTGTAACGTTACAAATTTGTCATGCCACGGTTGGCAGTGCGACGCGGGCAATAATTAATGAACCCATCCCGAAACAAGTAATTATGGAGTCGGTCATTTTTTTATCGTCATGTACGCGTTTCTACCCCTGCAATATGGCTGCCGAAGCCGCATCTCGTCTGCGAAGCTTTCATTTACATAAACATACAATCAGAATAACAAAAGACGCTCTGATGAAAACTCATTGTCATAATTTTTCGCTGTCTGCGCGCCCGAATATTCTGATATTAGCTGAAACATTGCGAATAATATACCTCGTATGAAATATTAAGCGTGCAAATTGTTTTATTATGATTTGATTAAAACATTGTTTTATTTTCCTAGTACTTTTAAAGCTATTCAATTTAGGACATTGCCTAGTTCAATGTTTGTTAAATTAAACTTTCATATCCTGTTAGTCAATCGGATAATTTTAGATGTAATTTCCGGATGATCTAGTAAATTAAACGACTCAATAAATATGTGATTGCATTCACGCCAATAAATTGAATGATAGCTGACGTGTCATTACAAAAAGTTAATGGAGTTTGTTCATTTTCCAATAAATATCTCCGATGGGTGTATTAATTATTGAATGATTCAGGTGCGGTACCATATGTCATGTCGATAGCCAATTACCGTCGGGAACATTAACCCTACACGTTGCGAATAAAACCCACTTTTTGTTATTACTTCATTTAAATTTTAATGAATATTGTAAATTCATGAACGCGGGAATGCTTTTTATTTCGCATTGCTCCATTTGATTGGTCAAGGAAAGTCGTTTATCGCAATTAGAGATAAGAGGATAAATTGTGAATAATTTCGAGTTATTTTTTAAACGATATTAATGTTGACTAGGATATGCTTTCGTTATAAAAGATATAAATATTTCAAAGGTATATTTAAGTATTTTGTTTACTTTTTGTATTGTACAAAATATATCAGGCCTTTTGGTGACGAGAACGGTCTACTGACTGATTTTCATGACGGCTATGACGGGCCGACTCGCAGTTTTAATAGGTTATGACTTTGTTAACGCGACGGACACGTAAACGATGCAACTTCACAAATAAACTCAATACATCGGACTATCATCCGTTTACAAAAACGGTCGTCAACAAGAGAAAGAAGTAAGGATTGTACAAATAAGGAACGTAAAATAAAGTACTTACATATCATTTAGAACAACTTACTATCGACGACACAGCTGACGCAGCGTCGGATATTTTGCCAGGATAGTTGACTTAGTTAAAGAAATCGTATTAATTTACCTCCGCTGGCAATAAAACGAATAAAAATTTGAATTAAAAAAAATCTTTTTGCATAAAAAATATAACCGATTTCAAAAACACAAAATAAAAAAAAACAACTGAAATGGATCAAAAATAGAGTAAATAAATGTAAATATCCTAAAATATCCTCGGACAACTCACACACGGTCATCTGATCCCAAACTAAGCAGAGCTTGTACTATGGTAACCAGACAACTGATAAATATACTTATATATTTTAAATTTTAAATACATACATAATATAGATAAATCACACCCAGACACAGAACAAACATTCGTGCTCATCACACAAAGTTTGTCCTGGGTGGGAATCAAACCCATGATCTGCGGCTTAGCTGCCAGGGTCACTAACCACAAGACCAACAAGCCCGACGAATGTATGTAATATGTTTACTAAAACCATTGGTTTGGCACCATTGTCCATTCAAAAGATGTTTCCTATTCCTAAAATCCCTATAATCATATAGGATTATTACCTCATAAATAAAGGAACAATTACTCATATTCTTGTACATAAGACACGGTGTACAAATTACATTAGCGCTAAAGCCAGGTTTTGCTGTTACGCCGTCTCTGATGAAGGCATCCCCGCGCTTAGTGTGTAAGCTGACAGGAGGATTAAAGATGTACGGAAGGTAGCAGAACTTACCGACGTTCACATATTTTGTAAACGTTTTACAAGTATTATTTATGTTTTTATTGAGAAAAATGTAAAATGTTTGTTGAAAAATGTATATTATGACAGCTTATAAATACGTACATATTAAGTCCTGTATCTACGGGCGAGATAAAGATATTTTGTTTCTTATGCTCAGTACATAATGACAACAATTTATCGCTACGATTTGGCTGCGTAGTTCGTTTGGGCAGTTTTATCAAGGGTATGGAAAAAAAGTAGACGCAGATATATAATTGGTCGTGAGGACACTTTTTAGGCGTTGAATAAACTGCACAAATGAACTACGCAGTGAAATCGTAGCGATAAATCGTTATCGTGTGTATCGTTATTTTGAAAGTTGTGTTGTTGTCACATATACAGTATATACACAGTAAACAGTAATATGATGAATGATGACAGCTCTCACGAGAGATGTCAACTTAATTCACTAAGTTTTAACAGAATTGCGCTGTTGGTAAATTGATTGTAATGTTGTATTCTCGTTCCACTGCAAAAAAGTCTCTTTATACGGAGCTGGCACGAGCTTTTTCATAGCGATTCAGATGATTTCATCACTACATGTTATAAAAACAAAGTCGTTTTCCTCTGTCTATCTGTCCCTAAGTATACTTTGAACGGATTTTGAACTGATTTTTAATAATAGATAGAGTGATTCAAGAAGAAATTTAATACGTATAATACATATTTTAATATATTCAAAGATTTGTAACAACCGTGCGAAGCTGGAGCTAATTAATTACAAGTTTAGGTTTCCTGGCGTGTTTTCTTTCACCGAGGTCAGTTATGTCCGAGAAAAAGTTTAGAAAGTACATAAATTAAACGTATAACCTGTCAAAGCAGTGTCAGAGGCAGAAGGCCTTAACCACTGCGACATTGTCTTATCGAACTGTTTTACAAATCTATAATTATGTTGCCCTAAATAATGAAAGGGTTAGACCTTTATCTTCCGACAAACTGTTATGCAGTTTGGCAAACTTTAATGTATTTATTGTTAATGCAGATTTTGGATAAATACACTAAAAGAATATAGAGAGAAATATAATGTTGATGGAATTGAAAAGGTACCAAACCTACCGTCTGGAAGGTTCTGAATCCAGAAGGCTAATTTTAGAAATTTAAAATGATCAAAATCTAATGACAACCTAATTTAGTTTTAGCGACCACAAATTAAAAGAAAAGAAGGTAAATTAATGCAATTTCGTCAGTTATATAGAGTAAATAAATTATTATTTAAATAAATTATTATTTATTTATTAAACCTTGCTTCCAGGAAAACTTTGTGTAATGTCACATAAATTATCTATAATTTATATGTAAATAAATATATTTTATAATTTATTTAAATGTCGAAATTTCCATTGCATATTTTTATCTCTTTAGGGATCAAATTTTCAAAAATCCTTTCTTAGTAGCTATCTTCTCTTTACAAAGGACACGCCTTCCAAGTTCCAATGTCTCTACGACCAGCGGTTTGGGCTGTCGTTGATAAATTTAACAGTCAGCCATTTTACCTTTTTATAAATACAGATATCTAATTGTATGTAATTCTCAGATGTCTAATTACCATAGTTAAAGCACAGCTTTAACTATAGTAATTAGACATCTGAGTTTGATTTTTTACTATTTACTTAACAAGTAAGGCTCAGCAACACGCGAACAACTATCAAACTTCAATAGCATCATAAAGACGAAAATTTAGCCTAGCCAAAGTTCGTGCTAAAACGTACTTATATTTATCTCGATCTTGGATTAGAATGCGAACGTTTCTAAAAGTTTGTCGGATTATCTCCTACTTTAGTTTCGGATAATGACCCGGTTTACGAGACCGCGGGTTATGCGCAATCTAAACTTTATTTATTCTCTCTTTTCTGTCGTTTTTTAGTGCAGTCGGGGTCACGTCTGTCGTTGGTTCGTCCACAGATAGAAATGGTTGCAGCTTTCCGCACGATCTACCATCATCACCCCCTGTCGGCAGACTGTCTGGTGCAGTTAAGTCAGTTTCCTACTACGGGTTTCACTCGGTCAGTGCAGCGAATAAGTGACCTGGCAAGAGACCTTATACTTTTATTTAGTAGAAGGATGAAGTCGTTCAATGCTCAATGGAGTTGTTGTAAGAAGACTTTGCGTGACATTTTTTTCTAGCAATCAATAACAGCCAGCATTAATGTTTGTCATTGGGCATGAAAACCGAAATTTAGCGTTAATTATATTTATTAACCGTAAATTGCATTGCAGGTTAATAAAAAACCTCCCTACTCTCCTCCTATTTTTCTATGCGCAGAGCTGTTTGGTTAAAAGATGCAAAGATGGTCAAAACTTTGACTAAACATCTCTGCCAAGGCAGTCGTGATATTGTTTACATTTACAGTTTTAGTGAATTGAGTCGTGCTTTGACTCAATGATCGATGAAGACTTTTTAACCCATAGTACTTTATTTTCAGATCTGATTGAACTTCATAAAGCTTTTCACCTACATAATTATACAACGAGTTGTTAATTATGTGAGCCTACATAGGTACTACGTTATCTTTACATTTCTCATTTTATTGTGTTGTAACAAATACAACAAGAGATCCTAAACATAATCCCAAATACAATCCTACGATGAAATGCCATCTCATCCGCCTGTGTGTGACGCGTCATATTATTGTAAAACATAAATCCTCTAAACACGAATTACGCATTACGTCATCAGATAAGACATACCTACGGTTGAATATTAAAACCCTTCACAATGTTCCAAACCTCGTGACAGCTAATTATGATGGGTTTTGTTGGAATTTCATCTTTAATACTTTACATTTAAAGGTCATAGAGGTTGTATATGTGGCTTCTCCAGGCGAAACGAAAGCTCGCGACATAATTGCGACCGTACCCGGAAGTTAATTGCGTGTTCGTTGACAAGCCGCGGGTAGGATGATTCAAGCCTTGGATCATAGAAATAAGGGAGATAAGACGCGAAGCTTCACATACATCCGTACCTAATTAAGTATTCCGGGGTGGTTGTGGCATCAGATAAAAATGTATTGTCGCTTATAATCACCGCTGAAATGACAAAGTTGGGTAACAATGAGTGAAAATCATACGTAACTACATACATACTTACTTCATATACTCGTATACGAATTTGAATGGTGTAAAATGGTTATTATTATCTTAGTAGATTTACCTCAACTTCAGACGGGTGTTACAAATCTTTTAAAATCCTTGCTTCTTTATAAACTCATATAAACCTCACCTGAAATCAGCCTGAAAGATTGCACGGCAGACTGCTGTCTAAGTTTCGTGTTCAGAAACAGTTGCAGTATTCTTCGCCTCGAACAAAACATGTTCCCCAGTGTCAAGATGACTTACGTATCCCTTCTATTTTACATATTCCTTCCATGACTTGTACCTTTTCAACTATTTAGTACTCCTTAAAGCCTCGTCGAAAATTCATGGGGTTCGAGACATGTGCATTGTGTTTTTTTAACCCAGATTTCAACCGTCCTTTGTCTTTTAATATTTACATCTTTCTAAGCCTGTACTCCGTATTTATTTTGTACGTGATGTTCCAAATGTTTGGTAAATGGTTATTTGTTATGGAAATATAACTAGCGTAGCTTTAGATACAATTTATAAAGGCTGTCAATGAGCATGTGTTTATGTTTCTTTGGCTGTCCCAGCAGTTTCACCCCGATTGTTGCAAAAGTTTAAATGGTGAAATATCATATATTAGGACTATCGATTTATTAATATTAGAACATGTTTATGAGGTATTTCTTTAAAAACAACAGGATTGTATAACCAAAATGATTCCATCATTAAATAATTTCGTTCTAAAATCAATTCATCGCACCAATATTAAGCCATTACATTTTAATTCAAAAGTCTTCCATTGATTTTTAGCCATTGCTAATAGAACATGCTAATCCAAGCTCGCTAAATCAAAGTGTAGTCACATTTCAAAGTGCTGTTGCATACAGTCTGATGTAAATGAGACATAACCGCCGTCGTCTGACTCTACCGATGCGACTTGATAAATCGCATGTCAATCAATTGAAGTGCTCATTCATGTAGTTTATTAACTATTGAATTGAACCATTGTTATTGTGTAGAATTTTGTGATTCCTGTTTTGGTCTACTAACATTTGATCTAATCGTAGAAAACCATTGTTAAAAACAGTTTTTGAAGAATCAGTTAGACCAAATCCATTAGGGATTAAGAAAACATAATTTTTAAATCTATTGGGCCTGGTTACTAATTAAAAAACCTACTTTCTGTACCCTGTGTGTGTGTGTTTCTTTTGTTTCTTTGTTTGGGTCAAATAAAATAAAACATCAATCATGTCAAATTAACATTAAGAAAAAAAGGAAGTCACGTATTTCCTCTGAGTTTAATTAAATTTAACATTCAATACAAAGAAAGAAGCAATTACAAAGTGAAAATTATGTACAAAAAGTCCAAATTAATTACAAACACGGCCATCATCAATTTAGATTTTATTGCAAGTAAAAAAGTGTATCATAAACTTTATAAAAACGAAATTAAGACGTTATTATTCACGACAGGTTCATTAATATTGTAATAGATGTAAAAGTTTTCAAGTGAAAATTTTCGTGCCCTTTTCTTTTCAAATGTTTAATGGATCCCACTCTATTCATACTCGCATAATTTCAAGGATTTTGTCATACTAATTTTACAAACTTTCGTTAAAATAATTAAGATATTCCTGGTAAGAGTTGAGTTATAATTTTGGAAACATTACATGAATGAAAAACTGAAAATCTAGTAGTTTATATATTATACGTCTTTATTTATAATAAGATGGGTTTTTTTTCATAAGCGATTTTAGGAAATTCAATCCCTTACGGGGTAAAATAGGGGCTAAAACTTTTTATGAAAATGTGTGGCCGAAATCTCAGGAAACATTCAGTGAGTTTATTTTAATTTGTACAAAAGCTGCTATAAAATCACTAAAAATATAGTCTAGCTCTCAAGGATAAAAAAGTACATTTTAAAATAACTGTAAATTTCTAAAAAAACTGAGATATTTTGGAAGTACTTACATCTTCAGAAACACATACTTTACTGATCGATCTAAAATCTTTTACCAAGGCTAATCACAAATCAAAATCTTGAAAGCCCAATGGATGTTGCGACTTTCTAGACACCAAGGTTGGCAATGCAGTTTTCGGCAAGATGGAAATCCGTCTCTGAGCTCTTCGTGCGAAACTTGGTGCACTGTCTTCAATTCGAGCGCCGGGCATTATCGAGAAACGCCTGCAATCAACATCCGATAAGATTAATTGGTCGCAATCACAAAATAGAGAGATACAGAAGGTCAACGCCATACATGATCATTAATCCTTTGAACACATTTGATTCAAGACAAAATAGAAAGACAATAACAGCGCGACAGCCGGCTGTCGCTTTGTCGTTGGAAGGTTATATATAATGCACATAATAATTTTGTGCAATATTCTGACAAATAAATGAAAATAAAATAATACAAATGGAAATCGGTCTGTTGTTGCAGTGGTTTTGCTTTCAAAAAGTCATGGATTTCATTGCCACCCAGGACATAATTATCTTTGTATAATGAACATGATTATCTGTGCTGTGTCTGAGTGTACTTTCTTTATAACGTTACTAGCTTTCGTCCGCGGCTTCGCTCGCGTTAGAAAAAGACAAAAAGTAGCCTATGTTACTCTCCATCCCTTCAACTATCTCCACTTAAAAAATCACGTCAATTCGTCGCTCCGTATTGCCGTGAAAGAAAGACAAACAATACAGACAGACAGACACATTTTCCCGTTTATAATATTAGTATGAATTTATTTATGTATTTATATGTAACTAGCTTTCGCCCGCGGCTTCGCTCGCGTTAGAAAGAAACAAAAAGTAGCCTATGGTTACTCTCCATCCCTTCAACTATCTCCACTTAAAAAATCACGTCAATTCGTCGCTCCATTGTGCCGTGAAAGAAAGACAAACATACAGACAGACAGACAGACAGACACACTTTCCCATTTATATTATTAGTATGGATGTTTATTAGTTGTCCGTTTACCATAAAAGAGACTGAGCTTAGTTTGACATAAGATGGCGTATGTGAGTTGTCTTAAGATATTTTTTTCAGCAAAGACAAGTTACAAGTACATATGCACTTGCTGATGGAACGTGTGTTTTAGTGTGCGTACATTTTGGTTCGTTGCACGGACTTGGCCTTCTTTATCTGACCATTTAGTATTAAGAGGCTGTCATGTGCGACATATGAGGCTGTATCATGGTTACTAAGAACAGTTCGCGTGAATGTAAGCAGATAATTGACAATTAGTGATAACGGCTTGATTGGTGATTAAGGGGTGTTAATGTGACGATTTGATTAGTTTGTCTTTTGATTTGAAGTAATAATGTTTGAGTGTTTGTGTGTAGTTAGATTTTTGTGCAATTTATTGAACTGTCTCGAGTAGGTAGCAGGGAGAAAAAAGTTAGCTTATATTTTCTCATCTTATTTATTTACGACGAAATCAAGATAAGACAAAGGTTTTAAAGTAATTTCCCATGTTAAGCACTCAAGTTTAACTCAAGAATCAAATAATTATTGATTCTACGATCAAAAAGTACAAATCGTTGGGGATTTTGCTGTGGTCTGCACGGCTTCATGAAAACATTCCAACTCATTATCAACTTTATAAAGTAGGTAGAAAAATAAGTGATGCTATTTTGTGATCAATAAACGGACCGTTAAACCGCTGGTTACAGAGACAAACTTTCATGAAGTTGGAATGGTGTTTGGAATTTACTAAAGTATTGGAAATTTGACCCCTAAAGAAAAGAAAGGGGCCCAACAGGGCCAACGCCTGCCGGGGTTGCGGAATGTTTAAAATAGTTACCGTGACCCTGGAACATAAAGGGCAATCGAAGGAACATGAGTGGGTTTTAGTCAGTAAGAGTCTGACACGCCCTCCCACCGCACCCAGGACGGGAGCAGTCATTTGATGATTTCCCACTCCCAAAAAAAAAACCCCTAAACTTGGCTAAAACCTATTTTATAACGTTAGTAAATATATAGATATTAATATTTACCTAGATGCTGGTATGAGAGACATTCGTTTGAAGAGATGCTTAGCAGCTGATCGTAAGTCATCGTCTTGCATCAAGCTGACCAGGTCCCTCTCACGTTTCTCAAGAGGACCAGTAGCTGCCAGCACTTCTCCTTCCAAAGATACGTTCATACACTGCAAAGGAAATATTCGATTTTGTGTTTTACCGTTTTGAACATGAGGTCGTTTATGTCTTAAGCACACGCATGATTATCATCCTAGCCTTTGCCGTACAACTGGATTCAACTGAATACCAGCGTTTTTGATGTAACGACTGCCTTTCTAACCTCCACAACCCTAACCCTTGATTGTCAGATGTTCCTGACTTCTGACTATCCGCAACGACCGCAACGACTGTCACAAATCTCCAAAGACAACCGGATCCATCCCACGGCTTCACATGCTTATCGAGGCATGAGATATTCAATTCCAACTTAGAAATTACGTATGAATTGAAAAAGTCTTATTTCAATAAGGCATTAAGCTACGACCGAAAGATTAAGTTGCCCGCCTTAACATAATGTATATTTGTCTGTAAGCTATGTGTATAAACAAATTAATAAATAAATACCTACAGTCACTAAACAAGAGAGAAACTGAGTTTCAATAATTAGATATGTATTACGCAATATTAAAATAAATCGTCTACTTATATCCATTTTTAATAATTCAAACGACAAAAAGCATAATACCTAATAGCAACCGATAAAAAACTACCTTGTGTAAAGCACAATACATTTTAGGCCATTTTAAACTACGTATTCAGAGTTACGTAGACTACATACTGCACAAAACAATTTTTGGATGCAGAAATATTTTCGTCAGTAAAGTGTTTCGCAAACAAAAATAGAAGCATAAAATCCACTGAACAGAAATTAGTTTTAAAATGTTCAGGGCTTTTTATTTGTTGATACTTTCGGACTTACCGGCTTAGTCCGCCATGTAGCACTTAGCTTATCAAAAGCGAATTACGAGAGGATTTTAGGCACCATTTTTTAGGATTTTTTATGTCTTTCAGACTTGTATGTATTAGGGTTATTTTTTTAGTCTAATTGGATGACTACGACGGATTTCTTTTGAAAACCGTTACATAATAATAATGGGATTTTTTGCCTCAACAAAAATATAGGCTAGACATCTCATACATGCAATAAAATCGCTATGAAGTAATGTATATTAAACCGTCATCTAAATACTATCGCAAATCTTATACTTAGCTATATTCTAAGCTAAATTATAAGTTTACAAGCAAAGCCAAGGTTGCTTATTAAATTTAAATATAGCTAGTTTATAAGCTTATAACATGAGCTATGGCATCTAATAACGTTATAAGAAAAACTATTATAGCTTATAAGTTAAAAAGAGCAAGAGAAATGTTGAATGTTGTATTATTTAACAAGACTACATCTAGCTTCATGTAACCAAAGCCGTGTCTGCAGCTAGTTTATAATAAAAAGACTCAAAGCTATAAAGTTTAATCTAGAAACCATAATAAAACGTCTAACTGCTTTTAAACTTCCAACAATATTCTCCGCTATGAAATTATTAAACAATGTTCTATTCAGTACTTAAAGTTTTAAGGAGCTTACAGTGTCATAGAAGTCTGCAATTTCATGGTACCCGTAGGCACGGGCGAGGCCGCCGGCTTCCATCAGTATCGCGCGAGCTTCAGGTCGGTTGTTCTGTAGAAGATGGCAGCGAGCCAATAGGAACAGCGCATTCAAAAGCCATACACGTTGATTGGATGCTCGAGCCTCTGTCGAGATTAAAAACTTTTTGGAACGACTATTTGGTATATCAAATTTTTAAAAAGTGACACCGTGGTCACACTTTTAAAAACATTTACCGCTTTTTGATATTTGAATAGACCAGGCTAGGTTGTGAAGTTGTGAAGTAAGCTCAAGTCATAATCCGTCATAGTTACGAATATATGGCACAACTGATATGTAATTCTACATTTAATTGGATTGAATAGCTGCATTGCAAAATATTCTGTATTTAAAAAATAATATTTTCATGCCAACACTAAATAGACAATAGGCGAGATGACGAAAAAAAAGTAATTAGTCCGTCATTGAGTATTGAAAAATTTTGGACACGTATTTTTTCTTTTATCTCGTAAACGAAAAATGACGACGATACAGTGCGTTGAAGTTGCGCGTAACGTCACGATCTGATACACTTTTTGCATTACGGTGACGTCAAAAGCCCCCACTCCAGAACTTTGTTGCTTTTTATCTTTGTTTTTTTTTATTATTTTGATGAAGCAAAACCGATCTACAAGATGGACTAAACAGAATGCCTGTTTTTTAAAGTTGTCGTCATCCCTATGAATGTGCCTTTGCCTTTGTATCTTTACATAACATGATTTCATTTCATAATTAAATAAAGATCATATTTTGTTTACCTTATTAATAATCTTTATTTGATAATAAAGTTTGTGCTGATTACACCCTCTTAGTGAAATATACAATTCTAAATAATTTTAAAAGGGTTCGTTCGTGTTGTATTAATAATTATGGCCCACAGAAATATTATAATTAAAACAAGAGAAGATAAGATAAACATAATAATACCCGTTTTGCTCGTGAACTCAAGGTACCGATCACACAGTTAACCGAAAATAAATAGTAGCCTCTACAGACAGGTATTTCTATTTACTTATACATATTTTTTCTACTAATTCAAACTTATACAATGTAACCTGAGTATGAAGTCTGATGGCTTTAAACGTAGGTCAAATTGACAAAGCATCCACATTCGAGCGATATTATCGCCAATCTTTTATCTATGACAATTTCTATTTTGTCTACAACATTATCGCTTCAGAGATATTGCCGTGCCGTGACCCTTTTGGTAACAGATGTATGAAAGCGTAGAATCAATCTCTTTCTCAACAAAGGCGTGGTATTCAATCTTAATTCTATCAAAGGGGGAGTATTTTGAAAACAAAGCCGACAAATCAATTCAAAGTCACGAAGCTTCTGGAACCGAATCAAAAGGACAAAGTTATAGCAGGTCACTCGTAGTTTGATTAGCCAATACTATTCAGGACATTCCTGTTTACAAGCTCAGAATGTTCATCGCATCGAACTTACTTTAAATTACCCTTCGAAATCAAAATTATTTACTATGCAAAGTGGATATTAATATCGTATTTACAAGTCTTCTTTCGACATCGTCCTTGAAAAAAATTGCTGCTGTTGGAGTCGGCATTTGCTTACTGACTAACTCTTAGAAGAAATGCGGACACAAACTCAGGAATCATCGTTTCTTTTCAATTCCAAAAATTAACAAAATAATTAAAATTTTCGTGTAGAACATGAACGAAGCAGAACAGAATCCGGACTTGCCTTATTGACACTTTTGTCAATAACAATTTGGAAATACATGCCTCAACAACCAGCAAACATGAAAAACAATTATGAGCTCTACTCTATCTTAAGAAGCTCGACAAACCGAAATAATTCATACTTCCGCATGTTTACCATCATTAATTAAACAGACAACACAGTCATGTCACCATGTATGTTATTAATAAAACCTCCACGTGCAATCCTCGATGTACTTATTAAAAATAAATAAGTTCTCGTATTCTCGGTGTATACAACCGTGATGTTTATTCATTACTTTAATGCTCTCTGTAGACCTGCGATTTCGGGCTCAAGCTGCGTTCCAATCTACTTACTATACAGGGTGGAAAGTTTTGATGGGCCTCTGGGAGAAAACTACTATAAATTATTTAAATATTCCTTTATTGTTTTAAAGTAACAAAACTGCATTTGTAGCTTTTCGAAAATTCTCTTGGCACACTCGGGAACCGAACCGGCTAAAATCCAAAAAGTAGCATACTGTATTTTTATGGCATCAAACATTAGGTTTATTCATTTACAAACAGGGTTGGTAAAATTTACTATATTTGTTTTATAAATTTGATACTTATTAATGATCCTATCGATTAACGTCATAGTACAGAATGTTGTTTTATTTTTTTCATTTTAAGCCAGTTTGATTCCTAGGTGTGACACATTTTCGAAAATCTTTAAATACATTTTTATTTCTTTTTAAAAATAAAGGAATGTTACCTTTAAATAAAATAATATATCAGAACTATTTAAAGTAGTTTTCTTTCTGGGCTCATTAAAACCTTCCACCCTGTATACAAAATGTTTCAACACGGTTCTATGTGCTTCCTAAGTAAATTATCTAAAGAGTGTAAAGAAAACGTCAGCAAGCACAGACAAGGGGCCTTTGAGTCAATATTTTCAGAGTAAGTCAAACAGTTTAAGAATAAAAAGACATTTATTCAATCGTGGGAGGCTAATTTATTTCCTTGAATCAACGACCCGTTCATTGGCCTATAAATTCTTGGAGCGAGTATTTAAGTGCTAACAAAGTGATAAATTCTGTTGTACTGAAAGTGTCCTAACTTACCGGTTTGGCATTTGGAGGCGTAGACCCTGGCTTTTAGAGGTTGCTTAGTGTCAACATTGAGTCGAGCTAGTTCATGCAACAAGTAACAACGCTCTGATGCTCGCGTACTCATCGATAAGGAACGCTCTAGAGTACGGAGGCGAACCCTGGAGACAAAATACTAGTATTATAATAATGAAATAATGGTATTTATTTTGTAAATAAGTTATATAACACTTTTACACGCCAATATATTTTTTAATTTTATTTTAAGCGAACGAAGGAGCTGGTACTCTGTGGCTAACTTCTCTGAGAAGAAACATCCGAAACAAACTCAGAGGTCAAAGTCGCTTTTGAAGTCCATACGTTTGAAGTATTGGTCAAATAATGCGAGGGTTAATGACTGATGTGCTTTCTTGATGAACAAGCACACAGATTTGAGTGGACCTGTCCAGACAATGCAAGCATATTAGATTTCAATTACTTCGTTATAACACAATTTGGTACTAAGGGTCGACAAAACTCATCCAATACCAATGCTTCGCGAAGCAATCAATTTTCTACTCTACTAACTACTGTAAAATTTAACTACCTACTCTGAACGGTTCATCGCCACTTTAAGCCATTTACCAACAAATTTTATTATTGGATTCTATTTAAAACCAATGAATTTCCTCGAAAGAGTTGATAGACGTTTACACAGACAGTACAAATGATAATAGTGCTGTGACACGTGTAAAAAAATAGTAATCGATATAAGTACTCTACTAATAGATAAATACCTATTGAACGAGTATGACTAGCGATTTATTATACAACATCACTGATCCCTAATATTGTGTTGATAAAAATACGTGGGTATAATAAATACACGTTAAGATTACCTATACGAGGAAAACTACATATTATTTTTGATGACAGGTTATCTAAAGGTATATAAAGGAAAAGATAAGCCACCACGGACATTAAATAACATAAAACGTTAGGGTGCCACTACAGCTCGCTTCGTAGATAAAAGGTCGAATTAATTAAAGAAAGTTAGGTCAAGGCAAAGTTACGCAATACCTATTCAGTCTAGTTTCCATATGTTACGAGGTACTTAGTGAGCTTTAATTTATGTAAGTATCTACTAAACTAGAATAAATTAAAGGTCGGGAAAGTAATTAAATGCTAACTAAAATGAATGAACCACAATGGACATGGGACGGTAATTATATAGTGTGTAATATGTAATTAACTTCAGTCACAATAATTGCAGTTTCAAAAAGCTCCTTTGTTACACTATATTCCACTGCAGATATAATGGAACACTGATATTACTTGGCGTCGCGAGGCGGTGCGGGGGGACGCACTCGCAGCACGGAATCGCGACTCGGTTCCCGAGACACCGACATGCCCAGCAGAATAAACGCCCTTCGTTCCCGATCCGACTCGCTCATACCTTCTCGAACACGTTTCTGAACATAAAATAAGAGAGATTTTCCACGGTCTACGTGACTTGGCAAACAAGCTCTATTAAAGTTTCCGGCTTCGTAATGTCCATGGCTACACAATTTATAATAAAATACATAAATGAACAAACCTGGTCCAGGAAAGCGTTTCCTACTATATCGTGTAGCTTTTGCAAGAATTTATCTTTTCCAGGTAACAAGCTGGCTGGTTTTCTTGTTATTTGTTCCATTCCAAACTCGGCTTGTTCTAAACACCTGGCGGTGTCTCGTTCTTCGTAGATTGATTGAGTTGTCTGTATGAGGCGGCGTGCGTCGGTTGCGTGTTGCAGTTGCGTGTGTGCCAATTGCTCTTTCCGTGCTCGTGACAAGCGAGCACGAGCGGCAGCCTCTAACGCACGAGCAGCGTACAGCGGTCTACGCTCACGTAAAACTGCCTGATTCATATTAAATAAACGATCAAGACCTACAAAGCCACCATTAGAAAAAGCTGAATCATAATGTGTTCCAGCCTTTGAGACGACGTGACAGGCCTACGCAATTTAAATGATAATGTCTATCTAAAAAATGGACTAGGCGAAAACACAGACAGCAGAAAAAAATATCCTAAATAATACTGGAATGTAATACACAGCTGTCGTGACATATTTTGTTCCAAAAATTGCCTTTGTTATTCAATAAAGCTCAGTTATTTCGCGCATTTTGTGAACACCAAATCAACTAGGTGCAGGGTTAGATTTCAATCTGTACAAGTGCTATAAATTTCAATTTAGTTGACCATTTATAAAGAATGGCGGCGTGCAATGTTTTATATCTTGTGGGTCAACGGGTCAGAGGTTATGTTATTAAATTAACTTAGTGAGCGTACTTGTCGTTTCTCCAAGTCGGCGAGAGCTTTATTGGCCAATTCTTGCAGTTTTTGCGATCCTTGTTTATTGGCAGAGACCAATCGTTCGTCCTTACATAAGGCAGTTAAGAAATATTTGTCATGTGCCATTCGCTCCAAATATTTCGAAGCCATTAAACGGGAGATTTGTTCGGCTTTCTGTTTTTCCGCGCGAGATATTTCTTGGACCTAGAATTACGGTTATTGCCAACATATTTTTTATTTCTCGTTGTAAACAAAGACGTATCTGCACTTTAGTAAACGAGATATGGGCATTATTTACACGGAAGTAGTAAAATAAATCTGTAGGAATATTTATTACATAATATTTTATTTATCAATGTGGCGTTGGTATTGTTTTTTCCGCATTATCTACTGTTGAATTGAAGGTAAATTGATTTTAAACTATCGGATTGAAAACACACAACAGAACCTTCAATATCACAACATAATCAAAATTATTATGTCTTGAACTTTTTAAATACCAACTTTCTTAAACGCCACATCCGTAAAACTACAGCAACAGGCAACATTTATCACAGTAAACAACATCAAAAACAAAAGCAGTTTGTCGGGCGGTCATTAAACTAGCTGCCAGCTGTTATAAAATATGGTGTAAGTTCAGAACCTGTTGTTCCTTTTGCGGTTGCATACGTCTCCGATGCAGTAAGACTTTAGGAGCTTCGTCTTTGGACTCCCTCTTAATCTCCACGTTGCTTAGCAACGCCGCAGCTGTTTGCAACACTTCGCTCGCTGCCTTCCCCGCACATTCCCGCACCTAATAACATTTGCAGTAAATTAGTGAGTGTTCTAACTTCATCGCTTGTGTCGTGTCATGACCTAAATGATACAGGCGGAGCGTTTTAAGTAAGTTACGCTAACAGCTGGACTGAGTTGAAAATGAAGAAGGTTATACTTTGTTGTGCATAAGGCTGGTTTCTCATTGCATTTTGCCATTTGCCATTGTTTTCCAACGAGTTGTCTTAAGCATTTTTGTATTATCGGTTAGTTTTGGAGGCAAAGGACCGTGACGAACTATGGATAAGAAAAAAAAGCCTCCATTTGCTTATTAGGCCAGCAACGCAACTCCCATTCAGTTGCAGGTAATTGTTGGGGCGAATCATCATGGTGATACCCGTTACCGGGCTTTCATTATATAGAAAATAATTTATCAAAACTTATCGTTTTAAAAGCCAATGTTTAACGCTAAGCATATTTTCATTTTGAATAATATAAAGAGGTAAAGTTTGTGTTTTGTAGGCACGGACCAAGTCGTAGGCAAAAGCTAGCTTCAATATTCATAGCACATCTTGCCCGCATTGCCCACTCCGTAAAACCACTTAGCTCAAGTGAAAATAAGTACTTATTTCTTAACTTAAACACTCCGCTACATAGAAGCGCTTCCGCGGCATATCTTATTAATATTACAAATGTGCAAGTTTGTAAGTGGGTGTGTGTGTAAATGTTTGTTACCCTTTCACGCAAAAACTGCCGAACGGATTTTGATAAAACTTTACAGTAATATAGCTTAAACATCAGATTAAATCATAGGCTACATAACATCACGCTATGATGCAGACACGGGAGCGGAGCAGTAATAAAATATCTAACATAACGCGGATGAAACCGCGGGGGATTGCTAGTTATAGATAAGTACGAAGTACAGTTCGATAATAACCTAACTACCTGACACGTGTTTGAAACTATGGTATAAAGAGGCGTACCTAATTATTAATAACTTAACTACTTTTTATCATGGTATAAAGAGGTATAATTATTTACCAAGTGATATACTGTCAATGACGTATATTGAAAGGTCAAAGTTCAAAAACTCAATACATATACTACTTGTCTCAAAAAATACAAACGCATGGTTGAAGACAAGCGTAGTGAGAGACGCCGGGGATGCGGAATAGTTATAATAGTTACTGTGATCCCGGCACATAAATGGCAACCGAAGGAACATGAGTGGGTTTTAGTCAGTAAAAGTCTGACACGAAGGACGGGAAAATCATTTGATGAAATAAAAGCGTAGTGAGGGAAAAGTCACAGTCAGATGATATGATGATCGGCGCTGACAGCAACTGAATACGTATAGCTGAAGGTAGTATGTAAGTAAGAAGGTCCTTTTGAAAAGCCTATTATATATAGCAGTTTATAACCATAGTAAGAATGATGATGATGAGCATTATTAGCATTAGGACAGATTATCAAAAAGACAGATTAGAATGATTAAATACTAATAGACTTAAAATGACATTAACGGTACATAGTTGCGCCTGCCGGGATTGCGGAATAGTTCTAATTGTAACCATGGCCCCGAAACATATAAGGCAACCGAAGGAACAAGGGTGGGTTTTAATCAGTGAAAGCCTGACGCTCCCTTCCGTCCCATGCAGAGCGGAAAAAGTCATTTGATGATTTCCCTTACAGAAAAAAAACTGCACATTGCTCTAACACTGACCTACTTGGTTTTTAATAATGCCATGAAGAATAGAAGATTCTCAAGGAGAATCAAAGCAAATCTCAAAGTATTTATTTCACGTAGGCCGACATTTATAATTTGTCAGTATGAAATTATAATGAGGCCGATGGTGATGACGATTATAATGATGGACCAGCTTTCATTGACAGTAGAGTATATGGTACAAACAAAAGTCAAATCACAATATATATATTATGTTAGTAATTTTGACGTTATTACTGACATAATATATATATTGTAATTTGACGTCACCCTGTGGTCAAACCGGTCTTCTACCGAACACAGCTTTAGATTCACGAAAAACTTTATCAAACAAAACAAAAAACAAACATTTTCCTTTATTCATCTTCCGTCCTACTTATCTGCATTGAGGTAGATCATTACCAACACTTCTGAATAGTCATAACACCGTCCCAAAAAAGTTTTAACCTTTTGAAAAGAGCAGCACCTCGGTTAACTTATTTTTTTTTTAAAGAAAATTTGCGTCGCTACGTTTTGGTGAGAAAACGGTTCCATTAGAAAATAGCTGAATAGCGTGAAAAGTTGGTTATTTTTTTTGTCAGCTTTAAGCAAATTTCTTGGACGTTTTTCTGAAAAAATAAATTGAAAACGGGACGTCCCTTACATTATTTTATCAGTGGATTTGAAATTGGTATTTGGAATGGTTTATTAACTAAAGATTTTGAGGTTTATTTTAGATTGATAGATGTAGTAGTTATCTTAAATGTTTATAACGGATCTTCAATTATACCGAATTGTAATACACACAATTTTAATGGTAGTCTTTCACGATACAATACTATCGTGAAAGACTACCATAACAATTGTGCAAGAACTTTAGTTATTGATTCAATGATATTTATTAGTATTAATAAATATACCTAATTATGAATATAAACTGTCTATTGTTTTTTTTTCGCTTTGGCCTACCATAACCAATATTTTACTAACAAAGACGTAGGCAAAAGCCTGATTTTTTAAGTCTAAAACATGAATAAAATGTCCTGATATTACCGTTTCTTCAGCACATCTTGCACAGTCAGCAAAATCGGGTGGAAACCTCCTCATACGCTGCCCTCTATGCGCCAAGACCAAAGCTCGTTCGAACGCACATTTTTCGTATTCCGTCTGCGCACGAATTTGTAAGGCCCTTGAATTTTGAGGTTCCAATGCTGATAAGAAAATTAGATATTATAATTTGAAAATGTGACACCTCCTTAATCATATTATGATATACTAGCGCCTCGCTTCTGCTTCGCACGAGTATTACAAATCTTTGAAAACTTCGGAGCTTCTTTACTATGACATACATTATATTATACATATAAACCTTCGTCTTATGTCACTATAGTAATGAAAACGCTTTAGTAATGAATCCGTCTCGTGGTTCAAAAGATACATTTTGTACATACTGACTTTGTAAAGATAGTAAATTATTATAAAGTATTGCTCGCATGCTGGAATTGGGGCGCCTCATTGATTACAATTTATTCATAGATTACATTCTGGTCATGTTTTAGGTTTACATCATAATCAAGAAAACGTGGATGTCAGAAAAATATGACTGATTATTTAACTTATATATTACTAGCTTCTGCCCGCAGCTTCGCTCGCGTTAGAAAGAGACAAAAAGTAGCCTATGTTACTTGCCATCCCTTCAACTATCTCCACTTAAAAAATCACGTCAATCCGTCGCTCCGTTTTGCCGTGAAAGAAAGACAAACAGACAGACAGACAGACAGACAGACAGACAGACAGACACACTTTCCCATTTATAATATTAGTATGGATGACGTTTTAATTACAAAAACTTGTATTGGGCTTTACATTACAACAACAATGAGTTTTGAAGAATTGATCACATTTTTTCTCGGAAAACATTTGTAGGTATATCATACATTAATAAATTGATAAAAATGTAACAAGATTCTACGAAATAATATTTTGTTTCGAATGTAGTCATAGCAGAAAGAAACATGACTTTGTATTTTTTTTTTGAGACTTCATCATCGCATTTATTAACTTTACAAAGCAATTATCAGCAAAAAAGTCAAAGTAACACTAAAACTGTGACTAAAACCATAGAAGTACAGTAAAATTTCTTTTACACATTTTAACTTCTACGCTAATATAAAAATTCCATAACCTGCATCGAGAAAATCCCAGCCTCTAACTTAGTAGTCGTAAAACCTATATTAGCTGCTATCGAACCTAACTGTTGTAATCCAGGTACATAATTAATGAAGTAGAGAGTCTATACCCGCTGCTTGCGCCGCGTCTGCCAAGGCTCCGGCGTAATGTGTTGATTTCGCACGAACCAGACTCCGCCCGAGCAAAGAGCGAACATCACAAGACTGTAAATAAAATATATGCACATATGTTCATGTTTCCCGGAATAAACACGATATTATCGTCAAAACATACTTAAATATGTATGTCTTATACGGGGATGAACGAATAAACGGACGGATAGGTCTGTTTAGTCTTCTGTCCACTTTTATGTTGTAACATACATATATTTATTTGTGTAAAAGTTTGTTTTTTAAAGAGGTAATGTAAAGGAACCGTCTAAATGTTAACGTATGACGCTCTTATTTGCCGTGTAAATAAGTTAACTATTTCCGTCTCAATTTCACGTCATCGCATTATAGTATGAAATGTACGTTTATTTTTGTGTTTTTTTAAAAGGTACGGAGGTTTTTAAGAGGAACATAAACTTTTTTTATGTATTCATTAGTAACGATGTTGTTAATTGCACTTCTTTTAATTTTAAAAATAATAAATTGTATTGACGTGTGTGTTTTTCAAGAATCATCTTTTTTTTATATTGCAATTTCCGTAAAAGTTGTTGTTATGCTAAAAAATCAAGAGTAGCGAAAATCAATGGCAATTTATAGTTATACAGAAATATACTGTTTTAAATCTACCCGAATCTAAATCAGGTCGGCGGGTTTTATTTGCTGCATTTTCTGCATATGCATCGTTTTTCGGGCGGGAGGGCTATATCGTGCCTTCGGGCTTGATTTAGAATCTGGAGAAATTAAAACTATATTTTATTTTATCAATTTTTATCAGCCACTACCGGCTTCTGACATTTAAAAAAATAAAAGAGGAAATAAATATCATAATAGATTAGGACGGTTTCAAGGAAAATCAGTTAAGAAAATAATTATTTCAAATTATAAAATAACATAAAGAAGATTTTCTGTGGCTATTATATTTGAAAAATCGTCATACCAACGTTTGCTGGCAACTTTATATTTTAGCCTTACCAGCGAATGACCCTCTAATAGAATGACCCTCCAATATAAGTGGTGTCATGAGAACCGGATAGGTGGCAGCACCTGACGTCGACGTCACAATAGCAGCAGGCAGCACGTCGAGTGTTTAACAATCAACGAACCTGATTGCTTCGCCCTATTTGATGTCCATTAACTGTCTTTGTTTATTTCACAATAAAGGCCCCTTCATTGCAGTAATTGTACTTTTCAATAGATCCTATTTATATCAAACACGTTGTAGAAGCTTTGTTGGTTGTTCTATTTTGGTGACTTTAGCTGGAAATATAGTTTTGTAGTGTACCTTCATCTGATAAGTCTCTGGAAGTTATACGATTTTTTTGTGTTGGGTTATTTAGGTTCTTTTTTAAGGCTATACTCGCGTGGATTTGCTTTGAGAAATACAGTCTTCCATACAGTCGTTCATTCCTTATTTTATTCTTATAAATTCATATGACTTAAACATAAAAGGCTGCAACTACCAACGTGTTAATTTTATAATTCAGTGAAGCCTTCACTTTGATGAATCAATCCGTGAACGAAGTCAAGTAATTAAATATTTGGGGTTGCGGAATGTTTATAATAGTTACCGTGACCCTGGAACATAAAGAGCAATCGAAGGAACATGAGTGGGTTTTAGTCAGTAAAAGTCTGACACGCCCTCCCGCCGCACCCAGGACGGGAGCAGTCATTTGATGATTTTCCACTCACCAAAAAAAAAAGTAATTAAATATTTAATCTAATAAAAACTACGGCAATAAATGTTAAACTAAACAAAGAACATAAAAGGCACGTGTGTAATAAGCTTTATCCAAACAAAACCACTACCTACTCCAGACACACGCAAAAGTAAAATATAGATAGAATCGGCAATCCCAAGTTTGAGTTAGAATTTGAAGTTATCCAAGCAAACATTATCCACGCTTTTGTGCGTCTAATTGCATGTTTACCAGCTGGGAATAGAATCTCAAGTTGTTTGTTTTTAACTCACATTCCATCGGAGAGCCTCATTGTACGCCTGGGTAGATTTTTCGAAGAGTTCCAACCGTTGTAAGTAATTGCTGGAAAAACAAGTCAGATAGTACGTTTCTAGTTTGTTTTAAAGTAAGTAAATGAACAGTGAGTTTAATCGGGTTTAGTTCTACCCGATTTGAACGGAGAAATATTAGGTTACAATAACATTTCTTCTCTTTTTGAGGTAGGTAATTGTACAATTTGTTAGGTATTAGCAAACATTTAGCATTCACATGTACTGATTACTGATATTGTCATACATATTTAGGGTGTTATACTTATTTGAATAAATAAAACTGAGCTAAATTGTGTCTAAAAAAGATTGTGTATTCATTTCCAAAAAAAAGGAAGAATTTTGTCTGTAACAGTATTTTTCTTCTTGAGATAGCATTTGATTCACTTTCTTTTTTTTCTTTGAATTTAAAATCAAATCTACAAGAAGTAATATTTACTTATTGTTTATATTTAACAAACAAAAAAATAATCATTAAATCAAAAACATCAATTTCAAACTCGGTTCATTAAATTCTGCCCCCTTAGTCAAGTGGCATTGTAGAATAGATAGCGAAACGAAAACGATTGTCAAATGTATGGAGATGTCAAATTGTTTAGCGAAAGCTAATGTCAATTCCATACATTTGACAATCTATTCGTTTTCGTTTTCTGTTCTACAATGCCACTTGGCTAAGCCCTCTGAAGATACCATGTGATTTGGAACTAATTCTAACTTTTATGATCCTATTTGAGATAATTACAAACGCGACGTGGCTCGGATTCGATTCTTATAGAGAACTTATGTTTTCAAATCATGCCATTTTTAGGCTTACTATATTATGGTTTTTTTTAAAGGCACTCTTGAAACAGTGGCAGATTCTCTATAAATTATACAAGTTACTGTAGTACGTACTGTAGCTATTGCGTTCCAATGAATATCTACGTCAAACTGTCCCAACCAAAAGTCATAAAAAGGGAAACCTTTTTTTAATCAACTTGGTACCAAATGAAGTAATCAATCATTGTCTGGACAATATAACATGAATTGGCAGGTGAAGGCTCTAGTGACCGTCCGTACGGAATAGGGAGACAGATAATAGGGCCGATCAATGACACTCTATGACATCGATTCGGTCGCGATTCAAAATGACTTAAATCGAATACAAGATTGGTGCAAAAAAAATGGCATGGCCTTAAATGTTAAGAAATGTTTCCACATTACATTCTCAAAAAAGAAACAGGCCAGTGCAACCTCTTACAAAATCAATGGCCTAGCACTAACAAAGGTTGATGAAATTCGGGATCTCGGAGTGGTCATGGACAAAAAATTAACATTTAGGCCACATATCGACAGTTGCGTTAAAAAAGCCGCCCAATTATTAGGGTTTCTTAGACGCAATACGCAAGAATTTAGGTCTATCAAAACGAAAATCCTCTTATATAATGCCTTAGTACGTAGCAGGCTGGAATATGCCAGTGTTGCCTGGGACCCTTTTTACGCAGTACACTCTCAGCGACTGGAGAGCATACAGCGGGCCTTCACCAGACACCTTGCATTTAAAACCCCTGGCATATCCCATAGGTGTCCCTATCAACAGCGTCTCAGCTTTTTTAAGATGATCCCTCTACGGCAACGGAGAATTATGCACAGTCTCATGTTCCTACATAAATTAGTAAACGGTCGCATAGATTGTAGTGAACTGCTATCGAGTATTCTGTTTAAAGTTCCTCCCAGAATTCCACGTTTTCCTATAACCACTGTGATACAGCGCCCAACTACCAGCACAAACACAGGTCTTAACTCACCACTCATTAAGATGTGTGACAATCTTAATTCATTTATTAAGTCCGTACCCGAAGCAGACATATTTAATGACCCTAAAGTGCGGTTTAAATCGAGAATTATGGCCTCCTTACACACCAATGAACTCTAGTCGTAATTTATATCTTCTGTGAACGATAGTAGACCTTTCTAATTTTAGTTATTTTTATTTTTATTTCTTTTCATTTTTAATTTTCTTTTATTTTATTTTTGTTTGTTTATTTTGTTTTATTTTCTTTTATTTTATATTTGTTTGTTTGTTATTTTCTGATACACTGACTTTACAAGCCAGCAACTAAGCAGCAACCATCAGGCGTCTATTTTAGTCAATGATGTGTTTACCTGTAATTGGCGCATATATTAGAACGCTACCTACGAAACAATACTTTTATAATTACTATGTATGTGCTGTGGGTGAACCTGAAATAAATAAATAAATAAATCGTTTTATGAGGGATCTCTGATCACTCTATCGTGGGCCTTTTAAGTTGGAGCTTGAGTTGAACGACCCAAGATAGACAAAAAAGAAGCGTTGTTACGAACCGGTATTTTCTGACACTTACAATATTTTTACAGGTAAACGATGTTCAAAGGAAATACAAACAAAAAAATATGTAACGTCAAAATGTTTTGTTTTATACGACACATTATTTTGATCACAAACAGCATGGCGTCGAATCCTCGCTCACCTGAGGCAGGGTAAAGTAAATCACGTAAATAAACAACAGTGCCGAATAGACAATTTGTCACTACATTCCAAAGTGCGGAACTTTAGCTTTGTTTATTTAACGTACCCTCTTTCACGGAACACGTTCACCGCGTTACATATAGGTATCTCTTCCGGCTGTAATTTCGTCTTCATGCTTCTCAAATTCCCGTTTGTTTCTCCTAAGAACACACTCCCACGTCATAAGAACGATGACTGTCTCTCGACACAAAATTCACGAATAAATCTAGGTGACCTCGATTCTCAAAAGTACCTATATAAAATTCGGGGTTGGCGACGACCGTCCCGAATTATGATATTCCGGGAATTAAAATTTAGTACCTGTTATTATCTTTAAGACAGAATTTATGAGGGATAAAAATGAAGTTAAATCGGAATGGTTTCTGGTATCCGTGGTGAACCAAACATTAATTTTGAATACTAAAATTCGAACTGCAGTTTCTGGCCGCAATAACTTGGTATTATTTAAATGCAAAGATGATCTAATAACCCACTTTTTATATTTTTTTATAATATTATTTAACATCCTATTTTTGCACCACCTTGGGTTTACCGGTAGAGAATGGCTAAGGCATAGAACCCGCGCTTTATCCTTGTGACTGAAATTTGAATGAATAAAAATGTTTGACTAATAATCTATTGTTCTAACTTTGTACGAAAAACAACAACAGCTAATCAAAGCGTTTGATAGCTGATTAAATAATTTGTCTCCAAAGATTAAAGATATCAGCAAACTAAGTTCCGAATTCCTGGAAATTGACGTGGAAGAATCTTTTGGAATGAAACATAGGACGATGTTTTCTGTGGAATTCCTCTGTTTAACACAAAAGAGGAACAGATAAGAAAGCGGCAGTAACACTGGTAAATGTACAAACATCAATCCTAAACGTTTGTGAAAACGTACCGTTCAAATGTAAAGTTTTATTGTTATTCATCCTATAGTCGTAAAATATCTATGGCGGACCTTTCCGTGTCTTTGAAGACGGGAACTAGGGAAGTATTAAAAGTCTTACGCTAAGAATTTTAAACTTGCAACTTCGAAACTTTGTTTCCGAGAAGATTTTCATGTTTGTAAAGTTGTTTTTCGCAAACATTTTGACACTTTATGGTGTCATATTTCTCATGTGTTAAGAAAGAATGTAATGTGAAGATGGTGGTATAAGCTTAATGCCTATGTATTTAACCAGAATTGCAATGGAACAATACATAGAGATTTTGAAACACAGATATAAATAGAAAAACCCTACTACACTTTAACATTAATAATTATTGAAATATTGCCTAAAGAAGATTCTGCCCCTTTTTCTACTTCAGCGATGACAAAGACATCAAAAGACACTCGTCCGCTTGTCCGTACTAACTCGAGTTTTATTTTTTCATACCCATAACTTTCAGCAAATCAAAAGCCCATCTTTATAATATTGGCAACGCCTCACAAAATTTAAGCACATATGTCTTGGGCCATTTAATACTCAATGAGTCGTATACAATGTCCTTCGTTTATTTTTTATAACTTATTGGACATAATAATGAAATTGAAAGTACTAAAGATCTGTATTTATGACTACGTAAGGTAGATAAGTACTTATGGGATACATTAGGTAACTACATTCTTTAAGGCTTCAGGTCTTGATTCGAAAAAAGTACGTAATGCCTGAAATTTCAACACTGAAGTTTATAACAAAGGAAAAGATTCTAGGAAAAAATATTTTTAGATCTACCCAGTTGCTACGGCGTCACCGAATGGCTACGCATGCTACGCTTTGTAGCCAACTGCTACGAATCAAATTAAAATTATGCTTAACTTTGTTGTATTCTTTAATTGGGTACTTTGTTTTGTTCAGTATGATATAAAAATAATGGGTTCATCAAAAGAATAGGTATTATATAGGACAATGCTGTTCTCCGGCAGTTATTTGGTAACTGTTAGCATTATTCTAAATATCATGATTCTAGAAAACCATTTTTTTTTGTACTGACATTTTATTTAAATAAAACCTTGTTATCTCATTGCTAACTCTACTGTTGCTGGGGTTTTCTAAAAGTGAAGAAGTACATGAATGTTTCATTTGGAGTGAGTAGGTATATGAAGAAGGTCCTGACACTTAAATGGAAATGGTCCGGCCACATCCAAAGAGTAACTGATAGAAGATGGTCGCAAACAGTGACAAATTGGTACCCATTGCACAAGAAAAGAAAGCAAGGTAGACCACCTAAGAGATGGAGTGACGACATTGTCCAAACTGCTGGCAACATATGGCCTAGACTGGCGCAGGATAGAGCCACTTGGATCAGATTGGAGGAGGCTTTAACCGCAAAAGGCGGCCCTTACACCTAGGTAACAATAGTAACATAAATATAAGTCACAAACTAACAAATAAAATATTAAAATTAAGTCAAACAAAACTAGGTATAATAGTTAATATACGTTAAGAATAAAATGTTGTAAGGGATAAAATAAAGCTAATAAATAAATAAATAAAAAAAGTATTCAATAACAACGTTTTTTTTTTTGGAAAATCAACCTCTTAAGGCTTAGAAAGAAAATGGAGGATCATCACCCGCGCGGGCGAAAGCTAGTTTATATGTTTTATTTATTTATTTCTAAGTCTTACACACTATCTTTACAAGATCACTTCAATACATTAGTGGTTTACAAACTAATCACCAAATAACTTGGAAACTCAACGTACGGCTAACACCAAAATCTAAATTTTAAAAAATACAAAGCAACACAAAACTCTAATAATTAGCAAACAATAAAAGATAAAATCAAACTTAACACAGAACATCACACAAGATAACTATATATATTTTATGATAAAAATGTATTGTTTTTGCACACACGCATATAACCTCCATTGCAATCTCTCTTATAGAATTAAGGTTTGCTGGAAGATAACTCAGCTTTGGGTTAAGCTCGCCATTGTACATAATTCATATTATTTGTGCTGTTTTTTATGTTTGTCGTTTTACTTGTGCAATAAAGAATAACTTTAACTATATAACAATGTTTTACTACCTACAATGTCCTAAGACCGCGTAGAAAAATCAGAACAACGGCTGATCTTCACACTTGTGGAAAGTTGCCTTCACACGAGTACGTCACACTCGGTATGAAATTGCGAAACATGAAAAGTCGCTCTGTGTAAGTTCCGTTGCACTTAAAGCCAAAGTAGAAGTGCCTATGTTGAGTTTTTATTACTAGCACTACAAAAACATGTTATAATACTTCTTATTCATGTGGTATGTAGCGTAGAGCTTGTTTTATCAACTGCGAGTATAATTACTTTAGAAATAAAAACGTTTATATTTTTGCTTCCTAAAATGATAAAGAAAATTTTTTATTGTCGTGATTGTTCAGTGGTTTTGCGTTATAAGATTATAAAGAAAAAACTCTTTTATCATCGTAACACTCTAGTAGTTTAGGCACCAGACTTTCATTTAATAGGTTGTAGGTTTAAATCTGCAATGTTGAATCCGGACTGTTGATGTTCGAATCCAATTACGTCCGTATCTCGTTCCAAATAAGTACCAATGTGACTTTTTCAAATCGTATATACTGGCTAAAGTTTACCATGGACATCATAGACAGAATAGAAAAATATCTTAAAGAAATCTGAATTTAAAATTATTTACTCAAGTAATCACCAGAGCTCGAAAGGAGATGCCTTGCAGTGGGAAGTAATGGTAGTAATATTTAACCCATATACGAGAGTGAGCATAGCTAACAACAACGATCCTTAACCTTTCGACGACTTTGCGCCGCTATTGTCTTTCTACTGTGTCTCGAATCACGTGTGATCGGAGGATTAACACCAATCATTGTCATAAGTTACCGACAACAACAAAATTCTCACAGCTAAGCAAATGTCTCCTGGAATCAACATTGCCAAGTAGCATGGTAAAAATGGAATTACAAAAAAAAAAACAGATGAACGACAGACAGAATTCTGACAAATACAAAATTAACGAGTACTTCTCGACTTTTCTCAGCAAACACTAAGAAAAAAGAGGTAGACATTTTACGTCGAAATACTTCGTCGAAATAAATAATCGAATTCGAAATTGTATTCAACTCAAAGCCTCTCTGAGCTAAGATTTCAGGTAACTTCACGCAGAGCTTTATTTTAAAGGATTATTCCCAATGAATACTAAAAAGTTTCTTGCTGTATTGTACGTCTTTTGTTACAATAAAAGTGAATTTAAATGTAGGCTTGAAAAATGTTTTCTTCCAACCTATAAAATATCAGTACCTTTTATTTTTATAGTTTGTGAAATAATGATTCCATATTCTGTTGGTCAATCTTCAGTTATACCGACATTCAATGGAAACTAGCCAAGTAAGTAAGAAATATTGGTATAATAGTATTTGCCCAAACACAGACTACTCCCTCTTTCCTCACTCTCATAGTTCAATAAGCCCGTAATTCGACATGACCGCGGGGAGATCAAATGAAGAACCAATGGCTTTACTAGCTTTTAGTGGCATACCACTAACTTACAAGCTCCAGGCTGGTACTGAGAAATTTCTAATTAGAAAACAAGCGATTCAAAAACACCGCATTTAGCAGTTGCACAAGACCAGGGCCAGCTAACCGAGAATAAATAAGAAAATCAATCTGTAAATTGTTTTCAAAGAACCGAAGACCAAGTAAAACCCACACAACGTATCCACAACACCACGAACAAAACACAACCACTATTTGATGGATGACCATCGCACCGACCGCATTACTTCAGACCGACTTAACATTCACTGATTCAAATAGAATTTGGGGAATCAAGCAAGAGACTTGGATCTATTTTCCATGTGAAACTTATTCACGTGGAAATAGTGACGTAAATAGAACGTACAAAATGGTCTGGTTACATCGAGATCAAATATTTTAAGTCGTTCGCACATTTGACTGTTCGTTGGCTTTCATAAAGTGTTTGCTTGGGATTTATGTAGGTGCGGTTGACTTACGAAAACTTTAACCTAAATATATATGGACTGATAACCCAGAGTCAGCAGAATAACGTTTTAAGTCATTCTGATACGGCAGAAATTTAGAGCATAGGAAAAAAAGAGGTTTGAAATTGTAAATAATTATGTAGTTTAAAGATCTGACCTTTATAGCATGTTATGCTTATGACGACCTACGGAGAATGTATGGTAAACACGAATAATGGTTTAAACAATGTAAATAATATTATAACAATAAAAAATCTAGATGGGTCATTACAGCTTATGTAGACAGCGCGTAACGATTTACTCTTTCTATTGTAAAATATGTACGTTTACAATTTCAACCATGCTAAAAGGATCTTGGACCAAAGCCTTGTTATATTTTCATTATACAGAGCAAGTGGTTTAAAAATGTGTCGAGATTACGAATAACAGTTCAAAAGTGCCTAACGAGGTAAGGTTGTACCACCGCGTGAAGATGGAGTTTCGGGAATCGTTGAATTATAATGCGGACTCCGTTATCTTACCTACCATATTAAAGAATTGGCACACTGCACCTTTTGAACATTTTTGTACGTTAACATTTTGTCGTAAATTATTGCAAAAGTCGCCAAATATGAATACTACTAACTGTCCCCTGAGATTTCACTTTCGTTTTTAGGGTTCCGTACCCAAAGGGTAAAACTAGACCCTATTACTAAGCCTCCGCTGTCTGTCTGTCTCCAGGCTGTATCTCATAAATCGTGATAACTAGAAAGCTGAAATTTCACAAATGATGTATTTCCTTTGCCGCTATAACAACAAATACTAAAAATTAAGAAAATAAAATATTAAGGGAATTATAAAAAAATACGAAAAAATACGTTTATTGTATGGGGACCCCCATACAATAAACGTGTTTTTTCGTATTTTTTTGCTCAATGTTAAAAACGGTAACAGGTAGACGTTTGAATTTTTCACAGAATATTTACATGTATATTACCTTTCAAAATAAATAATTAAATAACAACAAAGTAAATATTAAAGGGTCCCATACAACAAACGTAATTTTTAAGCAATTTTTACTCGATCTAATAAACAGGCAGAAACTTGTCTATTACAGGATGATAGTACGGAACCCTTCGTGCGCGAGTCGACTCGCACGTGGCCGGTTTTTTGTTGATGATGTGAACTACATTTGTTGACTTCCTCGATATATGGGCTATCCAACACAAAAATAAATATTTCAATTCAGGCAAGGTCTTTTTGAGATTAGTGTGATTAACCTTTCGACAACTAGGGACAGCCGGCTTTCGCGCTGCTATTTTCTTTCTATTGTGTTTCAAATCACGCGTGTTCGAAGATTTAATTAAAGAAACAAACACACAAACTCTTCAGAACTATTATCTTTAAATGGATTCGACATTATCTTATACAAAGTAACATTTTTAAGCCATATTAACCGGGCGACTACGGGACGTGCGAGGTATAATGAAGGAAGGAATGCGCCATATTGATGGTTATAAAGAGTTGCTAGATCAAAGTTTTCATTAGTTTGGCGTTGAAAACATAAAAAAGAATCGTAAAAAAATGTAACCTACTTATATTAGAAAATGTTATAGCGTCAGTTAATTTTTCATAATATTTTAAAACTGCAGTGTAGCAACACCCTTAACATTAGAATATAGGATTAGACCTACACCAGATGAATGGAACGAAGTTTCACAAGAAGAGCTTCGACGTTCATATTAACGTATTTAACCAACACATTTTCGACGACGAAGTATATTATAATGAAGCTTGCTTCATGCGCGCCGCCCCAATTTATGTTTCCACGACGCTATAATAAGAAAATCTTGGGTAATTTACCGTTTGGTTTAGTAATTAATTCTTTTTCTGTGTAATTTACTGTTTGGTGTAGTAATTACATTTCATTTTCTTGATTTATAGTTAGATGATTTATTTATTTTAACTTTATGCACATATGTACAATGGCGGACTTAATGCCTTAGGCATTCTCTACCAGTCTACCCAGGGTGGTGCAGAGATTATATGGTAGGTGCACTAAAAAAGAAAAAAAAAGATTTGAAACTTAAAATTAAAAAAAGAACAAACATAATTACCTACTTAATTATATATTAAAGTATATATTATATACACATAAATACATATATACATAAATACATTAAAGTCTGCTTTTTCACAGAGTTGATGCAAATTACCTAACGCTAAATATCAACAGACATAGGTGAAGACTTAACTGCGCTGACTTAACTTACCTGAGCTGTAAATGCTAAAAATATAAATTCGAAATCGCCAATCCTCCGGATTATTCCGATCTGTCACCCCGCTTTGTCCCCATCGGGGGACAGATAGGAAAAAAAAGTTTGATCTGTCCCCCAGTTAGCAATGTGGGGACAGATCGAACTTTGCTCACTCTTTTACAGTTTCATCTGTCCCCATATCACTGATATGGGGACCCACGACACAATAGTTAATAATAAACAAATTTTAACATTGAAGAGGTTATATACCAAAAAAAACATAGATTCGTTTAAAAAAGAACTGCAAAAATTAGACTGGAGCAAAATAATAAACAAGAACCAAAATATAAACACAAATTATCTGTCATTTAATAACACCTTACAAACTATATTAAACAAGTGTTTACCTAAGAAAACCATAAAAGTTAAAAAGAGATTATCTAAATCATGGCTAACGACTGGATTAAAAGTAGCGTGCAAGCATAAAAGACAATTAAAAGCATTAATGTCTACAACAAATAACAATATTTTGGAAAATTACTATAAGCGTTACGAAAAATTACTTAAGAGAACAGTAGCCCACTCTAAAAAACTAAACTACATAAGAATAATGAATAAATCCGAAAATAAGACTAGAACAATGTGGCAAATAATTAAAGAACGCACAAACAAGAACAAAAAAAAGCCAACAAGCAACATAAAATTGTATGTACAAAATACCGTGACAGATAACGCAACTACCATTGCCAATGCATTTAATGATTATTTTGTATCAGTAGGAAAAACGGATACAGCAAACGGCAACGCCTGTCCAACTGGTCGCCCTACCTCCTCCCAAAGTAAAAACTCGATATACCTAACACCTGTAGACTCCAACGAAATTAAGTATATTATAAAAAAATTGAAAAACAAGCGAAGTTATGGGCATGATGAGCTACCGCCTATACTTGTAAAAGCATGCGTCGAAGAATTAACGTTACCGCTAACCTACTTAATAAATCAATCTCTAGACGAAGGCTCAGTTCCTGACCTGCTGAAAGTATCGATAGTGAAACCAATTTATAAAAAGGGAGACCAGACCGACACTAGTAACTACCGGCCAATAGCTTTACTACCGACCTTCTCAAAAATATTGGAGACCGCTATGTCAAAACGACTCTATTCATACTGCGAGAAATACAAAATATTCAATGAAAGTCAGAATGGGTTCAGGCGAAACAGATCCACGTCATTAGCAATATTTAAGTATATTCAAGAAGCTTTAAATATAATAAATAGTAAGCGTTATGCAGTAGGTATTCTACTGGATATGAGCAAAGCATACGACAGAGTTTCATACGAAATTCTACTAAATAAATTATACGCGATAGGTGTCAGAGGTACAGCACACAAGTGGTTTTGCTCTTATCTAGAAAATAGAGAACAATTCGTAGAGGTAGAATATACCGACCCACATACTGGTCAAATAATACGCGTAAGATCTAATAAAGCTAAAACTACAATGTCAATACCACAAGGCAGCGTTTTGGGATGCTTACTATTCCTAGTTTATATTAATGATCTCCCTAAAGAAATTGACGCTCAGAGTATTTTATTTGCTGACGATATCTCTGTAATCTTCCCTTACATCAACACAGAAAACTTAAACATAAGTCTAGACTATAAGCTCTCTAAAATAATAGCATGGTTAAAAGATCACAACTTAGAATTAAATTTTGAAAAAACAAAGCTAATGCAATATAGGCCATATCAAAAACGCAAATTGGATATAAATTACTCATATGACAATATAAAGCTGGAATGCATTGACGAATTTAAACTGTTAGGTTTGACGATAGATACCAATATAAACTGGAAAGCCCATATAGATACATTGGCAAACAAACTAGCCAGCTTTACTTATGCCCTGGGTGAGCTTAAAAGGTCTACTGATCAAAAAACTGCTCTCTCAGCATACTATGCCTACGCATACTCCTGGCTAAATTATGGAATCGTAGTGTGGGGAAACTGTGTAGAAATAGATAGGCTTTTTATTTTACAAAAAAAATGTGTACGAATTCTTGCTAATATAAAAAACAGAGAAAGCTGCAAGCCATTCTTTGTGAAATATAAAGTCCTTACACTAACTAGTATCTACATTTTAGAAGTAAGCAAATTCGTTAGAAAACACCAGTCTCTATTCCCACTCACTAAGGACCTTCGTCCACAATATCGCAGTGTTAGACGTAAAAACGATAACGAATTAGCCCTACCGAGCTCAAAATTAACCATGTTTCATTCAGGACCTTTAGCCATGTGCGTGAAAATATATAATAAGCTTCCAAATTCAATTAAGGACATACAGTACGAAAATAAATTTAAAAACAGTCTTCAAAAATACCTTACATTAAAGTCGTATTACACTATAAAGGAATTCATGGATGAGAAGTATTCTTGAAATTTGCAAAACATAACTTACCTATACACAACACACATAGTTCCTACAAATTTGACTCATTGTTATGTCTGTTATGACAATTAGTATTGTTAGTGACATTATTTTGTTATAATAATATTTATTTTAATTAAGAATGTGAATGAAAACAAATTATTTGTAATTTACGACAATTTCTTACTTATATGACACATAATAGATACCTAATAAAAATGCTCAAATTAGAATATTGTCCTAATGTTATAGCGAGCAATACCTATGTGAATAATAATAATATACTTGCGTTGTGACACTGAATTAGACTCCTTGAAATACTTATAATATTGTTGTGCCCTAGCAGGGTCATGTATGATACTTAATATATTAATTGAAACAACTTGTAAACTACATGAATGCAATAAATGATACTGAATACTGAATACTGAATACAGATGAAACTTTTTATTCCTGTTTGTCCCCCACAGAATTTAATACATTATTCTAAATTCAATTAAGGATTGAAAACTTAGGAGAACAAAAGTATTAGGCGCGCAGTAATGTGAAGTGATATTGTGAGAAAATGTAAAATACTTAGATAAAGTTATGACAGGTTTATACGTCAAAAAATGTATGGTTACATAGGCTTTATTCATGACATAACTATACTCAGTGTTTATTAGTAAGGGCATTATTATTTAAATCAATCAAAGTACTAGGCGCGCAGTAGCGTGAAGAGGTTAATAGAAAATGTGATCCAGAGCATTCCTATTCCTATTCCACAAAGTGTCCACCAATATCACTCGCATAGTGCGGGGACTAAGTAATAAAACTATCGATAGAAGAAAACATTTATTATTAAAAAAGACTGACATCTTTCAGTTTTATTATATATAATAATGTGATATAATACTTGTCATTTTCATAATATGATATTATTTAAGTTCATAAACATTTCTTTTCTTAAAATTGCTCTGGATCACATTTTCTATTAACTATTTCACGCTACTGCGCGCCTAGTACTTTTGATTGATTTAAGTACTAAGTATCTCGGTATTTTAAATTTTCTCACATTATCACTTTACATTACTGCGCGCCTAGTAAGTACTAGGCGCGCAGTAATGTAAAGTTCTCCTAAGTTTTCAATCCTTAATTTAATTTAGAATTAATGTATTAAATTCTGTGGGGGACAAACAGGAATAAAAAGTTTCATCTGTCCCCATATCAGTGATATGGGGACAGATAAAACTGTAAAAGAGTGAACAAAGTTCGATCTGTCCCACAGTTAGCAATGTGGGGACAGATCGAACTTTTTTTTCCTATCTGTCCCCCGATGGGGACAAAGCGGGGTGACAGATCGGAATAATCCAATCCTCCTTGACTAAGCGTTGTGTGATCACCACACTTGTTTTCTACCTTCTCTGTATGAGATAGATGAGCCCTTTGTCCTGCAGGGGGGCCGTAGGTAGGCTGGTATTGTAACGAAAAATTGCATTTTTCCCAGTGAAGTTACTTTAAGACAAAACTTCAGTTATCCTTTTTACTGTTTTGGTATTCTGGCCAAAGAAGCTGTTTATGGCGAAATGGTTCGGACAGCCTGGAAGAAATAATCAAATGCGAATTCCAGATCAAGGAGAATAAATAAGAACGCTCTTCTCTTTCAAATCTAACATAGTTTCTTAGGTCAATTATTATGTAAAATCAGTATCATTGCAAACCTATCTCGATCACACAAATATGTTACTTTACACCATAAAATTATTATCTGTTCAAAACCTAAGTTATGAAGTAGAATTTAATTCTAGTGCCCTAGTTCCGGGCAACGGCCGCTAATGGAAGTTATTTTGTCCGAGTCGAATTTCAAAGAAAGATAGATACTCTTTACGATCGTAACAGAATAATTAATTTAATTTATATCTTAATTATTTAAATACAGAAATAATGCCAAGTTAAATAACATTTAAATTTGGAATGAAACGTAAGACCATTTCAAAGCAATTAGAGACACGAAATTGCGTAACTGATTCATTTGGAACGATAAACATAGAAAAGTAGGTATTCAGGTAAAGTTGGAAGTGGTTTCAAAAATAAATTGCAATACTTTCATTAAAGTTTACAGGTAAAGTCGAACGGTTGCCAAGTTTCCTTGTTAAGCGGAAAGAATTAAGTTCTGAATTCCCAAGAGAAAGCATGGTACAAGATGTAGATTTTTTTTGGGACGTACCATTTTGGTCTTTATTTTGTGACGCTTATGTAAAAATTGGCCTGTATGCTTGCAAGCCACATGCTCATTATGTTATCTTATATGATGTTTTTGTTGATCTTTCACGCAAAATCTGCTAAAAGGATTGTGTTGCCGCTTTTACAGCAGCATACCTAGTAGTGGTGGAACCACACAGCCAGCACTGCCCGGCATTTTAACCACAAGCCAAGCCGCCGGCAGTGCAGCTGTGAATCGATATTCTCAGTTATCTTTGACTTTTGGTGAAGTGGCGTACGCTGGTACTGGAGACAAATGAACATCGCATTGTTACAGCATTTTGGTGTAACATACTTAAATACTTTATAAATACATATTATAGATAAATTACACCCAGACACAGAACAAACAATCATGCTCATCACACAAAGTTTGTCCTGGGTGGGAATCGAACCCACGACCTTCAGCTTAGTAGTCTGGGTCACTAACCACCAGACCAACAGGCCCGTCAAAACTACAGAACCGTACAGTGCGCAAGGTCAGACTTATTCAGTTTTTATAAAAGTACGTCTATATTTATTCCCACTCAATACATCAAAAGTCTGAGCCATTATTGAATTCTGTATCTCAGAGGTCTTATCTTTGCTTCTGAATTTTGATAAAATCGTATTTGAATATAAAGTAGACCAAATTTAATAACGGCGAATTTTTGCACTTCGCAAATTTGAAAAGAATTTAATATTACACAGCGAATTTTATTACTAAGTTACTTTATTATTGAAAAAAAATCGTGTTGGTTTAATAAAATTTACGTGGGTAAACGGTATTGCGTTTCAATCATAGAATTTGCAAGCGATTTCATCAATGATAATACGAGTAAATTAATTTATTTTCATACCATGTATAGAAAAAAACTAGTGGCGTATATAAAGAACAATAACAATGCAAACCTAACATTTTGTTGCGATTTAGAAAAATCCTAGCCAATAGCAAAGTCTTTGCAATATCTATTAACTTTTCATTATTATATATTTTTTATGTTTTATAAGTGTTTGTTTACTGATATTTCCATACTATTATTATAATCTTATTAATGCAAGACGGGCACAAGTTAACATGAAAGAGACGCCACGGAACGCACACTTATACAGAGTGACCCAAAGTAACGTAATTTCTGAACACAAAACGTTAGAGGGGTACAGGAGGCATGCTGCAAGCTTAAACTCTACAGATTTTTTGTAGTTTTATAACAATGGAGTGGAATTCGTGTAAACCAGATTTAAACTCATGTGACTTTTTCTTGTTGGAGATATTTAAAATTCGTTGTCAACAAATAAATCCGCGCCTTATGATAAAACTTGGAGGCAATATCCGAGCCAAAGTAAGCAGAATTCTCCAGTGGCTCTGTAAAAGTGGTTTGGAAGATATGCATACATTCCTTAGTCACTCTGCAAAAGCGGTTTTGAAAACTTGATTAATAGATGTGTGTGTTAGACTCAATGACCGCCACTTAGAGAATGTAATATTCTAAAAATGAAATCTGTATTATTCGTTTTCAAATTACAACAACGATATTTTGATTACGACTTTTACAAATTGTCAAAGTTAGAAATCTGCCACTGGACTTCCTGTATTACGTAATTTCTACACACTATTGGTAAACGTCATTAAATTGCACGCGACTAAAATGGTAAACATTTGACGTGCCACTCACAGACCGCTTACAAACTGGCTTTATACATACTTAGTTTTGTTTTGTTGCCCTATTTTTGTTATGTTTAAGTTCATTATCAATTTACTAAATATAATGCTGGTCTTTGTTTACCTTCAGCAGAGGAAAACATTAGACTGATATAATAATAATACCACAAAAAAAAACCAATTGCAAAACAAGTGACATGACACTAATTTGAAGACATTTCACGTTTATTATACCTACATTAGTGCCGCAAGTAATAAAGAAGAACCTTTTGTTGAGTTTTATAAAGAATGTTTCGTACTTGGAAATCTTGGAACACGATGAATAGCTATTTGAAGTCATTTTCCTGTACTTAATGCTATGCAAACTTTTAGAGACAAGATTCGTTCGGGCTTTGGCATCCCTCCAAAACTGCCTTCATTTCTCCCTTTACCTTGGTCTCCGAGACAAACTAACAATTAACTTGTCACATAAACTACAATGATTATGCAACCGTGGTATCTTTACAGTCTGATATCAAGGAGCGTACAAGCTGGAAGAGTAAACGTAAGATAAATTCGAGAGAATTTTGACTTAGGAATTTCCGTTTCACACTTAATAGTTGGGTCACAGGTCAGTTAGAAGTAAACTAGAGTAGCAATGGACCAGTCATATTTGTAAAAGAACCTTTGACCATTACACATCTACACACTGACACGTCTACGTTGGATAGACGTGTTCTTTCTTGATTGGAGACCAGGAATCAGCAAACTTAATGTAAGATGCTATACATACTCGTATATATGACAAGACAATATTGGCAGGAAAACTGGTAGCAGCAGAATGAGAGTTGCCAAAATTCAAAGGATGTCGTGAAGTTGGAGATGTCTTTGTCACTGCAGGACAAAGAAAAAACTTATAATGTAGTATGTTGATTACGTTAATGATGATGATGTTAACGATGATGATTTTAATGGTAAGAAATGAAACATTGGTTTGTTATAAAGCCGCTAAATGTGTATTTCATACTAAGGATAGGATATAAGTATACCTTAGTATTTACAATTCAAAAATCGATTACTCTTACTTAAGCGCGCTCGAGCTAAGGTCTCCGGTGACTTAAAGTAAGGAAACCAATAAAATGAGACAACTTTTTGTTACGTAAATTCTTCGCCAATTAAGTTATTGTAATATGAGTATACTCACAAAGTTTAGCCCTGAAAATTGTTAAGATGATTTAGACTGTAGGAGATAAACTACAAACTTCGAAAAAGCGGATAATCTTAACGTGTTTGCAAAAAAACAAACAACCTACTTAAATGTTTTTCTCCTTCTAAGTTTTTGAAGACCGTCCACATTTTAATTAATATGATATTATTTCACCATAGCGGATTTTTATTTAACCTGCACCTACGTACGCCTAACAACGTAAGGTCAAGGGTCAAGTCCTGAACTTTTTTAACGACTGAACCTAAATAAACTTGTAGCAATATACTGGTGACCTTTATAGCTAAGCTGACCTCACCCGCTGTATTGTAATTTATCCGTGAAAAATACCAGAGTATTCTTCAATACAAATCCGAGTAGATTTTGAGACATAAATAAAATTCAAGATACCGGACACGATTTAAATACAAAAGAATTTTCTTAGTGTAACTCCAACTGTAAAAACTGTTTGTTCTAATATTGCCCACAAGATTTATAGTATTTTCGACCACATGTTGGTAGGAGTGAAGTAGATTGCAGTCGCCCCAGATCTTGTGAAGTAGCGTAAACTAAAGTGTATTATGTAATTTTTGGAAGAATCTTCATAATGATATCAACCTAGTATTGTCCACTGGTGCTCGTAGGCTCTCTCACTTTAGAGGATCAAAATAGCGGTAAGATTCAAGTCTTGAGAAGCTGTCTTCCGCAGTCGCCACCGTTTTTAAATCGCCTTAATCATCGTTCATTTTAAGCCTTACGCAAGAATAAACAAAATATAGTTTCGATTCCCTTGGTCACAAACTAAACTAAATTTGAGTTTAGTGCATGTTTTTCTTTCCATTTCATTGAACAAAGATAAAAAGTTAGTTTTGACTAAACTAACTTTTTATCTTTTATGTCAAATAAATACACTCCTTATGTTATTTAGACTCGATTAAAAACAGGCCCACAAAAAATAGGTCTATTTCATTTATACAGGACAGGACTATGCCTTGATCTTCTGTCCTTCTCTTAATGAAATAAAAAGAGTAAGATACACTTAACTAAAATTTTGTTCAGTTTGTGAACAAGAGAATCAGCACCATTATTTACTCATTTTTTCCGTGTGGAACCCGAATCAGTAACATCAACATTCTTCAGGTACGGCGTCCACTTGCGTCAACATGAAAGAGCGATAGTTCCCTCACAGTACATTTAACAACAATACTCGCACTATCTTAGTACACTCTCACTCCCATTAATGTGGCTCTAGCCTACCGCAGCGATAACATATGAGCCATTTCGGGGTACTTTGTTACGAATAAATTTTCACATAGTAACTTTTCAGGACAAAACGCACCTGGCTATTGTAAGTCGCGTTATGTTGTGTGATAAACAATCGTCTTCAAAGTTTGGGATTAACTTTCTGTTTGTGTTTTGTATATTACGTCACATTAGATATTGTGGAAGGAGAAGTATTCCAGATAATTATGTGTGTGCAGTACTTCGTTTAGGGAGTTTTGTTTGTAATTATTTACTTAGAGCAGCAAGTACTATTTTGAGTTAAAACTGTGGATTTATGTACCTACATAAAATTATACCTAAATAAACAGACACCATGTCATGGTGTTATCTGTTAAAATGAAGAGTTTATTTTTTAAAGCGTTTGTTCATTGATATTAATTAATTATATTCTCAAACATTTCTATAGTGATTATTTCTTGGAAGCCTGTTCAAACATGAGGTTCTTTAATTATTGTTATTTGAATGATGAAATATAAAATGAAGCTTTTGGTGATTAATATTTATTAGCGAAAGTACATTTATGTGTCACATTATGTACCAGATTATATTCCTTTTTTCTGTATTTTGTTGACATGTGTTACTCGAAATGTTGCAATGATTTTAACGTAATTATTTCTTTTCGATTCTTTTAAAAGTTAAGTGAGAAAAAGAAACCTACAAAGAAACCTTGAAAATATTACACTGTTTTTGTCGTGTAAAATGGCAAAATGGTAACATAAGAGTGAATGGTGCAGTATATTACAGTATTCTAACGATGCTTTCTAAATGCTATTACCTATGCTTAGCAAACGGTCTACAATCAAAATACGATTGCGTTTCATTTCACAAAATACACACCCCATAACAATAACAATCAGATCATTTATTATTTAATTAATTAACACAGGTAACTGCTAAACAGATTGGCTTAGTAGGCATTTCGGCGGCTATTTTTACGGTTACGGCTCCGCTTGGGCCCAATTGAGAGGGAATCATCTCGAGAAGCAGACACAGCTGCACTCCGTTAGTTGCAATCGCCGACCACCAAAGCGAATTGCGCCACATTAGGGGTGGATCTAGAACAGTTCTACCCCCAACCACTGTCTCACTGAGTAGACACGGACTCCCACAATCAGATCATTTATTATTTAATTAATTAACACAGGTAACTGCTAAACAGATTGGCTTAGTAGGCATTTCGGCGGCTATTTTTCGTCCACTCCGCGTGGAAAGCTTTTTTTTTTAATTTATTATATTTGGGGTATTACCAGGCGTCCGTCACTCGCTCAAGGCCACGCGTTTTATGCCTACCGCTTCGCGTATCGTCGACGGTACAACGAACACCGGGCTGTCGCGCGCCCGGCTGAGTGCTCGCGCGTCACGGGTACAGCGCTGACTATCAAAATGCCGAAACCACCTAATTATTGCGTGATTATTGTGCAATTCCCCTGTTTCCCAATTCTCCTGTTTCCCTTCTGATTATTTATTAAAATTATTCACGCGGTTTTGGATATATTCGACACTAAAATATAATAATCGGGAATTCAAGGAACGAAAAATATGCATCAGTCATTTTATTAAACAAAAAAATATTTGATCAACAAATAAAAAAATAATTGTTTTTCTAAAACATTCGTTTTATTACCATTATCATTATACGTATAACCCTAGCACATTTACTGGATGGCACGCACACACGTTAGTCGCGCGGCGGGCAGTAGAATCTCAACTGTCTTTGTGCGTACTTATGGTACATTTCTCCTCACTGCAAACAGCTGGTATTATTATTATGATTTTGTAGGCTATTATAGCGTAGGTATTTTAGTTTTTGTATTGGAGTGAAGTATCTGTTACGTAGTAACTATTTATTAATCTGTGGTATTACAGACGATATTTTTATAAAGATGTTTTTCATTATTACTCTTTAAAATATTAATAATAATTAAATACCTGTTTTAACCGGAGCGGACGAAACTCTACAGCCGAAACGCTCACTAAGCCAAAAGGCTCAGTCTCACAATACAAAAATAAAAAATGCCAATTAGGCCGTGCTTTTCCCGCGCCGTTATCTATTGAGTTACGAGCAATTTCGATATCAATTTATCACACCGGTAAATTCAAACTGATATTGCTTTGCAGATTTATTAAGTGCTTAACGGGAGGGGACTCCCAATAAATACTGAAAATTGATAAGGACGCCGGTTAAAAAACATTTCTGAATCGTGTTTGACTCAAATATCGTGTTGGCCCAACCGCCTTTTAATGTGCCTTGTGACTTTTCAAAGGAGAAGGAAATGTTTGCATACATTCTTGGGCCCAGGTAAATAATAGGAAATAGGACAGGTTAAATGATTCAAACAAGCCTTATTAGTAAGAGGATATAATAACAAGGCCTCATTAAAAGTTTTGTGAAATTTGGCTATCCAAGAAACAAGTTATGTACATACGAAATATAGTAAAAGTGAGGTTATATTATAACATTAAGTTTTATTTTATTTACGAAATTGCATGTCACTGAAGAATAATTGTTAAAATCGCCTCACCTTCCAAGACTGCTAGCAATAGAGTTACTGCGGCCAGTCGCAATCACACAATATCGAATATTTAGTTTCATTAACTTAAGTTTTCTCACTTCCTAGGTAGATATATGGTACCATATTTTGTGATTTACTTTAGAATAATTAATCGTTTTTTTTAATACACTTTTCAACTAGTTAACTGCCAAACTGCTGGGCCCAGAAGTCCCCTTCTCCTTCATGTGTACTATGTAAGTTTATCTTGTATATGACTAATATAGGTGAAAAAACAACATCATGAAGAAAATCTAAGCTCTCCGCATCAGAAGAGGTGTTTGACCTGCAGTAGAAAAATAAGTGATTGGTGTATAATTTGACCCATTTTCTGTGCCTTCGATAAAGTGACCAGAAAATGATATTCTTTGTTTTCATGTTTCGCCTTAAAATAAACCAAATAAGCGGCAAAAAAAGTATTTTCTTTATGATAAGATAAGGTCAGAGGAATGCTGACCTTTATAACTGAAATGGTTGGGGATTCAACTGCCCCTAGCAATCAAATGGAAAACAAAGATTGCCAACCGAGCAATTACTTAAATACGATACAATCGTCAAAACCACAAAAACGTTACTAAGTTTATTACAAAACAAAAATAAAGATCGTGAAGACAAAAGAACTTTACGTAAAAAGGCCTGCATTATTAAGCTAACAAAATATGTACTTGTTGCTTTCAGTCCCGGATGTAAGGTTCCTAATAACCTTCCTTACAAAACCCTTTTAAATGTACCTAAGTAAAGACAAGGTAGTCTGAAAGGGGCCAGGCTAAATACCGAGAATTTTTCCCGTCCAGAGTAAAAAGGGACCCATACATAAACAGTTTTAGCGAGCTCTCAAACATAGTATACATGTTTACTATAATATATAAAGCATCGGAGTTCAATAGGGTAATAGCGCCCCGGAATGTTTTAATCTCACTAGGACCCTACCTGCGCTTCAAGCGCTTTGGTCGGATAAACGATAAGTCTAGTTTCTAAAGTTTGCCAACGTACAGCGCTGCAAGTATGAGTGCAATGTGTGTGTTTATACTAAGTTACGTATCCGAAGGATTTATACCTTGTTTGCGTAATAACGTGTTCCGAAACAGTAGCCTGCAACTACAAGTTAACTATGCTAGTGAAACTATGGCAGCTAGATTATGTGTAGATAGCAATCGTTCCTTTCGGATCGCTATCTGTTTCGCGAGAACTGGGGTGTAAAGATAAGAGATAATGCTGGGAGATTGGGAAATACATCCGGGTAAAGAAATGTGGGATGTTACTAGAGTGATCAGATCAGGAGATTTGCATGGGCTATGGCTTAGGTACTTCAGTTCAAATAGAGGGTCAGTCCTAGGAATAGTAGGTACCGCGTAGCAACCATTTTATGAATCGCTTACTGTATTATGAGAACTGTGTCTAAATATTAATACTTTCATTTTGAAAGATGAATAATTCTGATATTATAAGGCTAGTTGAAATAGGTTACTCCCACGCAACCCAACGAATGTTTTTTAGATATAACAATATTAGTAGACAAAAAATATTTAGAGATTTTACTCCCACGCGGAAGACCATTCATGAATGAAAACCGTCTACCATCTTTCTAATTGTTGGTAAAAATAATATTGAAAAGGGACTTGTTATCCTCTCACAGTTTTCTACTAACATGACCTAATTTGTTACATAATTATGTTTTATAACTACGTAGAAACGGTGGCGGCGACGGAGTATGAAATAATTATTTAGTTTTAATGAAGAAACAGTGAAACTTAATGAAATCTAATTAAATAAAGTATAATATCCACTTAATGATATATAATATTAGTGTTTATACTGTAATAAATCACAGCAACATTTTGTCAAACTTTCAAACTAAAGTTTTCGATAGAGCTTAGCTTAATAGCTTTTACATCTAAAAACATAGAGTCACTTCAGTAAAGTCCGTAAAACGAAAATATTGTGTGAAAAAACTGTCACGTGCCTAAAATAACAAAGCCTTCACCGTGTATAATATGTAATCCTAAGCAAACAAAACCCCTCCAAATCTAATAGAGTAATATGCTTGCCTGCAAATTCTAATGAAAGCATTTGCTTGTTTGTGGTGTGAAGCGAGACTAGAATAAAATTATCAGAAAGTCAGGCGCCCCAGAATCGTCAATTTCTTGATATCAAGCCAAGTTGCTGGGTAAGCAGTAATTGCATAAATTAGCGCGGGCACACGATCAAAGGAGCCAAACGAGGTACCGAGTGCCTACACTCGCCTCACTCAAACGATCCTTCACAATATAACAGCTGTTGAGTAATTAGATGTATTGATATTGGACTACTGACCCGAACACAATGTTCCGAAGTGTGCTGAGCCACCTTGTTAAAGGAATGTGTATTAATATATGGATCGCCGGCCCCTTTTTACTTGATTAATTCTTGCGACCACATTTATAGCTGTTCGGAATTCCAATAGGCCCGAGAAGCGCAGGTGCTGTCCAAATCAATGTAATTCCGACTTTGGTGACCGCATTCTTGGTTTCTTGATTGGGTTTTGGTGAGGACGCGATGCCCACTCGCCAGTTCCTGACATGTGAAACGAGCAAAAAAAGCGAACAGGAGTACGAGAATGTAATATGAATGTATCATTTTGTACCGTCGGCAAAGTTAACTGCAGTCACTATAGTAAAATAATTATTATGTTCAAACATGCATTATTCAGTACTTTGAACTTTTATGATGAAAAGTTTATTTTGCCTCAAAATATCAAAAGAAATTTTCCAAAAAAAAGACTAGATACTTATAAAACAAATGAAAAGTTTTTAAGCTTTGCCCTGTGGGAAATTTTCCTTGAAAACAAAATGTTAAACTACTAATTACAGTTCAAGCAAGCTGGAAGTTACTAGAAATTATCTGGGTACCTTGACATCGTGAGCCAGAGATGAACACCGAAGTAAACCGCAAAAGCTTGACGTTTACTTGACACCAGTAATTCAATTTGCCAACAAGCTTGTGGGCAAAGTCCTCATGTGATACAATTTTGGGATAAAGCGACACAACTCTGCGTAACAAACTATTCCTTGAAGGAATTTATTTGGCAGACAACGCGACGCCAACAGTGTATTTCATGTTAACTCAATTTTTCTAGACTTTGTTAAACAAAGATTTTATTATCTTTACAACCTTTTGGCCGGAAACAATTGCGAGAGATTGAAGTTGGAGTTCTGTGGGATTTCGTTTTATTTTATCAAACGAAGTCTTGGTCTCTTTGGTACAAATATGGATTTGTGTGTTACTAACTGGAACGGTTATAGCATGTTTACTGTGGTAGCTGTGTATCTTTAGAAGCTCATTAACTCTGGTAAGTCACACAGCATTTTATCAAACCACCAATCTATCTTTTGTTTTAACATCAACGATTTAGCATTTCGTCTAGTAGTTTGGTCTATAAAAACTTTTTTCAAAAAAAAATAACCGCCTTCAAAAACTAAAAACCCAATAATAACTAAAATTTCGGAAGTCGGTGGCAACACAAATTGAATGGCAGAAGAGAAACCACCGACTTCCGAAATTTTAGTTATTATTGGGTTTTTAGTTTTTGAAGGCGGTTATTTTTTTTTGAAAAAAGTTTTTTATTTATTACTTTTTAGTGTCGACTTCCAATGTTTGACTGTGTATAGTATCTTTCAAAGTAATTTATTTTCAAAATAAAACTACTAACAATCTTATAAAACGAAAATAGAAACTTGAAGACAAAGCACACATCGTCTATGAAAATTTCGTCAATTTTTTTTTGTTCTTGGTGAATTTTTCGAGAAGCACTGAACCGATCGCCACAAAATTTATATGGGACCACCCCTGAATCATGACTTATCAAACCATCAAAATCCGTTGACAATTGACGGAGTAATCGATGAACAAACATACAAAAAAAAAAACATACAAACAGCCGAACATAGTACCTCCTCCTTTTTGTGAAGTCGGTAAAAACCCGTAAGAATTTTACTTCCAATTTATTTCTTGGATTTTTAACGATAACTATGCAATTACTGTTCACTGCAGCATAATTAATGGCTTGTCAAAGAACTCGTCAACATGTTTGTCGAACGAAAACGAGGTAATGAAAATATTTCATTACTTGTTGGCTGGATAACGAGCTATTGTTCTTTGTTCTACCAGTTCATTGGTACTGTAGCCCTGGTATGCTTTGATTGGAAGCTGAGCATTTCAGGTGTTAGTTACGAGACCAGTTCGGAGCTAGTTATATTATTACACTAGCTGAGCCCCGCGGATTCACACGCGTTGTGTTAAGTTTTTGGTTACTGATCCGCTCCCGTGTCTCACAGCACAATTTTATGTTGCATAATATTTATTATTTTAATGGACAAGCTACGAATTTCTCGCAAAGTCACAAAAGGAATATTTTTTCCCGTTTTTGTCACACTTTTCATTGCTGCTCCGCTCTTTTTAGTCATAGCGTGATGTTATATAACCTATATCCTGCCCCCATATATGGGCTAACCACAACAAAAATATTTTCAAATGGCTTTAGTATTTCTTGAGATTAGCGCGTTACAACAAACAAACAATCTCTTCTGCTTTATAATAGGTATTAGTATAGATGACTGACGATGCCTTTGAAGCCTGACATAGTATCGACCTTCAAAGGAAAGTGTATTATTGTTGTGTAGTGCTACTTCATGTCTGTATACTAATTTGACGCCCGGTCGCATGGTTAACACAAATTATGTAAATCAAGAAAACCTATTCTTAGCCCCACGAAACTATTTTGTTCAAAGACATTCTGTTGTACATTATTCCTATCGATACTGATTTCATAAATAAAGAAACATATTTTTTATAGGTATTTTTTTCCTTTTGCATTTCAAGAGTTCAATTTCCACTAATCCATACTCATATTGGAAAGAACTATGTTTGTCTGTCTATATCGCTTTCACGCCGAAATTACTAAACTGCTATGAAATTTGATATTGAGAGAATCCATAGCCTAAGAAACGACATAGGAGAGTTTTTATCTCAAAAATCCTACGGGAACGGGAACAGGACAGCTCGTGACATATAGTCCTATATCTTACAGGTACTTGTTTGATTGTATAATATTATTTATGTTAATAATATTTTTTTACAACCCACAACGCGACGAAACTTCTACTCAATGAATAGTGAGGGAACAAGCATTAAATACTTTAAGTATTTTTGTATCTCAACCTTTATGTTTTTATTTTATTATAGTTTTATCACAGAATATTATATAAAAGTAGACTCAAATAAAATTGAGTCACAGAATAAACTTCAGCTAAAATCTCATAAATTATTTTCTAGAATTTTATTGGTTCTTACAATTCAAGTCCTATTTACCTATATCAAAGTAGAACGTTATTCCATGAAGAATACTCCACAGAAAAAATGTTTTGAATACCGAACAGTGTATTACGTACCTACTTATTTTTTTCAAACTCATTTGAAGAAGTAAAAGTAAAAAAAAAACCTTTATAAGTACTTTTTAGTGCCGTCAATGCCATTCTCACACAAATCATCAAAATCTATAATTTTGTGTTTGTAAGATTTTTTTTATAGAAATATACATCTTTCGAGATATATATTTCTCTATATATACGTCTGTCGAGGTGCCGAGACAGTTGCACAAAAAGTATATAATAAAGTGATATATTGTATTTATTAAACGTACGTCAATATAAAAATTACTAAACTAGAAAGTTTGTTAATTTAATGTTCCAGTCCCAAGAATCTTTTCCCGTATAAATTGATTATTAATTTCATCTGAAAAAAAAAGTTTCATTCTAGAGCTTGTTAAATTCGCGTATAACTTTCTATTAAATCATCAGTCAAAATATAAAAAGACTTAAAAAATAAAAAGCTGTCAGAATTGTTCTTGTAGCATTAATCTTTGTCCAAAAGACCGATTCCTTAATGGTACATTCCTTGCAGTTTTCTCAATTAATTAATTTTAAGACGAAGCTCTTTCTTGACAGTCTTTTCTTCGTTGTATTGAGGCTCGCACGAACACATAAACATTTTGTTTTTTTTATTGTTAATTTTTTAGCTGTCTGCTCTACTTCTTTAGATTAATTTACAATTAAATTAAAAAAAAGGAAATACGCAAAAAAAAGTTTCAGCTCGATACCAGTGTTTTACGTAAAACGAGCACAAAGATCCCTAAAAATAAAAAATAATACATTTTGGTGAGAATTTTCATTATGAGTCTCCTAAGACCGTTTTCGTGTAGCTAAACGATTTAGTGTACCTAGTTCCACTCATACCGCCCGGCTCAGTTTTCATCCTGTATACCAAATATCAATTTGAAACACAAATTGTATTGGGCATGCATATATACATGGCATGTGCGTATAAAATTAAACCTATATGCTATCGGATACTCGTGTTCACAATACCAAAATCGTTTTGAATTGAATATATTTGCGTTGGCGAGTTTGTACTAGGCCTCCTGTCGTTGAAACAATATTGTGTCAGTAGTGGAATGCGGTTAATCACTTATTGTAGGATTCATTTCGTTTTAGGTTGATGGAGAAAATTTGTCCAATAGGAATTTATTGTATACCGTAGCGTCCCACTACTGATTGAGTCATATATAACTAGTAGTTACATATGACTACTTATGTAATTGTTATCCCATTTGTCGTCACATTTTTTTTTCTCTATAAAATGTATTTCACTTATATAGCACAGAATAGATTGTGGTGTATACGGGATGAAATTTTACACATAAGGCTTAATTAAACAAAGTTTCTTAATGCATTTTGTTAGCCTATTTTGTGCCACATTCGTGAAGAACTTCCCTTTTTCTTTCAAAACTTACCTCCTTGTGTACTCTCTTGTTAGGTAAAACTAGCGATAAATCCCGCAAACAAGCCCAGATCGTCGCACTACCTTCGCCCTGTACATACACATTGTGTATGACTGCTTCAAAACTGTTCAGAAAAATACACAGATCAATACAGTTCTGAAAGCTGTTGTAATTGCTTTTGCAATACAATAATGTCACACGAATTTCCAAAGCGCCTTAATATACCGCCCATAAATCTTAAACATTTTAACTAATTATTGTTTCCAATTAAAAATAAAACCAAAACTCAAAACCAACTTTGAACACTCCGTATAATCAACATTAATTAATTAATATCGGGACGCAACAGACCGAGAGGAGAAATAATTATATTTTTTTCCCAAGTTATAAATATTCAGAGAATAATCGACGTTATTGCTATAGTATTTTGAGTCAGTTTCATTAGTAGGCATGTGTGTCAATATTGAATATAAGTATGTTTCCTCGTTCCATTTCAGGTAAAAGCTTTTCCTAATATTCGAGGTTCGCAAATATGTTATTGCTCGGTGGGTAGGTAAATGTTTAGCCATCGCTCATGCGGGCTTGCATGTAAACGATACTTGAGACATATTGGCAAAATACATTAGCTTTCTAATGTATGAGACTGTTAGGGAACAAATACGTTCTGAGGTGTTAATGTTCTTGGTAGATGGCGGAGTTATAGAAGAAAATGTGTTTGTTTTAGTGATGAAACTGACTTCCCCCGCGATTTTACCCGCATTAAGAAGTACGGACATTGATTACTGCTTCGCCCTCATGGGTAAAAGCCTGATGTTTTATATAAGCTATTAATATAAGGTGTATAATAATACATTAATGTAAAGTTTTAACAAAGTCCGTTTCTAGTTTTGCGTGAAAAAATAACAAACAACCATTCATTCTCACAAACTGTTACATTTAAAATATAAGTAGGAAGGAACGTTACGGGTATAGTTATGTAAACAAATTAATCTGTTGTATTTCATCTATATTTCCAATATAATTAATAAAGCTGTTTTTTTTTTGTATACCAAATAAAAAGCAAGTTTGTAAAGAATAATATAAGCCTTAATAGATCACGCTACAACCAACCCACGGGAGCAGAGCAGTTAGAAAAGACTTAACTGAATATGGTTGAACCCGTGGACACAGCTAGGACCTAAAGTGAGTGAGTTAACATATAATAATATTTCGACCTTGTACCTTGCCTCGGCTCCGGCTGCAACCCTGCCTTGGGCATGATAACAAACTTAACTCACTAATATCATAATGTACTTAAGAATTTTCTAACGACAACGTGGGTTAAACTAAATATATATACCCCACGTTGCGTGGGAAGTATTCTAAAATTTGTTTCAAAGATTTTATTTTACTACTTTATTGGCGTGATGAGCTTGTAATAATAGCAGCCTCTTTATTTTATTCGGGGTGGAAATCCTCAGTTGATGTCCTTCGCAGGGAGGGCGAAGGGGACTGTCAGACTCTTACTGACTAAAAACCACCCTGGTGTTCCTTCTCTAAATTACGCCGAGGATGGCGGGAACGGATGCAACTTACGCAATCCCCGCAATCCGCGTCTAACAGTAGCCTCTGAGCTAACCTCCAGACTTACAGATAAACATACAGACGGACATGGCGACGTTGCAGAGTTTCCCAGTGTGTAATGTCAACGGTGTGGTTAGCGTAGTGGTCGACCGCTTAGCAGCTGATCTGCAAATGTTTGTTCCAAATCTTGTTCTTTGTGCAGGTAACTGAGTATGTTTGTAAACGTAATCAAGATACAGGAGAATTTCCAAAAACAGGGCTGTTGTTTTCTTAAAAAAACATTCAGGCAAAAGGCGTTATTGACGGTTTAGAACTGAGTATGACTGCGTAATTTGCTAAAGTTGGTACAATAGTCTCCAAGCCAACTAAATAATTTAAAAATCTACCGCCACAATCTTATTACCAGAGATTAAACACACCATTCCAGTTCTAGGTAGCAACTCCCCTTGTGCTAGATTAAGTAAAATAATCAACGGCTATAGTGATGTAATTGACGTACACCACGACACTCTTCGTAAAATAAAAAATATACTCTGTACCTTGGCTAACCCTTAGAGTAGTTTAATTCAGTTCTCTTTTGCTGAATATTGTATTAAGTAAAAATAGTTATTATTACTTCTTATTGTACTGTAATGTCTAAATGTATATGAGGTGTTTACCTATAAGTGATTGTTACACTGTTATTTTATTCATCATTTTACATGTGCAGAATTTTTATTATCTTACGTGTATTCAATTGTTGGTAAACCTGTTAAAATAAATAAATAAATAAATAAATTAATTCCATATTTCCTATTCCAGCAAAATACCTCACACAAACTCATCGCAAACAAAAATACATTTGACATGTTCACTGAGAACGTTCTTATCTATCCACGGAATCCAATCTGCGGGTGTCCTGAGATTGAAATCGTGTAAATACAAATTGAAGCGAACACAAACAAACACGATGGCGCCATGCGAGCACGATATAAGATGACAACTAAATGGCGTGATACGAGACACAAGTAACCTTTGCTGTCGGGACTGCTTCCCTTGAAACCCTTTTCGACTTTCAAGTTTTTATGTACGAACTTAAGTGAAAAGTTCTTGCCTTTATTGCGACTTCTATCCAAATGTATTACTGTCTTTTGATCTGGTTTATGCCGTCTGGTTAAAAAAGGATTAGTTATGGTAAACATTATACAATAACCGTCTCTAGAGCTACTATAATATTTACTTTACGGCCAAATAACATCTTTCCTATCCTGGAAAACTGTTATCTGGGATTTGTATAAGTGTAAGTATATACGTATTGAAAACTGGAGTCATTTTCAAGAGTTTCTATAAACGTAAGTAGCTATAAAAATCACGTTTAGACTTCCGAGCTACTATATTATCAAGACTCGTGCACACATTTGATTTTCTGGTTTAAATTTTCTGATAAAGAATATAAATAAAATAGTAATAAACTGAAAATTAATTAAGATGAGTATACTATTGCTTCCTTATAGCTCCAATGCCGTGTAATTTGAAACCAATAAGAAGATGAGATAATTATTAAGTAATTGCGGGGTTTCAAGAGCTCTGTAGTTGAGAATAAAACCCGACCACATCTAACTCAAAGTTAAGAGCAAGAATTATCAGTCTCCACCAGAAAAGCATCGTTGAGTCAATGACCTGGACATGACCTGGAGAATCGCTTGTCTTAGAACTTGTAATTAAATCAACCAGAAGTGGAAGAGGGGGAGTGTTGAAGGACTAAGAAATAACGTAATTTCCATTTCCGAAATCTGTGTTAAACTGATATAAATTTATGTTACCGAGCACAAACTTTAGCTTAGCTATTCTGTCTCTATCTTGTTATCGTAGTTTGCATGTTACGCGACAGTGACAGTACTATTGTCAAAGTCAAATCAATTGTTTCTAATCATCATCATCACCAGCCCATAAGCGTCCACTGCTAAACATATGCCTTACCCAACACTTTCCAGCGCATGTGTTTCTGTGCCGTCTGCATCCAATGGTTTCCTGCGACCTTAACAAGTTCATCCGTCCATCTTGCGGTAAGCCATTTTCCCCTATTGGCCATCGGTTATTGGAGCTACGTGCCCAGCCCACAGTCACTGCACTTTATTTTTAATAGACTATTAAAAGGCACTTATGAACGTCATTTTAAGAACAAAAAAATCTAATGGCTGATCTTTTTTGAAGATATATATTTTTTCAATGAGATATATTTTGAGAAAGTTCACTGTTGAAGCTGTGAACGTTATAGTGACGTAGTATTGTTGGCCGGTAATTGTTTGACTGTTTTACGAGAGCAATATGACTGGCCTAAGTACTTATTGATCGGCATGCCTTGAATAATCCTTTTGTCCAGAATTCTCGCTAGCGAAGTTATAACACTTCCCTTCGATGAGAATCCGTCTGTGTCATACTAAAGGCGTTTCTCTGATGAAAACTATTCTATTATTATAAAGCTGAAGATTTGTTTGTTTGTTTAGACGCAGGCACTCATATTCTTATTTAAATCTCAGGAACTGCTCATCTGATTTGTACTTGTTTTGTGTTGGATAGCCTCTTTATCGAAAAAGGCAATAGATTTAACATCACGCGGCGACTTACGGGAGTGGAGTAGGAACCAATAATACGAGTGAAACCACAGGGACAGCTAGTAAACAATGTTTAGAATTTGATTTGTGAATTAATTTAAAATTCAGTCTTGATATTTTCTACATGTTATTCTAGACCATTACGCCATTATCCTCATGAGTTCAGCGCCACAGTTGAATTCCAACAAGCCAGCTAACAACACTATACCCACAACTTCTTTGCTCAGTAAACGGTCCTCTTCAAATATCGTCGTGTGACATAAATCGGTTGGAAAATAGAACAATATGGTGGCACTAGAGCAGTGTAGCATGAATTGACAAGCTGTGAAATTTGCTACAAAATTAAAATCAATTTTGCTAGGCTGTGTGCTGGCCCATTCGGAAGTAGCAAAAAAAGGGTTCGTACTCGTATAAAAATCATAAAATTCACGTTTTTGCTTTACACGATTCCAGTCACGTATTTCGATGAGATCACGTTCGTCTTTTGTTTTTTTTTTTTTGTGAAGACCTAATCTGTGTTTTTTGTTCTGTATACCAGCAACACATGCTATTGATAAATTGCTAGTTCTTGAGTGAGGCCGTAAAATATAAATAACTAGGTATCGAGATATTGATGTATGGTAGTGACGTAGGTTTATGTCTTCTGCGACCGAAGCAATGGTCGTAAATATAACGATTTTCCCTTTTTTGATTAAGAATTTTATTGGACCTCAGGCCTACTTTTTTGTAAGCTACCCTACCACGGCCGATAAAAACCTACAATAAGGACACAATAGAGCCACGTTTGTCGGGACCAGGTATCAGAAAAAACCCATTTCCTGTGTCGCCTTTCATAACGCGATCAGAATTCGTGCAAGTTGAATATTGAAAAAAGGACGGATCTTTTCAAAACTTACCCTTTTAGTACCCAATTAGTATTTCATAAATCGTTCAAAGGAAGCTATTGAAACTTGTTTTTTCTTACAGTTTATCGCTCGAGTGATGATATCGGTGTTTGTTTGGGACTCGAAGTGAGGTAAATACGCTTGTTTACAAAAGGTGGTAGAGTTTGCAGAGAGATCAGTCTTACGAGCGCCGAGCTAAGAGCCCTTCGACCTTTCCGAAAGCCTTCTTTACACGGGATGTTTGTCCGGCACGAATAATTACAAATCATTGCAGGCTTTGCGAGTGAAACGGGTGAAATTGGTCGGCAAGGAAATTGTGATAGTGATGGTTTAGACTTAGATTGTTTATGTAGATGGTGGGTGTTTTTAGAGTTGAAATTATTAATAACGTTGGTTTACTTTTGTTTATATAATAATTTATATAATTTTTTATATTACAAAATTTCAAAAATGACTTTCTGTTTTATTTTAAGTTTAGAGGCCTAAATTAACAAATAAATATAAATATGTATTGAATACTGTGTGATCACAAGCCTCCCAACGAACTAGTTTAAATAATAGAAAGATATAAATAAGAGAGGTGCATTTTTTGCTTTTACAAAGCACTTATCCGCGAATTCGCCCGCGTCCCTTATATTGCAATAAAATGTGTTATTCAGTAGTCAGGCGAGAATACGCAACAGACAGAATATAATACATATTAACACGCAAATGGACTAGTATGGATTGGAAAGTCTGCAGTCTGAAAATAAATCAGATACACGAACTCAAACTCAAAACTATTTTATTGTAATAAACTATTTACAGGTACTTTCGAATTGTCAAGGTGTTAGTTTGTCAGAAAATTGAAGCTAGTTGCTGTAACTAAAAACATAATTACACTATTTCTTTGGTTTTGCCGTAGTCGGGTAAAAATACAAGTACTTACTTGACATTAGAAATGGAAAAGTACAGTTCTATTCTGTAAAACTCTCTCTTTTACACCATATTTTTTAAACCGGTCTCTTTCAACTAAACTGGTGGTTTTTTTTTCGTTTGGGGAGTGGGAAATCATCACATGACTGCTCCCGTCCTGGGTGCGGCGGGAGAGCGTTTCAGACTTTAACCCACTCATGTTCCTTCGGTTGCCCTTTATGTTCCGGGGTCACGCATTCCGCAACCCCGGCAGGCGTTGGCTCTGTTGGGCCCCTTCCCGTGCTGACTTCTCTTTGAGGCACGCGTGGAACACTAACGCGTTGTCGACGCGGGCCTGGTTCTAGCCGGGCGGCGAGCTACCCACTGCTCGCCGTCCGCAGACCCGCGCCTACGGTGGCCGGTAGTCGTTTTGCGACTCTCGACGTCTACGCCTGGGTCCCTGTCCGGGGCGAGAGGCTCGTCTTATTTAAGATTTTGTGGGGAAACCTTGGTACAAAGATTTTAGACCATCCATATCACTCGCCAAATAAAGTTTTATAAATTTCTTTTAACGTTCGCCTTTTTCAGAAAAGATCCCCACAAATATGAATGAAACCAGTTTCATCCTGTACTCTATTAACCGGTCCCGATCCTTAGTATAACCTAACGACCTCAACACAAAATGTTATTCATATTTTTTCTACAACCTACACAGGAAAGTGAATATTATCATAATGAGGATCACTATTATAATGATGATGACCCAAGCTGTAATAACGGCAGTAATAGATAAATATCTCATTTAGCCTTTTCAGTAATTTGTTGTTTTCTTTGGCAACTAATGATACTGAAGCAGTTGTTATTTTATTTATAATCGATTTCATTTGTTTTCATATGTGGTATGATAACTCATCTCCTTTCTTAACAGTATTAGAGTTTGGTTCCATTCAAGACGGATCCAGCTAGATATAAAAAGAAAGAAAGATATTGATTCATTAGACTTTAGGGAAGAAAGTTTGTGTCAATCAATCAGATAATGGGGAAAAGGCTAGGTGAAATGATGAGACTTTGGAAAAAACTGCACTAGACGTTCACTATAACCAAACGCGAACAAAGTGGCAGGCAAAAGCTTCACTATCACCATCATCATCTCTTTAGCCCTTTCCCAACTATGATAATAATACCAGCCCATTACTGTCCTACTGTAGGGCAAAGGCTTCTCCTCATGATGAGAGGATCAGTCTCCAAATTAACCGTATTCTTATGAATTCACCTGTCAGACCTCCTCAACTCAGTTCCTGGTAACATATATCACATGGTTAGGCTGATTGTCATTTTGGCTGATTGACTTTTTGGCTCCTGGCTACTCGTAAAAACTATGAATGGTCTACGAATAACAACCAACGAATTATGAATTGAAAACGTCCGTCCCTGTCTGGTTTTAACCACTGGGCTATCGCGGTTGATAACTAATAGGTACTTAAATACAAGTTAAACTATGAAAACTTTCACACGTCTGAGTTTTTCTTAATAAACTACTTTTTGGGGTCATTATAGTCTTATTGATTTAAGTAGGCACTTACCTGCTTGTTAGTAGGCTCCGCAGTCCGATGTTTATCTTTATCAGCCTGACGACCACGGTCAAGAGAGAGCTTTACTTTCGCCGAACTTCAAACCAATGATGTCTATTTCCAATATGGTAGATATTGATTACTTAGCAGTTATAATTCTTCTATCAAATATTGTCAACATTGCTACCATATTTCATTGACGTAAATATATAATTTTCGACAGACAGTAACAACGAGATACCTAATTCTTTTCATAATAACCACTTGTGTCCCACTTAGACCCATGAAAGTGTACCTATTGTTCCGAATATTTTGAACCCACAAAAAATCCTTTCAGCCTTAAAATTCTATGAAGAACATTGTGAAAAGACTCATAAGATAAGCGAATATTTTAGGTCACCCAAAAAATGAAGATGAAAAATCGCAGATAAGATGTTGCTAGAAAAGAAAAACAAAGAAACGACATTTCTTTGTTATTGAATTAATTAAAATTGTGTCCACTCTAACTCAAGGACGAATGATAAAAAGTATAAGATTTTATTCTCTTTTAAAATTGCATTGTGACAGTTGTGGGAGCTTTAATTAGGTCATTTTAATCCGTTTCTTGGTTTTCTTTCATATTTTTTCTAATTATTTTTTCAAGTTAACGTTCTTTGAGTGTTTGTGGGCTTTAGAATTTGAACGAATTAAATCTGTTTTCTTTGTTAAAATTCAAACAAAACATCGTCAACCTTAGCTTAACGACTCAATCGATCATGATGTCAGTTAGGCATAATGATAATTTATCATCTGTAAGCACACTTTGCAAAATGGCAACGTCGCGGTGGAGACGTAATGTTCCGTCCCAACCACCTCAGTATAAAATTTAAATTTAAGATTTATTATGTAAATGAGGATTAAACAATGCATATTTACAAACTGCCATATTGAGGTTATATTTACCTACATTACGTAAGCAATCATTGTTGCTAAGTAAAGTCATTAATCGTATAGTAAGACGTGCCTCATTTTATGAATTTCCCTTTTTGAAGGAGGAAAAGAATGAGGCACTTTATTTTCGTGAAGTTTTTACTTTCCTTGTAACAAATGACAGTAATATCTCGTATGCATATGTCGACGTGGGAAAACACAATATGCTCCCGACAAATTATCTGGGAACTTGTTCATAGTGTTGCCAACCGCCTCTGGGGATGAAAAATGAAGGAATCGCGCGTGTCCCGTACGTAACATTACGTTTACTTTCACATAGCGGCGTCCCAGAAATTATGGATCTGTATAAATAGAATGGGTTGCTACTACGATTTGTCATTGACATTAATCTGCATAAAATGTTTCTGATCTGAGTATAATTTTCTTTATGGTTTATACGTCTTACTTACTTAAAATTAAACAGGGTTACTTAATTTTATCAAGTTCCGGGATCTAGCAAAGAATGCGTAACAAACAAACAGGCATGCAGTCTTTCGCATTTTTTTTTCTTAGTATGGATTCAATGAGCTTTTACCTAAATCGTGAAATCTATAAAACAGCACACAAGGGACCTACAGAAAAACATTCCTCTTAATAGTTTTTAAAGGGAGAGAATAAAACAAAACTTTTACTGGAGAAGTTTATTTTTAACGTGTGTTCATATTGAGATTTCTGAGACTCGTAAAGTTAACTTTACCAGTACCAATTTACACGTCTAGCTTTTATATGGCGAAAACCGAAACTATTGAGAGCACTACTTATGCGATAACAAACAACAATTTGGAGAGTTAATTACATGCGTACTTGTAAGATTCTATAGGCAATAACTATAGGTACATTTTCGGGCATAGGCATAAACAATGAAGCGCCTTTTTTATTTATCAGCATAATTAAAATGTTCATTGAGCTGCAGTCAATTGATGTTTTACTCGTGGCTTACACACACTTTGACGCAACGTTCTAGCCTAGTTTAGTTGAATACCGGCGCCACCCTTGTTGGTCCCGTTTTTTTATCAACGAAAAATATGTCCCTTTACAGTTCATTGGCTTACTTCACTGTTTCATTACGCACTATCTCACAGCCGAAACAGCGACCACCACATTTCTTCTACTCTTACTCTTACTTAGTTTTACGATTCTATAGCTGAATTTGTGTTTTTCATGGTATTCAATACTATTATTATCTCCTCTTGCATTTATATCGTCTTTTGTATCAGCTATCTTTAATTTTCCTTTTACTTTTATCCATCTATCGTTCTTCCAGTCATATTTTCTGCCCATCGCTAAGAGGATGTCTTCAAATTTAGGCCATGGTGAATTTAGAGAACTAAGTTTATTAGGCTTATCATTGTTTAAGGCTTTATATTTAATAGAATTGTGTTCATTGTTCGAATGTTTCGAAGGCATTTCGTTAGTTATATCACTAGTGTTGGCGTATAAAAAATTCTGTTTAATTTTATCGACGTGTTCATCGTCCTCCGTTTCTTTTTTACGATCTAGTATGTTTGTTACATGTTTGTAGTGTATTCTATCAACATTATCCCCCTTGTATCGTTCCTCTGGATATTCATCGTAAAAGCTTTCTATCTCGCGCTCAATTTTTTCTGCAAAGGAAATTGAAATATGTCAGACACACTTTTTGCAAGCGATTGTTAGGGAAAGGGGAGAACTTTTTAAAAGAAACAAATTGTCATGACATCGTTTGTAAACAGTTTCGTTTCCTTGATGCTCCTGCCTTGAATAATATTGCGTACTTGTAACAAATTTAAGATGAAGGTGACGATGACAGTCCATTTTAGAATGGTTGATTCAAATAAAGAGAATGTTTTCTTTCAAACAGCTCTCTCATAGATTAATATTTAAAATCGAATAAAATCGGGACACAAAGGAAATATAACAATTTATATGCAAATATGGCTTCGACCTAGATCAGATTTTATAAAAGAATGAAAAGTAAATAATTGGATAGTTGACACCACCTATTATTGCTTTTTATCAACAGTCAGAACTCTAGTTTATTCCTCCAAAGTTTTATATGGCAACCAAACTAACCTGACCTGACCTGTCGCGTCCATTTTGTCAACTCAATTAGCTAACTTTTATTCATTTCTTAACACCTGACGATCTAATTTGACATAGAATATCCTTATATCCATGATGTAATTTTTAGAACGTAGTGTATTACCACAACTAAGAATATAAATATAACTATTTATAGATAAAATGCTTTATATGCTCGTAATACCTCTGATATTAAACATATAAGCCTAGTTATTTAAAAATATTTTATCTATCTTATCACCTAAAGTCGAGAAAAAAAATAATCAGTTACGAATCAAAAATGAAACGAGTTTAAAAAGTTGTATCAGAGAATTCATTATGTATGTACATCTTTGCATCTGTTAAGCGAAAAACCATAAAACACAGAGCTATTCAGTATCTTTCATCACAATACAAAGGAAACTAGACCTTACCCAATAAATATTATAAATTATTTCGGAAAAATTTCGTACCTGCCATCGTTCTATACAGTTCAATATCATGTCGAAGTTTTTCTTTGTCCCTTTCTTTCCAATGTCCATCACCTTGATCTGAAGGAAATAAATTAAAGATATATTTCTACTCTCATAGTAATTTCGGTATGAATAGAAACCTCTGAAAGGTTGGATCCGAATGATCTCGTTTTTATTGTATTGATAGAAATTTCGATTGATGTTTTGCCCGGCAGCTGCACTGATATATTTTCTGATTTTCTTTTTTCTTTATACTTCGGTGTTGTAGTAAATAATCAATCTGGGAGTTATTGAGTAGGTTCGCTTGATTGCGTTTTCTAGGAAACTTGTTTTTGAAGAATTTGAGTACATATATATTGTATCATTAAAGAGGGTACAAATATACTTTAAAATTTAATTAAGAAGTGAACGTGTTTCAGTGTTCTATTGTTTTTGAAAATTAACTTACCAATGCATACTATGAAGATAAAGACAAAGCCCATGTAGTCCATTATAAACCTATACATCAGCCTTCTAACGAAGTCTTCAGACCTGAAACAATACATATAACTTTACTCCATTGAACGATGAGCTATGTTCTCTCAGTTTACGATTACTTTTAATTTGTTATAATACTGAACTAATTTGTTATGATACTGTGTTGAACTGAGGGTGAATTTATCAGAACTTAACTTTATTATAATGAGCTGAGAGCAATTAAAACTTCAAAAAAGTTGAATGAAAAAATAAAATGAGGTTTGGCATTTGTGCTTTTTAAAATACTTTATGTTTTAAACTACGCGAAACTTTCTGGTTGAATGTTTGCGAACTTTCGGTTGCATTTAGTGCGAAAGCATGCCGAGGTTTCGGGCCGAAAAATTAGAAAAGTATGTACAGGGATTTTGGCGGACTGAATGTATGCAAAAAAGAATAGTTGAGCTACCAATGTTGCCACATTCGCTTACCCAAGAATGTATTTGAGCGATGCTTGTGTGTGAGAAGAATTTCAATAAAATCTTTATTATATCATCATGGAAAAATCAAATAATATGTTTAGAAATTATAGACACAACACTATCTAAATGTGCAAACGACCAAACGCTTTTTTTTTTCATTCAGTTCATCCAATATTTTGTTGGACTGGAAAACTTAATGATAAAATGATTCGTAAATGACACTTTTACACGTAATTATTGTAATTAAATAATTTTATATGTATTGCTTTTTGACCGTGACTTTGCCCACTTATCAATTTTACGGACGTGGGCAACTAAAAAGCAGTATCAAGCCCGGCTGCTTTGTCACTTTTTTGTATTTTATAATCCTGTGTAGATACAGTAAACCTCTACCGTATATTTGTAAAGCTACGTTTTTAAGCATTAATCAATTAGATAAATAAATAAAATTAGTTTTGGTACTGTTTCCCTGCATCTTAATCATTATAAAAAACGTGACGATGAACATATTTTATGACGTCCTTAAGGCGTTATTTTCTTGAGCGAGCGAATCAACTTGAGAGTCACGTAGTACCAACAAATGATTGCCACGATACTATCGCAATATGGAGATTGATTCATAGAGTTCTTATTGAATTTAACGGCATGAACAAGACTATCGCCGCGTTTCATTCGCCCATGGAGATGGCGCCTAAGGGTTACAAGTTATTTACGGCACAAAAGGCAAGGTTCTCCTTTAATTTGTATGGGTGTCGTAAACAGGGACTCGGGGATTAGGTCAAGAGGAAAGGCATCATTTTATGCCCAGAACCTTTCTCAAACATGTGCCGAAGCGGCGTGATAGCTTTTATAACACAATGAGTCCGGGTCTTTATATCTACTCGTGAAAGGGTTAAGAAATAATTTTTCAGAACATACTCCACGAAGATTAATTTAAACCTTTGAACACACGTGATTCGAGACACAATAAAAAGACAATAGCAGCCCAACAGCCGGCTGTCGCTTGGTCGTTGAAAGGTTAATGCAATTATTCGCAACAATGCAAGATTTTTTCAATCTAAAATAGGTGACAAATAATATTTCGTACAAACAAGAACTTTCTATTTATTTTCAACAAAATTTATTGCTGGACTCAACCCTTAGTTTTGATCAAGTCGTTTCACGTCAACCCTTATCAAACAAGACTGCTTCCTTAATAATATTTTCACGGTTTTGTTCTGAACGAAATGAAAGCATTATAACAAGTAAGTACCTACAAAGTATTGATCAGTTCAGCATACCTATAAGGACCAAAATCGTCTCGCATCCGCACACATAGCTGTATTAATAAATAAAACACTATCTCTTTATTATTGGATACAAAGTTTGGTGCCAACGTAGAGTAAAGTTATAAAACTATATTTATTTAGGTTAAATATAACACTAATTTAACTTTTACGCCTCAACATTGTTTATTTCTTATTTTAGGTGAACAAAGTCAGTGTTTTCTCCCACTAAGAAGAAACAAACTAAGAGAGCAGCCTCTATCAAGTCCATACATTTGTAAACTATATTAGGAACATGAATAGATTATTTACTAAAGTGCTTTCTTGATAGCAGAAACGCACAGATTCGAGTGAACCTGACCAGAAAATGCATTTATCGGCGATATTTAAATTTATCTAACAACAAAAAGAGCATAACGTTTAGACAAACAGTACCAAAGAATGGACATTTAAAGACTATATAGACCTCATTTGGTACTGATTAAATTAAATATAACGATAATAATGTTATAACAGTAGCCTTTTCCATATTTCCTTTTGAGATTTTGAGGAAATGAACAAGCCTGTGGTACTCAAATAAGGCGATAGAAACCATCAAAATCCAAGCTTTGTTGAAAATTTCAACATAAAATATTACTTTTTCTTCAGGTTTCTTGGCGACATTGTGAAATTTATGGAATTCTCCTGCGCCAGGGGCAAAAGTTGAACGATGTGGTGACTTTTTAATTTGTTTAAGGTTTCTTTTCTCTCAGCTCTTATTAAAATACGTTTCATCTAATATACAGCGTTATTATCTACACCTGTTACCTTAATCATTTGCATATTTAGATTTTTCCACTGTCTGTCTCCTGTTGAAATAATTCGGACGATATATTTTTGAGATTTTATTGTAATATTAAAATTACGTTTAGATGTTTTTGTGTTGTCCTTACTTTTTTCAGATCATAAATTGACATTAACGTTAATTGTTTTTATTGCAGGTTGTATCCGCATTATTTTGATGGACCATTTCAGATTTTATTGTCCTAGTGGTTAGTGACCCTGACTCTTACGAGAAAACCAAAAACCGTATTTTATTGTTCCTGTACACTTTGTTTTTTTCGATTACGTTGTTATTCGGTGGGACCGGCGTTTTATTTATTTATTTTAGGTCTTTTGTTACTACGCCGCTCCCGAAGGCCTTAGCACGATGTTATGTAGCCTATGTCTTATTCTGACATATAAAGCTTTTGTAAAGTTTTAGCTGTGAAATCCAAACAAATTAAATAATAATCGCGAGGAATGATTACAAACTTCAGCATTAATCCATCCAAACTCGCAATTTTTCACATTTTTTTTAATAAGTTTAACTAAGTTGTATTGTGAACGAACTCTTCCTTTAATGATATTGTGCCTTTTCCTGAGTAGAATCTAAATTGTGAATTTGTGAAGTGAAAAAAGTGCTAAGGCAAAAAGTGTCATGAGAATTATAAATATCTCTGTTATATACTTGTTTATCTCATCTAAGACTTTTAAAAGGATCTCCTTTAATGTCTGAGCATAAGTACTTATCGATATTGATACTTATTTATGTGTTTCCAGTGTAAAATAAATATGTTTCCAAATTGGTGCCAGCAGTCAACCGAATCTACTCAGAAATAACATTTCACCCTGAGGTAGACCAGCAGAAAATGCCTAAGGCGTTAAATCCATCTCTATACGGTGTTTGTACATAAGTTTAATTAAATAAAATAAATCCATACAATCCATACTAAAATTTTTTAACGCGAAAGTAACTCTGTCTGTATTTCTGTCTGTCTGTCTCTTCTTCACGCCTAAACCACTGAACCGATTTTAATGAAATTTATTCAGATATAGTCTGAAACCCAAGAAAGGACATAGAATATTTTTTATCCCGGACATCCCCCGGGAACGGGAATTATTACTATACGCGGACGAAGTCGCGGGCAAAAGCTAGTAAATAATATTATTCTGCCCATACGAACAAACACCTACTTCTTTAGTCCTAGTGTTTTTCTTTACTGTAGGCAAGTTCACGTTGATTAATTTTAAATCTATTTTAAGTAACAACTTTGGATGTGAACTTAGTAAAGTTATAGAATTGGTGTTATGAATTAGTTTACCGTTATTTTGATTAAATTAAAATCTATTTTAAGGAACAGCTTTGGATGTATCTTTCAACTCAGTAAAGTAATAGGATTGGTATAATAAATTAGTTGGTCGTTATTAATACAACTAGAGGCCCATCAATAGTTGATAGACCAGAATTGATAATTTCTTTTTTATTTAGGTTTCTACGCTTCATATTCATAAAAACTTTGCATCAAATCTCATCCTCCTCGTTTCACCTAATGTGTCTAAAAATAGATACAAAGTTCTATCTTTACGTATCAATACATAGAATATTATAAGAAGGACGCGTTAACTAGTGCGAAGAACTGACCTCAATTTAACACTGACAGTCTTCAACGTATATCAATCTAAAACTACTAAAAGGCGATTACTTCATAAAACACTAATGTTCTCTACACTTAACAATTTTGAAAAAGTTATAACGAAACGTCCCGCTATTTTGAAAACGCTACCACTTCTCAACTCTTATAAAAACTCGCATTAGTCCGTGCGTCAAGTAAAAAGTTCGTGGTAAAATGTAAACGGTCATTAGTTCTAGATTACGCCGACACGTGAGTAAACTGCTAGCAAAGGAGCCGTCTAGACCAAACTCAAATGTCTAGACTTGTTTGCGATTTAGGTAAAGGTAGGAAACACGCTGGATATGACTTTGACTGGATACATGGCATAATGTGACAATGATTGTTGAGCGTTTGTGTATCGATCCGCCAATTTGGTTCACGCACAAAACACTTTATTAAAGAGTGAGTGATTTGCGTATTTGTTCTTTATTCAATTAATAAACGTTACTTCACAGTAGAGTTGTTTCTAATGTTTGTGTGTGCGTTTAAAAACATTTGAACTCATACAAACAAACAACCAGACTCGAAAGTAATACTTGTTGGTCATATATTTGTTTGTCCTAAGTGGGAATCAAGGTATCGTAGCCGCAATACGCAACACAGCAGTCAAAAGTTGAACCACTGTCGTGTCACCGTGTCGTTATTATTAATTACATATTATATATCTGAGTTTACATAACATATTAAGAATATGAAAAGAAAATAAAAAGTATTTTTTGATAAAAATGCTGACACTGCAAAAAATTAATCACGTCCAAGTATACCTTTCAGTTGTCACATTTGAACAAATTTTAAAATTTGAATCTTAAATTCGTACAATCTCTTTAGTTCAAAATTCCTTAATAGTTAGACCATAGGTTTGATAAGAATGCAAATAAATCGTCAATTAAAGTTTTACGTAACATAGTAGTTTTCAGTTATCGGGTTTTTTTACTGAAAAGGTTTTGCCGCAAAAATTTATCCTATTTCTACTATCAAAAGTGTTATTTTAATAAATGGAGCTTTCTGTTGCTACATTTATAATAAACAATATATTTCTGGATTTGTGTTGTAAAGATGATTAGCCTTTTTCCAAATAAGTTCAACAAGGTATAAATGGATACTCAATTTAACAATATTTTGACCTATTTAACCCAGTTTCTAGGTAACACGCGGTATCCACAGATTGGTCTGAAAAGCGAAAATAGTACTATTATTATGTCAACATTTCAGACCAATCTGCAATAATTTAAGTACTATTATATGCTGCCTCAATTTGAGTACAATTACTTAAATTGTTGGTAAATCGTTGCCGATCGTTTGAATTGAACTGACTGGTATTGTGTATTTCTTAAGAGCTTTGCTGAACAGAAGTGTTAACAGGGCACTGTAAAGATAAGTACAATGATCAGTGCTTTATATTTTACTTACACTGTCGAAAATAATTTTACGTTAACACTTCTAAAGGACGAAACCCTGAATAAAACCTCGTAATCATGGTAAAAATTTGTTCAGCAACAATTGATCAACGTTGTTCATGATCAGCGGGAATGTTGCTGGAAATTGAAAAACACAGTTTCAATTCTTCACATTCAATAAGGGTTCAGTTCACAATCAATATGGGTTGCTCAGCCACGTGGTTTTACTCGCCAAGCATCACCTCTGCAACATGGCGTGATCAACTCCGCAACACAAGGTTAGCCCACAATATGTTGACAGCAACTCGGCAACATGTGTGCAACCATGTTGCTAAACAAATGTTTGCCATGAATACGAGGCTTTATGTGTCCGTTTGTGTTACAAAACAAAAGGCTAAGCATAAGTACCCAGTTAAAATCAAATAAGTACGAACGCAAAAACAATTGAAACTAATAGAAAAGTACTACTCTACTAGGTACTTAATAAAACATGAACGGCTTACTACTAGTACAAAAACAACATTTCAGCAAACTCAGAACATTAAACTAAGTATTTAAACGAAAACATTCTAGCATTGTTTTAACAACAATCAGGGTGAACGATAAAGTTAAATTATACTTTTATCATAGAACATTATCAAAACGATTTATTAAAAGGATACGTGTTTTCGAAATCCCGTTAACGAGCGTTGAAGCATGTAACTACCCCATGTTTACAAAATTCTGTCCATTTCATATTTTTATAATTAATAGATTTTGGCTTCGCCCGTGTAAATGTTGAAATTTCCATCCACTATTTTACTTCCTTAAGGGTCGTATTTTCAAAAGCCCTATCCTAACGAATTCTTACTCTTCATAAAGAACACACCCTGTAAGTTTTATGTCTTTAGCACCAGCGGTTTGATTTTGAATCAAACAGTCAGTCAGTCAGTTATTTTTTTTTATATAAATATTTAAAAGAATATTGAATGGGCTTCCTCTTGGTAGACCGTGATTGTTAACGCGAATTCTGCGAAATGCTGGCTTTTCAAGCCTGTATAACGCGCTTCTGAGTTTGTGCATTTCTTCATTCTCAGTAGCAGAGTTTGCTTAGGGGCTCGTTGCTAAGAATAAACTTACTTTCATGTAAGTTATCTAGCAAGAAGCTCAATGTGTATAAACGTACTACACATCTTTACGTACATGCCTTGATGTTATGATTACCTTACTTTCTATTATAAATGTGGAAGTTGATGAAGATGGATTTTTGATACTCTTTCACGCAAAAACGCGCTGATTCGGTTGAAACTTTATAATAATATATTATTATTATACATTAGAGTAGACTAACACAAGGGTTACATGGAATGGAATGGAGCAGAGAGTAATCAAAGACCTAACATAGCTTGGATAAAACCGTGAGAGAAAGATAGTCTTATATAAGCCCAGTGAATACATTTCTCAACCTACGTAATTTTAGATTAACCATCGTTATACCAAAATGTATAGCGAAGAATTACAGATTTAATTATGATACTAAAATAAAACAGATTATAGCCGCAATAACTGTCTTTAGAGAAATTGCTTCATTTCTCATAAGAAACCTTATTACGATTGAGAAATAATTATCTCTACAAACTTTAACTCCATTTGTAGGAATTAATTGATATGGATTACATGATATCGTCGCCTCGTAATCATCATTATGTACTAAGTCATTAAGGCGTATATCTACTACTTATTACATTAGTCATTAATTAGTCATGTAATAAAACGCTCCAATTACAAAGTGGTAGACAGTAAATAGTAGTCATTAGAATGTATAGCCATTATATACAAAATACAATGTTTTTTTGTATTTCAATGTACGTAACAGCCGATTTTGTTGTTAACAGAAATTACATAATGTTAGAGATCATCTCCATTTGTCATAATATTCACCCAAAATATGATGTAATGTGACAAAGAGTTGATTTATTTTTCTTAAAATACATACCATACGTCATTTGTTGGGTACAATCGTGACGTAAGCTTCCCTGTACTAATATTGTTTATCGGTTGGTTGAGTTTTAGTTATCTCTACTTGAATTTATACAATACTATTATACTCTAAAGAAAGTTTTATATTTTTAGGAAACGTCAATATTGAATGTAGAATCACACAATCGTGTAGATATTGCACAAAAGTTTAATTCAAAGCAAAAGGTAAACCCTCTCTAACGAAACGTATGCAAATTCAAAATAAACCTACAAACCTTTATTTACACGCACTTCCAAATGCCAATATCAAATAACTCTTCCCGGTTTGATTGCAAACTCAAAATAAACCGAACTTCAAATTTTCAGTCACAAAACTTTGTTCTTCTCCGTAACGAACGTTTTCGACGCAAACGAGACACGTGCTCCTTCGCTCAAAGCTCGAATCCGACTGACTACGCGCCTGTACGCAAACTTCGTTTACCATAGGCTTTCCACCAACCCCTCGTGATTCATCCGCGTATCTGTTACATTGATTGTTACCTGCTGAAGAGTATTTGGGACTAAAGTGGAAAGTCAGTAATGGATGCGATCTTATAAAATATTTTCAAATTTTGAATTGTTTTTATAGTGAAGATAAGGGTCGGTTTTCCCACCACCCCATCGCTCCCTCGGCACCGTACTTAAACTTGTATTGCATGTCTGTAAGGTAGGCTTTTCAATCAGACACGTTGCCCTTTGAATTTAAATTGTATTGGTTGTTTTTGTTAGTTTTTCTTGTTAATCAATTTCTATTCAGAGACTTAATTAACTTCCCTGGCTGTTCACAATAGCCACAACACTGCACTGCAGTTCATTTCACATAATTGAATTGCTGTTTTTGATTTCAAGCCTTCATGTTGTTTGTTGATCAATTTGTAAAGCGAATAAATAATTAAGCAAATCGCTTTTAAATGACCGGTTTCAGGTAAAAAGACATCTCCTAAAATAACTTTTAATTGAAGATCTTCTGTAGTAAAAAAGTCCAAATTGCCTAAAATGGAAAAGTCCAAACTGCTAATTACAAGAGTCGAGTAAATATTAAAAGCATTGAATAAACATTCATTAGGCCCGTCTGACGTAGTTAATCAGTTATTTTATTTTATAGTCCGGCCTTCCTAGGTTCTCTCAGATTGCGCTGAACAGAATCGTTAATGGTTTCCGTTTACAAAAATGTCCCTCAACAACCCTCTTCAAATTCTATCTAAGGCTCTGTCTTTTGCGTTATTTTTGCGGTTCTGTTAGGCTCTTCTTTAAAGATGCGACGCGATTTATTTCTGCGACTTTTAGAACTGTTGTTGTTAGCTGTTCATTGCGACAGAGCGATATAAATGGACTCATATTGTGCAATGAAGCTGTGCCAGTACAATGCGGTTGGCTAATGAGAGAAAGTAGCCTCCTGGCACACCACTCGGCCAAGATTGCAGTCTAGCTTCGGGTGACTACTAACTATTGTTTTCTAGTGAAGCATAAAAACTGAAACACAAAATAAATTAAACAACTGCCCCACTGCATGAATTTTATCTTTAGCTTTATATTATTTATACAAAGTGTTATTTTGTCGGATTTTAGACGCTTTTATACGAGTGTGAGGCAAGCGTATTTTAAACCTTAAATGCTTTTTTAATGTTTCCTTTGAGTCAAATTGGCTATCTCCTGCTCTTGGAGTACTTTTCCTACAAGTTGCGTTATTAAATTTTACTCTATATATGGAGTTGTAGAAAAATGAGTTCATTGCTTTACTGTCGCTCTACACAGACGTTTAAATAGTAATAATGAGGTGTACAATTTAATGAAAAATATAAGTGCTTATTATTTTGTGACCGTGACGGACAACGAAAAATCAGAAGGAAATTTGAAGGTCTTAAGTGATATGATTAATAATTTACCTGTATATTTACTAGCTTTTCCGCGTAATTTCACCCGTTTTATGTTGCCTTCTACTATATTCCTGTGAGCAAAAGCGTGATGGATTGTCTATACTATGTACTACACATTTTCAACAAAATACATTTTGTGGTTTTTTGTAAAAGAGTAATCGCCTAACCTCACAAACTTTCACATAATAAATGATAAATTAAATTATACAATGATTTATTTTGTAAATTGGTTAATTTTAACACTTTTACACGCACGATGGGCTGTGTTTTCTAGCTGACAGCTCTAAAAAGAAACATTCGGAACAAAGTCACTCAAAATATAAAATACAAGTAAGATGTAATTAACTTAGACCATTAACACGTCTATTTCCAATATCATTATTACCCGCTGTACCCGTCAGATTACGTATCACAATATCGACGCGTCGGTATCAACCGGACGATATTATTATGTCGCGCCTATATGTGACAGCTTTCTCTCGAGTCGACGGCTTATGTGCCCCGTCCTTGTGATTGAAGACCTCTGTGCGTGTACGGAAATATATTTCTTGAGAAAATGTTCCGGTTATGTAAGCTTTCAACAGTTTGATATTCGAAGTTCGTTTTTATAGACATGGCAATGAAGGTTGATTTTATATTTCAAGGTCTAGTTGATGTGCCGGGTCTAGTTGGTGTGGGGCTGCGGGTTGTACGGAAGAGATACCGCGGCCGTGGACACAAAGGCTTTTTTTTTATTGATGTGTGGGAAATCGTCCATTGACTGCTCCCGTCCTGGGTGCGGCGGGAGGGCGTGTCAGAATCTTACTGACTAAAACCCACTCATGTTCCTTCGATTGCCCTTTATGTTCCAGGGTCACGGTAACTATTATAAACATTCCGCAACCCCGGCAGGCGTTGGCCCTGTTGGGCCCCTTCCTGTGCTGACTCCTTCTCTTTGAGGCGCGCGTGGAACACTAACGCGCCGTCGACTCGGTCCTGGTCCTAGCCGGGCGGCGAGCTACCCATCGCTCGCCATCCGCAGAACCGTGCCTACGGTGGCCGGTAGTCGTCTTGCGACTCTCGACGTCTTCGCCTGGGGACACAAAGGGCTAAGAAGGAACATTGGTGGTTTTCAGTCAGATGTGTTAAAATCACGATGTATCATATCATCCAGTGATCGTAAAAACTCAATATTTTTTAAGTATATTTCACAATATCGCGATCTACGGAGTAGTATAGCCGGACAGTCTGCTTGTGACCATGGCAAGTGTAACCCTGCCGAAACGTCAAGCAAAAAAACAAAAAAGTTCGCGCGCGTAAAATTCCATTTTTATTAATCAGTTTCACACTCAAATTACTGTTCAATAAAATAAATGTTTTCGATACCTTTAATTGCTACAAATTAAATAATTAGCACTCTAAGTGTTGAAATAATTAAATAAACAATTCCAGTAATTAAATTAAATTATATGAAGTGTATAATTGCACATTCCTATAACGTAGGCGTTTGTTAAACAAACTCGTAATAAATAAAACAAATCCCAGCATTGAAAAACGTTTGCTGATTCGGGAATGAAATAAAAATGCAAAAAACATGTAAAACTCTACGTCTCGTGTTTTTTGCGCTTATTGCGGTTTATCTCTTCCATTGCGGTAATACAGGAAAAGGCTATTGCGACTTGATTTATTTTTTTAAAAATGCATTTTGAAATGAAGAATCAGAAAACATTAATTACGCTAAAATATGATAATGCATGAGGTTGCTGTTTCAAAACATAGCAACTACGAGTATCTATGTGACTTTATAAATTTATATTATGTACTTTCTCAGTTTACCTAGGAGGGCTCTCAGAAAACATTGTGGTCAACGACATTATTTGTAGAACTTTTATGAGTAAACAGAGGTTACGAAAAGTCGAAAGCCAGAAATTCTAACAATCAGTCTAAGCAAAGTGGTATCGTGTTACCCAGGTAAAAGCCTAGGAAAATGATGAATAATGCCAGAATGTATATTTTCAAATAGCGTATTTTTTGCTACGACAAAGTTGATCTAAGAGTGTGACAACTGTCATTGACTTGCTACGAAAGTGTCTACGCTTATCGCGCTACGTCGTAGCAGTTCGTAGCAACGGGACTACGCGTAATCGACGGTGATTAGGTTTAGCTTTGAAGACTAAACAAATACGCTTCTTGTATTCTATTAAATGAATCTTAAATACAAAAAAGAATAAAGTTTATAAATATTAAATAAGAAACTAAGGGCCTGTTTCACATTCTACTAATAAGTTCTGGTTAAAATGAATGGAAGATAATTTCATACAAATTCTGTTCCATTTTTGAATTTATCTGGAATATAGCGTCTATTGTGTAATTTTGAAACCGGCCATTAAAGTAATATTTTAAAACTCGACTTTGACACACAAGTAGAAATAGATGATAAAAGAAAATAATGCTATGTAAGTTTGAAATAAAATTAATATTATGTGCCTAGATTTTCAGGTTTAAAAGGTTGACTGGTAATTAATTAGTAACCGTCATTACGAATAGACAAATTTTCTTAAAAAAATATTTTCTTGGTTAGTCTTAATTTAATCTTTTTAATTAATAATGAATCACTGAAAGTAATAAGTAATCACTACAGAGCTCCGGCGAGATCTCATGGCGGAATGGAGACGGCGACAGTCGCAACCTAGGGCTGGGCACGCCGTAATAGCGGCGGTAAGACCCCTCTTTGAGGAGTGGCTGGAGAGACGCCACGGCGCTCTTACATTTCGATTAACACAGGTCCTCACCGGACACGGTCAGTTCGGGAGGTTCCTGTGTCGGATTCGGGCGGAAGCGACGCCTGGGTGTCACCACTGCAGCAACGGTCGCCTGGAGGACACGGTCGAGCACACGGTGGAGGTGTGCCGCGCATGGGCGAGCCATCGCCGTGTCCTCGCAGAGGCGATCGGCGGCGGTGATCTCTCGCGCCCGGCGCTGGTTCAGGCCATGCTTCATGCGCCTCTAAGAGCAGTAAGCACGAGACCCTTCTCGTGCGTAGGCGTAGGCCCTGTTGGGCCCCTGCCCAACAGGGCCTACACCTGCCGGGGTTGCGGAATGGTTATAGTAGTTACCGAGACCCAGAAACGTAAAGGGCAACTGAAGGAACATGAGTGGGTTTTAGTCAGTAAAGGTCTGACACGCCCTCCCACCCCGTCGAAAGTGTCGACATTCACGAGGGCGAAGCAGTGGGCGAAAGCTAGTTAAAACTAAAAAAAAACTCTTTGCAAAAGTTGATTATTTCATGAGTACAATCAAATGTTTAAGAGTACATTAGTTACCACCGGTCGGTTACTCTATATGTGTATCCTATCGCTTACTTTACAGTAAAATTCCTTACAGATATATCTCATTACTTTAGTCCGCTCGTACAAAAAAAGCGAACATAAAACCTACCCCAGAAATCACCAACAAAACTCATTGATCAAATTAGATAACCATTATCAACCGGAGGCAATGAAACCGGATATTCAGCGATAGCAGAAAATATTGTCCAATCGTCTTACCAAAAGCTATTTTCGTAAATCGTTAATCAACCAGCCGTGCGGAAAACTGATAAGGCAGACCTTAAGCCAATTAACTTAATGGTTATTCTTTTCCGACCTTGACTTTATTGCCGCCAGTGCTTAAAAGGCACATGTCGTTGAGCCCTATGGTCATTGATTGAATTTGTTGTAGTTAACGGTTGTTTGTCATGGAACATTAGGTAATCAACATCGTTTATATACAATAGAGTTAAATGATTTGAGAGGGTTGTTTTTTATAGTAGCCATGGTCACGGTCAATGTTGTAACTACTGAACAGTTGATTTTTTCCGTGATTTCAGGTTTGTTACCTTAGTAAAAGTTGTTGTTCGGTTGGTTACTGCTTTAAACAGCGGAGTATTACGAGTAGTAATAGGATCCCATTTCACCTATTGGGTACGGATGTCTAAAAAAATATGTTTCATATTTTATAAAAATAACAACATTAACCGAGACTGTTGTAAGTACCTCGGAAATCAAAGAGAGAATACAATATTGTAATATTATGGTTGGCACCGTGGTTGAACTCAGACTGTATATTTAATTACTTGTTCGATTTCCCGTGGATGACAATGTCGCGGATTTGATTCCCCCAAGGACATACATATTTGACCACAAGTGTGAACCGGGCCTAGTTGTATGTATGTGAGTTTATATGTTAATACACAGAAAATATAGACTTTAAGATAGTAAACTTAAAGTAGATTAAAAGGCTTGTAAAAAAAATAAAGAGAAAAAAAATATATAGACATCGTTTTTACTTTCAAATAAACGGCATCCAAATTGGTTCACCCGTTTAAGAGGTACGGTGCCACAGATAGACACACAAACATATCGGTTAAACTTAAAACACTTCTTCTCTTTGCGCCGGGATTTAAAAATTACTTGTGCAGGACAAAAATATACATTTCGTGTTGTCTCAGCTACTTAAGTCCGTTGGAAATAAGTCTTTATTAGCATCATGTTCACCTCTAAAAGGGTCTGACATGGCAATAAAAGTGTCCATTTGTAATACCCTCATCAAGTTGATCATAAATTCCAGGTTTATTTACATGGCGTTCAAAAATTTCGATCAACTTTTGTTAAGATGAGATTTTTGCTAAATTAATGTAGTGAAACCCTCGAATTACTATTATTTATAGAATGGCTGAAATTCTCGAAATGCCAGCCATGCTTGAACTATATCTGATGAACTTAGTGACGTCATTTAATATAAATCAACCAGAAACTTAATGTGACTAGTATAAATTGAGACGCTGTTAATATTCTTGTATTTTTCATTGGTAAGGAATAAAATTACACCTAGACACTCTGTATCTGGGTGTACTTTTGAAGAGCATGATTGTTTGTTCTGATAAACAATCATGCTCATCACACAAAGTTTGCCCTGAGTGAAAACCGAACCCACGACCTTCGACTTAGCAGCCAGGGTCACTTATAACCAGTAAACCTGGTCCGTCAAATTCCTTTTTACCCTCTCTCTCTCTATCTTACTACAGTTCTACCATCGGCCAATTAATAATAACTTCGAGAAATATTGAATAACACTTCTACATATAATTTCACTTACAGTGATAAAAGTAAAGTACGGAACTCCTACATAAGTTAAGGATATTTATTGCAATGTCAGTTGAAAGCGCGCGGTGTACGATATATTCCCGTAGGGACTGTTGTTTATGTCCTATGTGACAGGTAGCGCTACCTATCACCTTTTTCTTAGAAACACACACGTGAGATAAATAAACGTTACTCAGCACGTACGTTGCCTAAGCACTATTCCTGTCACTGTTACATAACTGTCAAACGTCAAGTGCACGACAGAGATGGAACATGGTTAAGCCTAAGTTAGTGCAATATAACGTCTGTTTATCTCGCAAACAGTGTCTAATCCGAGTAAAAGTACCTACAGAAAGTATTGTCATACGTTGTAAGACGTGGTTTTGAGACAGTTGTCGTTTGGTGAGAAAAGTTGAGCTACCTATTCTTACATTGTATAACAAAGTTCCGCTATACGTCTGTCTTTTTGCGATGAACTCATTTACTGAAGGGGTTTTCATGATGTTTTCACTCATACAGAATAATTTATTGAGATGGTTTTGGTGCGTGTAATTCACGCATATTATAAAAAAAGCCTAAAATTATAAAGATTTGTAACACCCATGCAAAGCCAGTGTGGGTCGCTAATTACATAAATATATATTGGGGCAACTCTCACACTAGGCAGAGTCTTTTTTTGGGATAGGAAATCAAAATGACTCCTCCTGCTCTAGGTAAAACAGAAGGGAGTGTCAGAATCAACTGACTAATACGAGTGGCAGTTACGAAGTTTTAGCCTAGCTTGCATAGCTGACGCAGTTTTTAATACTTCTTTGCAGACTGCTAACTACGTTATCTAAGCTGTTTGGATTTAAATACTGCATCAGCTATGCGAACCAAGCTAAACTATACTTCACCGCTTATCGGGATTTAACGCGCACGTACCTTTTATTTATTTTTCGCTTGACGTTTCGGCAGGGTTACACCTGCCATGGTCACAAGCAGATTGTCCGGCGACACTACTCCGTCGATGAAGTAGATTGATCTTCATCTACCCTCGATGTTGATGAATGTCCACTATAAAGCCGCGTACACACTACATTCACTGAGTCCGGTTTTTTAGTCGACCCACACTGGCTTTGCATGGGGCAAAGCCAGTGTGGGTCGCTAATTACATAAATATATATTGGGGCAACTCTCACACTAGGCAGAGTCTTTTTTTGGGATAGGAAATCAAAATGACTCCTCCTGCTCTAGGTAAAACAGAAGGGAGTGTCAGAATCAACTGACTAATACGAGTGGCAGTTACGAAGTTTTAGCCTAGCTTGCATAGCTGACGCAGTTTTTAATACTTCTTTGCAGACTGCTAACTACGTTATCTAAGCTGTTTGGATTTAAATACTGCATCAGCTATGCGAACCAAGCTAAACTATACTTCACCGCTTATCGGGATTTAACGCGCACGTACCTTTTATTTATTTTTCGCTTGACGTTTCGGCAGGGTTACACCTGCCATGGTCACAAGCAGATTGTCCGGCGACACTACTCCGTCGATGAAGTAGATTGATCTTCATCTACCCTCGATGTTGATGAATGTCCACTATAAAGCCGCGTACACACTACACTCACTGAGTCCGGTTTTTTAGTCGACTTAAAATCGCGATGGTGAATTTTTGCAATCACTGGATTCCATGCGGCCGACAGTTTGAATCCTCCTTCCCGATTGAAATTTTTGTGTTTTTTAATCTCAATCGCTTCACGCACAACTCTTAAGTAAAAATGGCGATCAGTGGAGAGGATTTGTGGACGATGGAATTCGATCCAATGATTGCTGCCTGCTTCCAGTATGTGTTCTGCAATCGCTGATTTATTCGTCTGACGATTTTTTACAGCTGCGATATGCTCTTTGAGCCTTTCAGCGATAGTCCGCTTCGTTTGCCCAATGTACGAGCTTCCACAACTGCAACCAATCTTATAAACACCTGGTGTCTGCAGCGGTATGAAATCCTTCGGTGTACCAACTAGGTTCGTGACTTTTGCTAAACTAACTTAGTTTAGCTCTTGGTCTGTAACCCGCATAAAACCCACACATACACATGTAGGTACCTTACTTGGCAGAGCCTGTACAATGGTAATCAGACATTTGATCAATCAGACAATTGACTAATATAATTCATAAATATAGTTATTATAACCATTAATTTAAGTTAATATGACACCAAGGCAGACACAGAAAAAACAATCATGCTCATCACAAAGATTTGCCCTGTATGAAAGTACCCACGACCGCTCAGCAGTCAGACTCACTAAACACTAGGGCAACAGGCCAGCGAAGCCTACATAATAATACAAATCATATAAGCACTTAGTAAATTCACCTCGTCATCATTCGTAATCTTTTTCAGCATTAAATAAAAATAACAAGCAGTATTCACAAAGCTTAGGTAGCAGTCAAACTACTTGAGTATTATAGTCCAAGCATTCAAAAGTAAGTTCCCATAAAGCGTGACCTCAAGTACCTCGTAGCTAAGCCATAAAAGCAGTAATAGTACTGTCCAACTTTACCGTTCCTCTTCTCAGTTCCAATGAACGTGCTGGTTTTAATTAAAACCAAAGTCGAAATGAAAAAGTCTGAACGGCTCCTTGCGTCGCCGTCATTAGAGCGCCCTCATTCCAATCTGAATCCGATATCAAGCCGTGATACAAGAAACTTTAAAACAAGTACAATTCATTAGGTTTGCAATAAAGGCATCGCTAAATCGGCCGTTAAGAAACGACTGTTCGGAAACTCCGCTCCAACTTATTGAAACTCGGTTCTCGAATCAATTCGAATGAGTGTTTTACACTTTCCATGGGTTCGAATAGAATAAAAAGGGGTTCTATTTGCCAATTATTCAAATGGCCGTCTACAATTCTAAAAGGATAAAAATGTAACACGATTCTGTAAATATTCCGACGCGATCTGAATTAAAACGAGTCCCAAAAGGATTTCGGTCCGAAAGTATCGAATTTACTTATGCTAATCTTACGTCACCCTGAGGATAAAAGTCTGTTTCGACGCTAATTAACTTACAATGAACAGTGTTGTGTATTTTATAAAACAAAGACACTTTTCAGCCGACGCTTTGTTTCGACAAGGCCGTTGCTGACAGCAATATTTTGAATCTATTGTGTTCTGATCAACGGTCTTTATCTCCCTAGATATCTACAATACCGTGAACGACAAACAAAGAAAATACTGAGCAAATCTTTAATTTAGCCAAGCATAAGATGATCAGATGGTACTGTGACAATATACATTTTCTTACAATGTTTATGAATGACTAGCTGTCCCCTACGGTTTCACCCGCATTTTTCGTTACTGCTCCGCTCCCGTGGGTCGTAGCGTGATGGTATATAGCCTATAGAATTCCTTGATAAATGGGCTATCTAACACTGAAAAATTTTTTCAAATCGGACCAGTAGTTCCAGAGATTACCTCCTACATACAAACTTACAAACCTACAAACTTACAAATTTTACCTCTTTATAATATTAGTATAGATATAGATTATAAAAGTTATTTGCACAGAGGTAACGTAGAGCCATGTTGCAAGATAACCTGACCTGGTAGCTGATAAGAAAAACAAATTTAGATATACAATACACATCAAGAAGAAATAAGTATAGATATATAATTTTAGTTTTTATAGTTAAATAATAGTTAAGTAATAGATATAGTTTAAAATTTAAATATGAATGCCCTTACTAATAATCACTGTGTAAAGTTATGCAATGAATAAAGCCTGTGTAACCATACATTTTTTGACGTATAAACCTGTCATAACTTTATGCAGCGATAGTAGGCGCTTAGAGTGTATTTACTTAAGGTCAGAGAAAATAAAGGATATTTTTATTTTTATTATTTATTAATTAACGTAGAGGCAGGTATGCCTCTACTTTATAAATGCAAACTTTTTGTCTCACTTCAATAGTATTTCGGCTACGTGTTGATTACCTCTAAAAACCCTATCCCTTTATATATAAACAAGGTTCTGCCCGCGGCTTCGCTCGCGTTAGAAAGAGACAAAAAGTAGCCTATGTTACTCTCCATCCCTTCAACTATCTCCACTTAAAAAATCACGTCAATTCGTCGCTCCGTTTTGCCGTGAAAGAAAGACAAACATACAGACAGACAGACAGACAGACACACTTTCCCATTTATAATATTAGTATGGATTACAAGCCTTCTTACTATCTCTACCTTTAAATGTATTGATATTAAGTTATCAAATAAGAAATAGGTAGGTAAGTGTAAATGACCCACCTCTAATGACGCAAACAACGGTCTAATTGAAAACTGTTCGATAATGGTACTTAGTCATTAAAAAGTAATAAACAAGATCTGTTTGTTCACACTGACTCATCCAATATTTCGCCAAGATTTACCTTACCTAATCTAGTATCGATATTATATATGATTTCAAATCAAAATTTAGAAATGTTATGGTTAGATGATTAGATGATTTATGTTATTTTGTTTAACATTTAGCATTGAAGTGTCGTGATGGCCCAGTGGATAACGCGCCCGCCTCTCGTGTAAGAGGTTGTGGGTTCGAATCCGGGCAAGTACCAATGTGACTTTTTCAATTCATATGTACTTTCTAAAGTTTATCTTGGACATCACTGATATCCCGTGCCAAGCACGTAAAGACGTTGGTCCCGGTTGTTATTCGTAGAACTTTGACAGTCGTTACTGGTTAGCCAGAAACTCTGACCAGTCTAACCAAGAGGTATCGTGTCGCCCAGTTACTAGGTTGTGGAGGTCAGATAGGTAGTCGCTCTACGTAAAACACCGGTATCCAGCTGAATCCGGTTAGGCTGGCAGCCGACCCCAAAACAGTTGGAAAAGGGAGATGATGATGTTTAACATTGATTTTTTATTCTTGAACACGTTTGTTTCCTAGATCTTCGGCTTGAATCTACACCAATACATATTATAAAGAGATAAAATTTGTTTATTTTGTTTCTAGGAAGTCATCTCTGAAACTACTGGTCCGATTTGGATAATTCGTTTTGTGTCCCATAGCTCATTTATCGAGGAAGGCTATAGACTATATAACATCACGCTACCTACGACCTATGGATTCAAAGAAGTAACCAAAGCTGCGGGTGAAACCACAGGGAATAGCTAGTTAAGTAAATATGAATAGACCTAATCTGTGAGTATCTTAAAAAATCATAGCAGTAAAGTCTTCATGTCACGTAGACTTAAAACCTTACTACACACCATAATTTATTCTATGAGTACACGTTATCATGTAAAAATCAATCGCCACACCGCTTAAACTCCGTAAGGCCGTAGAGTATCCGACACCGAATATTTCGCACCCTCTAGAATTACACCAAGATGGCTGAAACCTAGTTATGTAGAATTTCATCGTTTGCCTTGGTATGTAGGTAACGTTAACAAGGTACCTAGTAAGTTAATGACGAAAACCATTTAGCTACAAGGATCGAAAACCGATAATTAGCCGGTAGCAACTTTAAGTAACATATTTTATGGATACCTGTACGATGCGGTCAAGGTAGCGTGGGATTGTTAAAATAAATTGATACCATAATTTTAGTAGGCGTATTGCCTCTGTAAATGATAGTCGTGATTTACTTTACTGTATGCTTTTAAATAGAAAGGTACATCACATTTTATTTGGCAATAAGAAACTTGACAAAATTGATTTTCTCACCTTCATAATGATCATGAGCATTTGACTAGCTAATTAACACTTAAATCTTTAATCGATTTCACCCATTTGCAGTGTTCCTTGTCTAGGAAGATCTCTTGCGTGTTTAGCTAATTTCAGTTATGATTAACCGTAACCGGAATTTCACCTGAAGAGTGTCAATTAAATCATAAAAATAAAATATTTTTATATTGTTATTTCTATCCCTACAAAGTCAGAAATGATGGCAACTAACTCTGAAACTACAAACTATGAAAGCTGTCACTTTAGAACATGGCGTGAGCTAGGTATCAATTACTGTTAGTGGCTTCTACTTGACTGATTGTTCAGTGGCTAATGTTAGTAATGTGTTTGCGGACCCGAAACTACTTGCGGATCTGATTGCTTTGGACGGGTACTGTTAACAAATGTACCTAAACTTTGTATACCAAAGATGTAGATTAGGCAAATAATGGTTATGGCCCTACGATATTTAGATATAAGTACACAGGTACCCAGCTTTCTTGTATAATTTACTAGCTGTTCCCCGCGGTTTCACCCGCATAATGTTAGGTTTTTGGTTACTTCTCTGCTCCCGCTAGTCATATCGTGATGTTATGTAGCCTATGTCTTATTCTGATGTATAAGCTATATTTCTGTAAAGTTTTATCAAAATTTGTTAAGTTGTTCGTTTATACAATTGGAAGGACGTACTGGAAAAAAGACGGACAGCTTTTCTCTAAAAACGTGTGAAGTATACGAGGTTAAGTAATTTTGATTGTTAAACATGATACAGTCGCACTATAATGACGTACACTCACAGAAGAAAACTATATACATTGTATACATGGCCCGACAATCCGAATGCGTTGTGCGTAGCTCGTGAAGCACGCACACACGTACAGCAAGCATACCTCGTGATTAGAACTTTTCGCTAAAGTCGCACACACTGCAATGCAATACAAAATGTCAGGAAAATAAACACAAAAACTATCGTTTTTAGCGACTATTCGTCCAATTCTATTAATGGCTTCTTTAATCCCAGATACACCGATTATACTACACACATTACGGCTATACATAAAAAAAAAACCACCACTCAACTGTTAGGTATGGTTAGGTATATTCATCTGTGTATGGTGGGTATTTATTTTAAGATTTTAAACTTGATAGTTTCGCATAGTCATGTGATCCCTTATTAAACATAGGACAGACTACTACATGAGTAACCCAATAAAAGTTCATACGGAATCCTAAAAATCATTGAATCGAATATTTCAAAATACAGAAATTTAAGTCGCAATAAATGAAAAATATTCTAAAATTGATTCAATTATTGAAAGTAACAGAATGAATCAAATCACCATAAAGATCTTTGATAGCTTGAGAAACAAATTTTCGTAAAACATCCGCATCCATTCGGATATCCGGAAAATATAATAGAGCTGAGCGGAAAACGGCCAAAAAAGAATGAATGATGGTTCAACCTTATCTCTTCAAACCTCGTTTGCTAGTACAGATGTCCGTAATCCATCATAACACCATTTCCAAGACGATGTTTTGTTGCAATTTTAAATAAAAGGGACAGATACAAAGATTCTTGCAGTAGACGTGACACAAAGAAAACGTGTCTTGAGATAAAAAAAAAACATTTTTTTCACATATTTTCTCTCGGGAAATGGATAAAAATTAGACTTCCAAGGAATATTCGGTTATCATTCGGTATTTGGCCTATTGAGCTTCTTATAATCTATTCGGCTAAATACCAAATATTTACATAAAAATCGGCCGAATACTTTTTTTTTTTTTGGTGAGTGGGAAATCATCCAATGACTGCTCCCGTCCTGGGTGTGAACTTTAAAGTTTAAATAGACTCCCATTTTGTAGTATTGTGATTTTTATATATTTAATCATTAAGTATTATATGTATAAAAATATGTAATATATAGTCATCTTCTACGCATCATAATCGATATGTACTAAACTCGTTTGTATAAGATTATACAAGGTGAATTTTTGGTCCTGCACCACCCGCTAGGAGATGATTCTACCCATAAAAACAAACAACTTTTATTATGGAATCAACTCTGAAATCTCGGTGGTGCAGGACTAAAAATGCATCTAGTATACTTGTTATAAATAAACGAGTGCAAAACCATGTTAATGAAACAAATATTTGCACCTCACATTGGCCAAATATTTTGTCCAATTATATTCGGCAATTCGAAGAGGAAGCTCGAGTAACATTCGATATTCAGTCAACAGCCGAATATACTGTCCGTTCTAAGCCTATTGAATATTCTGTTCACTGTAAGTCTGGATCAATGTCATATTATTATGTTTTGAAATTCGACTATTTCGTTCAACAGACTATCATCTCTCTCGCACATCGCTTTTGTAATTGCACTAGCTGACCCATGCGGTTTCACTTGCGTTATTTTAGGTTTTTAGCTACTGTTCCGCTCCCGTAGGATAGTGTGATTTTATGTAGCCTTAGCCTATGTTTTATGCTAATGCAAAAGCTATATTACTATGAAATTGTATCGAAATCCGTTCAGAAGTAACGCGTAACGGGTAACAAACATCCACACACTCACACACGTACAAAATTTCCTATTATAGGCCTTGTCACCATAAAAGTCATTCTGCCCAATGTCTAGTACGTGTAATCACTGAAGTTAGAAAAAAAGTAAAGTACGTAACTTTATCAAAATTAGACGACTTTTTACTTGTTATCTGAGTTTAACTTCATATACATATACTATAACGTTATAAAAATAACATAGCAAAAATCCCCTAATATAGAATGTGCTCAATAGAGTTACCTAAAACTATTTTTCTATTTTAATAAGCGTTTCTCTGAAAACTTTATTTATGTTCACGTGAATTGAGAACGCAACAAAGTTTTTCGTCTTATGTTATTTACCTTTCATGTTACTTGGAAGTACTTATGTAAAATTATTTTTGGATACGATTGGCACAGTAGTTAAGCGATTGGCAGTTGCACTGCGTGGCGCTGGTTTATATGTGAGTAGTATACTAACGTACTTGAGTAGTATACTTACATATTCGGACAACAGTTAGGGACAATGTTTAAAAAAAACTCGCACACACAGCCTTTCAATACCTAGTTAAATTCACTAATGCTAATGTTATATGTCGTACCCAATAGTATTTCGCAAAATGAAGATCCAAAATGTATGCCCAATGTAATTACTTTGAAAAATGAGTTAAAAGTAATTTTATCGGTCGAAAATATCGCATGCGTTATTGGGTACCGCTTCTGAACACATAACAGCAATAATTATAGCAGCAGTGTGTTACTTCGTAGTCATCCTAAAACATAATACACTGAAAACAGATAGCAATAACACATGCGATTTTATCGACCGATAATCACACCTGTGTTGTAGAGCCTTTACGCTTCAATGTTGATGGAAAGATATACCTACCGATAGGTATCTATCTACCACGTTCCACCGCTGTAAGTAATTTCGTACAAAGCTGTTTCGCTCACCAACTCAACTCTTCAACTTACCCTGCACTAAGTACTTTTGTTCAACAAATTGTTAAGTTTATAAACATTTTGAAATTATGTAAACTCTTGAATGTTATGCTGAACAAGGAGGCTTCTATTCATGTTAATTTGATTAATCTACAAACTTCTATCGAATACCGACTCCTCAGTCCGTGATACTTGAGTATTAGCTAATTTAGCTAAACTTTGGTGCCTCGTTTAAATCTTATTCGTGTACCTAATAAAATCTTTGTGAGAAAATCTGTCATAAACGCGAAATATATATAACAGATTGTTTCCTGCGACTTAAGCCGATAGTCTTTTGTTACTGCATTGCTCCCACGGGTCATTACTCATTAGCGTGATGTTATATAGCCCAATGTGTTAACACGGGTCACATCGCGAGCGACAGCTAGTAAGTTATATTATAGTACTGTTTCAAGTAAAATTCGTTCAGTAACTTTTGCGTTAAACAGTAACAAACATCAAACTCTCAGAAACTATCACAATAAAAATATTCGTAAGATAAAAATACACAAAATTAAGTGCTCTAATTTTAAGAAGTAAAATCATGAACTTTATTAAAGTTTTCTTGGAAAACATCTGTTCTTTGTAAAATAAACACAATGCTTAAATACATTTTTCAGAAGAAGCTCAATTTATTCTACGTCAAAAACCAGAACAAGTGACGTCACAAAAGTTTTTTTTTTCAGTTAAAAATGTAAAAAATCTTATATACGTCCACGCATTGTAATGCCGTCGGAAAAGTTTAATGAAAATAGTCACAAAGCTGTAGAATAGAGTGTTTCGCCGGAAGAAATTCTAGAGTACTTTCCCACAGTTTCATAAGTCTGAAGTCTACCTATAACTCGTAAAGCGAGAAGTATACATTCAAAGAAAAAGTAGAACTACTAAACAATCGCTCGGTACTTGTGGCACTCGGTTTTATTTACGAAGAACAGTTTTACAACAACACTTTGTAACTTAAAAAAAAGTCGTAAATAAAGTATGTAGCTATTAAACGTGATATTATGACGGTGAAACTTTTTATTGCCACTTTGATTGAGTATCTACGGCCCATATTTTGGCAAAGTAAATAAAGGACAACATCTGTGCGGAACGGCTAATGAAGTGTAGGCCCTTTATTGCGATAGATTGATAACCTGAGGATCTGAAAGGGTGAAGAAAATCGTATTTTGTCGTTATTGAAGGGGTTAAGTACACAAATAATAATGTTTTATTTTCTTACGCCTCTGCTGTTCTTTTGCCTCCGATGCAAAGGAGGGTGTTATAAGTGTAACAACACTTATTTATGTGAGGGTAGGTTTATATTACAATATTAGAGTGAACAGTCAATGTATAAGTTCTGTTATAGTCTGGATTGACTTTATGATTAATGTCATACGGAATCAGTCGATGTCACTGTCAAGTTGTCAAATCATTCGATCATATTTAAAATTGTCAGTTTAACAAGTTGCCGACATGACACATTCTTGAACGAGACACCGGCGTGATAAGTTGAGGTTAGTAAAACAGTGTTAATATATTATACTGAATTGTGTTTGATATTAATAATAAATATTATTATTGCGTTGATTTATCTCTCGTTTTAATTCTATGATTCCCTTCTGAGGTAAATTACATCTCAGAAGTGGGAAACGCGAGACACTTTGTTTTGTGGCGAACCACCCCACGAGCTCGACCGCCAACAAATAGAACAATATTCGTTTAAAAACTGAAAATCAACGCAATTATAAGAAAATAAGATAGGAATGTGTGTGTTTTGATACAGTGATAACGTTTGTGAATACCTAATTGGCCGATTAAAGCGGATGCGATTAACGGTTCTATGAAATAAAACCGCCAAAGGTATTTTGGATAGACATAAAATTTATACCTTAAATTATAAATATTTTAATGAAATATCGATTTAAAATAGTAATTAAGTTTGATTATCGTTAGAGAATAATATTTTTTTTTTACAAAATCGTTGAATATTTACGTGATGAAAACAGATAAAAAAAAAAGTGGCCAATTATTGTTTTATTCTGTAATAATTATATTATAGTTTCGAAGCACCTATTTTACAGTAGAAATACACGTATTAAAGAGGAGTAGATTATAAGCAATAACCAAAAATAAATAAAGAACCCCAAAATGTGCCGCCATCTTTATGATGCAAAAAAAAAAAAATTACCTACAAACTAGTGAATAACTCATGCCTAAATATCTTGGTTTACATTTTTATTTAGTGTCCTGGTTTTGCAGTAGTTTTACATGGTACATTAACAAAATGTTCTGAGTTTCAGGAAAATGAGCGACAGAGACGATTCTGATAATCGACGAACCAGCAACCAGTCTCGCAACTATGAAAGACGAGACCCAGAGGAAAATGAGAGACGCGGTCGTCGTAGCCGCAGTCGGAGTGGCCGCGATGATGGCCAACAACGAACACAAGGAGCTCGAGGACGCAGTCCAGCTTGCGATCGACGGCACAGCAGCGCTACACATCGACAGCTGAGAAGCCGAAGCACAAGCAGCACGCGATCGCTACTCGAGCAGGAACGTGAGCTGTCCAGGGAGAGGGAAAAATTGAGAACCCTCGAAAACCAGGTACGGAAAGAACGGGAGAGATTAACGGAACGTAACAGATCTCGTAAGCGCTTAGAAACGTTTGAGCCTGGCCCGAGCCATCGTGGCAATAAAAACTCACATCAGTTCAACCGTTCCTTAATCACTCCCGTGAAACGCATGGCCAGCGATGAACCGCATGAAACACAACAAGAAAGCTAAATTTATGACTACAGACCTGTTTCAAGATTTTTTCTTAAAACTTTTAAAGTTTAAGACGGGGGAACGTGAATCGTTTTCGAGTTCAACTATGAATAACGTTATACCAGACTTAGACCCTATGTCGAAAGAACAAACAATTAATATCTGGCTCGATAAAGTGGATGAATGTTCCGAGATTTATAGTTGGAACGATAAGCAAACGGTTCACTATGCCCTGCCTAAACTTACCGGACTTGCTAAGACATGGTTCCAGGGTCTACCGTCTATCAGGCATACCTGGGTCGAGTGGAAATCTATGCTTAAGGAATCATTTCCTGCAACCGAAAATTATGCAGAACTTTTGACGGATATGCTTAATAGACGGGTACGCCCTGGAGAATCTTATGAACTCTATTATTTTGGAAAAATAAATTTACTGAACCGATGTAAAATATTTGGAAAGCAAGCAGTGGATTGTTTACTTTACGGTGTCGAAGATAGGGGAGTTCGTGTAGGTGCTCAAGCAGCAAAATTCGATAAACCTGAAGATGTACTTGAATTCTTTAAAACTATTAAATTTCACAATAGAAACCAATCGGATTTTAACAAAGACTTTGTGACGGTCAGTCACGTTTCCTTATTAAATAATAACAAAATATCTTATTTTTTGTTCAAAAATACCCTTCTCATGGGTCGCCACTTAGGAAAGCATAAATCCTCTATTTAATGCGAAACAAACTTAAGATAACAGTGCCAGTCGACATACCATAAAACAATTTATCGTTGAGTTCTAAAGAAACTTGTAAAATATTCGATTTCTAAGTGCAACTCTCAATACAAATTCACATCTGGTTGTCATAAAGAGCCCCATCTATTAACTTCAAACGACTCTTAGAACAATTGAGAAATGTAACAAAAAAGGGTTCTGCGAATTGGGGATTTGCGTGTGAGCAGTGTCTGGGAACACGTGGTTTTTAGTGAAAGTTGGATAGGCTGGAGGGCAGTTGGTTTGAGGTGACGAGTGACGTCGGTCGTGATCTAGGCGAATTAAGTTCGGGAGATCGGAGAGGAATTCGACAACGTCTTGTAAAGTTCGTGAACGGAGAGTTGAGTTGCGTCGATAGCTCGAGTACCCGTGGTAGCTTGTGGTCTAGTCTGGTTTGTGGCGAGTGTCAGTGTTTGTACGTGGCAGGAGGCGATTATGGCGAGTATCGAGTCTAGTCTGGTAATTGAATCTAAATCTTTCAAGTCGTTGTTCTGGTGAGTCTTTGATCTGTTTTTAGTATTAATTACGGTCACGTAAATATTATTTAGAGTGTACGTTAATCATATAGTCTATCCTAAGTAACTAGACTAGTTATCACTATTAATAGATTTATAAATAATGATTACCTTACTCTAGCATGTAGATACTTTAATATTATGTTATTAGTATTTAGTATTATATTTATAATACTCTCACCCTATATGCCCATCACCTAATCCGCACCTTGGCAGAGACTCATCATCGGCGTTTGGCTGTAGGGAAACGGCGACAGCCTTCCGATTCACTCTACCTGCTATATATTATATTATACACCGCTACATATTGTACATTAACACACCTGACCGGTACCAGACATACAAGACATGGAAGGTCGAACCGTACTTGCTCAATCTACTAAAGTTCTATGCGAATTCAGTATCTCCAACTTGGCTGCAATGCAGACAGTAATTGTTTAATGCTAATGAGAGTACAGTAATAATTACTAATTAAAGTAATTATAGGCCAACCGAATGTTGATGATGATAGCTGTTTCCTACAGAAGGTCTGGCACAGAACGCGTATGCGTTGGACTCGTTGTTCTCACCTCCCGGGCGGGGGTAGTCATTGCTAAGTACCCCTTACTGGTTTGGTACCTCCGTTCTATGAACGCTAGGGTCTGTGTCTCGCTAAAACCCCACAAAAAACAAAAAGGCCGCTGGCCACATATCTGAATCGTCACTCTTTAGCGAAACACGGGATTTGGGTGCTGAGCGGCAGATGCATATGCGGCGAAGGCGCCTCGAAAAGGGGATTATGGGAGTGAGGTGACGATATTCCACTTCGGAGAATACCAAGCACAACTGCGACGAATTCTGCTACAGACCGAGTCTCCGGTACACTTGTGCTAGTTTAATTGTACGGTGTAGGCTCACATAGGATGCCGTAAGAGGGTCATGCACACTAGTACGCGTGTAGGAGTATTTTATTATAAACTTGTCTTCCTCAATGGTAGTTGGACTTCGCAGTTTGACTGCCTTCAGGTATTGTGTAAGACATGGATTTGTTTAGGGAACGTGGACAGCTAGAATTGCGGCGTCTCCCATAGGATTCACGTATTGAGGTCTAGCAGTACACGAACGCGTCATCTACTATAACTCGTTAGTGGGGTGGGGCTTTAGCTGTAGTTTAACGTAATCTTTAATAATGATTTCATAAGCGCAAGTGTAACGGTCCCTTTACCATCCCTTTACATTATACAATATACTTTTGCTTGTCCTCTTGTCTCTTCACTTTATTGTTTAATTTTATAGTATGTATATTTATAACTGTGAATTCCCATACTAACATCCTTGGTCCCCTCCTTGTCCCCTAGCTTTCTAAGTCGGGACAAGGCAGTATAGGCTTATGGGAATTCATTCCGTAGAAATGGTGGGAGAGTGTCCAGTCTGGGACGAGCTCTACAGGACCGTGCGGTGGAGGGGCGCGGTCCCTTCCCCTTCGGGGGAAGCCTTCCCCATCAATAATGTTTATATTTAGAAAAATCGAAAATTTTATCAACCTAGGGTCGGCTAGGAACAGTCACATGTGGTGCCGTGACCAGGATTCTCGTCATTAAATGTACTGATTCATTTCAGTGCAACAAGAAAGAACTACATTAATGTATTTTAAGGGTTACTACACTAATAACACAACGTAATTAACATAAATAGATATAAGATATACGTAATTAGCATAAATAAATATAAGAGACGATATGCGATAGTACGGTTATTATCACAAAAAATGTTGTGAATAAACATAACGATATGGTGTAGGTTCAATTCCTGCACGACTTATATGTTGATATGGTTTGACTTAACAAACGATGAGTTGTGGGTTCAATTCCTACACAATTTATGAGCTGAAATGTTTTTAATTACTATGCGATAAGTTGTTCCTACACAATTTATGGGCTGAAATGTTTTTAATTACTATGCGATAAGTTGTTCCTACACAATTTATGAGCTGAAATGTTTTTAATTACTATGCGATAAGTTGTAAGTTCAATATTCCTACAACAAGTATGTATTGAAAAAAAAAAGGGGTTTAACCTTTTGACGACCAACTGTCAGCCGGCTGTCGGGCTGCTATTGCGTCTCAAATCACGTGTGTTCGAAGGATTAAATTGACACAGAGTAACTGTAGGTTCAATCCCTGCATGATTTATATGTTGAGATGTGTTTGGATTAAATACAATCATTTATACGTTAAATCCTTACCTTTTTCATATGCAGTATGTTTAGACTCGCTTTTCAAAAAGTTTTAAGTTCAATACTTACATAATCTACATATATGTGTTAAGAATTTAGCTTAATTCTTGTTCAATAGTGGGTTGAAATCCTACATAATTATAAATTGGAATGTGATTCCTTATCAACAATTGCAAATATGATTCGCTAACAGCTTAATACAATTGTTGTAATTTTTCAAAACGTATTATGTTTGTGGGTTCAACTCCCACATGAAGATATTCGTGCGACCAGCAAATGAGGATTTTATATTTGTGCGTAGATTAATAAATAGATTTTAGATTTAGACTTCTAAAGTACTTTGATCATCTAGTTTATATAATTGTTGTACATAAACTATATTAATTCAACTGTCTAAAAAGTACGAAGTCATGAAAACTCATGCCTATACTGCATGATTAGATCTTTTATTCGATGAGATACTTGTGTGGCCTTATTTCGAATTCCAGGAAACTTGCATCGCCACCCACGTGTCTGTCGGCCCCGCCTTGTTCGAACTGTCGCATGTCGGTGTCGTCGGTTCTGCGTCGCGCTAGTGTAAAGATTCGTCAACGTCAGCTGATACAAACTGTCTTCAACTTCGGCTGTAGAGTGGCTCCTGATTCGAAGCTAAGTTCTAATTTTTTTAAGCTTTCAATATTCGCATTCGTTATAGTTATATTTATATACTAGCTGTGCCCGGCGTTTTCGGCCGCGTTGTGTTGGGTTTGGTTGCTGAACCGCTCCTGTGACTCATATCGCAATGTTATGTAGCAAAATATACGTGTTATTTTGATGTATACGCTAGGAATGTCTCGCAAAGCCACCAACCGGCCTCACTAATGCCCGTACGATCAATCATAATTTTAAAAATGTGATAATTCAAAAGATATTCATTGAATTTAAGTTATTCACAGCGCAATTTTGTTCAAAATTAATACTTGTAATGAGTAACGTATTCATATTGATAAGGATTATACTACCTATGGTCATAAAAAGACCTTCGCAAATGATGCATTATTTTTGACATATTTTATTGCCATAAAAAAAAATGTGAGTAAACTATAAAAGTTACACATAATGCTGGCGCGGACCTTTTCTAAAACTTTTTAAGAGGAACAACTTTTTAGTACATATTTTTTTATGTGACTTGCACGCAACGGAAGCTCACAAAAGGAATGTTTTGTTCCTGTTTTTTATCACACCTTTCGTTTCTGCTCCGCTCCAAATTGGTCAAAGCGTGATGTTATATATAAAATTAAATTAATTAAAAATATTTAATTTGCGTTTTAGACAATTTTACATGTTTTATATACTTGTAACAAACTGCACAGCAGGTTGTTGGCAGACGTAGCTCCCGTGATAACGGTTATTTTTATTGTAAACGTTGTCGTTACACACAAATAGGTACTTATAATATACAATCCAGTTCAATTTGTTACAAATAATATTAATGCAATTCAATTTTAAACTATCTAATTTCATTAAATTTACTTCTATTTATTTTAGTTCAAATTTAATTGACAATAATAAATATAAGTACCCTTTTAGGAATACTTTTTATACTTTAGGAATTTATTATGCTTTCATACGTTAGGAATTAAGTACACTTACATGGAACACTCATGCTTTCATTGAGTACATTCAGGATATATTTCGTCGTATTGTGTGGTCTTCCCCTATAAAGGGGTAAATCGACATAAACAGAATTTTGCAAATCAACCAGGTGGTTCCTGGGATTAGCGCGTTCAAACAAACAAACAAACACACAAGCTCTTTAGCTTTATAGTATTAGTGTAAATCCCTCTGAGAAGTTTTACTTACTAACTAATTGATGTGGTCATCAGATTTACGAATATTAATGCCATTCAATTTATTGCAGTAAAACACATCGGGTACGGGTTAAAAAAAAAAAATATATATATATATATATAAAATGTATCCTATTTCTTCTGGTTTTAAGTTACCTCTCCAACTATTTTCAGCTAGAGTCGGTTCTGCCGTTCTTGAGTTAAAATAGTGTAGCTAACACGACTTTCTCTTGGATACGTAGACTTGTCGTCCTTTTAAAGAAAATATTATGTTTAAGGACTGAAGCACTACATTTATCACTTTAGATAAATTAGTTCTTGACAATAGTTCTATAATCCGAGGGGGGACTTTAGGTACTACTTTAATGTCCCCAAAGTAGATGTAAATAGATATGTTTAAAAGTTGCCTACCAAATCTTATTGGATTGTACAAGTGCTCTAACCTCCTTAAATCAGAGGGGGGCGCGCTATTGGAATTTATTCTAATAAGTCTACGTGCGAACTATTTCAGAAGTTAATGGATACGACCCCGGTAGCTAACTAAGCTAACACGGCGTCGAGGGGCACCTTGGAGAGGCTTCTGTCCAGCAACTGCTGCTAGGCCGAGTTTAGAACGAGAGACATCGGAGGTATCGTGGTTCGGTTACGGTTCACAAATACTCTTTGAAGAGGCTCTGGTATGTACAAATAATTTATAAGCATGCACAGGTCTTCTGTACTTTGCCAAAAGGCAGTACGGTCAATGGGATATGAAAAGAGTATTTCAAATAAAGAATTAGGGCAAGCAGTGCAGTTGATTAATCGAATCGGTTGTAAATGCTTTTGCAAAAATGTTACAAAGAATTATAGTTGAGCAAGACGTTCTTATTGGAATATTATTTCTACTAATTAGAAACAGATAGACAGGATTTCTAAATATTAATCTTTTTAATAAAATATACAAGCTGAACTATTGTGAAAGCTCATTCGCTGTACTGCGTCACGCGTCTGATTTTCAGAGGGGGGAATGTGACGGTCAGTCACGTTTCCTTATTAAATAATAACAAAATATCTTATTTTTTGTTCAAAAATACCCTTCTCATGGGTCGCCACTTAGGAAAGCATAAATCCTCTATTTAATGCGAAACAAACTTAAGATAACAGTGCCAGTCGACATACCATAAAACAATTTATCGTTGAGTTCTAAAGAAACTTGTAAAATATTCGATTTCTAAGTGCAACTCTCAATACAAATTCACATCTGGTTGTCATAAAGAGCCCCATCTATTAACTTCAAACGACTCTTAGAACAATTGAGAAATGTAACAAAAAAGGGTTCTGCGAATTGGGGATTTGCGTGTGAGCAGTGTCTGGGAACACGTGGTTTTTAGTGAAAGTTGGATAGGCTGGAGGGCAGTTGGTTTGAGGTGACGAGTGACGTCGGTCGTGATCTAGGCGAATTAAGTTCGGGAGATCGGAGAGGAATTCGACAACGTCTTGTAAAGTTCGTGAACGGAGAGTTGAGTTGCGTCGATAGCTCGAGTACCCGTGGTAGCTTGTGGTCTAGTCTGGTTTGTGGCGAGTGTCAGTGTTTGTACGTGGCAGGAGGCGATTATGGCGAGTATCGAGTCTAGTCTGGTAATTGAATCTAAATCTTTCAAGTCGTTGTTCTGGTGAGTCTTTGATCTGTTTTTAGTATTAATTACGGTCACGTAAATATTATTTAGAGTGTACGTTAATCATATAGTCTATCCTAAGTAACTAGACTAGTTATCACTATTAATAGATTTATAAATAATGATTACCTTACTCTAGCATGTAGATACTTTAATATTATGTTATTAGTATTTAGTATTATATTTATAATACTCTCACCCTATATGCCCATCACCTAATCCGCACCTTGGCAGAGACTCATCATCGGCGTTTGGCTGTAGGGAAACGGCGACAGCCTTCCGATTCACTCTACCTGCTATATATTATATTATACACCGCTACATATTGTACATTAACACACCTGACCGGTACCAGACATACAAGACATGGAAGGTCGAACCGTACTTGCTCAATCTACTAAAGTTCTATGCGAATTCAGTATCTCCAACTTGGCTGCAATGCAGACAGTAATTGTTTAATGCTAATGAGAGTACAGTAATAATTACTAATTAAAGTAATTATAGGCCAACCGAATGTTGATGATGATAACTGTTTCCTACAGAAGGTCTGGCACAGAACGCGTATGCGTTGGACTCGTTGTTCTCACCTCCCGGGCGGGGGTAGTCATTGCTAAGTACCCCTTACTGGTTTGGTACCTCCGTTCTATGAACGCTAGGGTCTGTGTCTCGCTAAAACCCCACAAAAAACAAAAAGGCCGCTGGCCACATATCTGAATCGTCACTCTTTAGCGAAACACGGGATTTGGGTGCTGAGCGGCAGATGCATATGCGGCGAAGGCGCCTCGAAAAGGGGATTATGGGAGTGAGATGACGATATTCCACTTCGGAGAATACCAAGCACAACTGCGACGAATTCTGCTACAGACCGAGTCTCCGGTACACTTGTGCTAGTTTAATTGTACGGTGTAGGCTCACATAGGATGCCGTAAGAGGGTCATGCACACTAGTACGCGTGTAGGAGTATTTTATTATAAACTTGTCTTCCTCAATGGTAGTTGGACTTCGCAGTTTGACTGCCTTCAGGTATTGTGTAAGACATGGATTTGTTTAGGGAACGTGGACAGCTAGAATTGCGGCGTCTCCCATAGGATTCACGTATTGAGGTCTAGCAGTACACGAACGCGTCATCTACTATAACTCGTTAGTGGGGTGGGGCTTTAGCTGTAGCTTAACGTAATCTTTAATAATGATTTCATAAGCGCAAGTGTAACGGTCCCTTTACCATCCCTTTACATTATACAATATACTTTTGCTTGTCCTCTTGTCTCTTCACTTTATTGTTTAATTTTATAGTATGTATATTTATAACTGTGAATTCCCATACTAACATCCTTGGTCCCCTCCTTGTCCCCTAGCTTTCTAAGTCGGGACAAGGCAGTATAGGCTTATGGGAATTCATTCCGTAGAAATGGTGGGAGAGTGTCCAGTCTGGGACGAGCTCTACAGGACCGTGCGGTGGAGGGGCGCGGTCCCTTGATGGGGAAGGCTTCGGGGGAAGCCTTCCCCATCAATAATGATTATATTTAGAAAAATCGAAAATTTTATCAACCTAGGGTCGGCTAGGAACAGTCACAACTTCAATAAAGATAAACGCCCTAACTCTACATCAGTGAGCAATAATTCAGTAAAGAATACAGATACGGTTTCAAATAAAAGTAGTGGTGCAAAAGGATCAATTAAATGCTTTAACTGTCAAAGTATTGGTCATCCCAGTTTTAAGTGTCCTAAACCAATAGTCAAGTGTAATAACTGTAATTTTATGGGACATGATAGTTCCCATTGTCCTAGATTAAGAGATCAAAAGAATACGCCAAAGGATAAAGAGGTTCTCGAGGTTTCTTACACTGAAAATAGTAATGACAAGTACAAGATAATGACAAATATTAATGGAACTGCTACAGTTTGCCAGTTGGATTTAGGTAGTGAGGCAACACTAATTCGTAAAAATAAAGCGTTACGATTAGGACTGAATTGGGAAAGCGTCGATGGCCCTTATTTAAGAGGATTAGGAAATGTTCCATATTTACCACTAGGGCGTACTCTAGTAAATATAGCTGTGCAGGGCATCTTAGAAACGGATGTCGAAGTGTTTATTGTAGATGACCACTTAATTAATTATGACGTCTTGCTTGGACATAGTTTTTTGGAACGACCAACACTTAAAATAATTAAAATTCCAACAGATTTAATATTTGAGCGAATAGGGCAAGATGTTTATTCTAAATTACATCTTTGTGCAACTTGTGATGTTGCAGTGGACATCGGTGAGATGGTATCTGTCCCCGTAAGGTCAAACGTTGCTTATACCGGAAATATCTATGTAGGCGGATCGGTAAGAGGCTGCGCGGGTCATGAGTACTATCTGTTACCGGGAGAATATGAAATTCACAATTCTGAATGTCATTTATTAGTTCAAAATATTGGTTCAAATCCTGTATGCATCAAGGAGAATGCTCTTATTACACGCGCTCAGCTTGTAGGGTCAAGTCAATCAGACTTACATGTTTTAAGTGTCGTAAATTATTTGAACAATTACGTCTCTGTCACTCCCAATTGCGGAAATCAGTTTTCGGAAAACCAAAACCGTCGATGCGCCAAATTGCTTGATAGATTTAAGGACTGTTTTTCTACTGGTATGCATGATTTGGGCTTCACCAATGTCGCAGAAATGGAAATCCACCTCAAGGATTCTGCGCCAGTCGTTTATAGGCCGTACCGGCTACCTTACTCTGAACGCAAACTAGTTCATGACATGGTCACCGATATGATCAAAAATGGTATCGTACGCGAGTCTAACTCCCCATATGCTAGTCCAATAGTCCTAGTCAAAAAGAAATCCGGTGAAAAGCGTCTTTGCGTTGACTATCGCGCACTTAACAGTCGCACTAAAAGAGATCACTACCCCCTGCCGAGAATCGATGATTTGTTGGACCAGCTCTCTGGACAATCGGTGTTCACGTCGCTTGATTTGGCCTCAGGCTACCACCAGATAGCTATAGCTGAGCAATCTAAAGAGAAGACTGCATTTGTCACACCCGACGGACAATATGAGTATAACCGTATGCCTTTCAGGTTGGCAAATGCCCCAGCAGTTTTCCAGAGAGCGATCCACAAGATCCTCAGTAAGAGCAAAGTCGGATATATAGTTATATATATGGATGACATTCTGATACCGTCAAAGAATTTCGAGGAAGGATTGGTGCGACTTGAGGAAGTGCTTGTCCTCTTACGTGAGGCAGGTTTAACTCTTAAGATGGAAAAATGCCACTTCTTCCAAGAACGTATTAATTTTCTTGGATTCGAAATAGATAAGGACGGTATCAGACCTGGAATCCAAAAGATTGAAGCAGTATCCAAGTTCCCTGCTCTCCAAAATCAACACGAGGTTAGGAGATTTCTTGGACTAGCAAGTTTTTTTAGAAGGTTTGTGAAGGGATTTGCAATAATTGCTAGGCCTTTGACGAACCTTTTGAAAAAGGACATACCTTGGAGCTGGGGTAAGCTACAAATGGAAGCATTCGAATCCATTAAAAAGCACCTAACAGAAAGACCTGTCCTGGCATTATACAACCCCAATGCCGAAACCCAATTACACACTGATGCGAGCAAATTTGGGGTTGCAGGCATCCTATTACAAAGAAAAGATTCCGATCCCTGGCGGCCAATAGCATACTTTAGCCGCCAAACTTCAGTCGATGAGATGAAATTACACTCATTTGAGCTAGAGACTCTTGCAGTCGTTTGTGCTTTAAGTAAATTCCGTACATATCTTATTGGTATGAAATTTACAATTGTAACCGACTGCAACGCGTTACGCTCGACCTTCACTAAGAGAGACCTCATACCTCGCATATCCCGATGGTGGATCCAATTCTTAGAATTTGACTGTGATATCGAGTATCGTCCTGGTGAAAGAATGTCACATGTTGACGCGCTCAGTAGGGGTCCAGTATCAGTGCCATCAGAGGATGTTCACATTCTAGACATTATGTCGATTGGCACGGAGGACTGGATCTCTACGGTTCAATCATCTGACGAAGAAGTCAGACGTATCAGAGATGTTCTAGAAGACCCAGAAACATCTAAGATAGCAGGCATTTATAAAGAGTACACAATTAAAAACGGGCGAGTCTTTAAGACGTTAGGTGAGGGCGTAACTAGGTGGGTAGTCCCAAAAGGTGTACGTTGGCAACTTCTTAAATCCAACCATGATGACGTAGGACATTTCGGGTTCGAGAAAACTTTGGATCGAGTAAAATCACTCTTCTGGTTCCCGAAGATGCGAAAATTTATAAAAAAATATGTCGCTGCATGTCTTGAGTGTGCTCACCATAAATTGCCTTCGGGAAGCAAAGAGGGATTACTTCACCCGATACCCAAAATAGAAATACCTTTCCACACTTTACATGCGGATCACCTGGGTCCGTTCCCTCGAAGTAAGAGAGGATATACGTACATACTTGTGATAGTCGACGCCTTTACTAAATATGTTAGCATTTATCCGATTCGAAGTACAAAAAGCAAAGAGAGTATCAAAGCATTAAAAACTCTCTTTAGTTACTTTGGGTCTCCCTCGCGACTCATTACGGATAGAGGCACGAGTTTTACTAGCAAAAAGTTTTGAACAACCTGTTCGTGCAATCGATCGGTGCTAAACACATCCTCAATTCTATTGCTACGCCGAGAGCAAATGGACAGGTGGAGCGGTATAACCGGACGATTCTTGCATCCCTTGGATCCATGGCTCACGGTAGGAACAAGAATTCTTGGGACGAACTTTTACCAGACATTCAGCTAGGACTGAACACTACAATTCATGACGTGACAAGAAAAACACCTACTGAATTACTGTTAGGAAGAAAGGTCACAAACCCAAACCAAGGCATATTAAATAATGTGATTGATGACATAGGAAACAGTAGTAATCAAACTTTAGAAGAGATTAGGTCAGAAGCGAGTGAACGAATTAAAAGAAATCAGGAGACAAATAAGAATCGGTACGACAAACACAGGAAAAGAGCCACGAATTATAAGGAGGGAGATCTGGTTAGGATAGCTAGGGCAGTGGTATCGGCACCGGGCCAGTCTAAAAAGTTAGAAGCAAAGTGTCAGGGCCCATACAGAATAAAGAAAGTTCTACCCAATGATCGATTCCTCGTTGTTGACACCCCTTTAACTAGAAAAGGAGCAAAGTACGAATGAATTGTTGCTATTGACAAACTTTATCCGTGGTTAAGTTTCGATGCCCCTGCTTGCTCGTCCAGCGATGAAAATGACGAAGAGAGTGAAATGAAATAAAATGAATTATTATATTCCATGCAATTAACTTTGAATTATTTGATGAGTAACTTAAAATTATATGTACATGTTCTCTCATTATTTAGAATGATTAAGTGTTAATGATGTTAAGTGAGGATGCTTTGAGTCGGGCAGGATTGGCGTTGGGATTCGCCGCCCATGAGTGGCTCAAAGCATCATCGCCGATAACGAAGTAACGGTGAAGGAAGTAACCTTACTTCGCTCGGCAATAGATATTATTATGGATTTAGTGAGATTGCTTGAAAGTCTGATATAAGTGAGGGTACTTTGAGTCGGGCAGGATTGGCGTATGAACTCGCCGCCCAGCAGTGGCTCAAGTATCGCTGCCGAAGACGAGGTGATGGCGAAGGAAGTAACCTAACTTCGCTCGGCAATAGATAAATTAGAATGTTTGAACCGGGCAGGATTGGCGTATGAACTCGCCGCCCATGAGTGGTTCAAGACATTGCGGCTGAAACGATATGAAAGCGAAGGAAGTAGCTTTCACATCGTTCAGTCATAAAATAAGCGAATATATATATATATATTTGTATTTGATGTAGTTTTAAAACTTATTTTGTAAGAATCGATCACAAATTACTAATTAATTATAATATTGTCCGCTAAAATAATAGCTAACCTACAATTATGTACAGATCCTTTATTATTTTTGTGAATATTAACACTGAATATTATATTGTATTCAAGAATGTTATTTTATAAATAGAATATGAGAATTTACAAAAATCATTACACACCGCTTATGTAATAATAAGAAACGAAGGGACTCGTTTTTGAAGGATGGCCGACTGTAACAACACTTATTTATGTGAGGGTAGGTTTATATTACAATAATAGAGTGAACAGTCAATGTATAAGTTCTGTTATAGTCTGGATTGACTTTATGATTAATGTCATACGGAATCAGTCGATGTCACTGTCAAGTTGTCAAATCATTCGATCATATTTAAAATTGTCAGTTTAACAAGTTGCCGACATGACACATTCTTGAACGAGACACCGGCGTGATAAGTTGAGGTTAGTAAAACAGTGTTAATATATTATACTGAATTGTGTTTGATATTAATAATAAATATTATTATTGCGTTGATTTATCTCTCGTTTTAATTCTATGATTCCCTTCTGAGGTAAATTACATAAGCTTGACCAATATGTGTGTGTCAGTCTGTCTATCTATCTGGCTGTCTGCTCGTGGCATCGTAGCTCGTGGTGAACAGATTTTGATGCTTGAAAGTAGGCTATTTATTTATTATTAAGGTCAGCCAACAATTGTTTACACATAGCATTCTTACACACTAAAGATATACATTTATAGCACGTGTAACAATTTCTTAAAGGCTAACACCACATGCAAAGAAAACGGTAACAAATTTAAATTTAAACTAAAAAAAAACAAAAAACATAATATAACAATGAATAAAATTAAAAAAAAATGAATAAAATGTCAAGAAATTAAACCATAGATAATTAACAATGGGATAAAATTGAGAAAATGTCGTTTTTTTTAATTTATCTTTCAGGAGAAGCAATGCCAAATTTTATACGACTCTGTGTTTTAGACTGAAGCAGTAATTTTAAAATTAAATTATTTGACGAAATAAACTTGATTTAACTTAGAAATTTAAATTCTCATTCCCTCATTACAAACAGACAGCTATCAAAAAAACTATTACAACAATAAACAAAAAAGGTGGAAAAGGTGCCGTCCTTTATCCGATTAAAGAGGAACGAATCGCGAATTAGTCATACTATGCGACCCGAGCGGTTTCCACTTTCCCCAGAGAAAAGACCACGTCTTAAGTAACGTGTTGTATTAAATTTGCTACTAACCAGGGATGCTACGATGTGCAATTTTGGATTTGAATACGGATATAGAAAGACTCATTTCGCCTTCGGCTACGATTAAGGATATAAAATTATTGCGAATTATCCGATACTTGCAGATGTACGGCTTAGGACATGAATTTATTTCGAATATTTCTGGTTACGGATGTAAGATTTTAAAAGTATTATGGAAAAGATCACGCAATCATATTATAATAAACAATGCAAAACGCGTGTAGCTAGCCTATAAAAAAAAACCATAACATGTGTCACAGACACTTCGCCCCTAACCGATTTTTAGGGTTCCGTACCTCAAAAGGTAAAAACGGAACCCTTATAGGATCACTTTGTTGTCCGTCCGTCTGTCCGTCTGTCAAGACCCTTTTTCTCAGAAACGCGTCGAGATATCAAGCTGAAATTAATATCACATACTCAGGTCTGCTATCACTCAAAGCTGTGAAAAAAACAAGTTTCTAATTCAACGCAAAAAAAAAGATACGGCGGTTTATATTGCATATTTAGAAATTTGCAAGAGCATCAAAACCTGGGTACTTCCCATTGACCTAGAATCATGAAAGGCAAGAAGTAAGGTCATGTAGCACAAGTAAAGGAAAAACTCCGAAAACCGTAAATTTTTAGTTAGTTCACATCAGGCGTCCGTCTATCCGTCTGTCTGTCAAGAACCTTTTTCTCTGGAACGCGTCGAAATATCAAGCTGAAATTAATATCACATACTCTAGTCTGCTATCTCTCAAAGCAATGAAAAAATCAAGTTTCTAAATCAACGCAATAAAAAGATACGGCGGTTTATATTGCATATTTAGACATTTCCAAGGGAACCAAAACTCAAAACCTACAGGGTATTTCCCATTGACCTAGAATCATGAAATTTGGCAAGAAGCAAGGTCATGTAGCACAAGTAAAGGGAAAACTCCGAAAACCGTAAATATCGTAAATTTGTAGTAAGTACACATCCGTCCGTCATTACGTTCGTCCGTCTGTCAAGACCCTTTTTCTCAGAAACGCGTCGAGATATCAAGCTGAAATTAACATCCACACACTTAGGTCTGCCATCTCTCAAACCAATGAAAAAATCAAGTTTCTAAATTAACGCAACAAAAAGATACGGCGGTTTATCTATACTTCTATACTAATATTATAAAGAGGTAAAATTTGTAAGTTTGTAAGTTTGTAAGTTTGTATGTTTGTAAGTTTGTAAGTTTGTATGTTTGGGGTAATCTCTGGAACCAATGAACCAATTCCAAAAATTTTTTCACTGGCTGAAAGCTACATTATTCCTGAGTGCTATAGGCTATAAATTATTTTTATAACATGTATATTAACCGAGCTATCGCAACTTTTGTCTAGCAAGTCGGAAAAAAATACCTCATAAAACAGAATAATTTGCGTGCGCTGCCTAAACAGTTGCTTAAAATTAAAAACACTATATGGCAACTTGGTTTGTCTTAATTATTTCTACAAAAAAGTCCGCGATACCATATCTCTATCTTTTATATTTTATCTTTTATACTTCTTTTATTGCATTAAAAAAATGATTTTTCGGCATATTTACGTTTGGTTGATTATTAGAGCAACAAAATATTAATTCTTATGACAATAAATTATTTCAGTATCACAAGGACATCATACAGACAAGATTTGCCATTTACAGTATGTCAATTGGTCATATAGTTTCGGAGATAATACAAAATTACTAAAACGCAAAATGCCCCTAGCGTAATTTTCATTGTGCGGAAGTCATTTATAATTTCAAAAAATATCTTCGGAGATTTTCCAAGTTTTAATATTACTCCGCAGCAAGCAATATAAATGATAGTATGTAATAGAAACTGCTTCTTAGCGAAAAAAGACCGCCTATTGTACTCTTGCATATTTTTTTGTATTGTCCTTTACTGTTTTTGTCCTATTGGTGTACAATAAAGAATATTGGGCGATGGCTTTGCAAGATATTCGTAGCTTATACATCAGAATAACACATCTGGGTCGTCATAAAGGCGCGTGTAAGAGGTTACGGGTTCGAATCCGGGCAAGTACCAATGTGATTTTTTCAATTCATATGTACTTTCTATAGTTTATCTTGGACATCACTGACATCCCGTGCCTCGGGAAGCATGTTAAGCCCCGGTTGTCATTCGTAGAACTTTGACGCTAGGGGTATTCAGAAGCCAGAAAGTCTGACCAGTCGAACCAAAGGGTATCGTCGCCCAGTTACTGGGTTGTGGAGGTCTTATAGGCAGACGCTTCACGCAAAACACTGGTATCCAGCTGAATCCGGTTCGGCTGTAAGCCGACCCCAACATAGTTGGGAAAAGGCTAGGGTATGATGATCCTCCTCACCGCACACGGAGTCACGGACATTTCGTAAGGTTCCTATGTCGGATTCGGGCGGAAGTGACGCTTGCGTGACACGGTGTAGCATACGGTGGAGGTAGGCCCCGCTTGGGCGAACCACCACCGTGTCGTTGCAGAGGCGATCGGCGCTGATTCAGGCCATGCTTCGGGGCGAGACTGAATAGGAAGCCGTCGCCTCTTGCGAAGCAGACACGCTGGAGACGAAAGCGGTGGGGCGCGTGAGGCAGCGTCAAGCTTCACGCCCCGGACAGAGACCCAGGCTGAGTTGTCGGGAGTCACAAGATGATGGCCACTGGAGGCGTGGGCCTGCGAAAGGCGAGCAGTAAGTAGCTCGCCGTCCGACTAGGACCAGACCCGTGTCGACGGCGTGTCGATGCTTCTAATAGTTACCGTGGCCCCGGAATACATAAGGGTAACCGAAGGGACATTATTGGATTTAAAGGTCTGACCCTCCTTCCCTCTTCAGGGGCAGGAGAAGTCATTTGATGATTTCCTATCCATCAAAAAAAAAAACGCCGTTGGATATGTTTTGGATGCTTTTACCATGGTCAATGTAGCTCTTTCACGCTTATACAACCCTAATAATCTTTTTGTGTACGCTCAAGATAGTTCCACAGTTAATCCGTACTAATATTATAAATGCGAAAGTAACTCAGCCAGTCTGTCTGTCTGTCTCTTCTTCTTCTTACGCCTAAACTACTAAACCAATTTTGAATGAAATTTGGTACAGACATAGTCTGGGACCCGAGAAAGGACATAGGATAGTTTTCATCCCGGAAATCCCCCGGAAACGGGAACTATTATTCCACGCGGACGAAGTCGCGGGCAAAAGCTAGTATTGCATATTTAGACATTTGCAAGGGAATCAAAACTCAAAACCTATAGGGTACTTCCCATTGACCAAGAATCATGAAATTCGGCAAGAAGCAAGGTCATGTAGCACAAGTAAACGAAAAACTCTGAAAACCATAAGATTGTAGTTAGTTTACATCCGTCCATCCTCCAGTTAGTCCGCCTGTCAAGACCCTTTTTCTCAGAAACGCGTCGAGATATAAAGCTGATATTAATATCACATACTCAGGTTTGCTATCTCTTAAAGCAGTGAAAAACTCAAGTTTCTAAATCAACGCAATAAAAATATACGGCGGTTTATATTGCATTTAGATATTTGCGAGGGATTCAAAACCTATAGGGTACTTTCTATTAACGGAACCCTCGTTGCGCGAGTCCAACTCGCACTTGACCGGTTTTTTTATATCGGACACGGTATATTTTTTATTTCGGATATCCGAAAGTTTCGGTTTCGGAGCACCATAACATTCCTGCTACAAACCAGATGCTCAGCCCTTTGAGAATACGTAAGCCTTCGTATTTCCGTTCAGTGAGCGTTTGTTTTGAATTTTGTAGCTGTCTTCACAATGTTAGCCGCGGTACCCAAGTGATTATGGTAGTAATGTAACTACTGAATGTATGTTTGGGGTTTGCGTTTATGTCAATTTCGTATACTTAACCCGTCGCGCGTCGAAGTTTGCACATGGTGCAAAGTTTCCATTGTTTAACTATTGTTATAATTTTGAAAATATATACTTAGGTAATTAGTGATATAGACATAGTTATCTTTATTTATTTACTCATAACAACACACACTTAAGTTTTTTTATAGGTAATTGCACGTACCTTCCGAATGCCGGAGCGATTATCCTTGATCTATATTGACTTCGATATGAAATACTAAAAAATGGCAACATTCGTTTGCGCACACACACACTCTCACGCCAATCGCATACACCTCCATTCCAACATGAGTCAAAAGCTTGTAGAAACAATATTTTATCACGTAGGTAACTAGTGAAATGAGAAAGAAATTTTGCAGCTAAATAACAGCAAAAAAAACCCTAACAAATGAGACAAATTGGAAGTAACAAAACTGATGAGAACGCTAAAAGCTTTTTACGTCTCTATTAGTGCAAATATATCTTTGTTGCATTTAATCGCTGTGCGCTTATCGATCTGTTCAAATACAAGGTGTATTTTTGAATCTGCAAACCCTTTCAGGTGACCATATATGTTTCTGATTCTCAACCCAAATCAGCAATAAAATGGGTAATTATTTAAAAAAATCAACTTCTTATCGGTAAGTTTGAAACTACCGTTCTTAAAAAAACGTCTTACATACACATAATATCTATATCATCATACTTAAAACTTCTTATGACCGCGCGGTCCTACACACAAGCAAATGGACACGATAATTTCATAGATCCAAAGTTATTCTGAAAAACAATAAAATAAATATTTTTGATCATTATGATATCGTATTTTTATGCTATATTACTTTGCAGTTTTAAACATGCACCTTGTATAGTTCGGTATCTACTACAGAGTTTTCCCAATACCTATTGGTAATTGCATGTCGCGTCTATTTTTAAAAAAGTTCTTTCGAACGAGTAAAACAGAAATCCGCTTTGTATTTTCGGTGTGAAAACGAAGTTTGAATATAGATTGACATTCGGTTTGTGGTTCCGTTGAAATGATTCGAAGCGACAGCGGCTAACGAGAAACATCAGACCACTCTGAACTAAATTCAATTACCACTGCAATCGTGTTTTCGATTTTTGTCACCGTGTTTATTGACTTTGTAGCTCTGTCAATGTTTTAAGAAAACTTGTTGGGGACTCGTGTTTTGAACACATACTACAAATGCGGTTTCTACGTTATAAATGATGGCAGCTAAAAATAGAATTACTTGTGTACGCGTTACTTCAGTATTGACACTAATTATGCAAGCTATCTTACTCATATAAGTATAGGATTTAAAGTAATGATTTGATTAGTCCCACTTCCTATTTTCTCCATCATTAGTCGGCTAATTATGGCTAATTAGTGAAAAGTCATGGTCTGCGGTGGTAGCAAATTATGATGAAAAAAAAATGTGTTTCCTTCATTAATGATCCTTGGGTAAGAAAAACAAATGTTTGGCTGAGATTGTGACGAAATTGCTTACCTATTTATTTTTTTGTATGGAATTTAATACAATTTACTGTTTTAACATGCGTACAACTAAGCTACAGAATAAAAGCTGATTTGGTATCAAAATAGCTAGAAATTGTAAATCGACAATTCAAGCGGACTAATTCGCGTCCAAAAGCGAGTCACTCAAAACGTGTGTATTTCTATACCTATTCAAACCCAAACTGAGCCTAAACACACAAATTCATCCATCATGTCCTCGTTCCGAGTCCTCAAAACTACTGCTAATGCGTGAGTCAAAACGATGTAACTTTAATACGATATCTTGTGACATGCAGTATGTACATATCTTGTATAGTCGTTAACCTCTAATGATGGCATATCACTGTCATTTGTATTAATTGGGAATCTGTGCGGTTTGAGTGAAAATTGGATGACATTGTTAAGGTTTATCAAATGTTTGGCAGAAGGTAGCAGTATTGTTAATTTTTAGTCCGATTTTACTTTCGATTTTATTGCGTCGTCTTTTACGTTGTTTTTAAGTGTTATTTAAGTGCAACCCAAATATAGGTAGGTATGTCATTTAGCTTTTAAGCACGCACTGGCCACAACGCGTCGAGCAAATAACATAGAGCAAAAATTGCACAAAAAACATGTTTAATTTTTGTGTAAAAAATTACTGTGTAACTCAACTCACTTTTGTGTACTTTGGTATTGGCACAATGGAAACGAAAACTATTTAATTAGAAAGATTGACCTTCATTTATTTATTTTTTAAACTTTGAACCAAAAAACTTCGGTTGGAATCCAGTTACCTAGTTAATAGTTTTATGTAAAGTCGCATTTACCACGTTAACATTTCATATTTCTCTTTATACGATCTAAATCGTCTACTTTGCAGATTTTCTCACACACAAGTTCAAAAATTCTTTGCAGAATCAGCCATCTTTGAAGAAAATAAATGTCATTAGTTACGAGACGCTGACGTACCCCCAAAACTAATTGCGGGCGTTTCTTCTAGAATGATGACTGTAGTTCGTTTTACTTTTATATACTGAAACGATGTCATTAATTAAAAGTTAGGTGATTAGCGCCAAATAAGCTATTCAAGGCAGCGAACACCGAACCCTTTGTCAACCGACTCTGAGGAAACTTCTGTAAATTGATTCATTTATTATGCTTTATTCTTAAGTCAAGCGGTAATTTATTGATTATCTGCTTTTAAAATTGTTGTAGGCGCGTCTAGGGTTGGTGCGAGAAACTTTTCCAACTTTTGTATTAATAAATAAATATCATGAATATCATGATGGATCATAACCCCACCTAAGTAGGTAAGTAGATAACACCACCTCTCATAAGAAGATGTCTTAATTCGATCAAATTCAAATGTGACCAGACTATCAACACATAGGTACTCACAAAAAGGTTATCTTGGGCAATATAGACATCATTGAAGGTAAATACATTGTGAGCAAAACCTATAATTATAATGAATATAAAACATTTATTGATGAGGGAGGGACGTACCCGATATTCAATTAATTTAATTATATGAGGAAATACTAAATCAAAATGTTGTTAGAGTTGTAGAATTTAATTGAATATGTTAATTAAACATTTTGCGGCTATCGAATTATAATCTGAAATCACTAAAACTTATGGAAATATAGTGATTTAAAATTTTAAACGATTTTCTATGTTCTGATTTCGATAAAGCCTGATTTGATTATATTTATCTTGATATCAATGGTATGTTGTATTGTTTGTGTTTGTGTGTTTTATTACAACGAAACTAGTGTATGTTAAAATTTTTTACAAATTGTACAACTCATTTAATTATGGTTTTAAATTGTATTGAAATTCTGAAGACTTTTAAAATACTTTAGGCTTATAATATATTTTACCCGCGACTTTAGTTGTTGCTCCACTCTCGTTGATCGTAGCGTAAAGATATGTAGCCTCAAACTTTTTAAAATTTTAAAAATACTTATTCAAAATAATTTCAAGCATAAATAAAATAGCCTGTGTTACTTTGGGATAGTTTTCAATCAGTGAAATTTGCTATCGGATCATTACTTCCAGAGATTACTTCATGCAAACAGACACATGTCTTACCTCTTTATAAATTCAGTAACAGAGATGGCAAGTACCTATAATTCAATATAATTCAGGAGCTTATTAAGACCATACTTATATGTTTAACAATATCGACCTGATCAATTCAAATAATTTTAAAAATGGTTAGTACTTGAGTGGGGTAGAGGGCTGGTCTTTAGGAGATTTTATTTATTCGACTGTTAGCAGTCAAAATCTTTTTTTTTTTTTATTCTTTTCCATATTTATATCTAGGTCACCGCGCCTTTTATAGAAAAGTTGTAATTGTGTCTAGTGATTACCAAAAAAAAATATTAACAGTAACAAATAGTATACGTTTTTTATATAATTGAAACTGTGCTGCAAAGGAACTACATTCTATGTTCACAAAAGTATACCTACTTGCACTTAAGTATGATAGCCGTCCATAATTTACCATAATTCGATCGTTAAGAGAATCTGGCAAGTAATATCTACTTGGGAACCAGGAAGGTCTATCAATTAGCCGGCCCATTGACGCGAAAAAACTGCCACCCTTATAAAGGTCGTCCTCACAAAATTCCGTGAACATTTATTTACGTAATTTTCATTATTTTAATGACGACGTTTCGTTTTACGCTTACTGGCGAATTTAAATTGATAATATTTTTTTTTAGCACTAGTCAAAGTTTTTCGTGGAAAAGTTTAAATATAATATAAACGTTTGCTTTGGCTTTGGCCGCAAAAACTTTCATACATAATTTTACCCCGAATAGGGATCATTTCCAAAAATAGTATTTCTCTAATGAATAAATTACTCTGCTTATGTTTAAAGTTTTAACCGTTCCTGCTGTAAGTTATTTTTCATCATTAATCCTGTATTTTTTACAAAGGTTTTTACTAAGAAGATTGTACTTTATGACTATCGACATTTCGGTAAAGTTGACAGTTAAAACAGTTTATTTAATGACGCAATAAAAACTATTTAGAGCACAAGTTCTTTCTAACCTCCTAACTAATTTAGCAGCCAGGATTAACTTGGAGTCGACAACTAAAAACATAGTTCAAAATTTGATGGCAACTTGCAATATGAATTGTTCATTAAATACACATAAGTTATTTAATTTAACTTAAAATATACACACCTCGTCTGCGGTTTGCATAAATCAATTTGTTCAGAATTTCGTAAATAACACCATACTTAACAACAAAAATATGATATTGTGATGTTATAGCTAACAAAACCACACGCTGTGAATTTTCAACGTAATTCAGACCTTCAGTAAACATTAGATTGCAGTGAAAAGGTCAAACTCAGCAGAACTAAAACTAATGAATCATATCGTGACAAATGAAACATAAATATACATCACTACTAAATCAGAGTATTTCTTGTAGGTAAGCCTGCAAGAAGTGGCGAAAGGGCCATAAAATATGAAGTTCAACAACTATTACTAGAAAATAGCGAGTGGGAGCCCGAACGTCGAAACAAACTTGGATCGTTTGTGGAGACGCGATAGTGAGACAGATGGTGCCACCAAGATAGTTTCGAGGAGGTTCGTCTTCTTAATGCGTCAAGAAAGTCTCAAGTAATTTCACTGAGGAACTCTCCACTAACCTTCAGTTTGTAAGTAGCTTTTAGGAGATGTATTACTAAAAGTTGGGCTGTATTATGCCTCAACTCTAAGACGTCTCGTTAGTTGAAATGATGTACGTACTGCGTTATCTCAGGATTTTTATGATAAGTCCGTGATTAGCAGGAGGAAAAACTTATAGGCAGCAACTACAGAGAAGACAAACCCATAACTTTGGTAATCGTGTCTTTGTACCCACTAAGATGTTTGAAATTCACATTTCGTTTGTCCAATTTTCCTGTAGCACAGTACTTGCAGGAAAATTGGACGTAAATAATAAAAAAGAAAATATTGATACTGAAATAAGCTGTCTTTGAGATACGAACGGCAACTTTGTAGTCTGTTTTCCGTGTTTCATCCACATCTTGGTATTTTCTTCACATATCAAAAGCAACAGCAATAATAATTTACACGACACGTAACGTGTACGATACGGAAAACATAACGAGTATAACAATAACGATAATAACGCGAGTGTTCACTGTGGTGTACAGATAGCACAAATTGGTGCAAATTTACAAAAGAAACAAGCACGCTGTAGGCACACGCAATGGGAGTATACAGGGTGTATTAAATTTTGCGACATTGTTACGAGACAAGTCTCGCTATTGTCATTTTTTTCGTAATAGGCCATTCGGTAGCCTTGTGTGTTTTGGGAAAGTGTAGTACATGTTTGTTATATAACAGGTGGAGATTAACAAGCTTGTTGATACAGATGGACATTTAATTCTTAACAATCAAAGAAAGATTTAGAATACAATGTGTTGTTTTAGCAAATTTCTCTGGAATAAGTTTTGAGATAAACGGTACTTAGCACACTTTACCCTAAATTATGTTCCTGCTTCAGTCTTGCGCTCAGAGTTTGATACCTGTGCGTCAGTAGCTGAAATATTACTTAGATAAGCATACCGCATGCTAAGTAACATTGATTCTCTACCTGCAGAGTTGCTTAATCTGCTCTAATTATATTATACGAACATCTGGACTGGCAGTCACAGGTTATGACAGGGGAAAATAATGAATTTTAATTCCAGTAATACATCATGAAATAACATTTGGAGCAGTTACGACCCCCGGAGTCAAGAGTACTTTCTGGATTAACATAGGCACAAGTAAAGGAACGTAGGTAAATTACATAAGAACTTTGTATGCATGAAACTTTTCAAAATATTTCATTGTTTTTTTAGAGTCCTGTAAAATTAGAACACTCGTACACATGTATACAACGTAATATTTTAAAGTCACACTTTTAAAAATGTTTTAGAACTGCACGCGACTCTAGGCATAAGTACGCCTAATGCTAAACTTCTGACATGCCACTTATAGTATACTTATATCATATCTGTACATATTTTTCTAGGGTTCCGTACCAAAATGGTACAAAAGGAACCCTTATAGTTTCATGTCCGTCCGTCGACCATCCAAACGGTAATTGCTAGAAAGATGAAACTTAGCTTAAATATGTGTATTCACAACGTCGACAAAGTGCTAAAATAAAAGTACGAAAAAAAAATTTTTTTGTACCTCTCGTACACCTAACACACATTATTAGACAGGCCTTGTAAAAATATTAAGATATGCGATTTACGATTTTTTGATTTAGGCATCTGTTTGAGACATAATACAAGAAACTTTAAAGCACTTTTTTTGTCGAAAAAGTAAAAGCGTTAACGTCTAGTTCGTCTTTTATATAGAATCATATAAAAACCCAAGGTATTTTCTAACCTGCCTAACCTTACGTAGGCGGAATCGTCAATAAATAACTTTAGTATCGTGTGCTACATCATAATGATTTATTACCTGCAAAATTCCACTCATAGGGCGGTCACGGTCTTACGTGGTACTCCGTAGCCCGAGGTATCGACCAAATAAGGGGTCTGGGAATTCTCTCGGGTACAGGTGTACCGAAATGCTTCGCATGACATAATAATGAAGCTTTGTAAATGATACCAACGAAGTAGTCATTGCACCCTAGGAGTAAATAGTTCGTAACGTATTGATGGCGATCTCTAAAAATGACTTTTTCAATAAATACTGACAATATTTAGCTGTTGTCATTATGCATTGATACTTTTGTTAAAACTTAATCTTGCAAACACATTCTATCGTTAAAGTGTCATCTGTAAACAAAAAGTTCTGTTTCGACCGACGAAGTTTAAAGAATACACAAAATCCATTCATAACAACTTTCAAACCCACATCAAATGTTTTGACCTCGCAGACCCAAAGCAGGAGATTTTTCTAAGATAAATAAGGGACGCAACCTTCTATTTAATATTTCAACAAACACATCCCCACGTTTATACAATATACATAGGAGTTAAAGTCACGTAGATGGGCACTTTATCTTCGTTATAGTGATACACGAACACCAGGAAAAATCAGCAATCATGGAGTGGCGGTATTTTAAAGAGGGTCCTTTAATATGAGGGTAACTTTTGGAAGTCCGGTAATGTAGAAGCAAAAGGTATGAATTTTTAAAGTAGGAAAGTGCTTACGGCCGTTTTGTGAGAAGACAGACATGAACCACTCTGAAATTTAAAGGTTAATTAAGCCTGTGGTTTTAGAATTGTCTATTTTAGGCCGGCAAACTAGAAAAACGGTAATTAGCTAGTCTTGCAAGTAAATTCAAAAAGGACACATTTTGTAGACTTTCTGAATTCATTCATACAATCCACAATACACAGAACAGCTGAGTCTAGATTCCAAAACTGAAGCTTATAAAGCGATAACATATTTTCTACACGTATTCTACATTCATAAGAACAACCATTTCTCTTTTCGATCAGACAAAACTGTAATCCAAGAAAAACGGGCAAGAAATATTCGGGACGCAATAGCATTAAGTGTGCGACATGTTGCGACGCATAAGCTATTTATTGGATCATGAATTAGTTAAGTTGTAAACTGGGGCGGCCACAGCTGGGGCTGAACAGATAGTTCGGAAGCTTGCCGTCCTGTTTTTTTAGTGGATCCAAAGTGGATCCAACCGGTGTGACATATGGCGGTACTTATCCCTCCAAACTACGGTAATTTCTGAGATCCAATTCAAAGATTGAAATAAAGACTCGTCGTCAATGGTGTATACCTCATACATAATGGAATCTGTTCTACAGGGTTTTTGGTGTCAACGTACAAATTTTCACTTTGCAATTTTGGATAAGGATCAATTCACACTATTTGGCAAGTGTTTAAAATTAACTACGATATAAACGAAAAAAGAAATGGTAGCTAAGGAGCTTTCCGTCATAGAAAAACGTCAAACAGGACTATTATCAACTGAAACCATTCGTTAAAAATTTCCTAAACCTTAAGTTATCTTATATAGGTACTTATAATACACTAGCTTTTGCCCGCAGCTGCGCCTGCGCGAATGTCGAAACTTCCATCCCCTATTTCACCCCTTTAGACCTTAAGGGGTGGAATTTATCAAAATCCTTACTTAGCGGATGCCTACGTCATAACATCTACCTGCATGCCTAATTTTAGCCCGATCCGCCCATGGTTTGGGCTGTGCGTTGATAGATCGCTATGTCAGTCAGTCAGTCACCTTTGAGTTATATATATTTAGATAGGTACTTTAGTTGTAGCTTAACATAATCCATCTCGATATTCCATTAATTATGAAAAAAAAAAACGCCAAGTAACGATAGTAATCCGAATTTCAGTAGCTTATGTAACGTTTAGTTTTTGTACGCGGCAATAGTATATATTACTTTGTTTTTGTCATGGAACAAAGAAGCTTATTAGACGCAAGTTTGAAATAGCGATAGAATTTAACGTTATTTATAAACAAAAAAATAAGCTATAGATTTGATTAGTCACTTAGCCTAAATTCACTTCAGGTGATTTTTTGAGAATAGTACTGTAGTCAAGGACCTGAAAAAAGACAGACTAAAATAAACGAGTAAAGTTGAGAAAGACCCACAATTTAATTTGTTAAACTTGACCTACTCATACACATAAACCGGTCCGAAAATCCGCACCTGCCAGTGTCAGTAATGCAAGTACACAAGCACACCGACCATTACATGCTTCACCAGTGATTAGAAGATGTTCATCCGTAATTTTTTTAAGCCCGTTACTGAAGTACTTGATGAAAATTTTAAGCTTAAAATTGCACAGAATTTCGTTTGGATTGTTTAGTTTTAAAAACAATCGTCTAGATTTACAATATTAGATCCTAGGATTCAATATTCAATAATGTCGTGTTGTCATCCAAGTTGTCACTGAGTGCCATATTGGATGTGACAGTTTTATTGAAACAATGTGAACCGGAAATATTTTATCCCGATATCTCTTTTGCATTTAGATGTTGGTTTGAAATTGTTTGCACTTTCAATTGTGATTTATAAAGACTTGGTATGTAGAAGTTAATAATACAGAAAGTTGGCTTCTACGAGTTAACTTTTTTTCTTGCCTTCAAAACTAACACAAACATTATGTGTCATCAATTAATATTAATTAAAATAGCATGTAACTGCCTATCTGATTAGATTAGCTTTAGAGGTACAACTATTTCGTTAAACGCAATATACACGCACATTTTGATAATTTTATCAATAATGTTATCAGGATACTAATTAACAAATTTACTAATACAAAAGGGGAAGAATTTAATATACCAAATTTTTCGTTACATACTTAAATGAATAATATGGACATAAATCTTGATTGTAATACACCATAAACTGCTAACTATTGCTCTATTTTTCATTCACGAGGTTTTCATTAAATCCATACTAATATTATAAATGTGAAAGTGTGTCTGTCTGTCTGTCTGTATGTTTGTCTTTCTTTCACGGCAAAACGGAGCGACGAATTGACGTGAATTTTTAAGTAGAGATAGTTGAAGGGATGGAGAGTAACATAGGCTACTTTTTGTCTCTTTCTAACGTGAGCGAAGCCGCGGGCAAAAGCTAGTAAATTATAAAAGATACAAGATCTATCACGAGAGTTACTTTCTACCACTGTTGTCTAAAATCAGCTAAAGTAATATACGAAATCACCAGTTACCAACCAACCACGGTGCAAAAACAAGAAGAAACACAGAAAACGCAATCATGGCAGCTAATACCGTATAACCGTCCATAAAAATAGCGTTTTCAGTACTAAAAAGTGAAACAGCTGTTCAGAAACGGCACTCAGTACTCCTAACGAGCGCTGAATCCATTAATTATCAAAACAGAAAGGTTTTTGCTCCAAAGAGCCGGTAACTGAAGACCGCAATTAAGTACAGAGAATAAATAAATTAAAAACGGCGTCACGGCAGGAAATATAATCTGTGCTTGATTAATGGCGGCCTAGAAGACCTTCAAACGCCTTAAGAAAAGGGTGGCTGCGAACCTGGTTAATGAAACACTAATTATAGCCACTGTTGATTCTGGCTTTAAGGACTCCTAAGAGGTCATATGGAAAAAATACCGTCATAAGGAACTACGTATTCATAAATTTCAAATCTTTGAATTACGTAAGGTAGAAAGTGAAAAGTTTATTCGTTATAGCCTCTATGACGAATTACTTTATTTAAAGTGTTTTCATTCTCGATGTATGGAACTCCGAAAGTATGCTATGACGAATTACTCAAGTACCAATGTAACTTTTTGAATTCGTTAAATATTTTCTAAAGATAATCTAGGTCATTATGGACATCGGTAAGGAGAGAACCTGGACTTATAAATAATCAATGTAAGTCCAAAATCGCCATTCCACCTGGTAATCAAAGGTCGTGCCTTTTTTGAATGAGAAAGAGCCTTTTTGTCCTTCAGTGGGACTATTTGTCCTTTATACTGGTTTTATAATAGATTCTTATGATTCTGCATAAACTAAATCTAATAAAAAAATATTCTGCCTCTTCTAAACTATCAATAAATCTTTACCTTTAGTTGATCTTCAGCACTATTTTAGAGATAACCTTCCAGTCTTTTGAGTCATTCTTGTTTAGTACAGCTTTAATTGTCTTTGTTCAACAAAATTGTTCCAGCAGTAAAATAAAGGGCTCATGCGCAAAACGTCTCTTTCGCAAAATGTCCCCTGGTCGCAAAACGTCTCTTTCGCAGAATGTCGCTTTCGTAAAATGTCTCTTTCGCAGAATGCCTCTTTCGCAAAATGTCTCTTTCGCAAAATGTCGCGCCTGGGACTTAGAATAAAATTTAGATTTTCATAACAAAAATCATTTATTAAAATTATTGTGCAATTGTGATGTTAAAATTTTGGTACTTAAATTTACTTAAGTATGTATTCCAAATAAAAACAATATCAATAGGTATTAAACATTTTACACACATTCAAATATTAGATCAAAAGAATCAATACTGATGTAAACCTATCCACAGATAATATAATAGGAGCTATTACTAATATAATAACTAAACATTTAATAAGTATTGCAAATAAAAATATTTTTATACCATTTTTAAAATGGTTAAAATATATATATATATATATATATATAATATTAAAATGTCAAATAAATATTGGCATTATAATTTACTTGAGTTATTATCAAATATTGGTACTGGTATGTTGTAGTCGATCTACGTTCAAATAAGACTTTCGTGCTCTATATAATTTGTCTTTAATTGATCTAAAGAGATTTGTTTGAGAGATTTGTTACGAATTTTTATATAATTTTCTTCGTTCAAAATATATATATACTAGCTGCTGCCCGCGACGTTGTCTGCGTGAAGGCTTCAGCTCCGCCCCCGTAGGTGACAGCGTGATAATATATATGTAGCTTATAATTATGTTGACCTTTTCAATTTGAAAGACTAAACAATCAAAAATAACAGAAAAGGAGAATGTTCAAATCTAGCATCGCTTTAAAATAAGAGGGCATAGCCACAAAAATGTACTCATAAATCATAACATAATATTTTACCTTTCCTAAAATAACTTCATGGAAATCTTTTTAGGGGTTAATATTTTATATTTAATTAGTTATTTATTCGACTTTGTTGCATTCTTCCTTTAATGACGTGCTTAAGTAAAAGCGGTGTTGCCAATTTCATAAACTTTCCCATAATCAGTCTTAACTGATAGTATTACATATTTTATTTTTAAGAGCACACGTTGATGTCTCAAAAATAATTACGAATATTACATTCATTTGCGTTACCAACAATTTATATTTAATTAACATTTCTAAAATAATGTTATTTTACTAACAAAAAGTATTTAGGTGTTTAAGTTATCACTTATGGTTGATTTTTATCAGCTGTGGGCAGCACTGCCACGGAAATTCAAATGTTAACAGTCAAAATTGACACTTTCAAGTAAAACAAAGCGACGAATATTTTTATTGAAAATTGAGTTTATTTTGCGTTATTAGATAACGAATCATTGCGGTTAGTTCGTGTACAGCAGACTCTTCCGATTTCTGCGCGATCAAGCAATCTTTTCAAAACTTTCGTACGTCGACGTTTTTACGACTTCGGATCGTTTCTCTCTTTAGGCAGTACCGACAATTTTGTTAGAATAAAAATAACACGCTGTGCGGACTGTGCCCCCCTTGCTCTGAAACATCCTCTACCCCGTCGCCAACTGGGGGAAGCAACGGATGCAATGGTTACAATTCTACGATACTGGATTAATCCGGCAACGGTTAGTATCTTATTATATTGTATTTACACGTTTTTTTGACGTTAGTGTAGTAGAAAATGAGCGCATTATTGTTATATTATCAACAATATTATACGTTATTATGGATAATACCAAAGATGGTCCAAGTCAATAGCACTATTTGTATTTTGTTGTACAGCTAACTGTAACAGCAGATAACGAAAAAAACTATTTGAAAATCCTATTAGAATCATTTTCGGTTTCCACGCGGACGAATTTCCTATTAAACTAATGCTAAGACCAATCAACAATATGTAATAATATTTATTATATTTATTTTCAGATGTCAGAAGAACATCCTCTTCTCTCAGGAATGTTATATTATACTCGAATGAGCATCTCTAAACTCTTGAAGTGTAATGTGTGTTGAACGAGCTTATGGACATCAACAGCTAAAACATACAGAGTATTTAGAATAACCGACCAACTCTGACAATTCAGTTGTGCTTGTAAATAATCTAAGTGAAATAAATGCCATTGACTTTTGAATATTTTTATTTCCACACAAACACATTAATATTTTAAATGTTTAATTACACGCATTGCAATGATGACTAAAATAAGATTTTGTCTGTTTACAATAATAAATTAGTTTCAAATGGTTTTTACAAAAAGAACCCTTATAGTTTCGTCATGTCCGCCCGTCCTCGTCTTACCGCCTTAAACCTAACCCTTTGTGACCAAGCGATAGCCGGCTGTCGCCCTGCTATTGTCTTTATTGTGTCTTGAATCATGTAAACATCATTTTAAAAATAAATTATAACAATTAAAAAGGGGATAGAAAACCCTATTCTATGCGGGGCCTGTTTATTTTCTACTCTTTATGCCTATAAGCCACTTAGATTTAGTATGACCTAATTACCATTTACTTGGGAACTTTCCTTGGTTTGTTTAAAACTATTCCGTTTTGTTTTATGAGAATAGAAATCATAATATTGTTGTAATTTGTACTTTTTTGGTAGAAGTTATGGTACATAACTAACCTAAAAACTTGCACATATAAATCAAAATTCAACAAAAACCCCTAAAAATATGTAGATAATTTTTATTTCCTTGGAAAGTACGACCTCTCCCCTCTTTTATATTCAATTTACACTAAGATTACATTATTTTTTATGCGCAACGGCGTCCTATAGTATGGTGGTCAATGTCCTTTATATTTCCTCGTAACCACGTTAAATTCGACCAAGCACACAATAACTAATAGACAACGCAGGTAACCCCCGTTTCCATAGGTTGAGGCGGCGACATCGGTACCCATAACATTACATTTTGTGAACGAAACCATAGCGCGATCTAATTCGACGCCAACGCCATCTAGTTAGGAAAAAGGAAGCATTTTTATATGTTGAAAAATTATTATGACTTTAAACTATTTTAATATAACATAAATGGCTGTGAGTGAGTAAAAAAAACAGCTAGTTTTACATCACCATTTTTCATCATCATCATCATCATCATCATAATTAGGTATACAACGACATGAACATTTATATATTACTTACAAAGCAATAACCACACAGATAAATACCGAACAAAACTATTAACAGTCAATGTTTATTCAGTACTTCAAACATGAAATTGATATCAAAGTGATGATCATCATTGAACCGACTTTAAAAAAAAGTAGGTTCTCTGTTCGACCTGTTTGTATGGGTGTTTGAATGAGCCGATTTTGATGCGATTTTCAGTAAAGTGTTCGTTACATTCTGGGGAATATAACACTAATGGATTTATTTAACCGACTTCAAAAAAAGTAGGCTCTCTGTTCGACTTGTTTGGCATGTTTCTCCGCCTTCATCGTGTGGAGGTACTCCCAGCTTAAGTTATTTTATACATTAAAATCAGTGATAGCTTTGATTTCCACATCAGATGATTCTAATCTTCGATCTTATAAACCAGGAAATCCCTATCAGAACGAACAACTTTTGCTAAGACGTCATTCTTATTTAATGTGATATGGTGTAGTTGGGTGCTTGGTAGTTAGTTCCACATTAGGTATTCAAGATCTTCAATTTTGTACGTCAACAGAGAGTGCTCATCAGGCTTAACAACTCTTGCTAAGACGTCATTCTTATATATGATAGGTGTTAAGTGTACGTAGCTGGGCTCATGGTAGTCCACATCAGGTGTTCCAGATCTTAAATTTTTATACGTCAACAGAGAGTGCTCATCAAGCTGAACAACTCCTGCTAAGACGTCATACATATATATGTTATGGTTTAGCTGGGCTCATGGAGTTCCACCTCAGGTGTTCCAGATCTTCAAATTTATTCTCTCAACAGAAATTGCTTATCACGTGAAACAATTTTTGCTACGATATCATTTTTGTACCTCTTATAGTTTAGCTGGTCTGATGCGGTCCTGCACCAGGGGTTCAAGTTTCCAGAATAAGTTATAGCCTATATGTCGCCCGGACTTAATACCTATACAACAACAAAAAAAAAATCATTGAAATCCGTTGAGTACTTCCGAAGATAGCTGCGACGTCGTCAGCGTGAAGGCTCCAGCTCCTCTCCCGTAGGTGATAGCGTGATAATATGTAGCCTATGTTTTGACCCGACCTCTTAGTAATATCCCTGCAAAATTTGAACTAAATCCATACAGTACTTTTTGAGTTTATCCCGGACATACATACAGACAAACAGACAAACAGACAAACAGACAAAAATTCTAAAAACTATATTTTTGGCTTCGGTATCGATTGTAGATCACGCCCCAATTATTCTTTTTAAAAAATATTCAATGTACAGTTTTGACTTTCCTACGATTTTATTATATGTATAGATTTTTGGAATAGGTACATACTTAAGTAAATTTAAGTACCAAAATTTTAACATCATAATTGCACTATAATTTTAATAAATGATTTTTTGTTTTAAAAATCTTAATTTTATTCTAAGTCCCTGGCGCGACATTTTGCTAAAGAGACATTCTGCGAAAGAGACATTCTGCAAAAGAGACATTTTACGAAAGCGACATTCTGCGAAAGAGACGTTTTGCGACCAGGGGACATTTTGCGAAAGAGACGTTTTGCGCATGAGCCAAATAAAGCTACCAATACTATTTCTTGGCTTAGCAAAAGGTCGTACAAAGGTACATAGCAATTCCTAATGAGATAACAGTACGTATGTAAGAATGATGGTTTCATTTAGACGCTACGCAGAATAAAATGCGTAGTAGGGTGTAATAACAGGCAACCATCTGGCGATGTCTACCACTTAGCTCTCTGATTACAAACAACGCAACATTAATTATGTTTTTGCTTCCAAAGATACTGAAGTAATTTACGTGCCCTCGTTTTTCGACGAAATAAATGTTTGTAATAAGTCTGCGGTGGGCTCGTGCTTATAATTGTTTGTATAGGTGTCAGGCAATATCTTCGGATACAATCTATAATTTACGAGGCTTCGCTTGTGGCTTTGGCGCAGATCGATCAATGAGGCGATACACAATTTGGGGTGTCTCGTAGCAGTGATGTTTTTTTTTCTAAGAAACACTGGGTAATAGATCATTGCTACCTGTTATACTGCCAGTGACTTACAGTCATCAAGAGCAATTAAAACCTCCAAAGTGCAACCAGTACAAGTAAAGAGCTATTACGATTTGCAAATAATTAGCACCGCAGGGTTGTTATGTTAACGATAGTCACACTGTAATTTCAATGGTGTTTTCTTTGGTATAGAGTAGCTACACAATACAATATATTTCTGCCTGTCAATTAGTAAAGAGGGTTACAAATCGTAAATCACTACCCGATTTATGTGATATCTATAATAAGTTGTTGTCGGCAGTGGCGACTTTTGCCGTTATTATGGGCGCAGATAAAGTTGTGGAATAAAAAAGATTTTATTTCCAATCTCAATCATTGGTTTTGTCATAATGAGGCTACAATAAGAAAGACAGACAGACAGAGTTACTTTCACATTATAAAATTAGTTTGATTGTTATTCATTGTCATCTACCTACCTATCTTTACAGTATTACCTACCTACCTATCTATTAGTCAACGCACAGTAACGGCTCGAATCGGGAACACCGATAGGCCCGAAATTCTGAAGCAAATTACGTCACAACAGTCATCTTTCATTGGATATCTGATCCGAGAACAAGAGTTGTGGGTAATCCGTCACAGAGATATAGCGGCTGTTATAGCCACTTTATTAGCGTTTGTTGGGAAAACATTGCAATTAAATGTCTGGTCGTAATTTATGGGCAGTCAAATTAACAGCAGTATCTCCAATGACATTTTTATGGGTTTGCTTAACTAAATTGTGGATCTTAGTTAAGTACGTATCGAGAGCTTAAAAACAAGCGTATGGTCAACAAATTCTAGGCATTTGTTTATGAAATGAAGATATAAACGTGAAGGTTCATAGTCTCTACACCAAAATATTCAAAGTGCCGGAAAGGACGAAATTGCTTTGGGCACAGCCACATGCATAACAGTGGACTGGTCTTCACAAATGTAGGTCGGCATAAACCTTCCCGACAACATCACGGCATCAACATCTCAACGATGAACTCTATGAATAAAACCCAATTTTGCCTTTTTGCCTTGCCCAGCCCAAGAGCTCTTCATACTTAGTATGAGGAATCTCGTTTAAATATTCAATTAAACAAGTAGTTTGTTTAAATAAACTGCGGAGAAATGCAAAGGGGAAACTTAACTCGGCTCTTTTTAATGGCCGGCTCAGTCTACAGGACTGAGCGATCTGAGTCAATTATCTCAATCATTGAAGAAGTAATAATCTTTCATTCACTTCAAATTTCAATCGGTCGCCTTTAATCTGCAAGAGAACATTCAGCAGAATAAGAATTGAACCGTCATTGAGGGACCCATTTCATTATACCTTAATCTCATTTTTACCTGAGCATGATTCTAACAATGGCTGTGGAAAACGTATAGAGTTTATTTTAAGGCTGAATGTTAATTAAAACAAATCAGTCGTTAATCTGTAACGAGATCTTCAGAGTGTGTCTATTCACGTTGCTAGTGGAGCACTTAATTAAGAAGTTAGTTCGCACACAGGAAATTTGTTGCTGGGGCACTTAGGCATAAATCTTTAAGTATACTGGCGAAGTTGAGATAGTGTGTGTTAGGGCAAAGTGTTCAACACTTTAATTTACATAGCTTAACAGGCGTTGCGTCCTTTGCGTCTGCCTACTTAAAAATAGATAGGGAGCTACCACTCTTGCAAAGATAGAAGCTTGGATACAAATGTAATGTAAGCCTAGGAGTTTCTAAAGATCAAAGGCATTGTAATATCCAAAACTTGGGTAGACTTTTCGGTGGCTCCCACGAAAATAATCACAGTACAGCATGATCGATATGTATAAGTATTTAAAGTTATTTTGAAGCCATGATTATTAAAAAAAGCTTTTTTTAAAAAAAAATAACCGACTTCAAAAACTAAAAGCTCAAAAATAACTATTTCGGAAGTCGGTGGCAACACAAATCGACCGGCAGAAGAGAAGCCACCGACTTCCGAAATAGTTATTTTTGAGCTTTTAGTTTTTGAAGTCGGTTATCTTTTTTTTAAAAAAGCTTTTTATTTTTTACTTTTTAGTTAGAGTCTCAGTGTCTGACTACGTTTTAGGGTAGCACTCAAAATAAACTTATAATCTTATAAAAATCTACAATCCAAGAAAGCAAAACGCGATCTATGCGGGCAACGTCACGGGATATCTATTAGTGTTATATACTAAAACCTTCCCCAGAATGTAACAAACACTTTGCTGAAAACCGCATCAAAATCGGTTCAGCCAAACGCGAGATAATCGCGGACAAACATACATACATACATACATACATACATACATACAGGTCGAACAGAGAACCTACTTTTTTTTTGAAGTCGGTTAAAAAAAAGAGTTGAAAAAAATAATAATAAAGATCGTCAATTTGTAAATTACGATTGTCTACGTGTCAGCGATCACATTTCATCATTTCAACATCTGCCATTATTAAGGAAATAATTAAATTATAAAATACTAGCTGTCCCCCGCGGTTTCACCCGCGTTATGTTAGGTTTTTGGTTACTGCCCTCCTCCCGTGCGTGATGTTATGTAGCATGTCTTATTCTGATGTAAAAGCTATAAAGTTAACTATAAAGTTTTATCAAAATCCGTTCTGTAGTTTTTGCGTGAAAAAATAACCAACATTAATACATACAAATCTATCCTCTTTATTATAATATTAGTCTTGATAATAAAAAATATATACAACATAACATCAACAACAACTAAAGACAGAGTCAGGGTTAACATCATCATCATCTCCCTAGCCTTTTCCCAACTATGTTTGGGTCAAGCCGGATTCAGCTAGATATCAGTGTTTTACGTGAAGCGACTGCCTATCAGACCTCCACAACCCAGTAACTGGGCGACACGATACCCTTTGGTTCGATTGGTCAGACTTTCTGGCTTTTGAATACCCGTAACGACTGTCAAAGTTCCACGAATGACAACCGGGACCAACGACTTAACGTGCTTTCCGAGGCACGGGATGTCAGTGATGTCCAAGTTAAACATAAAGTAAGGTAAATTGAAAAAGTCACATTGGTACTTGCCCGGATTCGAACCCGAAACCTTTTACACGAGAGGCGGGCGCCTTATCCACTGGGACATCACGACATATTATATCAGGGTTAACAAAATTATAAATATAACAAACAAGACATACCTATTAACAAAAGGTCTAAATCTATACCAAAGAAATGAACAAAAAATTCAAACCACATTTTATCAACGAATAATATTACAATATTATAACTTTATAGCAACTTGTTAACAAGATCATTACCAGCCCACCGTAAATCACATGCTATTCCCAAAGCAAAGGGAAACGCGATAAAGCGTCCTCGCTTTCTTGCGAGTAAATTGCCATGCATTACTTTAGTATTATTGCGCTTAAAAAGATCTTGTCGGCTTGATTTGTGTTGCTGTAACAGATAGGCTGAAAATGAGCGTAGCTTTAACAACCATAGATCAACCTTTTTTAATGTTGGTTAATGATCATAATACAGTTATAATATACTTTTCAGGACGCTTTTATAATATTATAGCTGTTCCTCGCGGTTTCACCCGCGTTACATCAGGTTTTTGGTTACTGCCTCGCTCCCGTGGGACATAGCGTGATTTATGTAGCCTATCTTACTCAGGAATATTGTAGCTTTCGAATGGTGAAAGAATTTTTAAAATCGGTCTCGTAGTTTTTGATCCTATTCATTACAATCAAACAAACAAAGTTTTTTTCTTTATAATATTAGTATAGATTATTTATTACTTTTAACATAAATTAATTATCGATAATCTTATATTTAAAATAGTAAACTGACTGACAGACTGTGTATATTATGTCAACGCAAAGTCCAAACTACTGGTCCTAGAGACATGAGCCTTGGAGGGTGTGTTCTTTGTGAAGATAAAGTAACAACCAAAAAAGGATTTTTGGAAATTTTAACCCTATTATATACACGCGGTACGAGGATTTTTAGTCCTGTAATTTTTTTTTCGAACGGTGTTAATTTCTTGTTAGTTAGTACGTTGCTGGTCACACAAAGTTTCTTAATACTATCAAAAGATTTTCTGTACGATGCTACGCTCCGGATTACGGCGTAGTGCTACGCTATACTGTTGATCAGTTGAAGTAGCCGATAACAGTTTGTAATAGCCACTCAGTTTCGCTTGTATACATGGATTAAAAGCGTAGTATTCTTTACAAACACGTCACATAAAGTGATGAACGGATTAAAGCTTTGTTACCAAAGCTAGCGCAAACTCAGCTTCACGCGTAGAAGAAGCTTTTACGATTTATTTCATTGGGAAGCCGCAATGTAAACGTAAAGTTTTTACTGCTGACTTTTTGTCAAAGTATCATCAAATTCTGAGTAGATACCTAAGTAGTTCTATCCCACCCAATTACTTTAAGCGGGTCTCATTGTCGCCGCTCGCTATCTCCTCTGATAGATGACCGCAGTCCCCGTTGTGACGCCCCTAATCTTCTCAATTCCCGATCCTAAAGGGTTCGCCACAATCCAAACTGGAGCAATTTAAAATAATTTATTCCGTGCGAACTTCAATATTTTCATATTTTTGCCTATAAAGGTGGTCCGTGCCAATTTTATAGCTCATAAATTTCGATGATAACCTCTTTGTTTGCGGTTACCTACTTTGCTGGATTAACGAGTACTATTGACAATTTGTATAACGAAGCTCTTAAGAAAATTGGCTGTAATTTATTATTGGATGTTGAATTGGCTGTGGGGCGGATTTTATCAATTTACCTAATAGAATTTATTGTGTGTTTACAAATATTACGATAATATTACAGGGTAATATTCCAGTTTCATTTATTACATTTCCTAATTGAATTACGTAACTCAATAAGGCTTCAACATTTCTTTTTCATTTATAGATTCTGGTTGAAACGACAAGTTTTATTTTTATTACTATGATTTTAATAACATGTATCAACTAATGTAAACGTAGCCTGCAACATCCAACATTTAATAACACGCTACATTCTAGAGAACAAATGTCACTAGGTTCACCGTTATGACACAGATGAGACGTTCACCTACGGTTTGGAATGGGCAACTAGTTTTAACTTCTACTCCTTGAAAGTTTAAGTGTCTGGAAATCTATATCTATACTAACATTACACAGCTGAAGAATTTTCTTGTTTGTACGTTTGGCTGCTATAACGCGCCGATCTCAGGAAGTACTGGTTCGAATTGGAAAATATTTTTTGTGTTGGATAGCCCATTTCATTTTATCGAGGACACCTATAGGCATATCACAACATCACGCTATGACTTAGGGGGACGGAGTAGTAACAAACGATGCGGATGAAACCGTGGGGTGCAGTTAGTGATTAAATGTTGTGCTTGTGACTTTGATGTCACCTGTACAATAATTGTATAACATATAACGCTATTACTCGTATAATTTCGTAGAATGTTGTACAAACATTATGTAGATTAACGACATGGATCACGGCTTGATTGGAGATTATTGCCAATCAGTCACTTTATACATAATTTACTACGAAGCCAACAGTAAACATACTAGAAACATACATATAAACTAGCTTCTGCCTGCTATTTCCCCTTTGTAGAAGTCAAGTATAGGTTTTGCCAATGTGTTTACTGTCTTTTGTTTTTTAACTAATACCTCTTCATAACATCAGCTATCACCCTGCGACATTGCCTTTCAAAGTTCCGACTGTTTAAGAGATTCTCACACGCTCCTTAGCTTTGAAATAATACATAATACGTCACTTTTTTAAGCACTTCAAATAAAGGACGAGGCATAAATAATCTTCGAACAAAAAACCCTTATATCTTAACTCAGTATCTTTTCTTTAGGGTGCCTGTGCCTAGGTATTCTAGGTACACTATCAAAGGGTCAAACCCAAAGCCCTGACCCGGCTGCCATGCTTACAACAAACCAATGGCGCGAAGCACTTAGTTACTAAGCTATTTCGGGCGTTTGTTCTGAAAATATTAAGAGAACCCTTCTTATTATTCGTGGCGTCGGACTAAAACATTATTCGAGATAATCCGGTAGCCCTCAATGTGAAAATTTAATTAAAGAGAAATGCCTAGCGAGACTTAAATATTCGTGGTGCCTCACCGTATATTTAAGTATAAAATCTAAGACAGATTCTTATTATTGTTAGGTGTTTGAGGATCATTTTAAAGATAAAAAAATGGAATTTATATTCCATATCTTTACATATAACTGGGCTAACTACTACTACTAGCATAATAAGTATTTCTTTTAAATTTTGTAATTTACTTTTTAAAGTTTATAATGGACACCACTGACATACCGTGCCTCGGAAAGCACGTAAAGTTAGTTCCGGTTTTCAATGGTAGAACATTGACAATCGTTACGGACCAGAAGCCAGACAGTCTGACCAGTCTAACCGTGGAGTATCATGTCACCCAGTAACTGGATTTGGAGGTCTTATAGGCAGTTGCTTCACGTAAAGCACTGGTATCCATCTGAATCTGGTTAGGCTGAAAGGCCACTCCAGCAAAATTTAAGAAGATGTTGTTCTTCACATATAAAGAGGCAGGCTTTTCGGTGGTAATTAACGCTAAAACTACTGAAGCTTGAAATTAAATTTACACAATAATTCACTTTATAACGCATAGGCACACTAAGAAGCGACTTGTTGGTAATTCAACCATCAAAGGGTAAAATAATAGACAGGATGGAAAATAGGAAAAGATTTGTATGAAATTTTTTCTTTTCTTTTATTTATTTTACATTAAATAAATAAACTTTTTGGGACAAGTTACACACGGCTAGATCCCAAGCTAAGCTGAGCTTGTGTTATGGAAATCAGACAACTGATATACATACTTATATTATAATTTACAAATACACACATATCATAAATTATCATCACAGAGAGTTTGTCCTGAGTGGGAATCAATCTCACGCCAGCCTTAGCAGTCAGAGTCACTAGCTAATAGACCCGTCAAAATATTATATAGGTATTCATAAAGTATTCTAAAATAACAATACACACAGTAGATAAGTTAAGATGGAACTAAGCATAAAAATAATCCATTGATTCAACCGTAAAATATTAGTGTGACTACACTAACAGTAACAATGAAACAAAAAAGAATTACCTCTTTAAAACAGTTTGTTACAGTTCCCAAGGGGTCCTTCACAATTCTATTCTGATATTAAATTCGCAATGTCTGTAGAAAAGGCAAAATGCAGTTTAAAACGGGTGGAATCTTATTAAGGTGCTTCTAAGGACATCGACTAGCCTAACGTGACAAGAAATTTTTCATTAAACTGTCTTCGTTCTGTTTTCTTTGAAGAAAAGCCTGCCACAGCCTCTGTTCTAGGAATAACATTGTATTTCCACGGTTCTAACTTTGTATTTATTGCTGGCTCTTCAGCGGACGCACGAAGTTTATGAAATACATAGCAGTGTTTTTTATTTTATTTTTTTCTTAGAGACGTTGCGGACGGAAGCGTTTACAGCCTGGTTGTAACGATTACATACACACACAATCAGACTTTAAACAAATACCTATATAAATATAAGTCTCGTGCAAGACCCGAATTCGCGAAACACAGCATAGCAGTCGATCGCTCAACATTGCGCCAACTGTGACCTTGTCATTGAAAAAGTCATGAAAGACTTTTAATTTATTGAAGTTGATTCCCAGTTATCACGAGATCGGTCTTATATTTGTTTATCGTCGTTCTGTATGTTGAACAGCTTATAATATCAGATCACGTATCATTAACACATTATCGGATACATACATTAACATAACGAACTGTTTCCATCAAAATTCAATGCACACGATTATTATCCAGGTATATTTACTATCTGATAGGAAGTTCGAAAACAGATAGTAATTACTTAACACCTGTTCGTGTATCATCATCAAATGTAGATAAAGTACTTGCGATACGTGGTCCTAATATGGACACTCTCGGGATCCTGGGGTCTTAAAAATAAAATTTTTATTTTTATATTAGTTTGCCGAAAACATAGATGCCGATGGTGTCATTATGCCTTTTGTACTTACAGTCAATAAATTCGCTAGTCAGTTTGGTAGGTGTAGGTAATAAATACCTAAAACAAAAATTGCAACACCAGTTTACCATCACATTACATTGACGGTGATAGGAGACACTTTTACAATTCTGTAAAGTTTATGTTCTATAATTAATAAATAAATAAATAATAATAAAAATAGGGAAAATGTTTGGCAAATGTCTCACTTGGCGCCACCAAATTTTGTTCATAGTTACGTAACCTGGTGTCTTAATAAAATATGACCCTAAGAGGTAACCCTATACGATCGTGCCAATGCGAGCTATTAGATTAATAGCGGTAATTCAATTTTATAACATACCCGGGATACGAACCGCCGAGGAAGAACGAACTTAATTAACCTTCTTATGAATTATTCGCTCTTGCAGCGGTGGAGTTCTATCCAGAGTTTTAATTATATAAAAGTTAGCCTGAAACAGATTTTCCAGGAAATAGCTTTAGAGTTTATTGTTCGGCCCAACTGAATAGAAAATGGGGTAAAGTTGTTTATTACTATTTTTAACGGGTTTTTATGAAATTAGTTTGTTAACGTTTACCGTTTGTTTTAGCTCATGGCTAAGCGATTGGCTGTTGCGCTGTGTGTCGGAGTTTCGATTCCCACACTGCACAAAGTATTTGTGCCTATGACCTACAGGTATTTGTTCCGAGACTTATAGTCCGTGATGCAAGGTAGAATGTTTGTTAAAGCTCCCTCGATATGAATATTTCGTTTAGACGGAACCATTTGAGCGCAATCCCGACAGCACTTGACCCGTTATTATCAACCATGATCATCGCACCAGGAAATGAAAACATTGCATTTCCGGTGAGCTCTAAAAACTCCAAAAACGAAGCGCACGTACACAGCGTTTATTAAATGTCGGTTTTTTATACAGAAATGTTGTTAGTCCGTCAGAGGGCGGTGTCGTATGCACAGAATTCTGATGGCGAACATTTGCATTGCAGATACGTAGGAACAACGCTATCTACTCGCGTACGGCACACACGACAGGATTTAGCACTCACAGATTATAGTAGCAAATTAGCATGAAACCTAAACAGGCTCGGCCGTTACCGTAAAATGGCTTAAAACTATTTGCATAATTGACTGCGGTGAGCTTGTTATTGTTAATAAGTTGTCATACCAAAGGCGTGATTGGAGGGATTGGCTTTTACGTGCCGCTTTGTTTGGGCTTTCCGGAAAAAATAGAGATTAATTGGAAGGCTAAATAACAGGTAGCGCGGCTGAAAATGAGCGACTAATACCTTAACAGATAATTAATTAAAAATAATGTCCTCGATATGAAAAAGTTTTGCGATTTCTTTTGACCCTATTTTATGGGTCAAGCAATTCATCATGTTTCTGTTTATACCACTCAATTAAGGTTTTAAATATCAATTTACCACCATGTTTCCTAGAATTCTACATAAAATTAATAAAAGAGTTTTTTTGGAAAAGTTTTGCTCACTTAAATACATTATGTGTTTCGGTCAATAATTACCAGTCGTATAATAATGGTAAATGCCAATAGCCTAACGGTTACAGAATCACCAGATGAGACTGTAGACAAAAATCACTAGACAAAAAGAACATTAGACAAATTAAGAACTTCCTCGTATTTTAAGTCTGTAAAAAAGCTGCTGTTTTTTTTAAACAGTAGTAGCGTTGGTCGCTTTGCGTTCGCTCGTGAACGAACGTTAAAGATGATGAACCCTCAACCTTTACTTTACCCCCTTTACGGACTAAAAGTAATTTCCTTACAACATAAAAGGCATAAACAGCCAACTTTATGTATTATTATATTCAGGTTTGTAGCTTCAGAAATTCAGGCTCTGCGTTTAAAAATTAATCAGTCAAAACAAATCATTGTAAACGCGTACATAGTTTAAAAATTGTTTCAGGAGTAATATTTCACTTAGACTATTATTTATTTAAACTTCATGCACAAAGGCACAGAGACGGTTTAATGCTTTATTATTATTCTTGTGTAGCTTGTGCTTACCCAAATTGTTTCTGTTCTAAAATTTTCTGCAAAAGTCTAGCCCGAATGCTACTCTGAATGGTTTGTTACGAAAACACAGGTTATATTTTTAACGCCTGAACTTGGAGAGAAGCGATATTCTCTGAGTTTGTTTCGGCGTTTTTTTAAAGTAATTAGTAAATAAAAATAATATGTCCTGAAAAATAAACTGAAAAGAGAGAACTAATAAACATACCTCTATATTTTTTTTTAAATACGGACATATATTTAATTAGAGATAGATTGAACCCAGACGCAGAACAAACAATCATGCTCGTCACACAAAGTTTGTCCTGAATTGCAATCGAACTCCGGTTTAGCTGTCGGGTAAATGATTGTAATTTTCTACTAGCATAGGTAATAAGTAATTTTATAACTCCAGCTTTTGATTTGACTACTGAAAATAGTCTACAGCAAAGGACAAGAAGATTATAATAGCATTCGTATTTGAAAGTCTATGTGTGTAGGGGACTTCCGTAAGATCCACAAAATAACTGGACCGAATTCGATGGAGAAGATATAAATCTAACGCTTCATTGGAACGACGCGACGAGCGCCGGGCGTTTGCATTATGTATTTTTCACGGTTTGGTTCTACGAGTTTTATCAAAGATCAACAAGGGTTGGGAACCCGCCAATATGATCATTATTTTTGACAGAGGTATTCAAATCAAAGTCAATATTCAATATTATGCTTGTAAAACATAAGAACAAACACGAATAAAGGTGCATTTGTAATTTTGTTGGGCCAAACCATACGATCAATACTAATATTTATATTATAAATGCGAAAGTAACTCTGTAAGTATGCTAGTCTGTCGTTCTCTTATTCACGCCTATACCACTAAACCGATTTGAATAAAGCTTGGTACAGATATAGTCGGGGAGCCGCGAAAGGACATAGGATAGTTTTCATCACGGAAATGCCCCGGGAACGAGAACTATGTTATTCCTCGCGGAAGAAATCGCGGAAAAAAGCTAGTTTAATATCAAACGTTTTTGTAAAAATCACCCTGTCCTTCATATGGATAGGCCTCTAGTGTAGGACGCTACGTATGTCGTACTCTTGCGCCATCCCATCTACTAAGTACGGCGTGCTGTGCCGGTGTTGCCGCATCTGCTGCAGATAGCCTTAAGCGCCGAAAGTATAGTAACCTTACCGATAGCAATATTTTCCATGCCATGGGGTCCGAGTACCTACCTTCTTTTCAAGCACCCGTAAAGGCTAGTTGACTCTTCCCGTGGCCCAAAGGCCGGCTTTTACCTTGCCCAGAGGCTTAGCATTGCTATCCAACGTGGCAATGCTGCCAGCCTGTTAGGCACTTTACCAATTGACAGCGATGCGGAAGAGTTTTTGGATGCTATTTTATTTTAATTTTAGCCGTTGTTTTATTTAATTTATATATAATGTATATACCTAACTGTTTATTTTATAATACTAGAATACTGGTACAGTGTCGAATTTGCTGATCCTAACGCAAATGCCAATTTACTGACGGTGGACACCCCGCAGTTACTGCTCCGGTCCCGTAGATCACGTAGATTGTAGCGTGATATGGTATGAAAAATATTACAACACTAAAATATTTGGATCGCTTATTTTTTTATGATAAAGGAATGTTTACTTTAAGTAAAATTATCTATCTTAAAGAATTAAAGCAGTTCACTTCCAGGACCTATCAAAACTTTCCAGCCTGTATATAGGTAATACCAAAACACGACATTAATACATTTTAATCCTATCATAAACAAATAGTTTCTTTACATTTTCCGTCTCTTTACATAGCGTAGGTGAGAATCTTCAGATGTCTTTACACAGTACCGCAGTCGTGAATGTTCCTCGTACACCTCACCTTCTTTCACGCTAAGCTGATTATTTACTTCCAACAAAAAGCTTTGTTTACCATTCCTTTAGTTGTTTCAGACCTTTGCCTATTGCGGGAATTTTAAGTAGTTAAGTATTCGTAAGGAGATTACTAACGAAGTGTTAAAGTTTTCTTTGCTACACCTCGCGAATTCTAAGTTGTATGATAGTCGATGTTTGTGATAGTCCGAAGGAAATATATAAACTTCTTATATACCAATTGTATTCCAAGTAAAAAAAAGGATTAATTTTCGTATCATACCAAGTTATACATAGATCTATATCCGTTCAGGCTTTTATAAGATACAAACTTACAATCTTACAAACTTACAAACTTACAAATTTTACCTCTTTATAATATTAGTATAGATAGTATGATGTAGAAACTCACATATATCTGCATACATAGATAAAGCTTGAAAACATAACATTTCTTTTGTGGGCAATATTCAATTTGAGAGTGACATATCAAAAGTTTACAATAAGTCGTACTTATGCTTATTTTGACATTAAAATATATTTATTATGACGTATGTTATATAAATATGCATGTATCTATGTCACGACACCAGTTACAATCTTATGTGGGAAACCAATCTACCTACGTATTTTTAATTGTAACACCATTCTCATGTACACACATTTCTTTTATAGCGCCGGTACATGATTCAATGATATTAAAACACTGCATTGTGCCACCAATGTTTTATCTACCTATATTTGTAAAACAAAATCTCCTTTCATTTCTCACCTTTCAAGAAACATAAACATTTCTCGAACAATACGATACTGGACACTACAGTAGCGATCACTGGCCAAGAAAATCGTAAAATTCATTGTATTCAAGAATCGTTTTCCGTACGTAATATAAATCACGGGATTAAAAAGCTGAAAACGGCAAGAGGATCGGCGGGGTTATTACCTATGAAACAGCAATGAGCAATATTTGCGCAGTTATCGCGCGATCAACGCGCGATCGTCAAAAAAAATCGTATTATGTATGAACCGATTGCTAATCGCTTGCTGATTGTTCTAATGCACTTATGGCTACGATGACGATAAAGTAGCAATCGCTGAAACTAATTAAATATTACCTTTAACAAAAAAAAATAACTTTGCTCTTAAAAACCACACTAAATAAGAAACCACCAAACGAAAAATGCATATTTTAGTTAACTGATTGCTCCACAGAGGCAGCACTATCGCTAGATTGCTATTTGACGTGACGTATTTTGAATTGACGTTTGAGCAGCAAATATTGCTAAATTATCGCGATCGCTCGGCTATTGCAAGATACGTAATCCCGGTGCGGGGGTCAGCAATATATTATCATGACTAAGGTTGATCGCCTATCGAGAAACACGAATAAACTGTAGATAGAAACTGTCTGGTAGCGCCATCTGTTGATGCTGTGACAGATTTATTGAAAGTACTATCTTAGATTCAGTGTACGCAATAATAGCATAAAAATAATTCAATAGTAGTTACGTCTATTCGAACATACATCTTACTTGCATCAAAACAAAACAAAATTTAGTCCTTGTTTGGTAATGTTTCACCAAGGAAAAGTTACGAAAATCTAATCTTCTTTATTGTTACAGGAAAGCATCAAGATAAGGAAAGACTTTTGAGAGTACAACACGCACGCCACGAGTACGCACCTAATCATTTACCCTCGCTTTAATAAGTGCGGGTCTTGTAATTCAGTCATGCGTGTATCCAACTTACGCTGAACCCTACCACGCCTTCGTTAGAATATAACTCTCGATGAAACTTGTATATCAACTTACACTGGTGAATTTCTGCCTCTGTTTCGGAAACTATAACTAAGTAACAACCACTTTTTATTGTGATCAATAAAGTAAAACAACCAGCCACAAATTGTCACTGTTCGAGAAATGCCAATAAAGAATCGAACTCATACCAGAGGACTGATCTCCATCTTGTGTTTACTGTTCGACAATATAAGTAATATTATTTGGGCATAAAAAATATTGTATTTTTGCTTTCGTACTATAAGTGGTTTTTTACTGCCCGCTCATAATAAAGTGAACAAAAGACCTCCGGAACTCCTACACTGAAAAATGAGCCGTTGGCCAGTACAAACAAATAAGTTTTTCGAAATCGTTCAAAAGTTGTGAACTTCTTCAAATATTGAGCATTATTCTTGGGCATAACAAGTGAAGTTGAGGCAGGTATACCGCAAGAACTTGAAACTTGGATTTAAGAGCAATTCTGTAAATCGCTTCAACGAATACGCATAGCTCGTAATTTACTGAAAAGTTTTCACGAATGGTGCTCTTACGCTCTTTTAGCAGAAATTGATCGCTTACGATTTTATTCAGAAGCTGAGATTTCGAATAAATAGACCTATTATCAATTGGTGAAAAAAGATATCTACGATTTCGAAATGGCCAATAAAGAGAATTCGAGCATTTATAGTGCAATGACGAAGACTATTTAAATGAAAATACATTTTGATGACCACCCTATTTGGCACACCCTATTTGGCAATAACCGTAACATCATGTTGTTGTATTTTATTAGGGTAAGTAAAGTAATGACCTCCAAACAGTGTATTATAGTCTTTACTTAGTCCAGTCCAGTACCTATACCAACAGTCCGGAAAAAGAATTATACATAGAAATTACACTTCATTAGATAGCGATATTATCTTTATATATCTATAATTCTGCTGTACGTGTGTATGTCATTGAACTCCTTCTAAACGGCTAGAACGATTTAAATAAATTTTTCTGTATGCGTTTGAGTGACGCCCTGGATGGTTTAGATTCACAAATCAGCCCGGCAGATGGCGCTGATTGCTTGAAAAAGCATGTGATCTCGGAAACGGCCGTAACGATTTCACAGAAATGTGATATGTGGGGGTTTTCGGGGACGAGACATCGATCTAGATCAGTCTTATGTCTGGGGAAGCGCATGTTTTCGAGTTTTCTCTTTTGCAATATTTCACGCATAATATGGGCGCTAATTTGGCTATATTTATTGTAATCTTATATCTACCCGTGCGAAGCTGCTACGGGCCGCTAGTATTTATATATTTTTTAACGTTGCTCCACACTACGAATTTCTTTCTCTATTTTGGTTGAGTCTACAAACAATGCACTCACTTAGATAAACAATCAGGCCGAGATAAATAGACGTTACTTAGCATATACATTAGCTAAGCACTATACCTATCACTGTTACACAACTGTCAAATGTCAAGTGCACGTTAGAGACGGAACATGGCTAAGCCAAAGTACGTGCTAAGTAACGTCTATAACCTAGCCATCAGACTCAGAACAAACAATTGTACAAAAATAATAATTGTCCCATGCGAAAATCGAACCAGCGACTGGCAGCGAAGCAGTCAAGCGCTCAAAGAAAAACTTTTAGTCACATGTCAACCGTGGTGTCAAATTAATTAAACTATCTTCATGATATTACTAGCTGTTCCTCGCGGTTTTACCCGCGTTTCGTTAGGTTTTTGGTTACTGCTTCGCTCCCGTGAGACATAGCGTGATCTCAGGGATAATGTAGCTTCTAATGAAAAAAGAATTTTTGACATCAGTCCAGTTTTTGAGTTTATTCGTTGCATAAAAAATACAAATCTTTCCTCTTTATAATATTAGTAGATATAGATAAAGAAAATGTAATCAAAAATACCTAAGAAGGCTCACCCTTCTTTCTAATACAGTAAGTAATCACAAGCGCGGTCGTGTATCATAAGGGTATGGATTTGATTACCAGGCATTGTTATTAGAATTTATGGCGACAGGTTCAGCCCGTATCATGTGGAAGCTGTCACTGTAACACGACGGTATTCTTTCAGTGAACGTTGCGTGGTCAAAAGCTTAACTAAAATGATATAACCTTTGAAATTGACATGATTTTATACTGCGTGTCCTGTGTTATTTATTAGTTGTAAAATAAGGTTTGTTACTATAAATAGATACATACATAGCCTGTCAAAATCATAAACCTCCTTTGGTTTTGCCGCAGTCGGGTAAAAAAGGCGGTACATTAAATTATGAAAGGAAATATTTATTAAGAACATGCGGAAATCGTGTTCAAATAAAGATTCATGAGCATATTACTAAATTGACTACACAAACGAAGTTTTATGTTATAAGTAGCTTAGTAGAAACTTTAATCCGAGACTTTCATAAAGATTGCACTATTTTTTATTGAGTCATATTATAAAATTTGATAAATATATATATTTAAAAATAAATAAAATATTTATAGATAAATATACATATTTTTAAAATTTGATAAATATATATATTTATCAGATTGTATGTACGTCGTATAATCGTATGTACAATCTGTAAATAAAATCAGTTTAATTCGATTTATCAATTAAGTTGATTCTTATAAATCAATTATTGGACATAGAAATGCAATTTATCTAGGAAGTTATGTTTAGATAAAAGCATGTTCAACACACTATTATCTTACCGTGACTCACGCCATCAATATTCAAATCGATTGACTAAACTTGGCACTATTTGTTCGGAAAGAGGCGGAAATTCTACGATCACGCAAAGCGAAATAGGAGACACATAGTCGTTATGTATTACGTATAAATATTAAAAAAACGTTGTAAATGATTCCGAAATCTTACGTAGACTAGTTTTATGGAAAACCCATGCCTAGCTATGAATAATAATATAGACTAGCTTTAGCCCGCGGTTGGCTGGCGTTGATGCCACACTCCCATCAACTTTTCTATTTTACCCCTTTAGACGTAACGCCTTACTAATAATCGCTGCATAAAGTTATGAAAGGTTTATACATAAAAAAATGTATGATTACACAGGCTTTATTCATGACATAACTTTACACAGTGATTATTAGTAAGTGCAGTAGAATTTAAAAGATAAAAACATTCTTAGTGGATACCGTCTCTTCACAAAGAACCCTCCAGGTTTCGTGTCGCTGGGACCTATGGTTTGGGCTCTTAGTTGATATTTCTGCCCAGACTTTCCAGTCGGTCCATCAGTTTACTATTTTATACATAGAAGCTAATATATTATCAGAAATGTTGAGACAAATAAACGTTACCTACTTAAAAAGTACTTCGACTTAGCTATTCTCAGTCTCTACAATCTTATTGACATCGTAGTTTGACAGCTATGTGATAGCACCATTACATTAATTAGCTGGAAAACTTGTTTAGCAATTAGTCTCTTTTCCCGGCTAAAATCCCACTGTTCTTCCTGCTACTGTCGGGAGAACGGTATACACTTGAAGCATGATCCTGCTGGTATTATTGACCTGCCATGAGCAACAACATTCCCTTAGTGAGGCGCCAACAGAACAATGTGCGCAGCCATCATAGGACGGGAAAAAAATATTAAAAAAAGGATAATATTTTTGTGTTCACCAAAAATCTTAAGGTACATCTATGTATGCATTTCTATAATATTGATCTTAAACCCTTTAATACTGATCGTGCACCAAATATTCCTGAATGTTAACCAAAATTTTTAGGACAAACTAGTTTTGACACTCCGACTCAGAGCACCCCGACTCGGACAGGTTAGGTTAGAAGGCTAAGGCGGGGGCGAAGCGGAGCGGAGCGGAGCGGAGCTTCCCGCCTTAGCCTTCGTGGTTATTTCTTTTTAAACTACCCAGAAATAGGAGCCCCGCGCAGCGGGGCTCCGTCGACCTATGTTAGTTAGTTTTTGCAGTGCATTATCTGAAGTAAAACTAAAAAAATAAATGCTTGTTTTTAAAATTAGGTGTATTACTATTTTTACAAATTTGCAACAGTTGTTAAATAGATGCTCGTTATGACATATTTTAATTAACATATTTTGGTGCACATTCAGTATATTTGGTGGAACACAGGCAAAATTAGGTAAATGAAATGGGAATAAATTGAAGTACGTTTAAATACCATCCTTAAAAAAAAATATATATCTTGGGACAACTCACATAGGGCCAACTGATTCAAAGCTAAGCAGTGCTTGATGGTAATCAGACAACTGATATACATACTTTTATTATTATTTATAAATGCATACATATTATAGATATAAAAAAACTCAGACACAGAACAAACAATCATGATCGTCACACAAAGTTTGTTCTGGGTGGGAATCGTACCTACGACCTCTGGCTCAACAGACAAAGTTACTGACCACTAGACCAACAGGCCCCAAAATTGAGACCCCTTTATTAAAAGAACAATACATATCACGTATTGATGAAAATAAAACTGGAAATTGCTGAAACCCACACACTCATTACACAATTCATCGCAATAAAAATTTGCATACATTCGCCATAAACATGATATATTTAAACATTATTTTAGTACATTAGCATATTGCGAGATCCGGCTATAGAAATTAAATCTGAATGTAAATCCGAGTAATATCATTTAACGGTATGCGCTGGCCTTAGCCTTGCTCAGAGAGTCCCTTTTTATATTTTAACTTAATGTGATACAACGCGAAAGTCCACCATTATAAAAATAACCCAAGGGCTAAAAGGATAATTAAATTGTGAAAATGTTTTCCACGTTATTCGGGGATTGCTTTATTTCAAGGAAATCCAGTTCAGTTAAGTCCCGGAATTTTCTAAATTAAAATTACTGTGATGTCTAGAATAGGTTTTGAAAATGCATCAATGAGATCAATTTGAAAATACAGATGTGTTTTACTCACTTTTTTATTTATAAATAGGTAAAATACCTAACTAACTACTAACAACTTTACATGCTGCATTAATTACTATAAAACTGTTCTGTATTCAGATCCAAAAAATATAAATAAAAAGCTTTTAAATCCAAGTAAAAAAGTCCGCAAAATAAATAAGCTAAGATAGCCCCAACAACTGAGCTTGCATTAAAATCTTTACTTAACTGGGCTTTAAAATTAAACTCTCACTAATCCTTTTATGAGCAGTCATGTATTTCTTAAAACAATTAATGTTGTTTCATAGCTACGTAATGCTGCGAGAAGTTTTCTCAAAGGCTTAACATGGCAGTCGTTTCCTCCGAGGATTAGCCAAACTACTTGTACTTTGTTACTGTGATATTTGTCGCACAGCGTTGTTGCTTAATTAATTAACGGGTGAAGGATTAGCCCTGATTACTGTTGTTTGGTTGTCTTTCTATTCTACTAGAGGTCTCCGGTTTCACACGCATTTTTGGTTACTGCTCAGCACCTGTAAGTGTAAGTCGTAGCGTGATGTTACTTAATCTTTAACCTTCCTTGATAAATGAATTACTACCAAATACGAAAACATTTTTTCATTTGGACCTGTACTTTCTAAGATTAGTGCGTTCAACCAAACGAACAAAGTCTTCTCTCTTATCTCAACTTTATTGCATTAGTATATTCTCTCAATAATATTAGTATAGAGATTATCTATGCTGAACTGGGCAACGCAGCCGCGGGACACGCAGTGTTTTTCTTTATTATTGTTGTTGTTATTTAATGTTTAACATTATGGTTTTCTGCGCTTTGTGTATCTATGTGTGCCAAATAAATATTTTTTTCTTTCTTTCTTTTTATGCTAGCTATACACTCTCCATTCCTTTTATCAGTGTCTCTGCGTTTGCGCACACACTTTTGTGTACGGAAATCATCCTAAGCGCAGATGGCTAATGCTTGTTTACATTGGCTGACCCGACACAACCCATTTTAAATCAGTCGCGTTTGAGAACAAGGTCCATTATTCTGAAACTGTTGCCATCAATTCCGTATACGTAGTTGTTATAATAGTAGTGTCATGTGTAGTCTGTGCCTAGTTGCACAGACAAACTAAGTAGTCTTGCTGAAATCATTCTTCATTTTTGAAAATCGAATTCCGGAAATCGACTAGTAAAAAAACACGGTTAAAAATCTTCAGGCGATTTTTTTAGCACCTTCAACAATACAAGTAATAAAAACAAACTTGTATCATAATTCAAAGGGACCAGTCTCTCCCTGAATAACAATGCGATGAAATTTATTACCCAATGAGCAGTGGATTTATATTTCTCCTGTAAGATCCCGGGAGGGAACTTTCAAAACTCGCTGAAATGATTTGCGGACTCAGACGAATGGTTGGGCCAAAGAAATAACCGTGTCTTTAGTTTGAATTTCTTATTGTTTATTGACAAAATTCTTGTGCCTCTGATAGCACTGAAGTCTGGTATTTATAGATCTTTACCTTGACAGTCATTACAGATAGGCATGAATGAACAAGAAAATCAGTTAGCCAAAGAAAGTTTTGAACTACCTAGCAACAGAATTGTGCGGATTTGAAGGATAGTTGGGTTGCTTTAAATAAAACACTGTTCAAGCCTGTCTTTACACACCTAGTAGATGATGACTACGTAGTAGAGCCAAGTGAATGTATACATAATATTTAGTATTGAATAATGCAACATACAATATCCCCCAAGGCAATTTGCATGACTAGAAATTTGAATAATCATACAAAAGAATATAATTTGGTGGCGTGATTCCTCAGCAAACATGATGTCATGTTGCTGATATCATATTTGTTGAAGACTTACTTCAAAAGTCGTGCAAGGTTGTAAGTGATTTTAAATAACCCTGAATGCGAAACATGATCAAATTCCTCTCAGTAGTTTCCACCCGAACATAAAACACATTTACAAGTACTTAGTTAAAAATATAATTATCACAGAATACTCAGCATTTATTTAAAAAAAAGTAGTCTATAATTATGTACAATTTTACTTCTATTACTTTTTATGATATGTATAATATAAATGGCACACAGCATTAAAGTTATCAGTTTTTTTTTAAACGGCAGACACTTCTAGAGATTACCTCTTACAAACAAAAAAAAGAGAAAAACTGAAACTAGCTGTTATTATCATTGTGGTATAGAAATATTAGTAAAACAACTTTTCGACGGATCTAGGAACCTGTCTAAAGCTTCTCTGTCGTAAACCTTCTCTTTCTCATCATTATAATTTAATGCTTCGCATAAACGACACAAATGAAATGATTTTGATCCAAAATATCCGTGCTCATTGGAAATTTGGAAATGGTTTCTCCACATGTGCATGCTCAGTAACAGCTCAGTATTATTCGACAATGTATTTATATCGTTAGCAAGAGCACTCATATCTGTGTTCTCATCTACATACAGATAAGAATTTGGTGGTAGTAAGCTCTCGACGTCTTTTCTTAAACTTCCGAATATAATAGGTATGGCTCCTTTCGAATAAGCATTGTAGAATCCTTTCTCTGTCAAGTATTGTTCACACATAGAATTTTCTAACACTAAATAAAATAAATACTCCGTTATTGGGTCGCAATCAGCTGTAAAATGTCCGGGGCAACTGAAAAAGAAAAAGATTGTAAAGTCTTTTTGCCTGAAGATTTAGATGTAAGATTTAAAATATTGTTTGGTAAACCATTTGCCAGTTAAATTTTCACGGTATAGTATTAGGCGTTAACTGACCATAACCAAAGCTTGACTAATTTAGATTTTGTATTCTATTCGGTACATAATTTTTACGTCATTATAAAGTGAGATTTATCGGTACAGTCGCGTACTTAACGACAAGAGGACATGGCAAAAACTACATAAAAAAAATATAAGTTAGCAAGCATAGTTCTACGATTTCTAACGATACCTCTTTTTAAATTCTTTTTCTTCTGCACAACCTCCATGAACATCAACACGAGTATATTCCTTTAACTTTTTTATGAAGTCGTTTCTTGATTTCACGCCACAATTTGATATTAACACGGCGATACGTTTGTCTCTTCTCTTCCTATGCCAGTTTGGTACTAATGCGGCAATTTCTTTCAAGTCGTTTGAATACTCTGGGATTAATGGTTCCTCTAGTGATATCGTTCGACCGTATGGCACAGGCACGTCGGCATCGCTCCTGAAAAATAAAGGAAAATTACCTCGTTTGGCATATCTTTAAAACTGTTTATTAGTTTCCACTTCTGGTGTAACAAGGATTGCGACGAGACTTGAAACGAGCAATGAGAACAAACTGTAATTTTTATGGTTTCAATTTTATAAAAAAAAAATATTTAAGAACATGTAACGTTCATACAGTTCATATGAGAGTAACTTTTTATTATTCCAATTAAATAAAAAAAATTACATCCCGTTTTTTTGGCATTTTTTTGCAAATGGCGTCACAGATCCGCCATTTTGAAAAAAATGGCCGCCACGTCTGAATGGCTAACTTGTCCTAGTTACCAGTAGAACAACTCAGTGAGAAGAAGAAGAAAATACAAGGTGTACCTAGAGTAATTTTTATTAAGCTTTTATAACTGGAATAAATCCTACCTTATTTATAATAACATTATTCCCTTACAAAAACTGCCATAAATCATAAATTAGCCTTATAATGGTCCAGTTTTACGTTTTACGAAATTCGTCAGTAAGAAAATACAACCATTACCTATAATCAAAACGTAGCTCACAGTGTATGAGTAACCAGCATTATCGATAAAAACCACTATATCCTCATCCTTACAAGAAATCATTAAATAATGTACCTACCGATAAGTCATAGACCAGTTGAACACATTATAAAAACTCTCCAAGCTCGGCTTTTTTTTCGCCAAAGTAAAGGCATGCCGAGGAGTTTCGTCATTTAAAAATATCCATCTTTGTTTTGTGTTCCTATTCGAGACTGTCGGTATGAGGCCTCTCTGCAAGTGTATGAGAACGGCATCTGCTGTATCAATTAGGCTATCATTGCCAGAAAAAATACAGTTGGTGACGCTGCAACCTTCTAATATATTATCTTCATCACCTCTGTAATCAGAATAAAATATCGAAGATTAGAAAAGATGACAAGTTTTATTTACCTAAATTAATCAGTAAGGCTATATTTTGATAGATTGGAAATGTTTATTGGATAGAGAGAAAATAGAAGGTTTTATGAGCTTGTGGCTAAATAACAACCAAGTTCAAGGTTAAGCTGCACTTGTTAAAATCAGTTTGTGGAACAACTGCCATCACTAATCAGTCAAGAGGGTACTAGTGATTCTTGCAGTTCTAATTTCGTTGTTTATGATATAACTAGTAATCCTTAATCAATCACGCCACCAAACGAAAACGAAACGAAACTAGAACCAAAATGACTGTTCATTCATGTGAACTTTCTAGGTATAGGCTATTTACAGTCTTACCAAAGTGCATCGTGTTACCCTGTAGCAATCATTCTACATTATACTTCGGTTAGCTGGAAGCCGATAAAATTTGGTAAAAATCGGTGAAGCCGTTTCGGAGGAGTAAGGTAAATAACATTGTGACACGAGAATTTTATAAATAAGATTAATTGAATAAGCAAGTGTTATGATATTTCAGTTTTGAGTTGCACGTTGCATGTAAATTACAAATTTCATACCACAATTTTAGGTATGACACAACATTTGGCCAGGATAATTAAAACAAGCGACAAATTTTATTAAAGGAAGGTAATTGACACCTGTTGAAACAAAAAAAACTCTTTCATTAGCACGATAATATTCTATTGTTACTTGTTGTTATCCGTAGACTCTATACATTTTAATACGTTTTTAATCTGGTTATACATGGCTGCTCGTACGATAAGCATAACGCTTATATTGGGCAAACGATACAACCTCAACCATACGTGAGTGGCGTTTCAAAATGAACATTCGTTCTAAAGAGGTGATTTATTGTAATACTAAGGGCCCGTTTCACGCCTTCAAAATAGACTAACTACCAGATAAATTAAATAATGGGACAGAATTTTTACGAATTTATCTGAGAACCTATTAGAAGAATTGAAACAGGCGCTAAATATTTTTTTTACGTAAAAAACAACAATTTAGTATGCAACTGCTTGTTAATCCTTACTTCCTTACTTATATACTTATCCTTATCCTTACTATCCTTACTAATATTATAAATGCAAAGGTAACTCTGTCTGTCTTTCTGTCTGTCTGTCTGTCTGTCTCTTCTTCACGCCTTAACTACTGAACCGATTTGAATGAAATTTGGTACAGATATTGTCTGGGACCCGAGAAAGGACATAGGATAGTTTTCATCCCGGAAATCCCCCGGGAACGGGAATTATTACTCCACGCGGACAAGTCGCGGGCAAAAGCTAGTATGATAGAAAAGGTATTTTTCACAATCACACGTAAAATGGCTCTCATTGTGATGGTTTTGATAATGAGGTTAAACCGTACTGATAAACGTCGGGCATATAAAATGTATGAGCATTTTATTATATTATATAACACTTGCAGTTCAATTGTACTCTTGACTCTCGGCTGTAATCTAGCTACATATACACTCGGACTCGTAAATCAAGCCACTCGTACACACATATAGTTTATATAGGTACATTATATTTAAAAAAAACCTAATGTATTAGGTCAATTAAATCAATTAAAATTGGTTAAATGTAAGCTTCTCTATCGTATTAGGTAAGGCCTGTAATGATAGATGTAAGTGTGATTAATAAATAAATAAAATAAAATTTGAGCATTTAAAAAAAATTCAAATGATCAATATTCCAGCTACAAAACTGCAAACTCGTTATAATAATAATAATAATAAACCTTTATTATCAGGCAACTGAGGCCCATAGAAAAAAATACGCAAATAATGTTACTTAAAATAAACTAATACATATTAAAAAAAAAATTATAAACAAAGTTATGCTAGGTGGCTCGATTTAGGAGTTCGGAAGTATAGATATCGCCTACTTAGGTCACTTGTAAAATGTAAGTACTTATGTACTTTTGATGTACGTACACTTCTTACAATGAAATGTATTCAATGAAAAAAAGCGCGTAATACCTAATAGTAATCTCCAACACAGGTGTTCGTGTAAAACTAAACGACTACTTGTGTTTTGACCCTGAATAAAATAACCTTCCTTTTTTTTCATTAATCGGGTTACGAATATATTTTACATCGCCCGCATGTTCAACTTAAGCATACATATTTGCATAAGTATCAAGCCAGCTGGTACAATATTTTACCAGAATCAATAACATCAGAATAACAAGGCTTCGTCAGTGGTATTACTATAGCATCCAATTTGGTAATTAAGGCCTCATCAAGGTAGCAAGAGATAATCGCTGACAGACGAATTACTCATCAATGGTTAAATCTATATATATAAAAGAAAGTCGTGTTAGTTACTTCACTTATAACTCAAGAACGGCTGAACCGATTTAGCTGAAAATTGGCAGGGAGGTAGTTTAGAGCCAGGAGAAGGACATAGGATACTTTTTATCCCGTTCGACATCATTCCCGTGTGACTTGACATGTAACGTCAGTCACTATAAAACGTGGTATAACAAAAAAGAATCAGACTTGGAATAACAAAATTGACGTATAATGACAGCTATGTAATGACGTATGGATGACTATTTGATATTTGTAAGAAATCAATAATATAACTATTTCTATTAAATAAATAATTAACATTATTGCCCAATTGCCCATTCGTATAAACAGTGAAGTGAACTATAAAACTCGGTATGGTTAAAAATTTAAGTTTTTAGGTGAAGTGAAGTTTAATTAATTAGTAGGTAGGTAGTAGGTAGGTAGTAGGTAGGTAGTAGGTAGGTAGTAGGTAGGTAGTAGGTAGGTAGTAGGTAGGTAGTAGGTAGGTAGTAGGTAGGTAGTAGGTAGGTAGTAGGTAGGTAGTAGGTAGGTAGTAGGTAGGTAGTAGGTAGGTAGTAGGTAGGTAGTAGGTAGGTAGTAGGTAGGTAGTAGGTAGGTAGTAGGTAGGTAGTAGGTAGGTAGTAGGTAGGTAGTAGGTAGGTAGTAGGTAGGTAGTAGGTAGGTAGTAGGTAGGTAGTAGGTAGGTAGTAGGTAGGTAGTAGGTAGGTAGTAGGTAGGTAGTAGGTAGGTAGTAGGTAGGTAGTAGGTAGGTAGTAGGTAGGTAGTAGGTAGGTAGTAGGTAGGTAGTAGGTAGGTAGTAGGTAGGTAGTAGGTAGGTAGTAGGTAGGTAGTAGGTAGGTAGTAGGTAGGTAGTAGGTAGGTAGTAGGTAGGTAGTAGGTAGGTAGTAGGGTAGGTAGTAGGTAGGTAGTAGGTAGGTAGTAGGTAGGTAGTAGGTAGGTAGTAGGTAGGTAGTAGGTAGGTAGTAGGTAGGTAGTAGGTAGGTAGTAGGTAGGTAGTAGGTAGGTAGTAGGTAGGTAGTAGGTAGGTAGTAGGTAGGTAGTAGGTAGGTAGTAGGTAGGTAGTAGGTAGGTAGTAGGTAGGTAGTAGATAGGTAGTATGTCAATTCGAATTCTATATTCATAGTTGACAGGACAACGTCTGTCGGGTCAGCTAGTCTATCTATATACGAGTACATAAAAATTAATCGCCAAAATGTATGTACGCGTATAACTTCCGAACTAGAGCACCAAATTGAATGATTCTTTGATTTTTGTTGTTTTAGGTCAGGATTTGTATAAAACATAATATATATTTATTAAAATCGGATTTTAAAGAACCTCATAATAAAGAATGAGGCAGAATGACGTGTAGTTGTTCAGTCAACAAACATCAACTTCGAACAGACCAACTTCACTTATCGCATTTTGTGTTTGTTAAACAGGTGACATTGTATTTCTAGAGACAAATAAACAAAAAAAATACACTAATATGGCATTTCTATAGATATATTTTTTTATTCAAAATTACCAGCAATACTAATACTCATAGTTATTAGGACTCATTACAGGAATAAAATTCATACTGCGGTCATAATTATATTGTAAAAGTACTAATACTATTTTGAATAGAACCTCATTGAATCTTCTTTCATTTACTAAGCATTGCTGGCCTTCTTTCGTTGAAAAAATTTAAAAAGCCATTTGTGTTTCTTTTTTATTTCTTATTTTCTCACTGAAATCACCTTAATTTATGACATTATTTAAATCATTAATAACAAAAAAAAAAGACGGGTTGCACTCCGGGAGTGCCGGCAGAAGTGAAAACTTGATTATAGCTGTCTAATCCATCCGTCCTACGCTTTTTCGATCAGGGCACGTGTCCTGACGCGAGTTTAAGATTTTATACCCATTACAGAAAAAGTGCTCAACGCCGCTAAAGAAGTTTTCACTTCAAAAACACATTCGCTCATTTATTTACGAGTGTGCCTTTGGCTCGCCTGCCCCAAGCCATTAGCAGGACCACTATATCTCTCTCTCTCTCTATCTACAGCAAGCTTATATTAAGCTGTTTCGCCAAGATTTTCCAACACTATTACTCCACGGGTTAAAATACTTAAACTTTGAACTCGGGAAAATTGTACCTTGTATCAGTGTGTGTGAGATTTTTATCGCGCGTTCAATTGTTATCCGTCCTACGCTTTTTCGATCAGGGTCACGTGTCCTGACGCGAGTTTAGGATTTTATACCCATTACAGAAAAAGTGCTCAACGCCGCTAAAGAAGTTTTCACTTCAAAAAAACCTCATCCCTGAAGTTATTGAGATCACGACGGTGAATAACAAAAGAGTTAACTTTAAAACGACTGAACCGATGCCATGAACATATCTAAGAATCATCGCTAGATAAATTACTTTCAAATAAAAACCGCAAAAAAATAAGAGCTAACTGTACAGGCAATAATAATGGTCAAACTAATAATGTTGACATCAGACACAAATAGTTTTTACGTACCGTCGCTTCCCATAGTAAGAAACATGTCGTTTCTTGAGCCAATTCCAATATTTCCACACAAGCACAACGTATTTTCTATCCGCGTTGGGGTTGGGATCCGGAATTTTCTCCCGATTAAATAATATTTCACCTAATTTTGAGTAAGGCCATCCCTGAAAAATAAACAATACTGGTCTGAATTGAATGGATACATATACAGTCTGGGACCCGACAAAGGACATATAATAGTTTTCGTCCCGGAAATCCTCCTAGATCGGGAACTATTATTCCAAGCGTGCGAAGTCGCGGGCAAAAGCTAGTTGATAAAAAATGCATTAAAAAACAATAATGTATTAATGATTATAATTTTGTTGGTAGAAATATAAGTATGCAGTTTGAGCTTGCTAGTTTAACGAAGTCATCAATGGGTGGGCATCAATTTTCCGGGCGAATATACCTACCCATTCACATTTTAAAAAGTGGATATCACGAACGGGGGCCAGTTTTTTCGTGGGCCAGATGTCCCATAACCCAATTACCTACCTTCTTTGTAAAATTTTGAATAACTAGTGAAAACAACATTTAATTGAACTAAAGTTTATTTATTCGAGAAAACAATTTTATTATTAGACAATTTAGACAAGATATGGATAAAACATAATGATTAATTATTAACTTATTATTAATTTACAGTCTTGATAAACACTGGTGCTGATTCTCTTATTCACAAACTAACGTTAATTTAAGTTAAGTGCATCTTTCTCTTTCCATTTAATTAAGAAAAGGACAGAAGATACAATATTAGTTAAGTCCTGTCAAATTTAGACACTACGCGCCTTACTAATAAACGCTGCATAAAGTTATGACAGATTTATACGTCAAAAAATGTATGGTTACACAGGCTTTATTCATTGCATAACTTTACACAGTGATTATTAGTAAGGGCATACATATATAATTTAGACGCGATTTAAAAACATGGCGTCTAAATATACGTCAATTTTTTTCAGGCGCTGTCTAATTTGACAGGATTTAATTGAAATGGGCTTGTGTTTTAAACACCGCCCAAAAAAGTACCAATTTTACTACCAAAAAAGTTCTAAACGGTTACCAAAATGGATAAATGGTCTCCAAATAACGTTTACTAAAATATTATGAAATAAATCCAATTTCGTTTTTATATGAATTTGACTGAAAACTGAAACTTTATATGAATTACTAATAAATCTGGCGCTCGGTGGCCGCTGCCGCGGCACGCTCGCTGCGCTCGCTCACCTTCGCGCGTTGTGTGGTCACAGTTCTAACCTAACCTAACCTAGCTAAATTTGGTGACCATTAATCCATTTTGGTTAGCAATAAGATTTTATTGGTGATCGTATCCATTAAAATGTAACTTCTGTCTTTTTCTTTAAGAAATTGAAAGTGAAAGATGCATTTAACTTAAATTTTGTCAAGATTGTGAACAAGAGAATCAGCACCAATATCTGATAACGATAAGAGTTATCTAATAAATACTGATATGAAAAAATGTAACAACTAGGAAATTAAATTGAGTACAATGTGTCATATCTTAAAATATGTTTTATAGTAATACTAACTTTTGCTCGCGACTTCGGCTACATGAATGTCGGTAATCTCTCTCGTTCCAAATTTTTATCACATGCATTCGAAATTAGATAAGGAGGCAAAAATTTATGATTCTAGTCGACTTTCGACTAAATTTCCAGCATAGACATTATGGAATATGCTACGTTAAGTCGAAGAACCGACTTTTCAACGTTATCAGCACTTCTTTATTAGCGACAATGGTTAATTAAAAAGTACTAATATCCACCTTATCTTGATCAATGAATAACCAGCTACATCAAGATCCTATCACGCTAAAAACTAACAGAAGTATACGACGAGACGGTATTTTTTATAGATTTCGATAAGGTATGGATTAGACTAGGGAATCTCCCCAAATTGCATGTCATAAAAATATCATATTACTGCAGCCTACAGCACTGCAGCCAGCATACTAATACTAACATTTGAAATGGAATTAAGGATATGGAAATAAAGGCAGGCTTTTTTTATTATTTTTTTTTTTATTACTGCAGCCTTGCGTTAATTCAACGCATAGCCTAAATCGTATCGTAGCGTAGTTGGGTCTTTTTAAAGAACCCTGGTCCTTGAGACACGAAGGTGAAAGAAGGGGGAAGGTGTGTTCCTTGTGAAGAGTAAGTATCTATAAAGGGTCTTTGGAAGTTCCAACGCTAAGCGCCAGGCCACACGGTGCGGTGCGGCTCCGGCGCGGCGCCTGAGCGGTGCCGCAACGGTTTGCTACATATAAAATTGGATGGTTTGCCACACGGTACGGCGCCGCACCGCAGGCTCACCGGACAACGGCGCGAGGCAGACGAGCGGGGAGGGGTGCAAGCAGTGCGGTGCCGCAGCGGCGCCGCAGCGGCGCCGCAGCGGCGCCGCTCAGTTCATGGGGATGTTCATGATTGTCGTCAATTGACTAATAGGCAAGCCGCCAAGCTTGTTGCGGTGCCGCAGCGGCGCTGAGCGGCGCCGTAAGAACATTGCGGTGCCGCAGCGGCGCCGCACTGCTCGTGTGGCCGCCAGTGCGGTGCGGAGTAATGCGGTGCGGCGCGTTGCCGCACCGTGTGGCCTGGCACTAAAGAAGTAAAATAGAAGGTTGAAGTTTCGTTACCCGTGGGCGAAGCTGCAGGCGAAAGCTAGTTAGTTCATATAACTTGGTCAATCTATACTAATATTATAAAGAGGTAAAATTTGTAAGTTTGTATGTAGGGGGTAATCTCTGGAACTACTGGTCCGATTTGAAAAATTCTTTCCGTGTTAGATAGCCCATTTATCGAGGAATGCTATAGGCTATATGCCATCACGCTACGACCCACGGGAGTGGAGCAGTAAAGAAAAATGCGGGTGAAACCGCAGGGGACAGCTAGTCTATACTAATATTATAAAGAGGTAAAATTTGTAAGTTTGTATGTTTGTAAGTTTGTATGTTTGGGGTAATCTCTGGAACTAATGAACCAATTCCAAAACTTTTTTCACTGGCAGAAAGCTACATTATTCCTGAGTGCTATAGGCTATTAATTATTTTTATAACATGTATATTAACCGAGCTTTCGCAACTTTTGTCTAGCAAGTCGGAAAAAATTACCTCATAAAACAGAATTATTTGCGTGCGCTGCCTAAACAGTTGCTTAAAATTAAAAACAATGTATGGCAACTTGGTTTGTCTTAATTATTTCTACAAAAAAGTCCGCGATACCATATCTCTATCTTTTATATTTTCTCTTTTATACTTCTTTTATTGCATTAAAAAAATGATTTTTCGGCATACTTACGTTTGGTTGATTATTTGAGCAACAAAATATTAATTCTTATGACAATAAATTATTTCAGTATCACAAGGACATCATACAGATAAGATTTGCCATTTACAGTATGTCAATTGGTCATATAGTTCCGGAAATAATATAAAAATACTAAAACGCAAAATGCCCCTAGCGTAATTTTCATTGTGCGGAAGTCATTTATAATTTCAAAAAATACCTTTGAAGATATTCACAGTTTTAAAATTACTCCGCAGCAAGCAATATAAATGATAGTATGTAATAGAAATAGCTTATACATCAGAATAACACATCTGGGTCGTCATAAAGGCGCGTGTAAGAGGTTACGGGTTCGAATCCGGGCAAGTACCAATGTGACTTTTTCAATTCATATGTACTTTCTATAGTTTATCTTGGACATCACTGACATCCCGTGCCTCGGAAAGCATGTTAAGCCCCGGTTGTCATTCGTAGAACTTTGACGCTAGGGGTATTCAGAAGCCAGAAAGTCTGACCAGTCGAACCAAAGGGTATCGTCGCCCAGTTACTGGGTTGTGGAGGTCTGATAGGCAGACGCTTCACGTAAAACACTGGTATCCAGCTGAATCCGGTTCGGCTGTAAGCCGACCCCAACATAGTTGGGAAAAGGCTAGGGAGATGATGATCCTCCTCACCGCACACGGACATTTCGGGAGGTTCCTATGTCGGATTCGGGCGGAAGTGACGCCTGCGTGACACGGTGTAGCATACGGTGAAGGTAGGCCCCGCTTGGGCGAACCGCCACCGTGTCGTTGCAGAGGCGATTGGTGCTGGTTTAGGCCATGCTTCGGGGCGAGACTGAATAGGAAGCCGTCGCCTCCTGCGAAGCAGACACGCTGGAGTCGAAAGCGGTGGGGCGCGTGAGGCAGCGTCAAGCTTCACGCCCCCCACGCGGCCACAGAATATATAAGGGTAACCGAAGGGACATTATTGGATTTTAGTCAGTAAAAGTCTGACCCTCCTTCCCTCTTCGGGGGCGGGAGAAGACATTTGATGATTTCCTATCCATAAAAAAAAAAAAACGCCATTGGATATGTTTTGGATGCTTTTACCATGGTCAATGTAGCTCTTTCACGCTTATACAACCCCAATAATCTTTTTGTGTACGCTCAAGATAGTTCCACAGTTAATCCGTTCTAATATTATAAATGCGAAAGTAACTGTGCCAGTCTGTCTGTCTGTCTGTCTCTTCTTCACGCGTAAACTACTAAACCAATTTTGAATGAAATTTGGTACAGACACAGTCTGGGACCCGAGAAAGGACGTAGGATAGTTTTCATCCCGGAAATCCCCCGGAAACGGGAACTATTATTCCACGCGGACGAAGTCGCGGGCAAAAGCTAGTATACAATAAAGCTCTAAAAATTGTGTACATAATAATATACGAGTAACTACCAGTTAGTCAGTTTCCTTCTCGCAAAATACCTTTATTTCACAACGGTTTATATTATAAGAATCTCGTTTTTGGGTCAACTTGTATTTTTTAAAATTAGGATAGTATCACTAATATACGATGTTACAAATCATCATCATACTATTTGACTTTTCATTTGTTGTAATCGATTTAAAACTAAATACTTTTACTGGTCTGACTCTATTCATGCAGAACACAAGCTTATACAACTGTATACTGTTATTAGTAAAAGGGTAAGGATAATCAACTGGTAGATTAAAAATAATACGAATTTTACCTCTTATTTTCTAAATGTAAAGCAATGTCAACAACAAAACAAGAGTGAGTCCAGAAAACAAGACTTATTTTCGTAGGCTTAGTTAGACGTAATGTCTTCTAATTTTAAGTGAAGCATGCAAAAAGTACGTGTGCGTACGTCACAGAAGCCGTTACGCGGTGTGTAATGGCGGTCTATTGTCGGACCCTGTGTATCTGTGTGTGTAAGTGTAGGTCTTGAATATAATTTGTGTATCTCTTTGTGTGAATTAAAGGACCTTGTATGCTTCACGCTGTTTTAGTGGAATATCACGTGGGGGCTTTTTTGGGTGCTTCTTGATTGATTCGCACGAATCAGGCGTATCAATCATGCCCAAATACACGTTTCTGGAAGTGTCGATATGCTTACAAAAATATACTTGAAAATTGTTGATTTTATTTCAAGAAAATTCGTACGAAATACTACTATTACTTTCAAGGTTATTTATGTAAATCATAGATTAACTAGCAAATGAATATGATATTTATTTATTTATATTGTTATTATATTCGCGTCAATTTTGATATTAAAGGTGGTGAGTTGTGTAAGTAGTATAATATTACAACATTACCGGTATTATCATTTATTAAAAAATATATATTCTATTAACTATAAATCGTGATACGTTACCTACTTTTTGTGTCAGTCGTGCAGACATGAGATCATCAGTTCAATGAATGAATTAAGTACTTACTTACAGAAGAAATCCATAAACATTATTTCCTACGTATTATGTGCTGACTAATATGTTCAAATATTTATATTTCCTATAGATAAATTACACCAAGGATTGTGAATAGTCGTGAGTGATGTGTGAGATACTTTTGAAGTACCGATGTACAGAGCAGATCAAGCAAAGCAAAGGAAATCGGGCATTTTGGTCCGAAAATAATAATTGCGCGGCTAGACCTAAAATTATTTTTCATCCCACCTATTCGAAAAAGACGACTTTGCTCCCCTTTTAGTACGCCAAAGTTGGTGTTTTCTATAAGAAATTTTCAGCGGGAAATAATGAAGCTCCAAATTCAAAAAGTGCGATTGAAAGTTACTTTTAGGCTAGTCTTTGCATGTTTTACGCCCTGTTATAATTGCGCCTAAAAACTATTTGAATTTGGGACCTCTTAATGCTCAGCGCCAAAGAAATCGAACGCAAATAAATATTGTTTAAATAATGAATGGGTGGTACGACGCCTATAGTCACGCCACAGCTGAATAAAAAAAATTACAGCCCGAGTTCTCGTAAAAAAATTCTTGGATTGTTTTGCAGCAGATAGCTTGATAATAATAGCAGCTACAATAATAATTTTACAATAAAGTATGAGGCGCCTTTTATTTTCTCATAGGGGGTGATGAAAAGTAGAGTGTATCACTCGGGCGCAAAATATATTTTTGGCTCGGGCGACGTACTTTGAATCCTTCGCTACGTTCGGGATTCTATTTGAGAATTCCTCACTTCACTCTGGATTCAAAAAACGCCCTCGCCGTAAAAATATTACTTTGCGCCCTTGTAATACAATCTACTATTCAATTGTTAGTCCACACATAATATACCTACATTAAACAACTACTATGAATTTAACCCCGGAACCCAATTTTCTTAATGGTGACTAAATTGAGATAAATACCTATATTTAAAAAAAAATTACAAGCATTTTTCTTAATTGAATAACTGCTAAAAAAAGTAGTTAAAGGGTTAGGGTTAGGGGGCCTGTAGTAATAGTATTATGTGACCTAGCTTCGAGATCTGGCCGCACAAGTTTTTTTTTTAACCAACAATGTATGAAAATTGTCTAATGTAAGTAGTTTTCTAATTAACCTTAAACCTAATTCTTTGGTAATAAATCACACCTAGTGGTTCTAAGTATGTCGAACTTTAAGAAATGCTCAACTTTAATTGTATAACGTTAAGTTCAATGTTAATTAAGAAAATACAGTTTCGAGTGGTGAAAATAATCAACCTTTCCGGAGATCTAACCAATGGTATTAAAATTAATAAAAAATATGCTGATTGAAAATACTTACCTCTCGACGCTCATAGAATTCCGTCAAGAACATATCATGCCTTTCTTTCACAATTTCTTTTAGATCATATACTTTAAACTGTTTCGCAAGATAATCAGTATCATGCAAATATATTTTAAAGGGAATGATCATACAAATACATATTAATAAGAAAACATAAGGTTTTGTTCTTTGTATTGAAGCTAGTATTTGAGCCATGGTGATTTTTTAGTATTCAATCATATTTTACTTCATATAGTCACTTTTATCACTACCGCATTTTGTCTTTCATAGTTTTTTTTACACTAGTATTACACTAACACTGGCATACCTATATAGTGACACGACCGCAGCATGGTTGAGGTAAAGCTTGGCAGACGATAACGAATTATTTAGGTTTGATTTCGTCCTATGCTGTTGTCGGTCGCCGTCATCGGTCGAGCGTCCGAATAAACACAGTTGGAGACCGCACAGCGACACTAATGTGCGGGGAAAATTTTTCCATGTACAAACTCGACGAATGGAGCGCTGGACTGACGTACGCGCTCAAAGCTGATATCAGCGTAAGGTCGATACAATATATCTGACGGAAAATGCGTCGCGTATTATCAGTAGCGTAACGCCAGAGCAGACAAATATATATAATAAAACATTAAACCTTTACACTCAACCAATTTTGCATTAATGCAAATAGACGCGAGCAAGAATGATAAACTTAACGGATTGTCTGTCAGATATGTACCGACTCTAAGAGGAAACACAGCTGAATGAGTGCACATATTAGTGCATTAATAATATTCTCACTATAACGCAATTGAGGTAATATCCAACATTAACAAATGTTGATTTTATATCTAAAATTATTAAATTTAAATAATAGGGAGAGACCGACACTATGTCCTTTTCTGTTATTAAAAAAATGTTTAGTCGTATCAGTGTTTAATTTACAAAACATCTAGGTATTGTTACAACAACTATAATCACGTTAATATTAAATCAATGATAGGTGCTGATTCTCTTTTGCACAAACTAAACAAAATTAAAATCAAGTGCAACTTTCTCTTTCCATTTCATTAAGAAAAGGACAGAAGGTACATATTAGTTTAGTCCTGTATTTTTAGTGGCCATGTTTTTAATCGCGTCTAAATTTCCTATGAAGTGACTTAGTTTGACAGGACTAAACTAATATTTTTATCCTTTATTTTAATGAAATGGAAAGAAAAACATGCAATCAACTTAAATTTAGTTTAGTTCGTAAACAACTAAATCTGCACGAATAAGAGTTATTTGCACGGTTATCGCAATGAAGGTGAAGGCCGACTACATAATATATACTTTCTGACTATAATACAGTTTGATAAAAATCATTTATCACGCAACAGTAGGCACAAATCGCACTTTTTAGTTTATTATTATTATATTCTTAATTGTGTTTACCTTATTATATAATGTATATACCTACATTATATATTTTTTCTGTAAGATAAGTTCACTGTAGTAGAAAATAAGCAGCACTGTCGGAAACTAACCTAAATAACTATATAACAAGCTATACATAGGTAATAAAATTTATAAAAAATAAAGTTACTAGCGCCTACTTACCACACGATTGCTATAAAAAATATTCACAGCACTAGCATGCACTTTTTTCATAGCATATTTTCTTCTACTTTCTTTAACACTATTTTCTCTAAACTGTTCTGCAATATTTTCAGTTTCTTGCGAATAAGGTACAACGAAAATGAGCGTGCATGCACATAAAAATAAGAAAAATACAAGTTTTACTGATACAAATTTTCTTCGTATTGATACCAAGATCCTAGCCATGTCGACTAATATATTTTATACATACAGTCATTGCTTATTTTTAAATTCATTTAGTAGAAAATTATCACAAGGTACTCACTAAAACTATTTGGAAAAACAACTAAGTACTAAGCTAAGAATTTGCATGTTTAATTCTTACAGGTTTATTACCTATCGGAAAAGAAAATTGCGTTAATCTAACAGAAAACCTATAAACGTTTTCATTACAGGAAAAGGTAACTAATATCCACTAGGTATCATAAAAAGTAGAGATTAACTCATTTTGGTTGTCGATTATCGGCCGAGTGTAGATTTCCATTTATATAATTTCGCAAATTTCGCAAATTTTCGGCCTTTAATTTGTTACTTATTTATATTGATTACAAGAAAGACAGAAAAAATTTTTGCATCATTGTTGTACAACTCGATTATTATATTAATTTATGACTTTGAAATAAAAATATTTTAATAATTCCGTCCAGTTACTTATTTTCCAGAAGATTTACACCGTAAAATTAACTAAATTGTTTTATTACCATAAAAAAGTACGTTATTATTTTTCCGTTTAAAAAAATGCCATTTATGCCGAATTTAAAACAGAGCAAATAAAAAAAATCGTCGGTCTCTACCAAGAAACAGGTAATTCTAACTTCGCTTACACACTTTGTTAACACAGGATTTTCCTCACTATAGCTCACTGTTTTAAATGTTCATTACTAATTGTACCATTAACTTAATGGATACACTAAAGTAGGCACTACATATCACACCACAACACTGTTTAAAATACTGGATACGTTTGTTACAAATGCCTTAGTCTCACGTATTGACTGACGTATCCACATGAGCTAAAGCAGTACCAGCTATCAAATGCGTGGATAATAATGCGAAATATTGCGCGCGTCTGATAATAACATACCGGTGTACATTGTCACCAAAACGTAAGCTTTGTGTTGGAACAATGGTGTTGAAATGTTCAAATCAGTTAAAACTGACCGAGGACGTTCTGTTACGATGATAGATTACCGCTATGGTTACCAAAAACACGAACAACTAATCATGTTTTGGTAATGATAGATATATGTTGATAACGTGGAAATGGAAACATTGATTATTACGTATTATCTACTGTTACTCTGTTATATTATAGGTAATTTAAGACACATTCATTTCATACATTAATGAAATGAATGTGTCTTAAATTACCTTCATTAGTCTAAAGAGTTTTTTACTACTCATAACGCAGTATAGAGTTTAGTAAAATGCAATACTAGCAATATAATAAATACTGAATAGATTTCAGGTTAACAAAATAAAATATATTATTTTTGTTTAACTTACTGTATTTAAACAAAAGATTTCCCATGACATGACATGACAATACGATGTTATGATAATTTCTGTAGTCACTGAGGGTAGAGACTAGAGATCCTCAACGGATACCAGTAAGCCCTTCAAGTTTTAGACTCATTTGGTTGGTGTCGGCGAGCCATACATGTAATCACCTAATTTGTTTTTTTTAGGGTTAAAGGATTTAAAAACAATCAATTTATTTGATGAATACATTCACTAGGTTTATAAATATATGCGCGTCTCGTTATTATATTATTAAAATGAAAAAAAAAATTAAACATTTTTATTTAAATTATTGGACAGTAAAAATTCAATCTACTAGGTACAATCTGTGAAACTTAACTACTTAAGTATATTGAAGCTTGTTAAGAAAATATCATTTTAAAAATTTATGTTGTTTTCATGTTATCGGGTGGTTAGTATAAAACACACAATCCTTAAATTATGAAATAAATTTTTATTTAAAAAAAATATTTATTTTTTAGGATCAAGTCTAGGGCTAGAGTAAAAAGACCCTGACTTCTAAACTAGGAATAATCTTTAGCTATTGTGAGTAGAAGAGTTAGATAAGTTCCCCAAGAATTAAACAGTGTAAAATTATACCCCTGGGTAATGTTACAGGAGTATCCGGATATATGCGTTCTACTCAATTAGCCACTTGCTTTGATATTCTTACAATCTTGTGCCAGATATGAAGGGCAATATCGATATTAGAGTAATATTGTACCAGGATACCTCATACCCATATTCGGTTTAGGTAATAAGTTAATGTAAACAATCTTAACATGTCTTTTACTTACAAAATTGGTTCAAATTATATTTACTCTAAGCCGACGTTAGTTACGAAACTAAACAATGTTGTTTTTTTACATTTTTTTATAAACATGGACATGACAAGATTGTAGGCATTTAGAAAACTACTTAAACCAATGGAATATAGATGATTCACAGAACTATAATTATTTTAATCGAAAATTGTATTTTCGTGGTGCTGGATTGATTAGAACTACCCGTATTTTATTAATGTTTTTTTTTGTCGCTAAACAACAACGACAAAAACAGGCCAATAAAGTAACTATACGCAGTTCGCAAATTTGTCGATATGTGGGATTGGGATGCGGACTCAGCTTTCAAATCAGTACCTATAGTAAATGGCATAAATCGGCATAATAGTCAAAATCTCAATCATAAAGCAGTACAAGGGGTTTGTTAAGAACATGGATCTTTTGAAAATGACTTGCATTGTTTGTTTGTTTTCCTCTAATAACCTTCCTTCCTTACCTCTTCCTTACCTTATTTCCTTTAATAATTTATTTATATACTAGCTGTTCCCCGTGGGGTCATCTTTGTTATTTTAAGTTGTAGATTATTGCTCTCTTGGGCCACAGCGTTATGTTATATATATACCTAGCACTCATAAATAAATAACGTGACGATCTATTGATAAGAGAATTTTAAAAATTGGTTCAGTAGATTAATGTTATTGCATTTAGTTAGTTTGTGCATTGTTTCTGTCTTGATTCAGAGTTGGCGTTGTACTCTAATATATATTTTTTTATTACCTACCTATATTTTTTACTTCTGGATTTTATTGTTTTTATCCTGTTTTGGGAGGAGACATTATCTAACTAATCGAAGTTCTCGAGTTACAAATGAAATAACTAACATTATTTCCTAGGTACCATTTACCTTACAATACCTAGGAAGTTCCTACATACATACAAGTAAGTACTTATTAACCTAATCAGGTTTGGCACTACATCTTCCTGCCCTTATTCTATTTTCTTGGGGTCGGTGCAACATGTTATTTCTTTCGTGTCAACCTGTTACCCATCATGCTATCACTTACTCCTTTCTCATTCATAATACTCTGAGTCAAAGTCAATACACTATAATAATGCTCCTTCGGGTGTAATAGTGTGTAATACTAGCTGTGCCCCGTAGTTTCATCTGTGTTATTGTTACCTACCTACGTTCAGTAGTTATTGCGAGAAAAAGATTAACTTACATACATACAGTGGCGTAGCGTGGCTTTTCGCCGCCCGGGGCTGATCGGAAATCCGCCGCCCCTTATTTTAACTATAAGTCGCTTAAAGTTTAAATATTATATTGAATTGACCTAATTCGTACATCGTACACCTTATTGCAAGTCAAAATATACTACCACGCATTGCTAATCATGCTTCAGGTGGAAAATACATCTAAGAGAAGAAATTCCGAAAGAAACCCACATTTCTTATATGTATGTCTCAACCCCTAAGGACATCTTAGGTTTCTGCGCAAACTGTCCATTGAAAAAAAAAACTTAATTATACGGATTGAACCCCTGCTAAAAGCGACCGTTTTTAGCAATTTTTGAATCTCTGAACTTGCAATATAACTTTAATTCTGTACATTGAATATTTATTCAAAATTAATATTGGAGAATGATTGGTGATCGATACTGATGCCTAAAATGCAATTAGTAAACACGCACGTAGTGTGCACGCATGGATTAAAAACTATTGAAGGGATTATAACCAAACTTGGTATGATTATAATCCATACTTCTGGGCAGGTTATAGGCTATATAACACAGCGCTAAGACACATAGGAGCCGAGCAGAAATAAAAGTGGGAGAAAAAGCGGAAAAAAAAATTCCTTTTGAGAGATTCCGTTGCGTGCGGGCAGCAATAAGGCTGGCCGATGGCTTTGCTGGTATTCGTAGCTTATACATTAGAATAACACATAATATTGTGCTACATAACATTGCACCATGAGCCACGGGAGCCGATCAGAACCAAAAACCTAACATAACGTGGGTACGCGAGGATCGTGGGGTCTATGGCCCTCTACGGGGCTCGAACCTGGCCTTGGCTCCGGCCCGGCTTTTGAGGGCGTCCCAGAGAGTTATAACCATCCGGATGGTGCGAGGAATACCGCAAAACCTCCTGCGAGGCGGCGAGGCTTCCTGCGGGCATCCGGCCGTGGGATTTGGAGACTATGCGACTGTCGCAACCCAGTGCTAGGCACGCCTCTTTAAGGAGTTGGCTGACGACGCACCGGACACGGACATTTCGGGAGGTTCCTGTGTCGGATTCGGGCGGAAGCGACGCCTGGGTGTCACCGTCCGGCAACGGTCGCCTTGAGGAATGCCTCGCATGGGCGGGCCAGCCACCGCCGAGTCCTTGCAGAGGCGATCGGTGGGAGTGACCGAACGGGAAGCCGCTTTCTGCGAAGCAGTCATGCTGGAGAAGTAGGCCGCTGCACGCGTAAAGCAGTGTCAGGCCTTACACCCCGGACAAAAACCCAGGCGTAGGCGTCGAGTGTGGCAAGACGACTACCGGCCACCGCAGGCGCGGGCCTCTGGGCGTCGACCGATGGGTAGCTCGCCGCCCGATAAGGATCAGGCCCGTGTCGAGGGCGCGTTAGTTTCACTAGCGCCTCAAAGGCGAATTTATTATTCGCGCGATGCTTGTGGACGCGATGTTTTGGTGCCTAGTATCTCGTCAAAGCGCGAATGAATTCGCGCCAAACGTTTCGCGGTGGAATTTGCCCTTTCTGGACAAGGTCAAACAGCGGAAAAAATCGAGCGGACGCGCGTCGCCGGCGCGGCGCTCGCCGGCTGCCTGAGTCCGCGCGGTTATCGTCCTCTTTTTCACACACTTGCGGTAAAGCTTTCACGGGTGCTTTTGGTAACTAACATATTGCGAACAGTAGGTAGGTAATTTGGAAAAGTATTTTTTTTTAAATAATTCAATCCAATATTTTTGTCATGTTCCCCAATTGCCGCCCCCTATTATGTGCCGCCCGGGGCCATGCCCCCCCCCCCCCCCCCACGCTACGCCACTGCATACATATAAACAGGCATTTAACTTTAATTTTAGTAGGGATGTACCCACCTACTAGGTGTATTTTTGATCTGGTACAACCCGCTAGGAGATGATCATTATGAATCTGAATGAATCATCTCCTAGAGGGTTGTGTGCAAGACCAAAAATACACGTAGTATAATTTATATTGTATGTAACCACACTAAACACCAAAATTACAAAATGGAGTACTTAATACAACGTATTTTTTGTTGACCAAAATCCTTGATGCTATCATTATGATCATCGGCCCGGCAACCTCGATTTATGTCGAAGGTTGTCAAAATAATTAACTATTTTTCAAGCATATTTTGGGACATGTAATACTTACCTAGTTGTCTGGTTACCTTAGTACAAGCTCTGCTTAATTTGAGCTGTGTGTAAGTTGTCTCAGAATATTTATTAATTTATTTATTTAATTAGTAGCGTTACAGTCAGGCTTGCCAGAGGCCCTGAAATTCGGGATTGTCCCGGAATTTTATGTCGTGTCTCGTGTTCAGTATTCGATGATTGAGATTGTAGATTCGATTTGCTGACGTCTATGTAGAGATTAGATTATTGCACAGAACACAGAAAGATTGGTATGATTATGAAAAATTTAGGATGTGTGTTTTAGACAATTTTACATCAAATAGGTCCTTACTTATGCCAAACTGCACAGCAGTTGGTTGACAGACGTAGCTCCCTTGATACAGATTATTTCTACATATTATCTATATAAATACAAAGTCGTAAACTGGCTGACTGATTGTTGAATGTCAATGCACAGTCCAAACCGTTAGTTCTAGGCTAGAAATATGAAACTCGAAGGGTATTTTTCTTGTGAAGAATAAGGACGGATTTTTGTAAATTCCAATCTTAAAGGGTTAAAATAGCGGATGGAAGTTTCGACATCCATGCGGGCGAAGCTGGGGGCAAAAGCTAGTGATAATTTATTTTATACACCAATGTAACGTTTGACGTTTTGGCGTGCCTGTTATTCTAGTGATTAGTGACCGATTCCCACCCTGGACAAACTTTGTGTGATGAGCATGATTGTTTATCTGTGTCTGGGTGTAATCTTCTATCTATCTATCTATATATATAAAACAAAGTCGGGTTTGTTACAACACTTATAACTCGAGATCGGCTAGACCAATTTTCATGGTTTTTAGTTCGTTGGATTTGTCCCCGCCCCGAATAGCAGAATACATCTTAAAAATAATGAAAAATCGACGAGAACATAATTATAAAAGATGAATCATTTTCCCCTATAGTTAATTCTAAATTCAATTAAAGATTGAAAACTTAAGAGAACAATAGTACTAGGAGCGCAGTAATGTGAAGTGATAATGTGAGAAAATTTAAAATACTGAGATACTAGTACTTAAATCAATCAAAAGTACTAGGCGCGCAGTTGTGTGAAGTGGTTAATAGAAAATGTGAGCGCAATTTTAAGAAAATATATGTTTATGAACTTAAATAATATCCATCCATACTAATATTATAAATGGGAAAGTGTGTCTGTCTGTCTGTTTGTCTTTCTTTCACGGCAAAACGGAGCGACGAATTGACGTGATTTTTTAAGTGGAGATAGTTGAAGGGATGGAGAGTAACATAGGCTACTTTTTGTCTCTTTTTAACGCAAGCGAAGCCGCGGGCAAAAGCTAGTTTATCTATAAAAAGTGTGTATTTATAAAATTATTTAAGTATGTATATCAGTTGTCTGGTTACCATAGTACCAGCTCTGCTTAGTATGGTATCAGATGGCCCTGTGTGAGTTGTCCTAAGATATTTATTTATTTATTGCCCCGTGAAAGGTCCAATGTCAAGGTTAATACAAAAGATGTTAAAATTGATAAATCGGAAGGTAACCGTGGTTCAATAGCATCTAGGTAGCTAATTATACTGCTCGATAAAGGTCAACGCTTATTAACTGTACCTATACAATTTTGATTGATGGCCAAAGGCCGCCTAATGCTTTGTGTAAGTAGGTAAGGCAGTAGGTTGGTAGGTTTCACCTGCTAAGTTACTTCTTCGGTTATAGCTTCGCAAGGTCAAAGCGTGATGCTATACACAATTGTATAGATTTGTAATGAGATCTTCAACACAATCCATATCCATACTAATACACCGGGGTTGCGGAATGGTTACAATAGTTACCGTGACCCCGGAACATAAAGAAAGGGCAACCGAAGGAAAATGAGTGGGTTTTAGTCAGTAAATCTGACACGCCCTCCCGACCCGCCCAGGACGGGAGAAGTCATTTGATGATTTCCCACTCCCCTAAAAATATTAATATTATAAATGAGACAGTAACTGGATCCCTAGACACTTTTGATGTGTGTACTTTAAAAAGTATAAAATTACAAAAAAAAAATACTTTAAGAAGTACCTACATATGAATGCCATAGGATAGCTTTCATCCCGCAAATCCCCCGGGAACGGGAATTAAGTATTATTCCAAGCGGACGAAGTCGAGGGCAAAAGCTAGTTTAAATATAAATAGGTATATACCTAACTAGCTGTTTCACGCGGTTTCACCCGCGTAATGACAGTTTTTCGTCGACTGCTCCGCTCCTTTTGGTCATAGCGTGATGTTATAAAGCCTATGTTACTCAGGGATAATGTACTTTAGCATTTTAATAGTGAAGAGAAGAAAGAAGAGTCTTAGAAAGAGAATTATCTAAACTGTCCAGTGGTTTTCGAGTTTATTCGTAACAAACATAAATACATAACAAATCTTTCCTCTTTGTAATATTAGTATCGATAAACGTAAGTAGAATAATACTGTAAAATAAATAGTTCCTGTTTGAAATCTTGCTGGAAAGTTGGTTGCAAAATACTTTGCTCAGTTTAGTTTTTAGATCCACTCTCTAAATTAAAAAACCGGCCAAGTGCGAGTCCGACTCGCGCACGAAGGGTTCCGTACTTACCGTATCTATAATAGACAAGTTTCTACATGTTTATTAAGATCAAGTAAAAATTGCTTAAAATTACGTTTGTTGTATGGGTACTTCAAAGACTATACAACCTTGCTTCCTGGGGTACTTATTACCTTTAATATTTACTTTATTGTCATTTAATTATTTATTTTGTAAGGTACTTAATATACAGGTAAATATTCAGTAAATATTTGAAGCGTCTACCTGTTACCGTTTTTAATATTGAGCAATAAAATACGAAAAAGACACGTTTATTATACCCCCCTTAATATTTTATTTTTGTTAACTTTTAGGGTTCCGTACCTCAAAAGGTAAAAACGGAACCCTTATAGGATCACTTTGTTGTCCGTCTGTCCGTCCGTCCGTCCGTCCGTCTGTCAAGACCCTTTTTCTTAGAAACGCGTCGAGATATCAAGCTGAAATTAATATCACATACTCAGGTCTGTTATCTCTCAAAGCAGTGAAGAAGTCAAGTTTCTAAATCAACGCAATAAAAAGATAAGGCGGTTTTATTGCATATTTGGACATTTGCAAGGAAATCAAAACCTATAGGGCACTTCCCATTGACCTAGAATCATGAAATTTGGCAAGAAGCAAGGTCTTGTAGCACAAATAAAGGGAAAACTCTAAAAACCGTAAATTTGTAGTTAGTTCACATCAGGCGTCTGTCTGTCCGTCTGTCTGTCAAGAACCTTTTTCTCAGGAACGCGTCGAGATATCAAGCTGAAATTAATATCACATACTCAAGTCTGCAATTTCTCAAAGCAGTCAAAAAAACAAGTTTCTAAATCAACGCAATAAAAAGATACGGCGGTTTATATTGCATATTTAGACATTTTCAAGGGAATCAAAACTCAAAACCTATAGGGTACTTCCCATTGACCTAGAATCATGAAATGTGGCAAGAAGCAATGTCATGTAACACAAGTAAAGGGAAAACTCCAAAAACTGTAAATTTGTAGTTAGTTCACATCCGTCCGTCATTACGTTCGTCCGTCTGTCAAGACCCTTTTTCTCAGAAACGCGTTGAGATATCAAGCTGAAATTAATATCACACACAAGAATCCCGGTTTCCACCGCGAGCGGAACGGCCCCATTAATGACTTCGTTTGCAAGCGCAAACTGCATACTTGTATTTCCACCAACAAAATTATAATTCTTAATACATAAGTGTTTATTAATGCATTTATTAATTATTATTATTCGACTATTTGTTGTTTATTTGTTTGACTATTAGTTATTTGCAGTTTGCGCTTGCAAACGAAGTCATTAATGGGTCCGTTCCGCTCGCGGTGGAAACCGGGCTTTAGGTCTGCTATCTCTCAAAGCAATGAAAAAATCAAGTTTCTAAATCAACGCAACAAAAAGATACGGCGGTTTATATTGCATATTTAGACATTTGCATGGGAATCAAAACTCAAAACCTATAGGGTACTTCCCATTGACCAAGAATCATGAAATTTGGCGAGAAGCAAGGTCATGTAGCACAAGTAAAGGGAAAACTCCGAAAACCGTAAATTTGTAGTTAGTTCACATCAGGCGTCCGTCTGTCTGTCAAAAACCTTTTTCTCAGGAACGCGTCGAGATATCAAGCTGAAATTAATATCACATACTCAGATCTGCTATCTCTCAAAGCAGTGAAAAAATCTAGTTTTTAAATCAACGCTATAAAAAGATACGGCGGTTTATATTGCATTTAGACATTTGCGAGGGATTCAAAACCTATAGGGTACTTTCCATTGACCATCAAGAATCATGAAATTGGGCAAGAAGCAAGGTCAAGTATCACAAGTAAAGGAAAAACTCCGAAAACCGTAAATTTGTAGTTATTTCATAAAAAAAAATTAACGGAACCCTCCTTGCGCGAGTCCAACTCGCACTTGACCGGTTTTTGGTATTTGTTATTATAGCGGCAACGGAAATACATCATTTGTGAAAATTTAAGCTTTCTAGCTATCACGGTTTATGAGATACAGCCTGGAGACAGACAGACAGCGGAGGCTTAGTAATAGGGTCCCGTTTTACCCTTTGGGTACGGAACCCTAAAAACGATTACTTACTTTGAAAGACCTGTGTCTAACAACATCACCCTGCACACCATGGTTTATACGGAAAATAACATTATTTAACGTTAATTTTTAATAATATTTTATTAATGGCGTTGCCATTATGCGATGTTAAGTGACATTGTTTTTATATTGGGATACAACTACACACAACCATCTATTGCCAAAACTAAGCTTTGTAACCTAAAGGAGAATTTTCCACGGAGAATATAATTATTATTATACTTACTTCGTGGATTTTTCTAAAAACCTGAAAACTTATCAATTTTATAACGATGTCTGGCCACTGGCATTGAAAAAGTTAGCAAATAGCCCCGCTGGTCTTTTTTTATCTTCTTTTGGCGCCGTTTTTAACATTGCCAGTGTCAAACACAGGATGTCTTGTCTTGTCAGCAGTTTAAATTTCGCGCCTGTTAAAAGATACCGGCGGGGTTATTAGGTACCTATGAAACAGCAATCAGCAATATTTGCACAGTGATCGCGCGATCACCGCGCGATTAATCGCTTAACGTCAAAAAAAATCTTATTATGTATGAACCGCACTGGGATTACGTATTTTGCAGAAGCCGAGCGATCGCGATAATTTAGCAAAATAAACGTCAATTCAAAATACGTCAAGTCAAATAGCAATCTAGCGATAGTGCTGCCTCTGTGGAGCAATCAGTTAACTAAAATATGCGTTTTTCTTTTGGTGGTTTCGTATTTTCGTAGCAATAAGTGCATTAGAACAATCAGCGAGCGAGTGTCAGACTTTTACTGACTAAACCCACTTAATATGTTCCTTCGGTTGCCCATTATGTTCCGGGGTCACGGTAACTATAAACATTCCGCAACCCCGCAAACGTTTCGATTGCACCATAAACAACTACACACTTTGATCTTAGGCAAAAGGCCGAGAACAGATTCACCATAGATAACAAAAAAAATTGACAGTGACACTGACTGAAAATGACATGATTGGAAACATCAATCACATCCGTCACCCGTCACTCACACTTCACAGTGGAAAATTTGAGATGGAAATGTCAAAACAAACTACAAAAGTCAAGAAAAAATAATACATTATAGCTTTTATGCTATTACAATCAAGTCAATTACAATTTTACGACGCATACAATAGGAAACTATTGGATCATTGTTCATAAATCGGAATTTACTGTAAAATTGCTTATGATTTTTCTAATACAAAATACACAAGGTAAGGTGTAAGGTTGCAATTTTAAAAAGTTACCTACCTACCGTAAGAAATTCTGATGTGTTACTTACTAATTATTGAAAACAGTAAGTTAAAGTTCTGAAATAATTAAAATAATAAAGGAATGTGTTCAATAAGTGTTCAGTACCACAGTCGACTTGTGACTTTTTTAAAAATATCCAGAGTTTTTACATTATCTAGGCAATATCTAAGAAATAGACTACGCAATTAGTAGTGCAGCATCTTTTATAATGAGGAATGACTCATCGTAAACTTTATTAATTAGGAACCATAGTTGCGTATTTATGTAATAAAGCGCAATTTTAGACAACATCTGTGACCTATTCCTGTTAAAACAAACACATTGTTAAATTTTTTACCCCATATTTTTTTTATATCTGTGTTTTGTAATTACTTTTAGTGTGAGTAAATATCTGTTCCAATTTGTAATTATGATGCAATGTGTACTTTGTATTTCAGGCTAAAATGGCAACAGAACACTCTAATTTAGTACAAGAAGTGGAAAATTTTGAAATACCCGTTGAATATGCTACTGAAGAGAATGGGGATGAACAAAATGTTGAAAAAGCTGTTGAGGCTGTTATGAAGTTATCTCCAGTTCAGATACAACAGGAGTATTATGAAAACCTAGGAGATTGTGACTGGGTGAAGTAAGTATGCACTTAAATTGGTGAACCGTTGAAGTAAACTTGAAAATAATGTAGTCAGTTGAAAGAAAAATTCAATGTAACACCACTTTGTACATTAGTTTTACACATACTGATAAAGAATATAAAATTAAACAGTATGTATAATTGATTTTCAAGCAAATTGTTTTGTTTGTTTTTCCTATCCACTATCAATATGAAATCTAGACGGTTATTTCAGTACATTTTAAAAAGGTTCTTAGACATATTAATCTTGGAAAATTATAATGATTTAATACTTGATACTTGAGAATGTATTTGATACTTTTTTTTTTTTTTTTCTCTTTATATACTTGTTAAATTAATCTGATTTGTGTTGAATCATGCAAATATTTTTTTTAGATACGAAAAGAGCAATAGAAACTATTTACTTCAAAATGTAGCTTTTGCACTCTTTGGAGGTCCTAGTATTGAAGGGGAATTGTCTGAGGTTATTGGTGACCAGAATGCTCACCTCGAAGGCTACACAACCAGACAAAAGGAACAAGTCATGAGAGTATATGAAAAGTTGTGTGAACAAAGTGAGTATCTAGTTACAAGGGGTAAATATGTAGGCAGTGGTGAATAGTAAAAAATATTATCATTAAATTAACTTCCTACTATCCTACTATCTTACTATCCTTCTATTATTATAAATGTTAAAGTTTGTACATGTGGGTGTGGATGTTTGTTACTCAGTCACACAAAAAAATACTAATTTTGACAAAACTTTACACTATGATCTAAGGAGCAAAGCAATAAACAGCACCAAAAACCTAACACAATGTGGCGAAACCGAGGGGTACAGCTAGTAGTTTATACATATCATATGGCTCTAATATGTTACGGAAATATTTTATTTTATTTTATTTTGGGGAGCTTACGGCTATAAATATTTACACATTAGTTCAACAACATAATACTAGCATATGCCAATTACAAGTTTCCACAGATGGTAAGACGTAATGTAATCCACAATATTTAAAGTTGATGTTAATAACATATTGTAAGTATTTATTAGGTTAATAATATGGGTTATGGGACATCTGGCTTGTACAGCTAAACTGATTCAGGAGGCCAATATATCCATGCTCATTTTAAAAAGTGGATATGCGCTTGGCAGCCAGTATTTTCGTAGGCCAGATGTCTTATAACACAATCCCTTTTACCTGGAGCATAGCTATGATAAAAGTATGTGCTAAATAATGTTTATTATCTCAATCATAGTGTTTCCATACTGTTTTGTTGACTTTTTAATGCTAGACAAGCTACTCTACTTTGTATTTTGCACAGGATTTGGTTTTGTTAATCCTTTATTCAATCATTAATATTGAATTGAAAATTTTCAGTTTTATTAACCTGTTCATTATTTTTTTTAGGTAAATATTCTCTCAATGACGATGATATAATAATGTCGGTGCTTCTTGTTGTGTGTGCAAAACCGAAACCACTGAAATTCTACCAGCTACAACCTTCAAATTACTGGTTGGACCTTCATGAGAGAACAGACAGTGATATGTGGTGTACAGCTGTGTTCAGAGTGCGGAAGTGTATACCTACTACAGTTGGCAGTAAGTGTAAATAGACCTTAACTAATTATTTTCACGTTTTCAAGGAAAATTTTGTTAAAATTTCTCAACGTAAATAAATATCCTTTTTTTTTGGGGAGTCTGAAATCATCAAATGACTTCTCCCGCCATGCGGCGGGAGGGCGGGTCAGACTTTTACTGACTAAAACCCACTCATGTTCCTTCGGTTGCCCTTTATGTTCCGGGGTCACGGAACATAAAGGGTGTAGATAATTACACCCAGACACAGAGCAGACAAACATGCTCACCATACAATGTTTGTCTTGGGGTAATCGTACCCACAACCACTGGCTTAGCAGTCAGGGTCACAGCCACTAGACCAACGGGGCCTTCAGATAAAAATGTTTGATTATATTACATCAAGTTTTTGTAGTCATGTAGGTATTTAACAGTAGCAATTTTTGCTTCTCTAGTGAAATCCTGCCGTGTTTACATAGATGAAAATGCACGAGTTTACCACGACTGGGATTCGTATATAACAAACAATACTTTACCAAAATGTGTTATCATTGTACCAGAGAACGGAGAATACACTGGAACCCTTCTGGAGGTAAATAAAAATACTTTTTGCCTATAAGATGAATATTTTAAAGAGATTCTAAAGCCAAAGCTATTCTAAATCTACAACCAATTATTTCAAATAAACAATTTTTTTTATTTACTGCTCTTTTAGTACTTTTTAAGGCTACCAACAGGATCAAATTACAAAGTCAAAGAGTAGGCATGGACACAGACAGTATGTTTCTATATCCGCTATTATAACAATTATTACATAGTATAAAACAAAGTCGCTTTCTGCTGTCTGCACTGTACCTGTGTATTTTTAGATCTTTAAACTACGCAGCTGATTTTGATCCGGTTTTTTTTAAAGATAAAGTCATTTCAGAAAAATGATATTATAGTCGCGAGATTTTCAAAGACTTGTAACACCTATACTAAGCTGGGACGGCTGCTATTAAAAAGTAAATAAAAGTTAAAATTGCTTTCCCATCTACCTTACAGGGCGAAGACAATTTCGCTGTAAAACTGACAGTGGCGCCATCACCGACGTTGGGTATAAAGGCGCGAGTGCTGAGTTCAGTGGACTCTGCCAGTACTATCGCGTCTATCGGCGCGATCGGCGTGATCGGCGTGGCGGCGTTCACGCCGGTGGCGCCGGTAGTACTCGCCGGCGCGGCCGCTGCTACCGTTGCCACTGGCGTTTACGGTCTTGTACGATCCTCCCTTCATTTACACGATAGAAGTGTTCATGAACAAGTAAGTCGACTTTATGGCGCTTTTTAAACCTAACACACGTGATTTGAGGCACAATAGAAAGACAATAGCTGTGCGACAGCCGGCTGTCGCTTGATCGTTGAATGGTTAATAGGACTGCTAACTTTTGCTTGAGTTTTTGGCAAAATACTCAAACGCTACTCAATTTTAGAACACTCTTGGGCCCGTATTAATAGACGTCACTTAACTCCGAGACGCTCTCAAGTCTCTTGCTGTCCTTGTCATTCTAAAGGGAAAAAATAAGGACAGCAATAAACTTGAGCGCGACTCAGAATTGAGTAACGTCTATTAATACGGGCCTTAGGCCCGTATTAATAGACGTCACTCAACTCCAAGACGCTCTCAAGTCTCTTGCTGTCCTTGTCATTCTAAAGGAAAAAAATAAGGACAGCAATAAACTTGAGAGCGTCTCAGAATTGAGTGACGTCTATTAATACGGGCCTTAAATCTGTTGCTGTCTTTGTCACTCTAAAGGTATAAAGTAAGGACAGCAACAGATTGGTGAGTGTTCTAAAGTTAGTAACGTTTAAGTATTCGGCCATTGTATGCGTGTGTCGGTAACAATAGACAGAAACGAAGTGACAAAAAAAGGCAATTCTTACTAATCTATCTCTAAACTAAAATACACCAAATAAACGTACCAACTTTCATTTGAAACACTAGTATCAATAGCAATGAATGGAATTTCTTATTCCATCAACAAATTACGTGCTAATATTACGTAGTGTAACATTGATATTCTGTAAGGTGAATGCAGATTACAATACAGTACCCACTTGGCTGTACCAATATAACTAAATACATTCCATGGTAATTAGGGCGTAAACGATAATAATATTTACTACACACTTGGCTGATGTTCTTTTGTGTTTTAGTATTTTATATAAAACATAGGTAGGTAAATTGGATGCAGGATGGTACAAACTAATAATATTTTAAGGGCTGATTTTTCAATCATCAGTTCTATTTGAGGAATAAATATGATATACTTTTGTATAGAAAATATGTCAAACCGTCATATTTAAATATGTAAAAGCTGTCAAAACGTCAAACATACTCTTCAGAGAATCGGGTGAATGAAAAGTCGGCCCTAAGTGCGTTGTGTCGACACAGTTACAGGCATAAAAAATAATGCATTGATCTGATTACAATAAAAGTACAGTACCTAGCCGAAATAGAAACATCTTGTAAAATTAAAAACATTTTTTTTTTGCCATCATTGAAACAAACGTTATTTTCAACAGAAATTAACAAATTGCTATATATTATAAGCTATACCACTTTTTTCGGAAATGGCTCGGTCTCATGGTGCTATCACATATCAAAATTAATAATAATGATACCAGGAGTAATACCAAACCATAAAAATCTATATGAAATAATTTATTTTCTTAATAAAGGTGTTTCAACAAAAAAAAATGCTCTAGAATACTGTCCCTGTACTGCAATAATTTGGCCACCTTTTTTTTACTTAGGCTGATTTTAGTCTCACGCTCACCCTCACCGCTGATAGCTCAGCGCGTAGTTTGTCAGCGCCGAGGCTACCACCGTGCGCGCTGATAGCTACACATCATTCAATAACGCTTCCTAGAAGTTCATATATCTCGGCCATCCGCGTGCAGTCGGCGTAAGACTAAAACCCGCCTTAGTAAGGAATATTTTCGCCCGCAGACTATAAGCCCGACGGACGCGGACGCGCGAGGCAGCTGGCTGAACATCGCGGCGTCGAGCGTGGGCCTCGCCGCCGGCGCCGCCAGCTCCCTGCTTTCTCGATCTGCCGCCGCAGGCACCAACATGACCAAAGTACGTTCCCCATTGTAGATCTCCACTCATAATCTCCCTTCAATACTTCATTTAGATCTTATACTTAATTATTTTTGATATTGAAAATGAGAAGTCAGGTACGTATAAGTCACAACTTATATTGCTGATATGCGCGCTAGATACCCAACGACAGGAAAACAGATCATACCCACCTCACTATATTATAATAGGTAAGTCACCCGACGCAACCGCAAGCGCTAGGGTGTCCATTAAAATTACTATTATTATGTTGCCGTGCCCTAGCCGGGCTTCATGTTGAAACTAACCTATACATATTATTTGTAACAACTAATGTACACATGAATGCATAATGACTGAGTTTTTTGAGTTTGAGTCTTTTTTAAGACTTTGAGACCCGTAGTGTGATAATTTCATTACGGTTTTCTTTACGATTTTATATTGTTTTATTAATATTTATATTTGTATTAGCCATATGTGAGCACATATTATCGCGACCTAGAATATGTCCCTCTTTAACCTGCCACCGTGTATAAAAAAATCGATTGGTGACGTAATGACGTTATTGTAGACAGGACAGGCGTTAGCGGTGTCGGTGGAGGTGCTGCGTCACGCGAATATGGTCACGGGAGGAGCTGGCGTCGTCAACAGCTTGCTACATATTATCCTGAAGGTAAGTTTGATATAGCGTGTAACGTGCAACGTCTAACATGTACCGTATAACGTGTAACCGAAAGGGTTTAGCCATACACATGGTGATATTGAAGCTTTCTTCAAAATTCTAGCTTGGTGGAAGCAACAAAAAGAGAAATTAAAATATTGCTACTTATAAAGAATAAAATAATAAAATGGTTATTTCTTATTAATAACCTCACATTATATACAAATTATGTTTTAAAATTAAATCATAACCACCGTCATCTCCCTAGCCTTTTCAACTGTGTTGGGGTCGGCTTCCAGCCTAACCAGATTCAGCTGGATACCAGTGTTTTAAGTGAATCGATTGCCTATCAGACCTCCGCCACCCATGGCGACACGATACCCCTTCTGACTACCCGTAAGACTGTCAAAGTCTTACGAATGATTACAAAACAAAGATCCTAAAAATCGGTTTAGCAGTTCTCGAGTCGATGGTGTAAATACCGCGACAGATATTTCAGACCTTACTTTAACAAAAAATCTTTCTGTTCAGTATCGCAAGCACGGTGAGAGGCCGACGAAGCTGGAACTCTTCCAATTCGCGTCTGCGACCCTGTTCTTCTGTCACGCTGTGGTGTCCAATCGGACCGCACAGAGTATCATTGAGGATGCACAAGCTAAAACTATCAACGAGTATCGTTCTACACTCAGAAGCAATAGACACAGGTCAGTTATTTACAATTTGTACTGTTTTCGGTAATAAATATAATCAAAATTTTAAATCAATTGTTGTTCATCATGACGTACTAATTCTTATATGCAACATAACCTAAGTACGTACCTAGATACTTACATACTTATAGGAAAACTTACAACCTTGATTACTATTAACATCTACGTCATAACAGTTCACAACAACACTCCATAATATTCCGTTATCATAGAAAAATACCTTAACATATTTTTCTTCTTAGGAAAATGTTTGACAAGATCAGCGCTGAATCGAGAAGAGTACAAGGAGCGGTACAGGGCAACACTGAAGTCATCAGAGGGATTCAGAACATCTTCGACAAAGATCAGTACTTTGCCGATGTACTCAGAATAAACAAAGACGTCAACCAACACAAGCTCAGAATCTCGATGACTTCTGACGGACAAGTCAACTTGAACTCTCAACACAAATTTAACCCCGCAGAGCTATATAACCTTGGCAAGGAAGGTAGAGCTCAACTGTTTAGCTCACTTGGCCCTGCTTCGGTTAATTCCAATAACGTTCCAACACGGATAGTACCCTCGACGAACGCAGTATCTGGCTACATAGAAGGCGAAGAAGAAAGAACCACATTAGTTGGTATTCATCCGGGAGAAATACTTAGAATCGGTTCTCTACTCGTTCGAGTCAGCGCGTCCGGTGCCGAAAATGTGGCGCTCATGCTAGAAAATTTAAGCCAAGATGTCTATGCCAACTTAATGACAATATCCTTCAACGTGTTGTCTAAACTCGTCCCTGAAGACATCGCCAGGCTTAGACTACTGAGTCCTGAAGAAGACCTTATAGTACAAATAGTTAAGTTTGTTTTTAACTACATGAAGCACGAGAGGCCGCTCGGTGACCCGAGTAGGGACAACGATAACGGCATCGTGATTGTATTAAAAGAATTCTTCCAAGAAGGTGTGGTACGTCAGGATACGATCCTGTATTTGAAAGATCGTTTGCTAGGATGGGTCGATGGCGAAATTGATCGTAGGAGGCTAGAATTCCCTAACAAAAAGTCGATTGTGTGTGAAACTTGTAGAGGTATTAGATATGCTTAGCAATATCGTATTTTTGAGAGATGTATTTATCAAAATTATGCATAATTATTCCTGGCTTTGCTGGCGTATACTGTCTATTATTACGTACGTTGTTATTATGGGAAAGCTTAGTTATTGGTAAACCGCTATGATGCTGGTTTGTATACTATTATTCGATACTTCGACGGCATTCTTCTGACTCATATTAATAAACACTAATTGTAGCGCATTATCATGAGGAAAATTATTGCATTAGTCTGAATGCAAAGAAAAGTTACATATTGTACAAATTAATAAGTAACTATTTACTATGGTGACAGATTTCACAAATATATAAAAACTAAACATATCAAAGATGTCCAAATATTTAGAAAGATATACAAGAATAAGTGTTTTTGTAATGCTGTTTATCGTATTATTCCAATTCCATTTTACATTACATATAAATTTTGTATTAACATGTGATAGATATATTATTATGCACTGTGATAACACAACACTGAATGCTTATTCTTAGGATCTAATGTAAAAATATTGCACACAAAATAATAGTGCCTTCTAGATTGTGAAAAATCTCATAAAGATAGAAAATATTAAATATAATATTAATATATGTATTTACACGCAAACATTTATATATTTATTAGTCTATAGAACTGTAGAGAATAAGCTACATATTGAGCTATGTATAGATATTGTTATATAAAATAATAAACTGTCTTATCTCTTGCTCGTGTAATTGTTTTGACCTCGATTCGAGTATATAGGCATGATTTAATCATTGAAAGTTCTATTCGCTACCGTGAGATTAGATTAAATATCTATATATATCCTACTTGTCTATACTTCGTACAGGAATGATCTAGTGACTTTCCCGAATGCTATTTTTAAATGATGATGAAACCCATATAAAACACTATATTGTGTACGGTGTCTACATAATTGGTGACGCACGTATCTAACATTAGGACCCAACAACATCGAGTTCTACTCTCTCTATCTTGTGAAAATGATCTTTAACATAACAATATTCAGTTATTCAAATGAAATCACCCGAAAAAGTCCTTGTTTTGTCCCGTTTGTCATCGTGTCGTCAGATGTGATCAACGCATTGAATAAGTAGATCGTATATTTTCGAGTGCAAATGTGAATGAATTTAAGTGATCAAGTGTGTGTGAAATAAAAGCAAATTTTCAGTTCTGACCTTGGTGATAAGACTGCTATACTACTAAACTAATAAAACGAATAGTTAAAACAAGATAAGCAATACGGTTCTGTAAAGTGGGGAATTCATGAGTAATGGTAATCCATTATGTCATTGTATATTGAAACATACCATAGACGAACGCTCACTTTTTCTTCACATTATCTCAAGCAAAATGAACCGGCAAAGTTCTTGTAAACACCTGGCAACCCTGCAATCGCGAATAGTGTCTATGGTCGGTGATTTTATAATACGTGCATACAATTTGTTTTCTTTAGCGAATCGGACATTCGGAATCTTATATTAGCGTGTTTGTATTCTAGAGTGGTGCGTCCGAATGACCGGTTGTGTGACACTGGCTTACAGAGAGTTTTAATTCTATACATTGATTACAAGGTATGTATTTTCGAATTCGGTGTATTTATTTAAATTATATTACATCCTTCTTAGTAACTCGTGATCTTAATGTAGAATAATTATATAATTTCTACTTGGTGTGATTGGTTTATTTTGGTGTAATTATGTAGCCAGGCGCCTGATTGTCACCTAATTGCAGTCGTGATGCCGTGCATATAATAATAATAATATAATCCCTCTTGTCGCTACGTCACTTTGTGCTAGCGGCCGTTTTCGGGGGCCCATTTACTGAGTGTGCAAGTCACCCCCTGCCTTTTTATCCGTGCTTTCAAACATTGGTCAGGCAGGGGCCATAGTCCCTCCATAGTCTTAAGTACCTAATCCACCTAAAAACCCAAACCCATAGATCAATTTTTTTTTTTTTTTGTTTGCTACATAGTTCTACAATAGTCTCACACTAACCGGGGATTATCCTTAGGTGCACCTGCATAGTGCATATAGGGATAATCGTCGGTTGGTATCTCATTTCTCATAAAATTCTCAAGGGGCCTCTGCGAGTTGGCTTCGGCCCCTCGTACGCCTTCCAAAGGTCCGGGACCCCAGGGACCCGAGAAACGTAAGACGTTAAACAAATAATAATATATGAATGTTTCTTTTCTTTTTCTGCGGCTATTGCTATGAACATAAAAAATACTTAGTTTTTAAACAGTAGCTAAGCAAGATGTGCTTACGGTCCTTAGAGAGCGTAGTTGCTTGTTACATATCGAGCTAGTAATTTTGCGTATTGGGATTCGAATCAACTAGCAATTTTAGCTTGAAATCGGCCGCAGCGGATCGCGACGCGGCCTCGTGGCGAGCGGCGCGTACGCCGTGTTTGTTTTATTTAAGTATTTTTAACGTTTTATTTATTTTAAGAGGCTAATCTTAGCCGCTGAATGTTTTGAAATACATACCTAGTAGGTAAATAACAAAAAATGTGTACCTAGATTACTTGAGTATTTGTAGTCATCTGACCATCCCGTAATAATGTAGGTTCCTTCATTTACATTATTCTGATATGTATGTATGTAATATTTATACATATCGGAGTAATGTACCTACCTAAAAACTAAAATAAATTACTTATGTATTATTAACTAATTATGGATAAATTTAATAAAATACTTACCTATATATTTTCTACTGGCACGTTCTAAGAAAATGTTTTATTTTAGCGGCGTTATTCGAACCCAAGTTATTGTCTCTTACTTTACCATAAATGTAATTTAAATGTTAATTCTTTTTAGCTGTAATCAAGATGGAAGACCCAAATAAACGTCTTGAAATGTCCGCGGTCGAGATACAACAGGAGTACTATGAAACAATTGGCGACGCTGATTGGGAATTGTAAGTCGTACCTATCTATCAATAATTATTATTACCCTAGCCCTACCATTTTCCCAAAAATACAATTTCTAGCCTCGGAACTATCCGATAGTTAAATACCACCATAGTATTCTTTAAAATAGTGTTTATTCGATCGAATGTCCAACTATCCGTCTTTCAATGGGGCCGGATATTCAGTATTCAGTATCCGGTCGAGACAATATTGTACTCCTAATTAATTTATTTCTACTTCCAATGTTGCAGAGTAGATAAATGAATATTATAGGAACTACTTCAGTAAGTTTACCTGCATTTATGTTATCATTGTATTAAGTACTTATAATAGATCTGTAATCTGTATCTTATCGGGTTGCCCCAGTGAACGCCCGACATCTGTAAAAAATAATAATAAATGATTTAATTACAAATGCCTATATAGTTTTGGTTTCTTTTCCTTTTCTTGTATAAAATGTCTTGCAAAATTTTCAATTTTAAATCCACCGAAAATACCCCATAGGTTTTGATTCCCATACAAGTTTCAAAATATGCCAAAATCATCCGTGTTTTATGATTGCTTTGAGAATACACAAAGGTTTGCAGGACTGAGAATTTGATATTAATTTCAACTAATAAGTTGAGGTATTGATAATTAAAAGGGTTTTTTCCTTTTAGGGTACAGAAACAAACAATTAACTTATTTTAACCGAGTAGGTAAAAATCAGCAATTGCAATACTATAATTATTAAAATAGTATTATTTATTAAGTATTCCATGTTTGTCTTGAGTTGAATCATTGTTGTTATTTTGTATAAATTAGTACACAATACACCGCAATAATAATTAAATAAGAGACCTTATTTAATTATTATTGCATGATTATGTATTATTGAAATATTGAATCATCAAAAAAACCGCAGATAATAATTGTATTTTTAACAACAATTGAATAAAAATCTGAAAACTGAAACAGAACTAGGTACTGTAGAGACACTGTCTGTCATTGCTATTTATTATTATTTAATATATAAAAATGAATTGCTGTTCGTTAGTCTCACTAAAACTCGAGAACGGCTGAATGGATTTATTAATATCTTATCTTCGTGGAGGCTGGAGGTCTAGGGAAGGTTTAAAATTCGAATAATTGCCGGGAAAACCCTCAAAACAGCCCTTTTCTTTTTCCCATACAAACGTTTTCTAAATAAAACATAAAGTCAATCTGAGCTCTAACACCATACCATAAAGTTCAAGTGTTAGCCGAGAGGTTTCGGGAAGCCAAAACAATTGAGTGACGTTTATCATACCGGCGTCGTCAAGCACAAATTGTCTGACGTAAAATGTAAACGTACGTCTCTTTGATGTGCATTTTTTATAGATATTACTAATTCTTAAGTCACATCCGTACTAATATTATAAATACGAAAGTCTGGAACCCGAGAAAGGACATGGGATAGTTTTCATCCCGGAAATCCCCCGGGAACGGGAGCTATTAATCCACGCAGACAAAGTCGCGGGCAAAAGCTAGAAGAAAGACTTGACAACCTATAAGACTGACAAGCGGTACGTAATAATTAAAATAGAATAAAACATAAAATAATAACCATAAATGGGTTTAATTGATTACAAAGTTATCCCGGTACAGTAGAGGCCCTTCTGCCCTCTACAGTACCTAGAGATAAGCAAAGACTTTCTTCTTCTAAGATATTTAATTAAATAGTATCAATGTTTGAGCAAAATCTTGCCAAAGTGCTTAGTGGTATCATCAAGTTGAATCACATCGTAGAGAATAGGCGAGACGACAAAAAAAAGTAATTAATCTGTTAGATAGATTATCAAAAAAATTTGGACACGTATTTTTTCTTTTTTCTCGTAAACGAAGAATGACGAAGATACAGTGCGTTAAAGTTGCGCATGACGTCACGATCAGATACATATTTTGCAGGACGGTAACGTCAAAAACCCCCACTCCGGAACTTTGTTGCTCTTTATCTTTATATTTTTTATTAATCAAGCAAAAAATTAAGTGTCCCGTATTTTTGGCCGATCTATCAGACGGACTAAACAGAATGCCATTTTTTTAAATGTTGTCGTCATCCCTATTGTAATTCAACTAAGATGATAGTAACCATGAAAGTCAATGACTTGTTAGTATCTATCAAGGGGTGCTTGCTGGAAATCGCGGTTGGAAGAAAATTGATCGACTTAGATTTTTTTCAGTTTCTTTACTGAGTCTTAGGTAAAAATCACATAAATGAACAAATACTTCATAAAATTCTGTCAAATTAGAATGCTCATTCTTGAGTGCAGGACGACTGAACCACATTCTATCTATATTATTATTAGCTACCTATCAAACCACATTTCCTGCATTAAACTGACTGCTGATATGTAGTTATGATAGGTAGTTAAGTTAGCCTAGCAGTCTTTTTGCCAACGGTCTGTTATTCCCGTTTTGGAACGCAGCGTGGTGTTCCGGATTCTGTCCAGACATTTTACACCAAGAATCCTACGCTCCATTGCTTTTTGGCAAACTCCAATCAAGGCAGAACCTTTGCGATTCGGTGAGTGAGCAGGTCTGTGCACCGTAGGTAAGGACGGACAAAATACACATTTATGTTAGTTTTCACTTTAAGAAGATCGGCAGATCACCCTTCATTAGCGTCTTCACGGACCAGTAGCTTTTCCAGGCGTTTTCGATACTGCGATCGATTTCCCTCTCTTGTCTGTTTTCAAAAGAAGCTAACTGGCACGTACTCATCGGCATATCTCGACCCTACGCTTGGTGCTGTTGGTCATCAGAATCAGAATGCTTTATTTGTAATTGTTGGTCATTATTTGGGTCTTAGACCGATTCATCTCAAGGCACACCCTGAAGCTAGCCGTGTTCAGTTCTTGAAGAATGTGATGTCACTGTCTTATATAAATTTAGAAAGTATATGACAGTGTTGTATTTCTGCTTTACATATACACAATACCCACCATTAAAAATTGGTCATACCTCAAATAAACAAAATGTCAGTTCAATCACTTGGCTTCTACACTATCATATTATTTTGCAGGTATGAGAAAAAAGACAGAAGATATCTACTACAAAAAGTTGCAGTGGCCCTTTGTGGGCCGCCTAGCAATGAGGGCAATTTGATGGACTGCGTGAAAGACGACAACAAACAACTAAAACTTCAAGGGTATGAGCCTCGAGACGAAGACACATGCATGAATGTGTTTAATAAGATCCTAGAACAAGGTATTGACAATGTTAATGCGTAATAAAATAAAGCTTAGTTAAAACTGTTGGTACCTACTGGTAGGTAGGAACTCTAGCCTGGATGTCCTTAAAAAATACTGTACTTTTTAAATTATATTAAATTTTTGTTAATGGTCGAAAAAGGAAGGAGAATTTATTTCCATGTCATTAAAGTAAACTAAAAACTGCCTACTCATAATTGATTAAGTATATATTAATGGGAATGAGTAAAGAAAATCATCTAACATCGTTTTTTTTTTTCAGCAAAATATTCACATAACGGTGAAAATTTGATAATATCCGTCTTGCGAGTCGTCTGTGTCATTCCAAGCCGAGAGATAAAGCTCTTTGAACTTACTCCAAAGGATTATTGGTTAAATCTTCACAATAAAAAAGGAGACTCTATCCATATTTTAGTATTTCATGTGTTTAGTATAAGAAAATGTATTTCAATGAATCCTAAAGGTAAGTGCATACTAATTACATTTCTTTCTTATTTAGCTTTTTTATTTAGTTTAATAATGAGGTGCAATTCCCCTAAAAACTTTTTTCATTTTATATATAAAGAAACAATACTCTGTTTTTTTGACTATAGACCTTTACAGTTTTTTTACAATTGTTGTATTTTAGACTTTTTGATGACTCTAAAATACAACAATGGCTTGACCATTGTGACCGTTCTTCCTAACCAGTTATCATAAACATGTTCCCTTTAAATTGCAGTAAAGGGATGCAAATTATTTATAGACCATGACGCGAGAGTTTATGAAACCTGGACGGACTATCTGAATGAAAATAAACTACCTAAATGTGTGATGGTTGTACCGCAAGGTGGAGAATATACAGGAACAATTGTGACAGTAAGTCAGCCTTTAACATTAGTAATCCCCTAATGTCCTCGGTTGCGTAAAAATAACTATAATTTTTGCCATCTGGGGCCATGGGCCTCATTTATTGCTATGGCACAAAGATAGACACTTTTTAGAAGAAGCTTCTGACTTTATTGACAAAAATGCTGACGGTGGATTATACAAATCGAGTGTAATTGAATCGGTTTCTAAAGAAAATACAAAGCTTTATGTTTTTTTTTCATCCAGGACGGTGAAATGCCAAGAGTGAATCTGACCATTACGGCTTCACCGGAGTTGGGTCCTGGAGCACAGGTGCTCAATGCGGCTGATAACATAAGCACAGGTATTTTTTTTTACTGGCTCCTCTAAGGCTTCTTGCGATTATTTATATACCCAGATTAAAATAACTCTCTACACTTATTTTTTTGGTGAGTGGAAAATCATCAAATGTCTTCTCCTGTCCTGGGTGGGGCAAGAGGACGTGTCAAACTTTTACTGACTAAAACCCACTCATGTTTCTTCGGTTGCCCTTTATGTAACGGGGTCACGGTAACTATTATAACTATTCCGCAACCCGCGGGCTCTTTACACTCGTAGACATATTTTGTAACAAACAATAAAAAACATTATATCTTGAAAATTTTGACTTGATAACGGCTTTTAATCAATAAACGCCGGCTGCAAGCTCGCGAAAGTCACGTTTCGCCTGAGCCGTAATAGCAAGCTCACGAAAAATTTTGACTCATTTTCACGTTCCGCCTGAGCCGAACCTGCAAGCTCGCGAAAAAGTTTGACTCATTGTCACGATCCGCTTGACTCGAACCTGCAAGCTCGCGAAAAAGTTTGACTCATTGTCACGCTCCGCTTGACTCGAACCTGCAAGCTCGCGAAAAAGTTTGACTCATTGTCACGCTCCGCTTGACTCGAACCTGCAAGCTCTCGAAAAAGTTTGACTCATTTTCACGTTCCGCTTGGCTCGAACCTGCAAGCTCACGAAAAAGTTTGACTCATTGTCACGTTCCTCTTGACTCAACCCTGCAAGCTTACGAAAAAGTTTGACTCATAGTCACGCTCCGCTTGACTCGAACCTGCAAGCTCGCGAAAAAGTTTGACTCATTGTCACGTTCCGTTTGACTCAAACCTGCAAGCTCACGAAAAAGTTCGACTCATTGTCACGTTCCGTTTGACTCGAACCTGCAAGCTCACGAAAAAGTTTGACTCATTGTCACGTTCCGTTTGACTCGAACCTGCAAGCTCACGAAAAAGTTGACTCATTGTCACGTTTGCCTAAGCCGACGAGAATCAGACCATGCAATAGAGAGGCTCGATCAGCATCGGCTTGTTATGTCATTATCATGTAAAATTATCACCGTATCGTAAACCAACTTTACAGGCAACCTTTTTTTTTAACAGCTGCTAATGTGGGGGCATTGGTAGCCGTTGTGGGGTCGTTGTTCGCGACCCCTGTAGTGGCGCCGGTGTTGGTGACCACGGCTGTGGGAGTGGCGACAGTCTCTGGAGTATACAGCATCGGACGTTCCATCGGCAACCTAGTCGATAGAGCGCAACATGAACAGGTATTCGAATTTGATTTTTGAAGCTCGTTTTCCTACTTAGGGGCCAAATTAGGAACCCACAACAGCAGTATGTTGCTAAAAATAATGAATAGATTATCATTCTTTTTAATAACTACATACCTTACGTTAATGAGTATGAATAGGATTTAATTTGCGTTTCAGAGTATCGGATTAGATAACATGGAAGCTCGTTCAAACTGGATAAACATAATGATATCTACTGTCGGTGTGTCTTTCACTACAGCGGGGAAACTATTAGCTTGGGCCGCTTCATCTGGCCGAAATGTCAGGGTAAGGCGATTTTTTTATTTTTACCCAACTGCCAAAAGGATAGGATTTTGTTTTTCGAGCGTATATAATTATGTATCATTCTAACGGGCCTGTTGGTCTAGTGAATTTGGACTTATGAGGTGTCATTGAACTCGTATCAGTTGTGGAAGTAACATTGGGTTATATATATTACACATATTTATTTAAAAAATATAGGAAATAAAACAAATATAATTAAAAAATCAAATGACCCAACTGTAATTTCGGAAGTTGGTTTCAATTACATGAAACAGAAACAATGTCACTAACTTCCGTAACTGCAGTTGGGCTTGTGACCTTTATGAATTTGAAAAAAATGTAAAATTCTATTAATTTTTATACCTAGTACTAGCTATGTCTTTGGTTGTTATATAACTTTTTATAACGGTGAAAAAAAAAAGTTTTGATTTTATCCATTACAAAAACAATCAATCTTTCCTCTTTATAACTTTAGTTAAGTGAAATCCTAGCCTAAAAATGAAATGATTTTTTATAGTTTATAGTGTCAAAAATCCTCACGACGCGTTTATTATTCAATGAATAACAACTTATACTAGGTATGATCATTTGGTAAAATTGGCTATCTCATCATTGTAAATGGACATTAACGAAAAACTTAATTTTTAGTTTTGAAGTGAAAACCATTAATTTATAAAGTGTACTTACATAAGCACTATTTTTGCAGATCCTAATGAGCGCATTGGACTTTTTGAAGTTTACCAATCTTGCCACCGGCTTCATAGGCGTTGCTAACGGCTTGGGAGACATGATTTACAAGGTTCGTAGTTCTAATAAGATTTAATATTCGTTAGCAGGCGTTTTTTTGCACGAAATTACTCGATACATCTCCCCGATTTGTGGATATTGCGTTAATTTAATTACCTTATAATTTTGTTTATGAGAAATTCAAATCAATTCATAGCTTAATAATGTGATACAAAAAAAGGAACCGACTCATAGGATGAAATCACAGATTGTTGAGCGCCCTGGCAGCAGTTAGTCTCGATACGTTGTTATTAACGTTGTTACTTTTGGAACTTTAAATTTGCAACCCTATCTTACGAACTCAAACAGGCCAACACAACCACGAAGGGAATTCTTTCGTGAAACACACTCTATTGCAATAAATTTTTTGGGTTTATGTAAGTCTAGTTTCCGCGACACTGGCCATGGAAAAGACAATAAACATAGCCAACATTTTTTAACATCGTTGAGCAATTAGGAGATAATATGCTCGGTCTTTCTCAATTGTATTATATTGATTGTGTCATGTTGCCAAGCGTTATTTATTACGAACGATTACGAACACATTGACAGATTCCCTTTGTAGTGGAGGTTATTTGCAACGTTTTAGCTTGCTCGTTCTATTACGAAGATGGGTGACAACATGTGAGGTCCCATCCAACACAATAACATTATACGTCGCGTCGTGGAAATCTATGACACGACGTCGCAACGTACCACGACGTCGTTGAAACCATTGTCGAATTCATGTATTGAATATTCAAAGATGGCAGATTACATTTAAGGTGAAACACTTAATAAGCCTAGACGAAGAGCGTCTCGTATTACGGAACAAAACTTCAGAACAAAAGATAGAAATAATATAATAACACGCATCGTGCATCGTGCATCGTAGCACGTTGCGACGTAGCGTCGTGTCGTAGATTTCCACAAAGCGAGGTCGCATCGTGTTATTGTTTAACTACCTAGCTAAGCTTAGTAGTTAAAAAACAATGATCATTTCTTTAAACTTTCAGTTCAGCAGGTATGGAGAAACACCAACAGCCGTTGAAGTGTTCCAGTTCACCACATCAGCTCTGTTCCTTGGGCTTGGCGCGATGTCTAACCAGACAGCTCAGGACATCGTTAAGGATGCACAAGCTAACAAAATAAATGAAATAAGAGATTCGTTGTCCAGCAACAATAAAAGGTGATCTATTATTCCTTCCTGACATGTACCCGCTTCAGTGTTTAGTGCAGGACCGCAAATGTTATAAAGTTTAGGCTGTACCTAAACTTTATAACATTTGCGGTTTAATGTCAGTATCACCGAGTCTTATCAAGTAACGTAATGTAGGGCAAAGTCGACTTCTCTTTCAGAGAAGGCAGAAATGCCTGGCGCAATCTGGTGTCCTATTGAATTATGGCCCATTTTTATATAATAAAATAGCTTTTTATCTTCTTCGTGTTAAAATGTTTGTGTTTTTATAATATAATCAGATATACTCAACTCATAAGAGATGTCACGTTGTATTAAAGAATTAATGACAAATCACACATTTTACTTTTAGGAGAATATTCGATAAAGTGACAGCTGAAACCCGAAGAGTGAAAGGCACCATAGATGGCAACACTGATGTTATAAGAGCTTTAAAAAGAATAGAAAATAAAGATGACTTTTTCGGAAAGTTAAAGAATATGAATAAATCCTTTAATAAAAACAAAGTAAGGGTGTCTTTGGCTTCCGATGGCAAAGTGCTAATAAACAATCAATATAGTAGCAGTGTTTCCAAGATATATCAAATTGGGCCGGAGGGGCGTAATCAACTCCTTGCGAAATACGGACCAGCGAATGTGACTACTAAAAATGCTCCTACAAGAATATATTCGTCGAGCCAGGTAGCCGGCTCCTCAAAGGCACCAGTCAACGATGTTATGTACAAAATTCGCCCTGAAGAGGTAATGAAGATCTCAGCATTTTTAATTCACCTGACCAAGGCTGATCAAGATTTTATTTTAGGCTTATTGTCAAATTTAAGCGAGATGCTACATGACGGATTTCTATTACTATGCACTGAGCTCGTAAGTTCTCTTATACCCGTAGAAATAAAGTTTTTGAATGCCATTGACCCTCAGTGGAAGAAAAAGCTGGTCTTTTTTGTATTCCAATATTTACGATCAAAAATAACTGACGATCCTGAGGATGGCGTCTTCATGGCTGCCCTTAAAAAATACATACGCGATGGTAGAATTGACAAAGAGACATTATTGAAATTGAAAGAGAAAGTAATGGAATACTTCAAGTTATTGGATAAAGACAAATATGCTCGTAACAAACTTTGGGATGAGGGCGATGAATACATGAACAATCTTTGTGGTTTCTATTCACTTCGAGTTGGACAAGAGCTCAAAATTGGCCCCCACAAAATCCTTGTCAAACAATCAACGGTGGATAGCTTGGAAATGCGGCTTGTAAATTATTCGCAAGAAATTTGCGATTTCTTTATGAACATGTGCTTTAAAATTATAGCGATTTTAAGTAAAGACGAGGTTTGCCGTCTAAATGCTATAAATCCTGATGAAGATATTATGATGAGGGTATCTATTTTCTTAATAGATTGCATGGACATGCGTATTGCGGTAGGGTCTGTCGAAGACTCTGTGGTTGTTCAGTTTAAAACGAAACTTGTTACGTGGTGTTACCGTCAACGCCTTAGGACACAATACAAATGTACCAAATGCAAGGGAATAAGATATTGTATGAATAAGTAATGACAGTAATAAGTATGCATTTATTAGTATTCGAGCATAGTTGGGAAGAGATTGGCTACAGACAAATCGTCTGAAATAATTAAGTGCCTTATTTTTTTATGAAAAATACGTACTTCGACCCTTTAGTAAGACCTAGGAACTGTTTTTAAGAGAAATATAGGTAAAAAAACTTAGGGATCCGAAATAAGTAACCAATGGTGCGACTTTACTTGGCGTATTTTGCCAAATATTTGCGTTACTTGGATAATACAAACTAAGTATACCCTAGGTTTATTGGGATAAGATTCATATTGCATTGTATCGAAATCGCAAATATTTGGCCAAATACACCAAGTCAAGTCTCGCCCGCGGAGAAGTCACGTATTATCACCACAGATACCGATACGTATGATTAGTAATAGGTTGTTAGGGCTTATACACAAAACTGCGATATGAGCTCGTAACGCGATATGAATTCGTACATGCGGTTAATCCTTCGAACACACGTGATTCGAGACACAATAGAAGAATAGTAGCCCGACAGCCGGCTGTCGGTTGGTCGTCAAGAGGTTAATGCTTTTAAGGCCTTGGTCATTCTCACCCGCGGCTTACACATCCCAAAACGACCGTTCCCGAACATTTTGGAACAAATCATATAGACGGGCCGCAGCGGGTGAGGCCTAATTCCCTTAGATAATAATACCAGCCTATTACTCTCCCACTGCAGGAGAAAGGCCTCTTCTCATACAGAGAAGGCACGAAAATTGATCACCACGCTTGCTCAAGGCGGATAGGCGCCTTCCTTACGATGTGATGTCCAAGATATATTTTAGAAAGTACATATGAATTAAAAAAGTCACAGTCGCTTGGATTTGAACCCACAACCTCTTGTATGAGCGGCGGGCGCCTTAACCACTAGGCCATCACGGCAAATCCCTTAGATCGGCGATGCAAATTCATTCAAAGGTTCCTGCGATGTGTCGTGCGAGCTTGTAGATCTGTGCAATGTGTCGTTACTTCGCAGTTTTGTAAATGAGCCCTTAGAGATTAGGTACTTATATTTTTTCGTAGATTCGTTAATAATTAATAGTAAAATCATTTTATTTCATTAGACCAAAACATCCACTTTGAAATTGAAACGTCGCATACAAAATAAAAGTGAATCTAGTTGGCCATTCCAAGTTGTTGTTTCGTATGGAAAAGAATGGGCAAGAAACTCCATACTTACTCTTTTAAAATAATAGTGTTACATAAACTTTTTTACATAGTTAAATATGAATTAGAATTAATATAATCTAAAAACCATTTCCGTCAAAAAATACATGTATATAACAAGAAAGTAACTACTTATTTATATAACTTAAGCATATTTGTTATTTTTAGTTTTCCTTTGGGCATCATTACTTATATTACCAGTTGATGGGAACGCCGTTCATTAATTGTAATTCACGTTAACCGGCAAATTAATTCAAAGTATTAATGTGTTATTTATTAGCGTAGTTTTAATACCATATGAGTATCTATTTTATTCTAGCATAATATTTTGTTTTAACTGAATGAGGTTTTATTTCCGGCATTGATAGTAAAAAAAAAGTTTCAGAGTTATAAGGGAATGGTCTCCATTATGGCGCAGGACCCTAAGCTGTATTTTTATTTTCTTATTACCCGACTGCCGAAGGAAGGGTTATGTTTTTTGATGTCTGATTCTATGAGACGCTATCTACAGCCTAAAGGGCCATTAAGATGGAGAGAGCTTCTCAAACGTTTCTTGGCGAGAAATGGTACGCTACTACCGCAAGCAATAATCGCCATAAGACTATAGCAATTCGTATCATAATGTTTACATACAGGCAACTAAATTCTCGCCTACGATTATGTCATACGAGAAGAGACTTTTGTAATGTTCTTTCGACAATCGTACCTTCGAGTCGAGAAACTCTCTCCATCCCTCCCTTAAACTGTTTAACGGGTTTTGACCCATGAAGTGTCGTTGAATTCGTCTCAGTTGTGTACTTAATCGGTTCAGTAAAATCGAAGTAATACTGCTGTGACAGAGAGACAGACAGACACACCAGTGATATATCATTAGGACACCATTTGGCCCTTACCGATCCATTGTCAAACTACACGCACAGAAATCGTGAAAAGCTCTAAAATATCTCGTAGTATTTGTATTTGAATGAACACCAAGTGTCTTTATTTAATTAAGTAATTTACCTGTTAATACTGGTACCTGTGCTGGTACCGATTCTCTTATTCACAAACTAACGTAAATTTAAGTGCATGTTTCTCTTTTCTATTTAATTAAAAAAAGGACAGAAGATTAAATATTAGTTAAGTCCTGTCAAATTTAGACACTCCATATATAATTTAGACGCAATTTAAAAACATGGCGTCTAAATATACGTTACGTCAACTTTCTTCAGGCAGGCGCTGTCTAATTTGACAGGATTCAACTAAAATATATCTTCTGTCCTTTTCTTTAAGAAATGGAAAGAGAAAGATGCATTTAACTTAAATTTAGTGAAGTTTGTGTACAAGAGAATTAGCGCCATTATATAGAAATATAGGGCTATCAAAGTTTACGAATAATTTGTACAAACATTTACAATAACTGGCCTTTGCCACCTGTTTCGCCCACATGTTTATGCTTTGGAAAGGGCTGATTGTCATACTAATTTACGTCCCAGGGGCTCTAGTCTGCTATTCCAATAATTGTGTCTTAACTTTGACAGTTTTTCTATGGGAAATGTGTCAAAAGTTTGACGTTACACATCGAAAATTGATTATTAAACCACTATTGCAATAGCAGACTTGAGCCCCAGATCCACACCCTTTTAGGGGTGGAAGTTAAAAAAATAATAATGTGCACACCTACATCAGTTATTAATCACAGATTACTAAATAGTTACTTCGTATTCGGTTTCAGCTCTGCGTTGATCGAACAGTTATGTTAATTTTGTGAAAATGTATATACAAAAATTAACCTAGTTCAATTATTTTTTTGATCATTGCAACGTCCGTGTTTTTATACATTATAATTGATCGTTACGATCAATGCAATATACGTGGTAATTATATGGGAATTGGATTTCTTGATATATCTATGTATAACTTAGTATAATAGCATTAAAGGTATTTTCAAGTGTATAACCTCAAGGTATGGCTAAAAGTCACCAAGGAGCGTAGCTGCATAGACACATACGTGTCCATACTGTCCATTATACGCTTGGTACACTTACAAAACTGAGCTTACGTCTACGCTTCGTCGACACAGTTCCATATTTTTAACCGACTTCAAAAAGGAAGAGGTTCTCAATTCGATGGGTATTTTTTATGTATTTACACCGGTTACGCCGAGATTAATGATCACATTTGGCCCCATAATATGTTTTTTATAGTTTTGCCCAGTAGTTCCCATTTTATGAACATTTTTGTCTTCTATATTTGTCTGGTTTATAGTTATACCGGCGACGTTATATGATGTTTAGTTTAGCGTCAACCTATAACTGGACCAGATTTAGCGAACACATACAGACAATGAAATTTGGCGCTAATAAGTTTTTTTTATCTAAGCTGCAAGCAGACATATGTACACAAAACGTAAAATGACGCGTAGGCAGCCTATGCCGCTACGCTCCGTAGATTGTGATACTTAGTAGTCATAAATTTGCAATATTGTAAACCATCATCACTTTAGAGCTTATTAAATTAGATAAAAAAATTTAACAATAATTGTCAATTTTGACTTTATGAATTTGTAAGCAATATTTTGTTGTAAGTGTTTTATAATATATTATACATAACAACAGAAATTACATTTTTGTGTTTGGTTTTCCTTGACAACCCAATAATTTTGATAGAAATTCATGTCAGACACTTTATTCTTATTATATAAATAGCACATAATGTTCAAGCTTCAGTAAAAACCAAGCTGCCCAAAACCGCCAAATATGCCCAATCAACCGTGAATACTTTGGCGATAAAGTAAAAAATCTATTCAAGAAATTTGACAAATTGCCATAGTAGAATAGTCTGCAAAAATGTGATAACTTCAAAACGGATGTACTGATTTGTATAAAACATGTCCAAGAATCATCGCTGGATAACCTTTATTTTCAAATAAAAAATCACAACCAAATTGGTTTACCAGTTTAAAACCTATAGTGCTACAGACAGACACACACGCAGTGGTCTAACTTATAACTATAACACCCGCACCCCTCTTTTTGCGTTGGTGGGTTAAAAAAAAACATTAGGCATAGATAACAAAATAACAAGGCAACAACAACAACAACAACCTAGCCAAGGCTCCGGCCCGGCTTCTGAGGGCGTCCCAGAGGGTCATGGCGATTCGCATGGTGCGGGGATACCGCACGATCTCCTGCGAGGCGGCATGTCTCCTTGCCGGCACTCCGCCGTGGGATCTGGAGGCAACAGTCCTTGCACACACGTACGAGTGGCGCGTGGAAGTGCAACGCCGGGGGAAGTCCTGCTGCCGCGGGTTATCGCGGCACGGCTCACGGAGCTCCGGCGAGATCTCAGGGCGGAGTGGAGACAGCGACTGTCGCAACCTAGTGCTGGGCACGCCGTGATAGCGGCGGTAAGACCCCTCTTTGAGGAGTGGCTGGAGAGGCGCCACGGCGCTCTCACGTTTCGCCTGACACACAGGGCCGGACTAAGGGCTTTAGGGGCCCCTAGGCACTACGACATTAGGGCCCCCTATTGGAAGCCATTTTGGTTTTTTTTTTCCATATTAATATGAAATGCAACCCCCCCCCCCCCCGTTTCTTCTATTTTGTAATATTCGATCTAAGATCTATGACAACAGTGACTATAAAATAAACTTTCGGAATATTGAAATTATTAATTATAAAAATATGAATAATAATAAAAGTTTTAAATGCCAAACTGGTTGACTGTTGATACATCAACGCACAGTCCGCACACCTACAGATACGAAACTTGGAGAGTGTACCTATGTAGTGATGAGTAAGTATTTACTAACAAAGGAATTTCCAAAATTCGATTCCTTATGGAATGGATGTCATCAATTACATGTTTTCTGTGGCTGTTGAGGAGGGAAATGTTTATTTTTTTTAAGGGGGCTCCCTTACAACAAACCTAATTTTTAAGCATTTTTTACTCGATTTTAATAAACAGGTAGAAACTTGTGTATTATAGATGATAATGCAGGAAGGGTTCCCCTTCGTGCGCTCACTCTCACTCGCTCCTGGCCGGCTTTTTATTTTTCTTGTTTCTAACTCGTAAAAATCCGGTCGAACCAACAAAGTCTCAGCAATTTTTTTTCCAACCTCGGTTGAGATTTAAGCAACTTTTAATTTTGGCCGAGGAGGATCTCTTCATTTATAATTTAAAAAATCTGGTCTAACCAGCCAAAACAAAATTTCGATCTATTTTTTCCTAGCCTATTTATTGATCCGAGAACAAGTATAGATCACAACGTATATAAGTTACCTACAAACAACGAAATTGTATAAAACAAACCAATCTATTATTTTTTTCGCGGTGAAAAATCCTCATTGATGTCCTTCACCCTGTGCGGGCCGAAATGGTCTGTCAGACTTTCCCCAGTGTTCCTTCCAGAATGGTCTGTCAGACTTCCTTCAGTGTTTCTAATGGAACTGATGCGACTTCCTCAATCCCCGGCTAGTGACGGCCCGCCACTGCGGGTTTCCTTAGGTTTGGGGGAGTGAGGTGTTTGACTCCCCCCGCGACATTAAAAAGGGGTGCTCGGTACCACTATACTCCACCAGCTAGGGTCCAGTTGAATGAGTGAGTGCGTCGGACGTCCTCAAGTCCGTCGCCCCTAGTCCCATTTAGAAGGGCCGAGAGCAACATAAAGCGATTCAGTAAACGCATTATGCGCACAAAAAAATATTACTTACAATTGGGCTCTTCGTTCCAAGATATGTACTTAATAACTTTAACTAAAGACTGAAATAAAGAATGCCTCTCTTTACGTTTTGCATTACTTAGTAAAATAATTTTGTTTCCGCCTGTCAATAGGCAGGGATTCTAATAGGTCGTGATAGTTGGGTGGGTGTGAGGGGCCCCTGTTTTGGCTGGGCCCCTAGGCTCGTGCCTTGTTTGCCTAGGGGGTAATACGGGCCTGCTGACACAGGTCCTCACCGGACATGGTCAGTTCGGGAGGTTCCTGTGTCGGATTCAGGCGGAAGCGACGCCTGGGTGTCACCACTGCAGCAACGGTCGCCTGGAGGACACGGTCGAGCACACGGTGGAGGTGTGCCGCGCATGGGCGGACCATAGACGTGTCCTCGTAGAGGCGATCGGCGGCGGTGACCTCTCGCGCCCAGCGCTGGTTCAGGCCATGCTGCGGGGCGAGACGGAATGGGATGCCGTCGCCTCCTTCTGCGAAGCAGTTATGCTAGTGAAGGAAGCGGCGGCGCGCGAGAGGCAACGACGAGCCTCTCGCCCCGGACAAAGACCCAGGCGAAGACGTCGAGAGTCGCAAGACGACTACCGGCCACCGTAGGCGCGGTTCTGCGGATGGCGAGCGATGGGTAGCTCGCCGCCCGGCTAGGACCAGGACCGCGTAGACGGCGCGTTTTGTTCCACGCGCGCCTCAAAGAGAAGGAGTCAGCACAGGAAGGGGCCCAACAGGGCCAACGCCTGCCGGGGTTGCGGAATGTTATGTTTATAACTGTTACCGTGACCCTGGAACATAAAAGGCAATCGAAGGAACATGAGTGGGTTTTAGTCAGTAAGAGTCTGACACACCCTCCCGCCGCACCCAGGACGGGAGCAGTCATTGGATGATTTCCCACTCACCAAAAAAAAAAAAAAAAATAGATAACAAAATAAAATTACAACAGTAGGTATTGGTTAAGCGATTTATTAATACAAAATATAGATGAACGTGTTATTGTATGCATAGGTTAATATAAAACCCGTTACACTATCATTTTATTGTGGCATTATAGTTTGTATCCGATTTTCTTTTTCACGGTCCTCGGCCGACATCGGTGGTGGATTATACTCGAAAAATTTCGCTATGAAGTACCTGTGGAAATGTTATATAAGTTAACTAGCTTCTGCCCGCGGCTTCGCTCGCGTTTGAAAGAGACAAAAAGTAGCCTATGTTACTCTCTATCCCTTCAACTATCTCCACTTAAAAAATCACGTCAATCCGTCGCTCCGTTTTGCCGTGAAAGAAAGACAAACAGACAGACAGACAGACACACTTTCCTATTTATAATATTAGTATGGATTAGTATTTGATTGCCGTCTACGCCGCGCCGGGCGTGTATGCGATTGGTTAAAAAAATAATAAGTATATCGTCATCCATATCCATCATTAAAAAAATAATAAGTATAAAGGGATGGAGAGTAACATAGGCTACTTTTTGTCTCTTTCTAACGCGAGCGAAGCCGCGGGCAAAAGCTAGTCCATACTAATATTATAAATGGAAAAGAGTGTGTGTGTGTCAGTTTGTCTGTTTTTCACGGCAAAATGGAGCGATGAATTGACGTAATTTTTTTTATTGGAGTTAGTTTAAGGGATGTAGAGTGACATAGGTTACTTTTTGACTCTTTCTAATTCGAGCGAAACCGCAGGCAAAAGCTAGTTCTCAAAAATGTATTATAAAGACATCTTAAATCCACATAAAGAGCCACGGTAAAAAAGAAACTGAAGTTACTATAGCTTATATTTTGGTAGTTCGTGGTAGTAGTTGTTACTTAAATGTGGTGGCAAAATCCTAAAATTACTCAAATTGAAATGTTTAAACAGTGTTGACAATTTCATGAAATAGTGCTCATTTCATGAATGGGTTAAGACCGAACGAAAAACGAGGCTTGGAAGAAAGTGACAGAATTCGGAATGGGTCTTTTTTTACTTATGGGCTTGCTCTTGGTCCCAGGCTAACCCGTGGGCAAAGACGGGGCCTACGATGGAGCGAGCTCACCCAAAAGATGCCTATGCACTCGTCTCTTGAATACATCCGGGTTATAATATGCATTTGGAAACACAGACGGCAGGAAATTCCATTCTTTTGCGCATTTGCATTCTTTTGGTCTTTCCTGTTACCAGTTTTTTTTTATTTACGCAGAGACACTTGCACAATAAAGACGTAAGTATTTAAGAACATTCTTGAGTTAAAATCATACCTTTAATAAAAACCGGTCAAGTGCAAGTTGCAATGGACTCGCGCAACGAGGGTTCCGTTAATTTGTTTTTTAGTGAAATAACTACAAATTTACGGTTTTCGGAGTTTTCCCTTTACTTGTGCTACATGACCTTGCTTCTTGCCAAATTTCACGATTCTAGGCCAATGGGAAGTACCCTATAGGTTTTGAGTTCTGATTCCCTTGAAAATGTCTAAATATGCAATATAAACCGCAGTATCTTTTTATTGCGTTGATTTAGAAACTTGATTTTTCACTGCTTTGGGAGATAGCAGACTTGAGTAAGTGATATTAATTTCAGCTTGATATCTCGACGCGTTCCTAAGAAAAAGGTTCTTGACAGACAGACGGACAGACGGACGCCTGATGTGAACTAACTACAAATTTACGGTTTTCGGAGTTTTCCCTTTACTTGTGCTACATGACCTTGCTTCTTGCCAAATTTCATGATTCTTGGTAAATGGGAAGTACCCTATAGGTTTTGATTCCCTTGCAAATGTCTAAATATGCAATGTAAACCGCCGTATCTTTTTATTGCGTTGATTTAGAAACTTGAGTTTTTCACTGCTTTGAGAGATAGCAGACCTGAGTATGTGATATTAATTTCAGCTTGATATCTCGACGTGTTTCTGAGAAAAAGGGTCTTGACAGACGGACGGACGGACAGACGGACAACAAAGTGATCCTATAAGCGGAACCCTAAAAATGACCGAAGATTCCATGTACATACCAGACTAGTATCTCAACGGTTATGAGCAGGGCAGCAGCGGCGGTCTGCACGACGACACGGGCGGGCTCCGCCGACCCTCGCAGCACGGCAGCAAGCAGGGCATCGCTGGCATCTGATGCCGTCTCTAAAGCGGCTACCAGAAGCGCTGGGGCTGCCAACCAACGGGCTCCTCGACGCCACCAGGATTGCTTTCGTAGAAATTCAAGGTCAAAGACTGGTGAATCTTTTATATAGGTACCCCGCGTAACCCTTGGAGTTGCGGAAGTGCATAATAACTTTTAATTGTTTTAATAATTTTACGCAAGGCGGCTCAAAAGTTTTAAGCCTCGAATGAGAGTTCCAAAATTGTGAAATCTAGCGCAGACTCACTTTCAGATTGCTCGTAGTATCTTAATATTTCTAATAGCCATTTCCTGGGTCACCCGCGAATATTCGAACAACCTTGTAGTGCTTATACCTATTTACCTTCTTAGGGGTGAAGTTTAAAAAATCGCTTTTCGAATTTCTTAATATGCCAAAAAGACTGCCTCTATAATTATGAGGTCAATGGAAGTGGAGATCTACTTTACAAGGCAATTAGGACAGATTACCTGACCTTGCCAGTAGTGAGGCGAGTGTTCCCATCCCCCGAAAATTTACGAATTCCTGTCACTTTATTAGCAAATTTGGTTTACTGTTCGAATCCTGAAGTTAATTCCTGGCTACGGCATAACGTAAAGGCAAGTAAGAACCTCAAAAATATAGACATACCTTGGACATAACAGCCACTAACAGAAGTAATGAGGTTATTGCAGTGACAAATGCACTTAGTTTTCCATAACCCATTACAAGCCGAATTGTTGGTTTAGTTATTCTGTAATGTAAGAGAATTTATTAGAGTTGTAATTTTAGTAGGTACGAGTTGTTGGTATAAGTAAGCTTAAAGATGGAACGAGAAAATGGCTAATAAATAACTAAGCAAAGGTTTCTCAGCGCAATAATCCACTCGCTTAATTTTTACAGGCGATACGAAAATTGTTTAACACTTTTATGGATACAAAAGCTGTATTAGTAAGCTTAGCACTTTTGCACAAACTTTAAAAAAATTGTTGCTAGGGATGTTAATAAACCACAAAACGGGCAAAAAACCTTAAAGGATCTTAACAATATGGTAGTTTATGGAAATTCGGGTGAATGATGCAAAAAAACACATACCTCCTAGCGAAGCTGACGTTGTTAAGTTTCTGTGCGACTTCATCGTCGTCCAACTCCAGTTCAACAGGCTGGGATGCAAAGGCGCATGCAGACATAGACACGCCTAGCAGCGCCACCAGCAATGCTCGCAACTTTAATCTAAGGCCATCATTCTCACTGCTCGCGTGGGTCAACTGTAAAACATTCTAGATAGCTACTACAGAAGGAAGTAGGCAACCAATTAAGCTACTATTTACGTCAGCCATCATAAAGTGTCTAACTATTTTCCACCAGTTTTTCACGGGTGCCCTCTATCTGGCAGAAACTTGTTTCTCCGAAACCTATTTGGCATAACTCACTTGGCAGAAACTTTTTTAAACGAACATTGTTAAGGTATAAAAAATATTTAACATAATTGTTTTTTGGCCTAATGTTTTTATGTCCGAATTTTAAATGGAATACTTTTAAGATGGCAGAATTGTATTGGGAATAATTACCTTTGTCAGAGTTACAATTTTGCATAATTTCGTTTAGCATAACGTTTATTTAGAGCGCCGATTATTTGGCATAATTTGGCTTAGCATACTACGAAGATCACAGAATTTCAATAGAAATAATTATTAGTCATTTTAAAAAAAAATATTTATTGTTTTAAAAAATCACTATGGTGTGCTACAAAAGTGAGTGACAGAAATGAATCGCTGCAAAACCGACTTTACGTAGTCTTGTCTGCCCTACCCCTAGAGTGTAATTTAAACCCGCGAAGGCGCGGAGGGGCGAGGCGGCCCGCGAGCTGAGGAGCAGTGGTTTTAACGCACACCGCCGCGGCTGAGGCTGGCCGGCTGTGCCGGCCAGCAAGCCGAAGCTGCGGTGGTGGGCGTAAAACCATCTGCGACGATTAGCTCGCGTGGGACCGCCGGAGCCCCGCAGCGTCGGAGCCGTGACAGAAGCCATGCCTGCTGCATGTTTGCTGCATGCTTGCTGCATGCTTGCTGCATGCTTGCTGCATGCTTGCTGCATGCTTGCTGCATGCTTGCTGCATGCTTGCTGCATGCTTGCTGCATGCTTGCTGCATGCTTGCTGCATGCTTGCTGCATGCTTGCTGCATGCTTGCTGCATGCTTGCTGCATGCTTGCTGCATGTTTGTTGCATGCTCGCTACATGCTTGCTGCATGTTGCATGCTTGTATGCTAAATGCTTGGCGAATAAAAATAGTGTTCTTTAAATATATTATGGATATGAAATGCATGCCAAAAGATGATTCTGGCTGTGAATTTTCTGCGATATGATGGTTATACTTATTGATTATTATGGATTTGAAGTTTATGCCTAAAGATGATTCTGACTTACAAAATTATGGGTTTCGGTGTATGGTAAATGAGTGTATGCCAAACGATTTTCTGCGAAAAGAGGTTTATGCTATCCGTTGCTATGCAAAATAAAATTATGACGAAAAAAGTTCTGCTATAAAGGGTGGACCCGTTTTTCACAGCCATTTTAGAGTAGATTTCTGCCAAGAGTAATTTCGTTCTGTTAGTATTTGCATAATTCTGCGGAACTGATCCAAAGAGTTACCGCGCCCCGGAACATAAAGGGCAACCGAAGGAGCATGGATGGGTTTTAGCCAGTTAAACTGACACTAGGGGCGGGAGACGTCATTTGATGATTTCCCATAAATTCACAACAAAAAAAACCATAATTACAACAAATTCAATTAATTTTAGAAGATGAAGAAAACATAAGAACCGTTTCGAAAAAAACTTACATTTGCGTGATTCTCATGCTTCAGCCGAAGCTGCTGCAAGTAAGCATTACTTTCCGTTTCCATGATGGTTCATTTCAAACAATGAAAACCATTTTGGTAGTGGTCACGGGAAAACTATTCTATTATTCTTTACATGAGTAACCACACGAATTTTCACGATAAAATGAAGAAGGTACGTTTTACATAATGCAGCGCATTTGGAAGGTAAAAAGGGAAATGAATGGTAAATCTAAATGACAGCCTGATGGCGTGCGATATTCAATACATTGCTATTGTCAATGTCAAAATAAATTATTTTTAAACAAATAATACCTATGTATGTTTACCTATTTATGTAGTGTGCCTTGGGGAGGTCCATGTTCAGCTGATAAAGTTGATAAATTCCGATTTTTATCGAAACATCCAGGTTAAGTCATATTAGTATGTTTGCTTCGATACTGTGCGTTGTACGTTTACAACTACAACTTATTATAGCTATTATCTTCAAAATAGCTATAACCCGCTTTATCAAAACTAGCATTAACAAAAGTATTTTAATTCAATAAGAACCAGTAGCCGAATTTAAACGAAAAAACTAGTGATTTGCGACTATAATAGGCCATTGGTTACAGAATTAAAATCATTAAAAAAGCTTTTTCCAAAAAAAAGATAACCGACTTCAAAAACTAAAAGCACAAAAATAACTATTTCGGAAGTCGGTGGCTTCTCTTCTACCGGTCGAATTGTGTTGCCTTGCCATGCCACCGACTTCCGAAATAGTTATTTTTGTGCTTTTAGTTTTTGAAGTCGGTTATCTTTTTTTTAGAAAAAGCTTTTAATTTTTTACTTTTTGTTAGAGTCCCAACTACGTTTTAGAGTAACTTAAAAAAAAAAGTACTTTTTTCTGTAAAAAAATTAAGGAGTTCCCTCGATTTCGGCATGATACCATCATCAGATCCTGGACCTGATGACAATGGGACCATTTGGGAAGTCTACCCTTTCAAACAAAAATAAAAATTCAAATCGGTTGGTAAACGACGGAGAAAAGCGCGAACAAACATAAAAAAAAAATAGAAACATTAGAATTGAGAACCTCCTCCTTTTTTTAGAAGTCGGTTAAAAATCAAATTTTATAGCAAATTGAAAATGAACCGAATTTATTGGGCTGAAATTAAAAGAGGTTTTATAGAAATTGTGTCTCTAACATTTATTGGTTAATGGTGTAAACTACCCAATTGTATTATGACGAATATAGTTAAGAGGTTAAACAAAAATACATGATTTATTTAAATTCAACACATTAATTTATTATGCGCAGTAATCAGTTATAAGTCACATATACAAAGGTACTGTCGAAACACACAGAATTCTTGCAGCCAATTGAAAGTCATTAGCATTATAGCCGTCAACTTGTGGCTCAGTTTGCCAACAGTCTTCGCTTTGATTGGCAGCAACAGAAGGAGAGCATTGAGAATCTTCACAGTAACGATGAGTAACTGACCAGCGAGATGTGGAATAAATAAAGATGGGTTTTCCTGCAATAGTACGAACGCTTTCATATAATGACCTTACTACTAAAGAGTTATTGATATTTTTACCAATAAAATATTCTCATTTGCGACCCGAGGTAACCCTCTTTAATCATAACTACAGTAAGAAAATTACGATTCCCCGGTGTGACTCATTTTCAAATCTCTCTAAATGCAGTTCTTTTAAAAAATAAAGGAATGTTTTCTTAGAGTAAAATAATCTATCTTAAAAGTTTTCTTCCAGAGCCCATAAAAACTTTCCACCCTGGTTAAGTAGATATGTCCACATGAGTAAAGTATTCATACCGTCATACATCCGATTAGCAGACAAGCAAACTGCACCAGTCCCATTGAGGTACCAATAATCTTTAAATCGTGAAGAAGCATTTGGTCATGACGAGGACGAAATTCAGTTTCTGAGTGTATGCGCTCTGGAAGTGTCTCTCCTAGGTGTTTCCTCAAATGGTTTGCACTTAAAAGCTGCAACAAAAATAACTAAAAAATATCTTTGGTATTCATGTTCTCGTTCATGTAGCGGTCTCAAGAAGTGACTTAAAGTGTTTTTTTTTATAAGTTTCCATATTTTTATCATATTGAACATTAAACCAATTACTTCCTTGATATAACTCGAACGTTGCATCATAAATACTTAAATAGGTACTCGTATTAAAACTTTAACAGGGAGGAGCTTGATATACGTCTTCTTAGCGTATCAATAATCCATTGGAATTTTCCCCGATCTTAAATTTGGGCAATATCTCAACAGTTTCTCAGTTATAATGTTAGCGATAATTTTAGCCTTTCGACTTGGTTGATTACGATGTGGTGAAGTGTGGGGCTACTACTATACCAAAGAACATGAGCATAAGGATACCAACGAGGATATACAGAGGGAGGAAGAATAATCTTTAGAGAAAAAAACGTACAAAACCAAGTATTCCATAAATGTATGTATAATAAATGCTCATACTAAACGTTGGATGTTGGCAAAATATTCGAGTACGTCCAAGGTAAGGTTTTAAAATAGGACCCAAAACTATATTGAATGGCAGCTTCATCGTAAATATCTGTAGTCTAGCAATGGATTTATTTGTAATAATAACATTATGAAATAACCTCTATATCATTGTGTATGTGTCAAGCAGGCCCATTATGTAAAGATTGTGAATGACAACCAGACATTTAAACTTTTTACAATTAATTCAACCTGTCTCCAAGCATAGTCTTTTCTTTTTACTTGACTACGGCAACGCCAATAAAGGAGGATTGCGTGTGACGATATTTGCGTTTGCCTGGCACGGTCACCAACAATTGAAACTCAAGGTGTGTTCCAATCCAATGTATTCTTATCTAGGAATATGTGTGTGTACTTTAGAAGAAAATATGCAAATGAAGGTGGCCGAGCCAGCAAAAAGCTTTCAGCACGGCCACCGTGTAACTTGAAAAACACAGGGCGTAATCAAAAGTTTATTAGACTCAAGGAATGACTCTAATACCTATCACGTTATATGTACAGCATCAGATATTGGAAATCCGTAAAAATAAGTAATATATAGGTGTGGATTGGGGGCCGCGCTAAAATAATGGAGAGAAAATAACTAAAAAAAACCAATCAACACAATCATTAATAATTTTAGTCAATGATATTTTAAGTAAAAAAGTGTAGATAGGTTATATGCAGTCAAAAAGTGGCACATTAAAAGTTTGCCAATTGGCAAACATGATACTGAGTATTGCGTTGACATTTGACGTTTATCTCTTTTTCACTCGCACTACTTCAATCATGTAATCCTACTTTGACGTGTAATGTATGTGTGCGTTAGTGTGCCGTTTTTGAAGACAGAATTTCGTTCGGGTAACCTATCTACGCCTTTTTTACTTAAAATATCATTGATTTTAGTAGTAAAAGTTGTTGTTGTAAACTTGTTGCCTGTCTAAAATTATTAGGCGCTTTATAAAGTTTACACATGGCTGCTGCCGCAGTACTCAATACAGTGGCGACCTTCTTAGGCAGGCGTTACATTCTTCGTACAAATATAAATAAAATCTATATTTCTTTTTTACCTAATGTATATTCGAAGCTCAGACTAAAATTCGTGAATGAAGCAATTATAGTAAGCAATTATTGATACAACCAACTTTTTAAAATTCATAGGCAACCAGCCACTCCGACGCTAACCAAAAATACACCAGCCATTCTGATATCAGGCTGGCGGCTCACGAAGTTTTTTGAGTAAATAATCGTATGCGTAATCATTTCTCACATTGCTAGAACTAAGGCTAGAACCTAGAACATTGCTTTCCTGTGTATAGAATCACTGATTTTTTATGTACACCCGTCAGCCTGGATATTCACCAAACTTTTAGAAATCCTGCGACCTCCTGCGACCTTCATTCTGAACACGGATAGGCCACCAGCCGTCCTGTCGTCAGAATGGTTATAAAAAAATATTCCCATGTCTCATTTGAATGTATTATTTGTAGCAATTATTAAAAAAATTATAGCAATACCACGGGTCGGGAGTGAAATATAAGCAATTGGATAGCCATTCTTGAATATACTTTCAGAGCCGCTTGCCATAGGCAACCAGCCAATTCTGACACTAACCCTACTCCTACTGTTGGGAGAGAAGTGAAGATCTCTCTCTCTCTTTCCATAGCTTCCGTTTCCGCGATAACCAGAAGGAAACCACTTTTGCCGAGGACTCTGTGCTGCTGGCCATTGAACTGACTACGGCCGGCAGCGACAGGCCGCTACCTACTACAAAGAGATGAGGACAGCTGGCGTATGCAGCGCCGCAGTGGTGACGCCGAGCATCCAGCTCCATTTAGGCCCGAGTCACGACGCTGGCGGCTGCTGGCGGCCTCGCGGCGCCGCGGTCAACCGCTGCCATTCCGGTGTGACTCGGGCCTTAATGTGACACAGGTACCTCCCGAAGCAGTCTTGCCACGAGAACACCAGCGACACTCGAAACGTCCGGGAGCCGTGCAGGTCGGATTCGGATTGCAATCGATGGTGATGAGGTAAGGCGTGAAAGCCTGTCCCGTCATTCAGCTTAACCAGGACCTCGCGAAGCTACGACCGACGCAGCTCTATCTCCCACTGCATCGGTCGCTCTCACCGGCTTCGTGAGAGTTACGCGAGCGCCTTAGCATCTAGGTCCCCCTAGGAAAGACCCATGGTCACAAGCATTTGGACGACTGTGACTGGTTTAATCATACGGGACAGGAATCCGTACTAATATTATAAATGCGAAAGTAACTCTGTCTGTCTGTCTCTTCTTCACGCCTAAACCACTGAACCGATTTAAATGAAATTTGGTACAGATATAGTCTGGGACCCAAGAAAGGACATAGGATAGTTTTCATCCCGGAAATCCCCCGGGGACGGGAACTATTAATCCACGCGGACGAAGTCGCGGGCAAAAGCTAGTAATACATAAATCAAACAAAAACTTGTTAAAATAGTAACACTATAATACTAAAATTGTCTAAATGCAGTACATTTTTAAATGCTTGCTGAATGAAACAATTGAAAAAACAAGTAGAGATAACAATATTAACAAACATTAACGTAAACAAATATTATTACTAAAGTATAAAAATGTTGTTGCAGTAGGTATCTTCCTTAAATATTCCTGAACATTGGGTTAGAAATGTGTCATCAATGGCAAATTTAGGGTGCATACGTTGACAACCGGCAGAGATCAAATGTCCTAAAAATGGGTGTAGCCTTGATGAAGCTGCTACAAACATTCCGTCAGAGTCTATAGATAGGAAATGCACCCCATTGTTTCCGTATTTTCCAGCTTTTCCTAACTCAGAGCTTTTCATGTTTTGTCTAAAGTCGGAGCGAATCAGCGGTTCAGGTAAAAGGTAAGGCGCAATGCCATCAGAAAACACTGAAACATCGTAAAACAGAACTACTTGACGAGTTTCAGATTTATTCAACTTTTCATTTTTTATTTCAGATTTATTTAAACCTGCCGTTTTGCTCGTGCCGTCTACTACATGGCCCTTGCTTATCGGTAATCCCTTTGAAGTGGCGTTTATCGTTAGGTTTAATTTGCCATCATTAGCGTCAGAGTTGGGCAAAGTTTGGTATACGTTCTTTTTCAAATCTGTATCGTTTACAGAATTTATAGTTTGTACATAAACATTAGACATAATATCAGATTTCTTGTTGGTATCGTTTATAGAAACGTCCCGTTTGTTTCTGTTCGTAGGAATGATAGATTCATCTTGAGTGATGCTCTTCTCGGAAGTAATTTGAGGAAATGGAAGACTTCTTGTAAGGAATGTTCTGGTTTCGTTAAAAATTTGATGCATTAGACCGTACAATATGGAGAAAATTTCACTTTCTTCCTCACTCTCGCTCATTTTTTTTAAAGCATTCGAGTATTCATCAACTTTGATACCATCATTATGTTGTTTCAATATAGCAGCAATTCTACGATCTACGCATTTGCGGCTATTAAAATTATTATTGTAATTAATTAAATCCATAGCCACTCCTCCGGTTTGCCAAACTGAGAAAACTCTCGCATAAAACGGTATGTACGCCAGTGGAATGGTTCTCCACTTGTACCTCAAAGGTGTCATGGCCATATACTTGCTTAGCGAAATAATCGTGACGTTTACGTTTTGATATCTTGTTTCAAAGTCTGCTATTTCTCGTTTACTGTAATCATCTATTTTAGAGAAGGGATATATGCTGCCAGTAGAATATGGAATCATTTTATTGAAAAATCTTGTATGTCTTGAACCTCTTGATGCAGTTTGCAGCGAGTCATCCACAAGGAAAAATACATGAAAATGGAGTGATGGATACTGTGTGGCCATTTCTGAGAGATAATCAGCATATATCATAAAAGGAGCAGAGCTGCCCCGTTGAACAATGTGATGATAGTAAACATCGCTGGCCGGTTTGGTAGAGTTGCATTTTAAGATCAAAACAGGCTGTCTTCTATATGCCTCCATGCTCAGTGCATAAAACACTGTGAAAGATATTCCCAACAAAATCAGTGTCATCCAGCATGCAGAGACATATTCTGAAACAATAAATTACATGTAAGCAATCAATTATTAATAACGTTAACATTGTCACTCAAACCGTTGCAGTTGGTCTAATGTATGCCCGGCTGTGCTGTGACGTATTAGAGTTAGTTATATTTATTATATTTAGTATTTAGTTAATAAACAATCCTAACTCTCGTTACTAAAGTAAATTGAAAAGGGAATCTCCTTTATTCTCCGGTCAGTGATCCGTCGATAAAATATTTTGACGGGGAAACCGTTATTATACATTTTACTAAAATGCATTTTACAAACTTAAAACTAAAAGCCTAAACACCTCATTCGTTCTGTTTTACTCTGGCGTGAAGATAAAGGACATCTTGTTCGTACCGATAAAACAGTCATAATATCTCTGGGATAGCAACAGTTTGAGCTATGTCCCTATACCTGCCAATAAAGTTTAAGTACGATCATAAATCCATCTGCCATATTATAACTCGAATGAGTGTTTCACGCGTGAAAACCAGCCTTAACTGCCATTACCGTCAGAGATGTGTCCAAAAATAACTAGGTGTTATTTTGACATTGAACATAATGTTGACCAATTATTCTTTTATCCTGAAATGCATTTTTACCACGCTTTTATTAGTTTAGCCTGAATGTTTGTTTGTATGTTATCGACTCCTTTGAGCTCGATTTTCGAAAAAAAAGCGTAAGGTGCTCTGGTGGATTTTATCAAAATGATGATACTCCCACTTACATCTTTAATTAAGATGTTTCTAACGAATAACATTATGCACCCCACGCTTTTTTATAAAAAAATATACATTGGATTCCCATTTACCCTTTGTTGATCCAAAATTAAACTTTATTTCCTACTTTCTTGTTGAATTTTCTGTAAAAGCGAGGTTTTTTAGTTTTTTAACTAAGTATAATGTACTCAGCATTCTTTATTATACATATTTTTTTAACTAAGTATTATTATTATTTAAACTCATTTTAAAAAAGTTAAAAAAAATGTTTGTAGAGCGTTCCGTTGCATAGATTATTTCTCTGACAAAAAATTTTATACAGCGTCACAAGTCCGACATGCTAAGTTTTAAGATTTCATACCAACGTCCTTCTTCTATTTTACCCTGATAAAGGTTGATTTTCTAAAAATCGCCTTATTTTATTGAATTAGAGGCGCCTCTAATCCATAAAAAAATGAAATGTTTTTTCTAACTTTATTAGTTTCTTCACATAATATAAAACTGGCTACCACGTGGCAGAAATTGCAGGTAGAAGCAAGTACAGACACAAATAAATTACGGGATTGCTAGCTGTCGCTCGCACCCACGCACGTTATGTTATGTTTTTGGTTACTGCTCTGCTCCCGTGGGTCATAGCGTTTTGTTACATAGCCTATGTTTTATTTTGATGTATAAGCTATATTAATGTAAAGTATCATCAAAATTCTTTCAGGAGTTTTTACCTGAAAGAGAAACAAACAAACATACAAACTTTCACATTTATAATAATACAAGCCGACTCCCGCGATTTCACCCGCGTTTAAAATGTTAAGGGTGAACAACCCTTATCACTTAGGGGTATGAAAAATAGATAGTGGTAGATTCTCAGACCTACTGAATATGCACATAAAATTTGGTAAAAATCGGTAAAGCCGTTTCGGAGGAGTAAGGTAACATTGTGACACGAGAATTTTATATATAAGATTCATAGTATATGTATGATTTACCTGGCCAGCGGACAAGCCAGGACTTAGAGGTGCAAGTTACCCCCCAGCCGGGAGCGACGACTGTCGGCAATGCTTGTTGGTGAACCCCACCATCTCCGCCACCGCCGTCAACCTTCAACAATGGATACTGCTCGTCCTGTTTGGTCTGAGGAGCACGCTCCACCATTATTTAGTCCTGTAAGTCGTATTTAATTATTAAAACTTCGAACACACGTGATTCGAGACAATAAAAGACAATAGCAACGCGACAGCCGGCTGTCATTTGGTCACTTAAAAGGTTAATGTCATGGTGGCACACAGGTGACTTTTTCAATCACAGACTGATATCGGCAAAGTAAATCATTGTAAGAAACCTAAATTATAATAATGATCACACTTCGTCAGAAATCGCCAACCAGCTTTGAGCAAGTATGGTGGATATATGTTATTATGTTCATTTTAAGCTGTCTCTGTATAAGAATTCAAGAGGCCTTTATTTACACCGTAGTGGGGTAGTATTAGGCTGGTATTTAAATAACATTGTGCATACACATACGCCGACTATGCCAGCAGTACTAACTGTGCTATAGAAACCTTTGGTTAGTTTGAGGTTGTTAATTCCAGTATTAATCTTTTCTCGTTCTAAAAATCTCCTTCGCCTTACCTATGATATGTTTATAATCAAAGGTATCATACTAATATTATAAATGGGAAAGTGTGTCTGTCTGTCTGTCTGTTTGTCTTTCTTTTACGGCAAAACGGAGCGATGAATTGACGTGATTTTTTGTGTGGAGATAGTTGAAGGGATGGAGAGTAAAATAGGCTACTTTTTGTCTCTTTCCGCGCCGCGGGCAAAAGCTAGTTTACTTGTAAAATGAAAGCAAGGTAACCTGTCAATCCCTAGCATTTGTCATCTCAAGAGATTTTGACATGCAGTTGTCATCCCAGGTGCAGTGCGCCCTCCCTGTGACCTTTTTCAGACACGGCCGCTAACCTCCCCTGTAGATATTATTATATGCTTGACCCTGGACATAGCTACTTTTAGTAAGTAACCATGCTGCACCTTCAGGTTTTTTAAAGCCAGTATTTCTATTTAAATTAATTAATGAAACCAAAATAAGTACTTACGTAAGCCTCTGTTATACAATAATCGCAAGTTATCTAATTTAAAACTCTGATGCATCAACGTATGTGAAAAATTGAAGGGAGAACGACATTTGCAACAAATTTTGTAGACATTCGAATTTTGAAATAAACGTCACGCAAATTTGTTTTTAATTTTTCTATTGGTTTGTTTAAGTGCCGATAAACTCCTTTAGCAAAAAAGGTTGGTTTAGTAAATAGAGGGTCCGATGCAAAAAGGGGTTGTTATAACTTTGTCTGCTACGTGTGTGTGTTTGTTTGTCTGTTTATGGCTCTTAAATGGGTAACTAATTTGGTTTTTTTTTACATTTGAAAGTAGTTCAGTTCAGCCGTTTCAGCGGAGGTTTTTAGATTTTAGTTCTCACTATTGTTGTCTTAGGTCGGTCCCCTACACCCGTAGCTCGTACCTTCATTTCTATGTAACTCTTTCAAAACATACAACAAAACAGACTATTTACTTAAAGAAACAATAACAGAAGAGAGTGCATAATAATGTCATAATAAATTCACCTTCACAATTAGTGCAATGTCGGCAATATTCAGTAACAAACGAAACTGCAAGGCGTATGTACGTGAGACGAATCTGATGTTGAATCAACAAAATTATGGCGGAAAATATAAACGTGCTACAGTCACATATAATATAGGAACTTACGTGCATATTCAGTTAAATGTAATTCATTGAGTGTCGGACGCCCTGCGCGCAACAGTGAATAAATCAACGTCATATTTGGCAGCTGAAAACTATAATACAAGTGATTTACACAGGAAACACAAATGGCGGTAGGTGTTTATATTTATAACGTATTCGTGATAACAAACATTGATAGTCGTGTACTTAAATGAAAAAAGTAATCAGAAGGTAGCATTTAAACCTCTTATATTGCATATAAAACATGGATTTTGTAAAAATATGATTTGTAGTCCCTGTACAGATATATTAACCAGGCTCAACGGTGACGCCCTCTATATTGATATTTTCACAACTCCAATAGCAGTATGTGTCCCTAGGAGGAGGGAATTGTTCATAACTTCTGAATCGTTAAAAATTGCCCCCACGTTCTCGTTCACCTTTCAACGACCAACCTACAGCCGGCTGTCGCACTGCTATTGTCTTTCTATTGTGTCTCGAATCACACGTTTTCAAAGGTTTAAAAAGATTGAAAATGACCTTGCGCACGCCCTTGTTCTATTTAATCCTTACTTCTAGGATTACTTCCCTGTGCATAACTAGAACCACTACATAGAAAATAATTATGTTGACCTAGTATAATTTTCCAGAAACTCATTTGTTGTATCCAAGTATAGATAGTAAACTAAATCTAAATAATCTTGACATGACTTTTTTTACCCGTGGGGTATGTTTTTCAAGCGTATAATAATATGTATGTACAGTCAAAGTATATAAGTATATAGGGCCGTCAGATACAGTTTAAATTTTCTCAAAAACCCACCGATATTTTCTAATAAAAATTTAAACTATAGTAGAAAATGATTAGTTCTTTCATTAGGTTACATTTTATTTAAATACATTCATTGGTTTTCAAGAAAACCTCAATTGTAGATGACGGCCCTGTTTACTTATATACTTTGCTGACTGTACATATTTACGAGTATGTTTCATTCTATGGCACGCTCTACAGCTTAAACTATTTAACGGACTTCAAAACAAGGTATTCAAACTACCTCAATCATGTTAATATTAAGTTAAAATGGTATTCGGTTTTGTCATTGTCACTACTACCTTTCAACGACCAAGCGACAGCCGGCTGTCGGGCTGCTATTGTGTCTCGAATCACGTGTGTACGAAGGCTTAAGAAGGTGCTCAATGTTTATATACAAGGACTTAAATCTGAATATCAGTAAACAATTAAAAAGGAAGAATGCATTGCACGAGTTTCGTTTGTTCACTTAGTCAAAAACTTTTTGTGTATGATTTGCGCTCGTTTTAAATCAATGCTAGCTTTTGTCCGCGACTTCGTCTGCGTGGAATAATAGTTCCCGTTCCCGGGGGATTTCCGCGATGAAAACTGTCCTATGTCCTTTCTCGGGTCCCAGACTATGTCTGTACCATATTTCACTCAAATCGATTCAGTGGTTTAGGCGTAAAGAAGAGACAGACAGACAGAGTTACTTTCGCATTTATTATTTGTCATGATATATATCAAATTCAAACCACTCTTTGTAACCCCATTTAAATCCCGAGGGATTAAGAACAAACCAGCACTTTTTAAATAGATGTGACAAAAATATTTAGAAAAATATTGTGCTCAGTTATCATTTTATATTCTATCTAAATAAAAATTAGAAACCTCTTTTCTCGAGCCTAACAACAAGTGCCATAAAATTTTTAAGTAATGATATTCACCACAAACGTCATTTGTGAAATTTATTTCAATATTCTACACAAGTTACGCCCTCATTTTAAATTTGCTTAGATTAGTCGTAAATACTCGATCGGTATCGTATTTGAACAGTACGATTTCTGTTTTGTTTTTGTTAATAGTAGAACCAATGGCAAGTGATGAGTGAGCACTACAAGGAGCAGCACCCGTTACTATGCGAAGAGATTTCCGAAGACGATCACTACAGTGCTCGATATTATCGAAGACGTCCCTCGATCTATAAGGGGAGAGCCAGATCCAACCTGAAGGGAGCAGCTTCAATTATAACGCGTTGGCCAGGTACGAATTTCCTGATTTACAGTTTTTTTGTCGTAACCTGATGGTAATCCTAATGTTTCCCCTGACATTTGCTGGACAGAATTTAAAAAACAAAGTATCAAGAAAGTGTCATAATCCCTATAAGTTTACCTATTAGGCCAACGACCAATTTATCGTATATATTAACTTACATATTTTTGTCTTTCCAGATCATTGGTCTTCATTTCTTGCCTACTGGTGGATAGGTCTCGGGATGATTAGTCTTATGACATTTATCGTTTATAACAGTCTTTTCGCATTTGTGGTTTTACCAACTGTTAACCTAAAGCCTACAAGCCTGATATTGACTAATCCAAACGACAAGTTATCATCCAACACATTACCTGACGTCTTTATGCATATTTTTGTCGGACAGAATGAAGAGGTAGACTTTGATAAATACATGCCTTATATTAAAGAAATATCGAATAAATATGATAACCTGAAATATCATTTAATCATAGTAACTAACGACACAAACTTAGGTTACTTGAGTGCCGAAGAAAATAATGAAATAGCTATGAATTCACTTTGGAAACCAATCACCAAAACAGAACCAACCAATTCTAATATTGCCATTGAATACGTAGCTCTATCGAGCTACATGGAAAACTCTCCTTTAAGGAAGCATTGGAAGACATTGCCTCATCATCTTATTGAATTCTTGGCACGCTCTGTTTCAATTTGGGATAAAGGAGGTATAGCTTTTGATCCTGTAATATTGACCCCTAAATCCTTACATACTCTTTACAAAGAGAAATTGCACAAAATACTTAACAAGTATGCAGATATTAATAAAGCTGCCAGTGAGTTTAAAGTTACAAACAAACCTTATAAGACTACAAATAAAGGAAGAAAATTAAATAATATAAGAGACATAATTAATGCTTTGGAAAACGAAGATGATCCTATTAATGCTTTTTCTCAGCAAACTCTTATTGAAGCAGAAAATATAAAATCGTCGATTGTAACACGAAATGAACAACATCTGTCTACTGCACCAGAGACCACAGTTAATAAAGATTGCGACAATAAAACCGTGCAGTTTAGTTATACACAAATTTACCCTCATTTGAATTCCTACTCGAGTGAAGGGAACACAAAAGAAGCAAGTTTGGGGGTAAATAATAGTACTGAATCGGCTGCTTCTTTAGATACCAGCCAAAATACAACTAAGTTGAGTCTTCTGCCGCTATTTTTAGAATATTTATTTCACAATAAACCTCAAATCAAAGAAAGCCCTACAAAAGCAGTAACTACAAACAGAACAAGCAGAAGTGTAATAAAAATACCCAAATCAGAAAACGATAAAAGTTCCTTGTCTATAGGTAAAGTTGATACAGGACTTGCTAATACATACAAACCAGTTATTATTTCAGCGGCAGGCATTTATAATAAATCTGAATATGCTGAAGCAAACCCTAGTAAAGATTCTGGTGAAACGGTACAGAAAAATCTACTTACTATTGATTTAAGAGGGAATATTATAGCAACTGATACAGCATGTCATGCCTTCTTAGGTACTATATTTAGCAATGCAGTTCACCACAGTGAAGAAGAAAGTGTAACAGATTTTATTATTGCCCAATTAACAATTTTTTGTAAAGGACTTTTATCTTCGTGCATGGGAATTGATTTGATATTACTATAACTGTATTAACTTTAAATAATGTTATTTTAGGAATGTGTATTAAATTATTTTATGTTATATATAGTGTTTTTGATAAAGAACGTCCAATTCCACTGACCAAATAAATTGTGACGATGGTTACAATATATAGTATTCTTTTCTGTTGTATTGTAGATTGCGATTGATAAAAAAAAAACGAATCATTTGCAAATAATTTATTTCTTTATTCGTTTTATTACATTACTTAAATACTAATAAAGTCGTGATTCAAATATTGCTTTTTAGATAGGTCACAATATTTGGTTCACAAGTTTTTATCCTTCTTAATTTTATGGCAGCAAGTATTGTTTGTAAGAAAAATATTTAATAGACTAGATATTTCGTTAATGAAAGTAAATTAATCACAAATTAATTAATTTCGTCAGCAAATGCTAACTCAGTTTATCTTTCAAAATTTGCTGTAAGAAGGTTTAACACCAGAAAAAAAATTTGATTTGTACACTTTCGTTGGGCATGAAAACTATCTACCAAAAATTGTTATTTAATGCCTTGCTCATTAAATTGTTAAAATACTTACTTTACACTTATTCTACATAATATATTTAACACATATTGCACAAATGCACATTATGTTGTATCACAAAAAAAAATGCCAGGGCTTATTTTCATAGAGCCTAATTGTACAACACTGTTTATTTACGATGGTGCTACATTTCTTCTTTCTACTGGTATTTCCCATCTTCCATTCCAGTTGTTTTGTGATCGTTTACAGTCTCTAACTTTATTAATTGGCTCACAACGTTTACTAATTGACCAGTAAAGGTAATTTGGAGGACACTGATACACAAGACCTCTTAATTTATTTGTTTTATCCGTTTTACATTTTAAAAATGCTGGTGAACATTCGCTGTCTTTTTCGAAAGAAAAGTAACCGGCGCTTGGACATGCGTGACTTTCTTTGGTTACCACAAGCTGAAAGAAAAAAATAAACTCATTAACATTATATTTTGAATCATTTACAAGTAGTAATTATATTCAAAGGTCAATACTTACTGGTTCTTTGTAATGTCTGTCCAATCTTTTGAATCTCGTTCTTTGTGCTATTTTTCCATCACATTTTTTGTCAGCCTTGCTTTCTTCCACACAACGTACTTGACTTTCATCATATATTGTATTGTTAGGACAAGTAAATACTGCAATTTTCACGTCATGTGTATCGTCGTCTTCATCACATTGATAGAACAAGTTGCAGTATTTGGGATGTCTTTTAAATGATGTTGGACAAACAAACAATGATTGATTTGCGTCAGTTTCTGGACATTTATTTTCTGATGTATTTTCTTCAGAGCCACTTTCTGCTGTTGAGCTTTCAGTGGTTTGTTCTGTAGTTGATTGTTCTGTCGTAGATTGTTCAGTAGTAGTTCCATCACTACTTGTTGAATCTTGAGTTGAACTCTGTTCAGTGGTAGTTGATTGCTGAGTTGTGCTTTGCTCGGTAGTGTATGATTCGGTGGTCAAAGTAGATTGTTCGGTTGTAGATTCACTCGTTGTAGATTGTTCGGTAGTAGTTTGCTCGGTAGTTGCAGTTGCCTGAGTCGTTTGTTCTGAAGTGGTTGACTCTTGAGTGGTTTGTTCAGAAGATGTTGACTGCTCTGTCGTTGTTTGTTCAGATGTTGTCAATTCTTCTGTCGTTGTTTGTTCAGAGGTGGTCGCTTGTTCCATTGTTGTTTGTTCAGATGTTGTTGATTGTTCCGTTATTGTTTGTTCGGATGTGGTAGATTGCTGTGTCGTTATTTGTTCAGAAATGGTAGACTGCTGTGTAGTTGCTGGTTCTGAAGTTGTAGTCTGTTCTGTCGTTGTTAGCTCGGTAGAAGTCTGTTGTGTTGTTTGTTCGGAAGTTGTAGATTGCTGTGTAGTTGTTTGTTCTGAAGCTGTGGACGACTGTGTAGTTGTTTGTTCAGAAGCTGTAGATGATTGTGTAGTTGTTTGTTCTGAAGCTGTAGACGACTGTGTAGTTGTTTGTTCTGAAGTTGTAGACGATTGTGTAGTAGTTTGTTCTGAAGATGTAGACTGTTGCGTCGTTGTTTGGTCGGAAGAAGATTGTTGTGTGGTTTGTTCGGTACTCGATTGCGTTGTGGAAGTGCTTTCTTGAGAACTTGTGGTTTCTTCTTGTGTTGTAGTAGTCCCTTCAGTAGCTGGCGGTGGATTTCCGCTTTGTGATTGCGAACCACTACAATCTCGTGGTGGATATACTGACTCCTCATGGTTACAAGTCTCTACAGCTGGATCCCATATTGTGCCTTCACCACAATCAAAGTGATATACAGAAAATCGTTTACCATCTCCGTCCCAGTCCACGCATCTATAAAATTTCTTACAGTCATTGGGATTAGGAAAATAACCTGCTTTGTCACAGGTAATATTTTGATTTGCAGGTTTTTTAGACGTTTCTTCTTGAGAGCAATTGGATGAACCTTGTGCACTTTCTGTTGTAGATTGAGTTGATGATGAGTTCTCACTGGATGATGAGGACTCACTTGATGATGAAGATTCACTGGATGATGAACTAGCTGTGGTCGTTGATGTTGTACTTCCACCTTGACTTGTTTTACAAGAAGGATTAACAACATCTTGTGGATGATTACAAGTAGTAATATCTTGATCCCATATTGTTCCATCGCCACAAGTAAAGTCATATTTTGTATAGCCCCCTTTTCCGTTGTCCACGCATCTATAAAACTTTTTGCAGTCTTGGCTATCCCCGAAGTAACCTTCACCATTGCATGTGTCTGTATTGCCTGAATTCATGTCAGAATTAGATTCAGCAGCCGTTGTGCTAGATTGCGTTGTACTAGATGACGTTGTTCCTGAAGACGTAGTCGTACTAGATGTTGTACTAGAAGATTCTGTCGGTTGACCGTTATCTTCGTCGTGCATTACAGGTGGTTTTGTATTACTAGAGCTAGTTGTCTGAGAACTGCATATTGCATCACCGGTATCGTGATCGCAAGCTAGTATGTCTTGAACCCAAATTGTACCTTCTCCACAAGTAAATTCGTATTTTGTATAACCACCTTTATCATTACTAACACACCTAATAAATTTCTTACAATCATTAGGATCAGCAAAGAATCCTTCCGATGAGCATTGATTACCGCTAGACGAAGTTTCTGTTTTCTCTGTTGAATGTTGGATCTGTGAAGCTGTGGTCATAGAAATATCGTTTCCCGCTTCTTGCTGATTTTGTGTTGTTTGTACAGTTGAAGGAGAACTAGATGAACATTTTTTATTACTAGATTCATGATTACAGGCTTGTATCTCTTGATCCCAAACAGTTCCATCTCCACAGGTAAAGTCATATTTAGTGTAGCTTCCTTTACCATTATCGACGCACCTGTAGAACTTTTTACAATCATTTTGGTTTCCATAAAATCCTTCTGATATGCATATTTCAGAGGAAGCGGGTGGTGGTTGGCTTTGATTTTCGTTTCCATTTTCAACAGTTGATGAGCTAGTTATGCTTGTTGTTTCTGGATAATAAACCTCGTCATGTTCTTGTTGAGGGGTTTGTGTGCTAGAACCAGTTACTTTTTCACCACACGTTTTATCAGATGTCGCATGATCACATGATAATATTTCTTGATTCCAATAAGTACCTTCCCCACAAGTAAATTCGTATTTAGTAAAGCCACCACGGCCATTGTCTACACATCTGTAAAACTTTTTACAATTCTTATTGTCACCCATGAAACCTTCTTTCGAACAAGCTTCACCTGTTTCACCACTTGGGTAGCTACTATCTGTCGAAGTGCTTGTTTTCTCAGTGCTTTGAGATGAATATCCCTGATCTTCGGCATCTGACGTTAATGTAGGTTGTGTTGAACTGTCACTTGATGGGCGCGTTGTATTGTTTCCAGTTTTACCACAATCTTCGACGGCCCAAGCATGGTTACAAGCTTCAATACTTTGATCCCACAGTGTACCTTCACCACAGCTAAATTCATAACGTATATATCCCCCTCTGCCATCATCAACACAACGATAAAACTTTTTACAGTCAGCGCTATCTCCAATGAATCCACTATTTTTACAATTATTGCTTCCAATTGGTGTCTTTGAACTTTCTGTTGTAGAATGTGTCGCTGTGCTTTGTGTAGTTATCACAGAACTTGTATCTGCGTTTGAAGGATAACCATTATCCAGTTCATCACTCATTGTAGGATGAACCTGCGTAGAAGTTTCATGGTGACTATTGGCAGGACTTGTAGCACCACCACAGTTTTCCACTGCCCATGCATGATTACAAGCATCGATTTTTTTATCCCAGACGGTTCCTTCGCCACAAGTAAATTCATATTTTGTGAACGATCCCCTTCCATTATCTACGCACCTATAGAATTTTTTGCAGTCCTTTTGATCCCCCATGAATCCACTTTTAGAGCATTCATTGCTACCGGTTGACACAGATTCTGTTATAACTGAAGTACTGGATGTAGTACTTGGTGAAAGTGTAGATGATCCAGTAATTAGATTACCCTCCGTTGAACTACTGGCTTCATGTACGGTCGTGGGCTTAGCTTGAGTCGTAACTTCCTGGTGGTCAGCGGTTCCCGAGCCACCACATTTTTCTACAGCCCAAGCGTGATTGCAAGCGTCAATCTTGGAATCCCATACTGTTCCTTCACCGCACGAAAATTCGTAACGAGTGTAACCTCCATTGCCATTATCTACGCATCTATAAAACTTTTTACAGTCATTTTCATCTCCCATAAAACCACTAGATTGGCAAACGGTACCAACACTAGGTACTTGGTTTGGCGGACTTTTAGTTGTAGTCGTCGTTGATGAGGTGAAATCATTGTTTGGAGAACCGTAACCATTATCATAATCATCACTTTGTGTTGCAGGTAATTCGGGTGGTGATTGATTAACTATAGTATTTTGCGGAAGAGCAGTGGATTGCGTGGGTGGTGGTACTTCCGTCGTTGTCTTTATATTGTTAATATCGGGCGATGCAATACCACCACATCTTTTTACAGCCCAGGCGTGGTTACATGCTTCTATATCCGGATCCCAAACAGTACCTTCACCACACTTAAACTCATATTTTGTAAAGCTACCTCTTCCGTTTTCAACACACCTATAAAATATTTTGCAGTCATTTGAATCACCAATAAACCCACTTGATTGGCAATCTGCACTGGAGGATGGTTTTTGTGTGGTTGAACTGATAGATGTTGAACTCCAAGTTGTTGAGCTCCATGTTGTAGACGAAGATGTACTGGGGCTTTGATTTTGGTTACCGTACCCACTGTCTTCGTTATCTTCCATTTCATTAGATTCTGAGGTTGTCTGATAATTTCCAGTTGATGCAGTTGTGTAATAGTTTTGTGTGGAAGAAGTACTTATAGGAGCATGCGTGGAACTAGTTGTTTGTGCTGAACCTTTTCCTCCACAATCTTTGACTGCCCAAGCATGGTTACACGCTTCAATACTTTGATCCCAAACGGTTCCTTCACCACACGAAAATTCAAACTTAGTGTACCCACCTCTTCCATTATCAACACATCGATAAAATTTCTTGCAGTCATTTGTATCTCCCATAAAACCTGATTGTTCACATCTATTTCCTTTCGGTGTATCAACATGATTTGTTGAAGAAGCTGTTGATGTTGATGATGTCGACTCATGAACCTGTATCTGCGTTTGACTTGACTGTTTTGAGTGATCGATTTGTACCTGCGTTTGTATGCCTTTATCACTGTAATCTATTTGAGTCTGGGTCTGACTAATCGCCGATCCATAACTTATTTGAGTCTGATTTTGTTTTGCTTGCGTGCCTTTGTTTTGATTTAAACGATCACCATAGTTTATTTGGGTTTGGTTTTGTATTACTGATCCATTACTTATTTGTGTTTGAGTTTGGGTAACTTTTGTACCATAGCTAACTTGCAACTGTTGTTGGATAGTTTTATCTGTTGAACTTGTTTGTGGGAAGCCAGCGTTTGTTGTTAGTGGGCTGTCTTGATTACTTCTTCCACACCTACTTCTTTTAACTGCCCAAGCATGATTACAACTTTGTGTATCATCATCCCATACAGTTGTTTCACTACACGAAAACTCAAATCTTGTATAGGTGCCTCTTTGGTTAGCCACGCACCTATAAAATTTTCGACAATTTTCGCTGTCACCCATGAATCCATCTGAAGTACAAATATTATCTCTGGAGCTTGAATGAGGTACAGCATATGTTGTTGAACGAGGCGACGTAGTTTCGAACACCTTTGTGTATTGTTGATTCTGAGACACTATAGCTTGAGGTATATTCAAAGGATTTATTGTGTAATCCACAATGGTATGACCAAACGTTGATCCTACCGGGTCTGAGTTAGTTAGTATTGTTGTAATTTCTGGTGCTTGTCGTTTTGTGGAAGTTTTTATTTCAGAGCTGAACGTTGACGAAGGAATTAAAGTTGTGAATGTAGATTGGGCTCCAATGGTACTTTCTACGTGTATGGGTTTGTTTATTATGGGAGACGGTACCTCACTCTGTGCACCGTCAATTTCATTATTATTTAAACGATCAACTGATGGTGGTGGCAATAGACCCCCACATTCTGATCGCTTTGTACTTCGAGGATGATTGCAGACTTCGGTTTCAGGATCATAAACAGTTCCAGGTCCACATTGAAACTGAAACACAAAATATATTATACTGTAAATATATACTTTGTAATTGTCTATGTACGAAGACGAATTATTTCTATTTCTTATTAAATTGATTGATACAACATTTTATAGATACAAAACAATAATATGAGAATAATGCGCTTTCAGTTTGGTAGTTCAAGGTAAGAAAAAAACCTTGCAACAAGTTTTGAAACTATATGATCTGAGGCTAGAGTACAGAACCTTTCAATGTAAGCGTTTCTTCCCGGACTGCTGTGGCCATTACACGTGAGGAGCAGCCCATAGATACGCATACGATTGCGTTTTATTCCAAGACGTGCAACTGTCGTGCGTGCCCGTTACAGTTTGCGCGCTCAAAGTAGAAAAATTACAACCGTCCTTGTTCAGTCTATCACTCAGTGGTGTGTCTGAGCGATATTATTTAAGTCCTGAAGATTTGTTACGAATCTTTAAAAAGCTACAAGTCGCTTGAACACTGATAAATGATAAATCTTCATGTAATAAAAAAAAATGATCCATGTAATCTCTGCACCACCCTGGGTAGACTGGTAGAGAATGCCTAAGGCATTAAGTCCGCCATTGTACATATGTGCATAATGTTTAAATAAATAAATAAATAAATAAAATGACTTATTTTTGTAAATAGGTAAAAAATTACACTTTTACACGTCATTTTTTTTTCTCATTTTGATCGAACGATGGGGCCGGTATTGCCTAACTGGACTACTCTGAGAAGAAACAACCGAAACAAACTCAGAGGTCAAAGTCTCTTTTAAAGTCTATACAATATTGTATTGGTCAAATTATGCGAGGACCATGAAGGTACTCGCACAAGCTATTATTGTTTGAATGGGTAAGTATGGGTCTTTCGCAGACTTATATTGTTACTATGTATATATTTGCGATAGTTTTACCCCACGTTCCTCAGAAACTAATCTTCATAACTTAATGAATACCGTGTAGATGAAGTTGTAGTAGAGTTTTCTTTTGAATGCTTTTCTTACCTTAAAAACTGTAAATTTGCCGCTACCTGACTTCATGCAGCGGTAGAATACTGCACAGTCGCGAGGATCCGCCTGGAACCCTTCGCCGGCACATAAGATAGGTTCAGGTCTTGTGCCCGAATAAAGTTTGACTATTCTACCGGTGACTCGAGACTGCCGATGCTCGGACGTTTCTAAAAATTGTTTTAGTTCGTAAATAAACAATTGCAAGTGTTATTTTTCTTATATCAAAATCTTGAATAGAAAAACTCAAATACTACTTGATATATAGTTAAGCAAGACTAACAAAAAAGTGATACACGAAAGGCCAAAAGGAGGGTTACGTTTTTCGAGTGTTTGTATGTGTTTGGCTCATTCTTTGCCATGTTCTACAGCCTAATCCGTCTTACGGATTTTGACATATAAGGTGTATTAATTAATATAATAATTAATTTCAATAAGGGTTTGAAATAAAAATTATAATAATTAAAAAATCTAAATTCCTTACTGCAACTTTTGAAGTTGGTGGCTATTACATGAAACAAAGGCACAGTCTTTCAAACTTGTATTGTTGTAGGTTTTTATTTTTAATAATTCAAATGAGAACAAACCATTGGTATTGATGCCTGTTGCTTCAACAATAAAAACAAGAAGGACTATTGTGTATAATAGGCAAAATCTTTTTAATGTAAAGTCCATTATGTTGTAATTTTGGTGCTGGTTATAACTTGGAGAACATTTTTGCAGTCGCTACCTGTAACAAGAAAATTGGTGGAAATTAATTCTTTGTTTGCAGCACAATTGTAAAATGATAAATGTAATCATAAATATTTTTTGTACGCTTTTTTTTTTTGGTGAGTGGGAAATCATCAAATGACTGCTCCCGTCCTGGGTGCGGCGGGAGAGGGGGAGGGAAAACCCACTCATGTTCCTTCGGTTACCCTTTATGTTCCAGGGTCACGGTAACTATTATAAACATTCCGTAACCCCGGCAGGAACACGCTTTTGTACGCTTTACAGTTAATTTTAACACTTCGGGAGTAATATTTTTTCTGTTCGATATGATATCCTTTTACTAGGATAATTATTTCCTACATCCTTTTCTGTTCGCCTAATTATATCTAGGTATCGAAATTTAATGGTAAACGTTTAAGAAGTTTTCAGGCGTAACAAACTCACGTTAGCTATTGCCTTTGACCACGCTCGGTTTCTTTTTTGGCTTACTTATTACTTATTTTTTTAGGGCTATAAATATCCTATTCTCTATTTTGGACTTCTATTAAGATGTATGTAAAAGGTCATGTCAATCGGTCTAGAACTTATAGGCTTATAAACGTAACAAATAAAACTCACTTTCACGTTTTTGAAATTAGTAAGGATAAGTAATCGTTAATTTATAAAATTCAGTACAATGAAGAAAGAAAAAATAATGTACTTTTCTATATCATATTTCTATGGTCGTGTACGCAATGAATCATTTACAGTTATTGTGACGGTAATAAATAGATTGAACACGTTGTAATAAGGAATTTACATTTAATTAAACAAAGGGTTATTTTATTTCATTAGGCAACCAATATTCTACGTATTAGCCAAGCGATTACAAAGGTCCTCACGCTTGAGAGGGGTCCGGGGTTGCGGAATAGTTCTAATAGTTACCGCGGCCCCGGAACATAAACCATCGGGCAACCGAAGGAGATGGGTGGGTTTTAATCAGTAAAAGTCTGACACTGCTTCCCGCCCTGCCCAAGGCAAAAAAAAATCCTGAGAGGGGTTATAAACTGGCACGTACCAATATGACATTTTTAAATATGCTAGCTGTCCCTCATCCTGTTATTTGCCTACTTCTCCACTCCCGAAGATAGTATCATTATATTACGTAGCCCTATAACCTACTTCATAAATGGGCTATTCAACACAAAAAGATTTTTTCAGTTCGGACTAGGACATTCAGAGATTTCAACAAACCAAAAAAAAAACAAAAACAAACATGACCTCTTTAAAATATTACTGTAGATGGTACATACTTTGAATAAGTTTATCAGTGATGTCCTGTTACTCAAACTTGTGTCTCGGAAAGCACATAAAACCGTTAGTCCCAATTGTTATGGTAGATCTTTGGTGGTCGTTACGGGTAGACAGAAGCCAGAGTCTGATATCCAGTCTTAACAAGGGGTACCTAAGATACCCGGTATCTTGTTACCATGAATGGGTTGAGGCTTAGATTATATGGTTGTGGTTGTGAAGATTTGAAGACACAAATCAACACTGACATTCAGCTAAATCTGGTTAGAGTAAAAACCGGCCCTAATTTAGAGTGGAAATTACACCAAGTTACTGAGAGAATATCCTCTCTTTATTTCCAATATGGGCTTTATTACTATGGCATTCAAGATTTGATTAAGTATTTTTCGGCCAGTTTCACAACCTCGAAATAGAATTACTATTTCGATTTATAACTACAAGATGAATTCAAAAATGGAACAGATTTTGTATGAAATATCTGCCAGATATTTTAATCAGTACTTATCAGAAAAGTGTGAAACAAGCGCCTAATGTCATATGTATGATATGGATAGCTGTTTAAAAAACTGGTTTACTGAGAACTATAAGAAAATTACACGATTTGCTTCCAGATTATCAAGTTTTTTTTTACAATCCTAAGACAGTTTGAATAACGCAACTTTAAGTTCATAATTGTAACTCTTACTGTATGGAAAAATTACCGACCACTCATACATTATAAAAAAAACGTGTTTTTTATATTCATGTTATTATTGAAAAAATGTCTTTAACGTGAGGTTTAATAGCCACAAAATGGGTATTCTCTTGTTTCCCATAATATTATTTGTCCTATTTTTATTTTCCATAATCGTCCCTGCTCATAATATTCACTTGCACTAATTTCATTTATACTAACAACGCGTGTCATAACAATTTACTTGTCATAACTTTCATTTGCCATAAAATGAGTTTCCATAATAACATATGCCATAATAATTAGTTTCCATAAGTAATACATTCCATAATCGACACTTGACATAAGCAAAATTTGATATAATTTATAAAAAAATATACCATCAATAATTATAGTTAACACCCCGACTAGTAGGCCTAACCAATTTGCTATAGTTTCTGTAACAATTAAATAATATAGTTGCTTAAAAATTTAACATGCTGTGCTACAAAAGTTTGTGACAGAACCGAATTGCTGTAAAACCGACTCCAGTCTTGTTTGTCCTACCCCTAGAGTGTTATTTAAAATCGCGTAGGCGTGTAGGGGCGAGGCGGCCCGCGGGCTGAGGAGCAGGCGGCTGCGAGGGAGCCGCCGCGGCTGAGGCTGGCCGGCGAAGCCGGCCAACAAGCCGAAGCTGCGGTGGTGAGCGAAAGCCGTCTGCGACGATTAGTACGCGTGGGGCCGCCAGAGACCCGCAGCGCCGGAGCCGTGACAGAAACCCTGCCTGCTGCATGTTTCATGCTCGCTTGAATGCTGCATGCTGTATGCTTGCTTGCATGCTTCATGCTTGCTTACTTGCTGCATGCTTGCTTGCATGCTGCATGCTTGCTTGCATGCTGCATGCTTGTTTGCATGCTGCATGCTTGCTTGCATGCTTCATGTTTGCTTGCATGCTGCATGCTTGTTTGCATGCTGCATGCTTGCTTGCATGCTTCATGTTTGCTTGCATGCTGCATGCTTGCTTGCATGCATGTTCCTAACTAGCTTTGTTTTGCTGGTATGGGCAAATGAATATTATGGTAAATAAATGTTATGGATAATGACATTATTGAAAATGAAAAGTATGGCAAACAAAATTATGGATTTGAATTATTATGGCATTTGATCGATTATGAATAATGAAATTATGGAAAATGATATTATATCATTTCATGATTATGGCAAATGAAGCGTTATGTCAAATGAAATTATGGCAAATACGATTATGGCATATGAAATTATGGAAAATTAAATTATGGCAAACATTAGTAAACCCACAAAATGTTTTCATTTAGGAGTTTGAAATTAGAAGGCTTTGTTGTTTTTGAAGCATATTAAAAAAAAAAGAAACTAGAAACTGATAACATTCCATGGTGGAAATTGTGTCTCTATATTAGAAAATGCCATACAATTGTATTGGTCAAATCAAGATCATGAAGGTTAATGACTAAGGTGCTCTCTTGATAAACGAACGTATATACGTTTGAATGGACCTGTCTAGATAGTGCAAGCATTTGTCATTAATCGTTTAACTTAACTACAAACGTAAGGAGCCCAACGTCTTGACGAACAATTCCAAAGTAAAGACAGAGTACCGCGTGAAGTACTGAAACTAATATAAATCACTAGCGACCCGCCCCAGCTTCGCATGGGTCTTACAGATCTTGAATATTCCGGTTTTTTCTACTATAATATGCATGTTTTATATATTTCAACCAGAGAAGGTATTTTTAAAGGTTCTTCACTTTAACAATATATTCAAGAAACGCATCAAAATCTGTGCGTAGTTTTAAAAATCTACCATACAAATAATGACAGACAGACAGCAAAAAGCGAGTTTTGTTTTATACTATATATTTATAGTATACTTGTAATATAACCTACATAGTACTTAGGTGACACATGAGAATAACTCGGAATTTCCCTGTGTCCCACGATCATGGATCTATTCCCACGATACACATTCACAATTCACAACGTAAGTACAACAGAAGAAGCTAAATAAATATGATAAGAAAAGTACTGAATAACTAATAAAACTATATGATTCATAACTTAGACTTGGCATAATCGTAAAATGCCACATGAACGTGCTATTTTTTAATTGGTCATGTATGCATACGTTGCTTGCACGCATTCATCATTTATTTCATTTGTAAAGCGATAACGATATTTTTATTCCACATTTGCCCATTCATTTTAATTTTATTTTCTTTTTGTTATTATAGCCTAAGGAAAAGTGGAATGAGGAGAGATCCTTGAATATTATTGATCTTCGTTTTATTTTTATAATAGTTCAGAAACTATTTTTTATACTGAATTTCGGTAACATAATATGAATCTTTAGTAATGCGTGCGCTTTCGTGTATGTTTGTGAAACAGAGTGAAATTACACTTTAACATATACTTCAAAAAGGAGGATGTTCTCAACTCGATTGTTTTTTTTTTTTTTTGCGTATGTACACCGATTACGCTAAAGCTTATGATCTGTATAAGTATAAGTGTATAAGTTTAATACAGAATAGTTACCATTTGGTCCTACAAAAATTTTGCAAAGTTTGGCCCAGTATTCATTGAGTTATCAAAAAAAAACTTACAGTTTTGCTGAAAATCGCGTAAAACTAATTTTTTTACCTTTGACCTTGAATATTTTTTTTCCATACACGGGAATGATGGGATTTTTTTAAATATTGTTTATAATTATGTTTTGAACAATTTTACTGATTTGTTGGGACTTTATGTAACTTCACGCTCATTTTTTGGTCTAAATTGACCGGACTACTAGTACAGAACCCAATTTTAACTATAGTTTGTTTTTTTTTCTCTGTTTTCTTTTTTACGAATTGTAAACCTTATCTTAGGGCCTCTCGCATCTGCAAAAATTATTTTTACTCAAAGATCCGAACACGGCTGATCTAAGTCATTTTGTAATTTAACCTCGTTATATCAGCTCCTGAAGTAACTAACCGAGTTAAGTTTTTGCGGTACGAGTTTAATCGGTGGTGAATTAGCTTGAGTTTCACATTGCATAACAACAATCACAACTTGTCAGTGGCGTGATAAGATAAGGACATTTAATACCTAGTAGTGCATTGTTGATCTGTTATTTGCTGCATGCAATCTCGCATTACATGAATATAGACAAAGTTCAGAAAAATCTGATCCTACTCTCATGAATTTAACTTTACTGGCATATGGATTGGAATTACCCAAAAGTGTAATTAAGTGTAATCAGCTTTATAGGCGCATTATAAAACTATGTTTTTTTAGACAACCCCGCCTCACTATTTGTAAACACTAAAACTCCTGAAAGCCAGAATCAACAGTGGAATACACTAGAAAAGTGCCGATACAAAGAATCTCGACGAGTGAACGACGAGTGCATCTCATAACGTATTAACTCGTTTGGTCTAGTTTAATTTTATTGTCGTTCTTAAGATATAAGCAACGTGAGATATACAAACTGAATTTCTTTACACATAACATTTATTAATCTAACAATTAATCTGAATAACGTTGTTTGATAAAACATTAATTTAATTGAAAATCATTTGGTCTAACGTTTGATATAAATATAGGTTACCGGCCAAACCCGATTCCAGGATAAACTAGTTTTACCTAAGCTAAAATAGTTCTTCCTCGCACTGATTCAGGGCACCCCGACTCGGTCATGTTGGGTTAGAAGGCTAACGCTCCGCCTTAGCCATTGTGGTTATTTTTTTTTTTTTTTTTTTAAACACCCAGAAAAAGGAGCCCCGCAGTGCGGGGCTTCCTCGACTTATCTTAGTAGTAGTTTGGCTCTACACGGGGATCGTGCGGTCCATGGCCCTCTACGGGGCTCCGGTGTAGGCGCCCAATCTAGCCGCGGCTCCGGCCCGACTTCTGAGGGCGTCCCAGAGGGTCATGGCCATTCGCATGGTGCGGGGATACCGCACGGTCTCCTATGAGGCGGCATGCCTCCTTGCCGGCGTCCCGCCGTGGGATCTGGAGGCAACAGTCCTTGCACACACGTACGAGTGGCGCGTGGAAGTGCAACGCCGGGGTGAAGTCCCGATGCCGCGGGTTATCGCGGCACGGCTCACGGAGCTCCGGCGAGATCTCATGGCGGAATGGAGACAACGACTGTCGCAACCTAGTGCTGGGCACGCCGTTATAGCGGCGGTAAGACCCCTCTTTGAGGAGTGGCTGGAGAGGCGTCATGGCACTCTCACGTTTCGCTTGACACAGGTCCTCACCGGACATGGTCAGTTCGGGAGGTTCCTGTGTCGGATTCGGGCGGAAGCGACGCCTGGGTGTCACCACTGCAGTAACGGTCGCCTGGAGGACACGGTCGAGCACACGGTGGAGGTGTGCCGCGCATGGGCGGACCATCGACGTGTCCTCGTAGAGGCGATCGGCGGCGGTGACCTCTCGCGCCCGGCGCTGGTTCAGGCCATGCTCCGGGGCGAGACGGAATGGGATGCCGTCGCCTCCTTCTGCGAAGCAGTTATGCTGGTGAAGGAAGCGGCGGCGCGCGAGAGGCAACGACGAGCCTCTCGCCCCGGACTAAGACCCAGGCGAAGACGTCGAGAGTCGCAAGACGACTACCGGCCACCGTAGGCGCGGTTCTGCGGATGGCGAGCTATGGGTAGCTCGCCGCCCGGCTAGGACCAGGACCGCGTAGACGGCGCGTTTTGTTCCACGCGCGCCTCAAAGAGAAGGAGTCAGCACAGGAAGGGGCCCAACAGGGCCAACGCCTGCCGGGGTTGCGGAATGTTTATAATAGTTACCGTGACCTCGGAACATAAAGGGCAATCGAAGGAACATGAGTGGGTTTTAGTCAGTAAGAGTCTGACACGCCCTCCCGTCGCACCCAGGACGGGAGCAGTCATTGGATGATTTCCCACTCACCAAAAAAAAAAAAAAAAAAAATCTTAGTAGTAGTTTTCATCAAATTAGACCAAACAAGTTTAATATCTTTTGAGTGGGTACACTACATAAATATAAAAAACTTTATTCCGAAAGTCACAAATACGAATTTCAAAATACTGAATTTCAAAATTTCAAATAGGTATTACAACTCCGACTTATCATAACTCCTATTTTTATTATTCCTAAATTTCATTTTTCCCAACGTTTATTCCTATTCTAGAAATAACAAAAAGAATTAATGATAATTCGAAATATCAAAAATTAGTGTTTTGGGTGGTTTAAAAAAAATAACCACGAATACAAGCCTTCTAACCTAACCTTATTTATTGTATCAATAAATATTTTAAACGTTACACGATTTTCGATTTACAAAATAATTTATAGAGCAAATAAATGAAATTCGGAATATTAAAATTCGAAAAAAAAATATTTCAGAGTACTTGGGTGTTCTCCTTTTGAGTTGTATGTGAAACGATTTTATATTTAATGTATATTATGCTTATTAAAATTTGTTATTTAAAATTGTATCAATGGTTAATTATATTAACTAAAATTATAGGTTCCGTTGTTAATATGTTGTAAATATTAGAGATTTTGTTGTTATATCATCTATTACTTACCCGTCCCGAAGAAACGATTCAATTGTCTTAGATCCCGCAACGAAATTAGATAGAACAGCGGAGGAGTAAGAAAAATACAAATATAAATCACTGTTGTAAAAAAAATTGCAAACCATGATCATACGTTCTATAATCTACCTACTGTAACTTTAAAATAAAACCAGTTTCCTTTATCTAAACTCATACAAATCCTATCAGGAACCGGAAAGAATCGATCTGTTTCATTTTATTAGACCAAACAATCTAATAATACGTTTCTTTATTCAGCTACCGTATTATTACTCTATTCAATCTAATTCAACGTTATATTTTTCAACAGCAGTCATAGAAAACCAATACCTACAGTTAGCTACTAGTCGGACAATTATGAAAGCTACCATATTATTATACAAGCGCTCAGTAGCTAATCTCAGTAATATTTATTAAACTTTTTGTGAAAAGACGTAACAAAAAAGCGTAAAAGTTGCACGCTTGTTCGTACTCATTCGCAAAGAATTCCCAACGATTCCTCGGGCATTTTTCTAAAGGTCATATGTGAATAACCAAGTAGCCTTCATAAGAGTAAATTGATCGTTGTACTGTAGTTCGTTGCCACTAATAATTATAGCCCAGTTGTTGAAAATAAGGCAAAACGATGACACGGTGAGGGCAAGTTTCTTTTTACACAAGCCTGGACACTGTCATTACGCAGGCGTATGATGCGAGTTATGCAAAGCAAATGAGTTAAATAATCTAGCAAAAAAGAGTAATGTTATAAGCATAATTAATGTGATTATCTAGTGTTTACTGTTTTATACACGTATGTTTTTGATAAAACTTTTGCATCGTGGAATAGCTGTCTGTTAATCTGACTAATCTTCAGTGTCAAAGCGCTTACGGTGTTGCTTACACTTGCATTTTTTGCAATAACTAGTTATAGCTAATCGTTATCTATTCTGCAACCTGCGTTCGGCCACTCGTCAAGTGCTGACTGCTTTTTGAGGCATGCGTGGAACATAACGCGCCGTCGTCACGGGCCTGGTCCTTGTCGGGCGGTGAGCTACCCATTGCTTGCCGTCCGCAGACTCTTGCCTACGTTGGCCGATAGACGTCTTGCGACTCTCGTAGCCTACGCCTGGGTCTTTGTCCGGGGCGTGAGGTTTGACGTTGCTTCACACGCCCGTGCCGTTACGTACGTACGTTGCCGCTCCTTCTCTAGCATGATTTCTTTGCAGAAGGAGGCGACGGTTTCCCATTCAGTCTCGCTCCGGAGTATGGCCTGAACCAGCGCCGGGCGCGAGAGGTCACCCCCACCGACTGCCTCTGCAAGGACACGGCGATGGTCCGCCCAAACGGGGCATATCTCATACTCTCTAATGAGTAAACTTAATGTTTCATTTAGAAAAGCCATGGAATATTATAAAACTCCTTGTATGATACGAGAGAGACGCAGTTACACTAACGCCTTCAGTGATCTCAACTACACCTACATTATGTCACCTGTGCTACAGCCGAAAACTACGAAACTACGCCCAAAAACCAGCACCCCAAGTATCAGCCAAATAATCTGAATCCTCTTGGAGAGACAACGTACCCAAGACAGACAAACCACAAACGGAGGAAAATGAAAAAACCGCAAATCAAAATAATAAGAATAAATTTTCCAAGTGGTTTAGGCCACGCAAATATGGTAGGGTTCCGCAATATTCATTACGGATTATAGTAGTACGGGCATTGTAAGTGATAATTGTACCTTATATATACTTCAAAATACATAACATCGCGCTATGAGCCACTAGAGCGAAGCAGTTACCAAAATCCTAACATATCGGTGGAAAAAACGGGAGGGGAAAGCAGCTGCTAGTAATAGATAATAATAGATGGTCATATAGTCATATCGCTCAAATAGATCCGTACTAATCCGCACTAATATTATAAATGCGAAAGTAACTCTGTCTGTCTGTCTCTTCTTCACGCCTAAGCCACTGAACCGATTTGAATGAAATTTGGTACAGATGTAGCCTGGGACCCTAGAAAAGACATAGGATAGTTTTCATCCCGGAAATCCCCCGGGAACGGAAACTATTAATCCATGCGGACGAAGTCGCGGGCAAAAGCTAGTAACATTATACGTTAGTATCAACTTCATAAGTTTGTATTAACGCAGGGAGCTGTCAAAATTAATATGATGAAGATGTTCGTAACTTAACAATAACTACAGATTAATTAAATTAAAAACTTCTACTAACACACTGATCTAATTAACATCTGTCAGATAAAATGAAAAACAAATAAACTTTTACTTTCAATTGCTTGAGTAAGTCGCATAGGCGACTTTAAGTAACCGCGTCCAATAGTTTATTACAACGCATCGAAGGGTGCAATAATATAAAACTGGTTTCTTGAAGATTCCCTTTCCAGCAGTTGTGGTAAGGCTGCATTCTTGTGGCTGCACCTCGATTGAGTCCCGATATTAATGGCTAGAAATAAATTGGCTGGCCAGTGTAAACTGTGCACGTTTATTGGCCTTTAGTGTACAAGAAAGTTGTTGGCTACATCTGCTATTGAATATTGGGATTGTTAACTTTTATTTCATTTTATAAACATTGTATAAACGGGGGTGAACACAAAGTATCCTTTGGTTTCAGCCTCGTTTGACGTTTATGGTTACTACTCTGCTTCCATATTATATTGTAGTGTGATATTGTACACTTACATGCCATTTTGGGTAAGATGTGGCTATGGCTATACAAAATGAATATTTCTGACTGGTACCTTCCGAGATTAACAAACAAACAAAAAAATAAAACCAATTTAGCTTTATACTTAAAGTTTGCCAACAGGGTCCTTAATTACTGAGCAACCATCATGAAATACTGTAGTATAACAGAGAATTGATTTGTCTTACTTCGTTTTTACCAACTATGTTAGGGTCGGCTTCCAGTCTAAACGGACTCAGCTAAATACCAGTGTTTTACATAAAACGACTGTATGTACTCCACAGCTCAGTTACTGGGTAACATTATACCTTTTGGCTACCCGTGACGACTGTGAAAGATCTAGGAATGGCCTTCAGGATCAACGATTTTAAATGCTTTCTGTACTTTGAATAAATAATAAAACATATTTCACTACTAGGTGCTGCCCGTGACGTCGTCCGCGGGGATGATATAAAGCAGCAAACATACTATACCTGCATCACTGTTTTGTTAATTCCACGAAGGTCATAGCGTTATAATATTTAGTCTATGTGTTGACCAGACCTCTTGACCAGAAATCTATAAAGCGATTTTAGGTTTATACGGATAACAGACAGAGAAGGCTTATTCGCCTTAGAATCTGTTGTAGAAAATTATATTGAGTATTTTGTTTTTAAAATTCAATAATTACACAGTATTGACTTCATTACTATTATATTATATTACTAGCTTTCGCCCGCGGCTTCGCACGCGTGAATGTCGGTACTTCTATCCCCTATTTTACCCCTTTAGAGTTGGAATTTCCAAAAATCCTCTCTTAGCGGATGCCTACGTTATAACATCTACCTGCATGCCAAATTTCAGCCCGATTTCTCCAGTGGTTTGGGTTGTGAGTTGAAGATCACTATGTCAGTCAGTCAGTCACCTTTGAGTTATATATATAGGGTGACTGGTAATTAGTGTACGATACCTAAACACGTAATTGTGCTCATGATAACTAACAATTTTTATTATGATAACAATTCTGAAATCGCGAAAAAAAAACAACTGTTCAGTACATTTATGTTTGTCTAATGCACTGAACAGCTGATAAGTTTTTCGCGATTTTGGCTTTGCTCCCATTGTAAAAATTTTTAGTTATAATGAGTCCACCAGTCACCACTCAAGTATTTAGTTTATTTATAGATTATATACATAGATAGTGCACCCCGGACTTCTTCCAGATGAACAAAAGAGCGTAAAAACTCCGTGGGATATAAGATTAACGCCAGCTTTGCGGTCGAAGACGTATCAGGCATCAACGAATTGTGGTTTGTAGCAAAAAGGGAGCGTGCCTCATCGATTTCCTTATTATTTCCTTAGCATTTGTGCTTGGTCAGGACTCTAGTCATCATTATTGTCTGGTACCACGTACAGTTCAATGGCGTGCCTAATTACGTACTTAGTCATCCAATTAATTACAGTACGGCTTAACTTATTGGTTACATGCCGTATCGACAACTTCCCAAAAAATGATTTTGCTTTATAATCGTCTTCAGGATGCAAAATTACGAGATTCCATCACCTAATAGCTATTGATTTGAAGTTTTTTTGTAATAATATTTCCCTGCCAGGTATACCTACAAAATAACCCACAAAGAATTATCCTAAGAGGTAGTGATGGCACTACACACAGTCCTTTGAATATAGTTCAAAAGGAAAATTAATTTGTTCTCAGTTAAAATGTCACACTATTTAAGTATATAGGTAGATCGAAACTTACTTTTCTAGTTATTGCTGGAGTTTTGCTACATAAGTAATAGGCGCTAAAATACTATTATTACATTACAATAATAGTATTTTAAAATATAAATTGTTTGCATGAAATTTTATCAGAATAGTGTGACGTGGATGTGGACGAAATCAAGATGAGAGTGAAACATTTCTGTAGATTAGGTCAAAATTATCATAATGCTGAGGCTACACTATCGCAATAACGCAAACATTTACATTGTCGCGATACGTGTGGCCAAACAATGCGTCTTAACGCGAATGCCTATAGAAATCGAACATCATGTTTTATCGCGACAACGCGAACACGAATCTTCGCAAGCAAGTGGAGCCGTAGCATAAAAATAAAATGAGTGTAGTATTATTATGTTTCGATCAATAAAAGTATAATGATTGCAATGCAATGACATTGAACTTGATATTACAGGTGCATGCTCTGATGCCAAGTCGGCCAACTTACTTTCGCAGTAAAACGAGTAGGTATAAAGCTAAAAATATACACAACTAGTCTGTTTACATTCACGTGTGTAATTGTACAATAAAACTACAAAGAGTCAAACAGAATATAATCTTAACTACTTGGAATTTAAAAGAAGTTCAAATAGTTGTAGCGACATCCATCGATCCACGTATGAACTACAATATTTGACGAATTGCATCACGCAATCAAAGTTTGTCAGGACCTGCCAGGCATGATACCCACCATTAGGAGGATACTCCCTCTAGAACTAAACTAGAGGACCCAGGAGTTGACGACTCAACTTAACCGACATTTATGCGAATAAAAGTACGGGAAAAAGCAGTGCATATGGAGGACTGTAATATGACGCAGCCTGTAATTTACTTTATTGCATGACTTGATTTTCTATTTATTTGACTATTAACTTATTACTATAATAATGAAATGGAGATCACTTATTTCTACACCTCTCGAGGTAGAACATGTTGCACTAAAATTGTATATTGTAATTGAACACCAAAAATCCTTATCGATTGTGTCACACACGTTTGATGCAAATAAATTTCTTTTACTTTGACTTTGACTTTTACCTGTCCCTAGCTTTACCTTAATGACGCCGTTAAGGTGAGGTTTGAGCCCCGCAGGGGATGCCCTTAACGAGCCCTTAGCCATTGCAGTTTTAGTTTGTTTGCTCTGTCTGGGGACTAACTTAACTTGAGACCACGACAGGATAGTGAAAATTTGACCTTTCTATTATTTGACTAGTGAAATTTTTAAGCCCAAACCTGCTACAACAACTAAAATTCAGTAAGATTAGTAAAGCCTAAAACCAAGTCATATGTCACATTCACAATTAGAATCTGGAACCATTTTCAGATCCACAAGGAGTCCACAAAATAACGACCCTTTAAATAAAATAAAAAAAAACAGAAAGTACTAAAGTAGCAAAGTCAGTACTGAATAAATTGCTGATGCAACTTGTAGTTCATTGTCAAGGTTACGAGTACGCGCGGTACGTATCGTGTATTCGTGTTTACTCACTAACTGCCGAAGCGGCAATTACGGCTGGTTTCGCCACTTATCAAGGTAGTACATACCCAACTGACTCTGATAGCTATGGGACAGTAGTTGATAATGAGGTCGATTTATGGTGGTCGCTGAGTATAAAAATATCAAAGAAAATTGCACTATTTTTAACGGTAGGTTTATTTACTAAACCAAGGCTATTAAGAGCTACAATAACGACGATTTCTTGGACGCATTGCGGCTCCACTTCCCTCCAGCGTATTATGACATAACAATGATATACTCTGCTTGTTATTAGAAAATCACGATGCATACTATTATGCACTATCAGCGCACTTGTAGAATGTTAGGAAGAAACTGATTAGACTGACCTGAGGGCCACAAATCTAAAAGCTCAAATCATAGCGTTTTGATTATCTGCTCCCAAAATCGTCAAATGCGTCAAGCGAATGCCGTAAAGAACCGTGGGGTTTCTAGTCGGTAGGAGTCCGATATAGCCCTCGGTTCTCTTTAAGCGACGGGCATCCAAGAGAATTTCCACACGGAAAGAAAGGGTAAATATGACCTAAGCGTTATTTTACGTTGCCCATGTGTGGCAATAGCTGATAAGACAGACCATCAATGGTCAGTTAGTTTATCAACCAAGGAATAACTCTGAAATATGATGGAATAAAATCGACACCACCGGCTCTGTTCCACCGGATGTATCTCATTTGTAAGAAAACAATTAGATCGTTGCATTTACGACACCACTTCATGTCTGTCAATGGTAATTATGTATGCGCTGACGCAACTAATTGATCATCATCAACGTAACTATTGAGATTTTTCCTTCCTTAGTTTTTATCTTTGAGCTACTTCCTCCGTGGCAACTGGTGAGGTTTGCTAAAAGTATCTTTAGTAAGATAGGTATTAGGCAAACAAATAAAAGTTTCTTCAGCTCTTATATCCTCGTGTTCCGGATATTTTTAGATTCCAACTTTGGAATCTTAACCCAGCCTATTATTGCTAGATAGGGCAAAGGCTTTGCCCTATCGAGCAATAATAGGCTGGGTTAGTGTAGGCCTTACACTTTGATTTTAGCGGTCCTAGTATTGAACACCACACGTAGTCAAGGCGGATTGACCAAATCCAGGTTTCTTCACTATGTTTTCCTACGTAGATATCAATGTTGTCCTGAAGTTCAAAGTTAAGTCAGAAAGAAGATAAAGAATTAAAAATGGTCACATTTGGTACTTGCCCGGTATGGAAACAGCAATATCATGCATGAGAGAAGGTGTTTAACCACTGAACCTACTCGATGGCAACTTGTATTTTTTTTTAAAACGTACGAAAACAAATCATACTTATAGTTGAAGTAATTTCCTAGTTTTCTAATAAGTCTAAATAGTATATCTCAAAATCAAAAGGCTCCCTAAAAGTTCATTTTAAATGTTATTGTTACATACAGCCAAGATATAACAATACCTGCCGGGGTTGCAGAATAGTTTCAATAGTTACCGCGGCCCCGGGACATAAAGGGTAACCGAAGAAACATGGGTGGGTTTTAGTCAGAAAAAGTCTGACACTAGGGTGGGAGAAGTCATTTGATGTTATCCCATCCATACAAACAATGATATTACATTTAAAAATAATATCATTGCATGCAATGCAGCCATTGTAGCTCTACCTATTATAATTTGTTAATTCATAAAGCTAAGTCAATATTTAATAATATATTGTTTCACAATTGCACGTCAATGTTCAATGTAAATTCAATGGCTTTAATTATTTGCACGTGTATAATATGTGCAAATAATTAAAATCATCCACTTCAATTATACTTCTAATAACACAATTTTGTTCAATTAAAAGTTTTCTGCAACCACAACTTGATTGGCTAACTGCTACATATTCAAGAAAATGAGTTCATAGCAGAATTATTAAATGAGTTCATAGTACAATTGTACATTAATTATTTATAATTAAATGTATGGATCACACTAGTTATTAACATAAAATGATAGATACGCAGGACATTACATTACAATAAAGATAATACTCTTATGTTTTATTTTTCCAACGGGATCCGGTTTGGTAGGTCTACACCCCTGTAAGGGTTGTACCCTTAACTATACTAGAAAGTGTGAATAACAGATTACACTTTCTAGTATGAGATTAACACAGATCCTTGTTAAACCAATCCTTGTTACTTCGGTTGCTTTTTATGTTGCGGGGCTGCGGTAACTATTATAACTATTTCACAATCCGTAAAGGCTTTGCTATAAAAAAAAAACATGGCGCCATTATGGAACAGAAATACATAGAACCTCCTATGAACGCTTCATTGTCAAACTGTAACGAACTGAAAAGATTCAAAACTTACTCAACTTTTCTGGTCTGATTAACTTTTTAATATAAAAAAACCCTCAGCGTAGAATAAACTCGAACTTGGCAGGTTTTTTTCTTGCTAACTGGATCGTTGTAAACAATTATTTTGTAAGTGAGGAAGACGATCGTAATAAGAATATTATGATGCATGAAAAACTTCCTGTAATGTTTTTGTGAAGAATACTACAAAGGTTTTTTTTTCAGATTTATGAATAACGTCGTAAGTACTAAACGGTTATGTTTCTGCTTAAAATGCATGCATGCGTAAAAACAGCTGCAGAATAATGTTGTATGTATACAAATTACAAATATGTTGACGTAATTTTACACGAAGCTTGAAAGTGACCGTGAATAAAATAGTATTAAAAATGGTTTGTTCTTGCGACGATATTTATGTCAGTGTGAAATGCCATAACTAACATATTATTTTTAAACCTCATATAATGATATGGTGCCGATATGTGCGTATTATGTATGCACAAAGGCACTTGCACTCTCTACTGATACACTTTTGTGCACAATATCATCTTCTGCACACATGCAAAGAAGGTTTCTTTGAGATTTCAATGATTGAAATCACAAAATTAGTAAAGAGGACATATGACAATTGTATTGTGTCCAAAATTACTAAGTAAATATATTTTAAAAACCCCAGTAAACCCAATAATATTTCTTGGATTTTACTTTTTGTATAAGAAGATTTTTTTGCATAACAATAAGACCTTGGCTCGAATGGGTACTAGGATACCATAACTGATAGACAAGTAAAGCCCTCGCAATCACGATTTTCATGCGGGTCGGCATGAGCGGTCATTATGATGACTTCACAGCATCATTACTGACGGATTCCTGTCGGCAATTATCTTAGATACGTAACTACTGTCATACTTATACATCTGTACTGTTCCGGATATTATTTTTAAAGAACTAAGATGAATTACTTGTAACTTTTATAGTTTCATAGATGATCTTGGCTTGGATAGCTAAAATACTTCTTTTAGTCACTTGCAAGTACACAAACAAACCAACAACGAACAATGACAACACAAACTATATTTCACTTTTTTGTATCATCGTTTTAAACATCCTTATTTTGCAATACTTTAAAATCGTTTCTATCACATTTTAAAAAGATTTATTTTATTTAAATAAAACATAATTGAAAATGCACAGTATATTTCACTGAGGTCTTTTACTGTCGGAAACTCAGTTGTCAGTCAGAGACTAAGAGTTAGTTATTTGTTGCAAGTTTTACAAAATCTCTGTAACATTATTTCTGCTGCTATGTGATTTAAAAAAAAATAACAGTTAAGAGAAGACCAACCTCAAATGTCTGCCCCATTCATGAATACGACGCGTAAATCAACACCAATTAGCTCAAGGCAAGAGAGTTGGAACTAGAACCTCTTCACAAACTCAGTAAACCAACAACAAACGGTCTTATACAACCTCCAGCCCACCTAGTACTAGCTATAGGTAATCACTCTATTTTCCTAAACAATACAAGTGTTAAAGCACAATAAATCAATCCAGTACAAAATCATTTAGTTTGGCAACCCACGTTACGGGTTGCAGTTCTAGATGCTATCGACCATCCGGCGATTCTGAAGCTTTATCGTTGTGCAACTATATCTACTGGAATCTATTCACTTTCTTATTGTTTTGTCTTAATTATATGGACTGCGAACGTTCAATGGCAGGCAGGGAGGTAAATAGAACAAGGTGTAAGGTCAAGTTTATTTGTGTTTAATTAGAATTGAGTTCAAAATGGCGGTTGGCGCCTTGCTGTCATGAAATGGCAGTCAACTTATCTATTACTGTCGATGTCGATTTAAAGCTGAAATTATATGCTTTCAGGTAGGTTTAATAAACTTATGTGCAGTACCCATTTTTGTTTTAAAATCCTTATTCCGTTATTCACATTTTTTTGTTCCTTGTTTCTATTTATATTTTTTATTATTCAACCAACGTCACATTCAATGAAATCGAGCCAATAAAAAAATTGACAGAGAAATATGTACATAATTAGCAAACATTGGTAAATCCTGCTTCTGACCTACGCTTATCAAAAAAAGTTAAACTTATAAATACCTATTGGTTGTTATTTTTGTATATTTATCGTTTAGGTAATTCAACTAACCCACGTTTATGATCTGTAGAAGAAAAACAGCAATAATTAAAGAGTTCATTGGTATCCAATTTTTAATAATAGTCCATAAAGTTTATTACCGCTAATTACACCAACAACTTGATTTTCTTTAGTTTTTTCAATAGTGTCATTCACCTAGCATTAATGACGTATATACGCAATAATTTCATGACGTATACAATAGGGCATTTAAAGATGTTCGTTATATGCAGCAATGTTTATTATAAAAACAATATTCCATTGTTGTTTTTTCCTTTACAAATGGTAATGAACCACAAACTATGCATTAAGGTCTAAACTAAATGCCGAAACTTTGTCATTGGAACAAATTACTTAAATGTTGTTTCCTGAATAAACAATTACTCAGATATTAATGTTTTATAAAATATACAGAATTTAATAACATTTACCGTGACTACGTACAGTGTTGTAGTATTGAAATAAAATTAAATAATGAGGCCTACTAAGGCCTCTTTAAAAAAACCTGTCAATTAATGCAGCACGCGATTGTTTTTACAAATTGAACTTCGTCAATCACTGTGTCATAGTTTACGATAACCGGTATATTCTACAATATTTATTGGTAAAAGTGTCGTAAAATATTTCTCAAATAAAATTCCAATTAATCACGAACCGTTCACAGTCATTATGTCTAATCAATGAGGAAGATGGCAAACATGCTTTATTTATTTTATAGTATAATTTTCAAATAAACTGTGAAAATAATAATATCTTAAAGTCAATGACCTGGTGAGTATTTCGGTCCATTAGATCTAATAACATGCAATCATGGCACGAATTAAGACACTGTTTTTTGTTAGTACTTAGAAAAAATATGATTCCTATAAAATATACAAGTCTGAAACTAAGAAATTATATGTACCGATCTGAACTCAGCTATTAACTGTTTTTAGCTGATATAATTGATTTATGGTAATCAAAATTAATTACTTGGTGGTGTTGCAATTACCTACGATTGCATATTTTTATATATTTTTTTAGGAACGCTCTACAACCTGTATGGTACCTATCCACTACTAAGTCAATAAAAGTGCAAAATTAAAATTAAAATTACTGTAGTATCTATCTCTAATGTTATTAATAAGTTTTTTATTCTATTTTGATGCATACTTTAACGCTTCGATCGTCTTATCACACATATTGACAGGTGTGAGGTATTAGACTGATAAAAAAAAGCTTTATCTTCGTATTAGTAGTAAGCAGACAACTCCCGACATTTTGGCGGGCAGTAACATTCTTTTCAAACCTGGCTTAACACATTTTTTACTTATTTTGTTTAAAACAAAAGCTTGCGGCCTTGCTACAGACTTATGAGTTGGATCAACCACTCCCCTACATACATACATGGCTATATGGACCTACCGTTACAGTTTAAAACTAATGCCATAAACATAACATCCGTTGGCCACAATTATAAAACAAAAGCGTTGTTAATACGCAGCTTAATTTGGTAGTACAAAAAACTTTAGTTGTTCGCTCTCCACGCGAGAAACAAAACATCCTCATTTAGTATGAAGTCTGATAGCAATCTTACGCAATTATAACTGAGGATTATAAAGCAGTTCAACGGCCGTGTCTCAGGACTAACAAAGAACAATCCGACAAAGATTTTTCACCATAAATCAAGGACAATTACGAACCTACATTACCTTTAAAACAAAAATTATATTAATGATACACTTGCTCACATTAAGCTGCAAATTCGGGTGCTGTCAATAAGCTTAGTATTTAAGTAGGGACCTTCTTAATTGAATTCAAAAAACAATAAGTTTTTCAGCTTACTGATTCTTTGGGAGGCGTGCTCAAGATATTAAGTATCATCATGAGCTTACGTAGAAGATTTTCTCGGGTATCGTGAATAAAATAAATTAAATTATGAGTCATGATAGATGAGCAATATTCCCGCCTGGAGGCATATTTACATTACCACCATCATGGTAAATAACCTGATGTAATTGAGACTGGTGCGGAATTGGTAGGTAGCTAGGTACAGAACGCAACCAATTTTACCAATCTATAGTACAAATTGGTATTAACATTTATTTTTAGTAATATCTAAGGGCTTTTACTAGAGAGGCTGCACATCAATAGAATAACAGGTTGACATTGAACTTATGACCTTGCATTTTCATCGCCTGCTTTAATAGTTTGAATGACGGGAAATATTACGGCATCAAAGATACTTACGGTTTATAATTATGTATAAAAATTATATCATTTGTAAGGAAACGATTTTTTACAGCTCTGGGTAATATACTATGCTTCAATTACTTAACAACGGTCTGTTTTGTAGTTTTTATGAATAAACCAGATGTTGGATTAACTGACCGAATTCCGTCATCATTTTTTTCAACTAAAATGCTAATGATCTCATTTAAAAAACATGATGCATACTCTAGTTTTGTTACTTCACACTGTTTTAATTATATCTTGTTTTAATTACCTCTAGAGTCAAAGATTTGAATGATGAACTTCCGTACATCTTAACGTAAAATACAAATAATATATTGACAAACAAGAATTAATTTCCATATTGTAAACACAAAATTAACTATCTGTCTATCTATCTGCTACGCTATCAAGGAGAAACCGCTAAACCAATTTTGATGGGTGTAGAATAAGCATGAACCCTAGGTAAGGTCAGAAGCTACCTTTATTAGTTCGACTTTTTATACATTTGCGACAACCAATAAACAAGCCGTAAACGTCGCAAGCAAAAGCTAATTGGTAAAACAAATCAAAGAGTCACTATCACTATGTGCGAAAACTGTTTCATAAAAACATTCCATTTACGACCTTAACAAGTGAAATTAGGATTTGAAATTGCAAGAATACATAAAGACAAATTATATATTACCTTACGCAGCAAATAAATACTAGTACGGTATTTATTTCTTCTATTTGTAATGAGTAGTACGACCAAATTCCAATAACCATAGAATAGAAAAGGATAAAGATTAAAAGAAAAAAAAGTTATTAAAGTCATCTCGTCAATATTTCGCCAAATCATCTCTAACCATTGTTGTTAAGAGCCTCCTCACTGATGACTGATACGTACCTATCTATTGATGACGCACTTATGGAAACATGTACAATACTGTCAGCATCATAAGCAAACGATGACTTTTTAAAGGTTTAAATTTGGATTAACATTAAATCATTATCTTTAATCCAGTCGACTAAAATACAGCAGAAATAAATGTTTATTGGTAAAGATAAAATTACATGCCACAATGAAACATCTGCGTAAATACATATGTTATTGCAAAAATAAATAATTAATTTATCATTAAAATTTATTATTCTACGATTGACATAGTAAATATTATGTAAAAGGCTTTATCGCGCAAGTTCAAGGACGTCGCTTCTCTTTCGAAGTTTCGAGGCACAATAAAAAGACAATAGCAGCGCGACAGCCAGCTGTCGCTTGGTCGTCGAAAGGTTAAATCTCGAATGAGAAATCGGTTTTTTGAAAGGGAATTCCTAAATATTCATCAAACGGCTTTTGCTGCAGACTGTACGAACACGATTTACGCACGTTAATCGAACATCGTTAGTCAGTAGTTCAGTACCCTGTCACCTGTGGTCGGCGGTCCCGTTCATTCTTTTACTGTTACATTACACATTGTCCTTTGACATGGAGAGATATGTCTGATTGTTTTTGGAATTCCCTACTAATTTAACATTAAGATAAAGAATTTAAAGACAAATTAAGTGATTATAAATCAATAAAAACGGGTTTTAATTCAGTTGATTAAAAACTAAATATTACGAGTATATAGAGTTGCTGGACTGGATGCGTTTTTGACTGTGTATTGATTGCGTAACATATTCAAAGAATGTTGAGGCTAGACAATGCCTATCGCTAAAGATCCATTCGGTTAATCTGCAGGCTATTTAGATTCATTCTTAAAAAGACGAGGATGTAGGTATGACAGTGTTATTCATTGGTGTCAAAAGGACAACAAACTATACTATGCGTTCAGAATAGTCTAATATAGTATTATTGAGAAAGATCAAACGGATTCTTGGCATTGAACTTGAGAGGGAACCCAGTTGGCGAGGCTGCCAAATGTGCCGAATACATCCATTGTAATCTTTGTTTGCGGTGCCGTACTAAACGATTTGAATCCGTAAATATACGATGGCCGACTTTTTGACTAAATGCCGGCGATCCCTCACAAATGTTAACTCCGAAATTAACCTAAAAATAAAATAATAAATACTAACACGGTTCCTCTGTAACAGGAAAATGTCTTTGTCGCCGTGCTTGTGAGACCTATGCGTTATAAATATATTTTTACCAAATGGCGGTTTAATCGTTCTCTTCTGTTACTCTAAGGGCTCTGTCAATTTAGGCGTCTCGGCTGCAGAGCCGCAGCAGCACGTTTATACGTAAATTTAAAGGGACTTAAGTGACCACCGGAGGGATTTAGCAAGGCTCCCAAAAGACGTACTTTTCATGTAATGCTAATCTGGTTTTTCGTTTTTCTAATACCCTAGTTGAAACCACATAGGCACTAGACGTTACCCTGCCCTTTTTATTCGATTAACCTATCAAATAAAAAGACAAGGCTCCATTTTCTACAATGGTTCCATGTCCCGACCGTTGACGCCCACACAATGGCCCGACATTATAACTTCACTTATTTAGATCATCTCGTCAAAGAAATACTTTGCATATTGAGCAAAAAATGAATTGGATCTATATTGGACATAGAATCAATTCTATTCTTATTATGATTTCACAGATTATGTAAGTAGGGTCTGAAGAGTCTAGAACCGAAGGCATAAATAAAAGTTGCTTAGCAAGTGGCTAAGCAATATATTATTTAGCAACAGTTGACCAAATGATGTTGTAGCCCGCCGGGCGTCAAGTCTGACGCCTACAGCACTAGACAGCCTAGGCAGCGGGTAACCGTGGAAACAGAGGGCCTAGACAAGTGGCATTGTAGAATAGATAACGAAAACGAATCGATTGTCAAATGTATGGAGATGTCAAATTGTTTAGCGAAAGCTTATGTCAATTTGACAATCGATTCGTTTTTGTTTTCTATTCTACAATGCCACTTGGCTAGGCCCTCTGAAGTCGAAAGGAAAGCAACAACTTTACTGTATATTTAAACCATAGAGGAAAGTGTTCTAAATTAAGAATGGGTAGGTATTTAGAAATATTTCGTAGTTTAACCTGCATAATAACTTTGTTGCCTCCGATTACGAGACTGGTCTTGTCCTATTAAATGATATATTTTGTACCTAGCTGTACCTAATACATCTAATGATCCTCATCCTTAACGGTTTTTACGTAAACTCTATTATAATCCTTATCGCCTTTAGGCTAAGAATAATGGGAGGAACAAATTAGCTTAAACACCACGAGCATAATAAAAAAAACATTAAATCATAGAAGCATAAACTCATAAACTGCTGCAAATGGCTAACTATACCTCCATATAAATGTGTTGGTAAATGACACATCCTATACACGTTATAATGCTTTTCATTTATTCAAACAATGAGCTAGATTCAGGAAATATTTCGCAGTTCTGAATTTTTGTTTGCTTAGAAACAGTTACTTCGGACTTAGGTCGCTATACTCCATTCAATATAACATTGGAAAAAAAAACACGATAACGCTATCCTTATTTCGAAGTTAGCATAGAGATCCGTTATTTAACGATAAACAAAAAGCGAAATTAACATGATGGGTTCCGTATTACCTCTTTCGAAGATCAAAATAATATTTAACACAAATACTAATAAGAACTAACTTTATTATATTGTCATTTATGAATGCATCTTCGTTTGTACATATTTTTGAGCCGCAAATGTAAATATCAATTTTACTATGAACACATTTTATTATCTTAAGAGCCTTAAGTTTTCTTGTAATCTATGTAAGTAAATAGCTGTAACATGTATTCTGAATTTCAACTTAATCAGTTCAGTAGGTTTGGAGCATATTGTTTATGACAGACGTAAAAGTAAACAGTCTCAAAAGTAATCTTATATTCGTTCCGTTTTTCATTAGAAAGTACGAAACACTAAAAAATAAATATACCACAATAACCGCCGTTATTTTTTTAATGCTAAATAATAAATGGAGTTTCCATACTTTGTAAAGATAATGCTCTACTGAAAGATGTGATAATTGGACACATGTGGACATTTTACGGTACACTATTATTTTATGTTCTTAGTTGAATGATTTTTCAGCGAGGAACTTTCACGGAATTATTTAAAACCCGACTCTAAGAGAAAGTTTCGTTTTGTAATATTTTTAGGTATGTAAAACTTGTAATAATTAGAACTCATTATTTTGAAAACTCTTGAATCAATAGCGTGGTTATAAAACGAGGGTTGTTATTTAATGTAATATATATTCAGCCTCCATAAGTGCAAGTTCAATGTGGTTCAGTAACTCAGTCGAACTGGTTTGCTTTTGCACTATTGATGAGGCCCTATTACGTCTTGCAGTTTTTATTGTACACTGCAACGAAAACATCGTACTTATCATTGAATAAAAAAAAGTAAATAAACTGCCGTACTTGTTTATGCAATGCTACATCGCGCGGAATTGCACCTGTTGTAAAATAAAATGATAGAAGATACAATATGTAAGCAGTATTGGTAAGCCGATTAAAGATACGATTAATCAGTTTTGATATTTGATATTTTGATTCACGTTAGATCACATCTTAGTTGTAATTTGATACTTTAATTACAGATGATCTGTTATATTACTGTTCATTAAGTAGTGCTTATTCAAGTAGTATAGTGGGAATTGTTACGAACTCAATAAACATAACAATGAATACATTCAAATATTGGTACAATTAAATACTTTTGGATTTCAAGGAAGCTTTCGACACTTTAAAGCATTTTGCCGATTCTACAACAACATCCTTATCTTTTGAACTTTCTTCATAAATTTCTACAATGTCTCTTTTTACAGATAAGAAAATACAAAATGGTCAAGAAAATACCGGATAAAAATAAAAGATGGACATATATAGACAGTAAAAGACGAGTCCTGTTTGCAAAGGATTTCTTCGGCGAGGATTCCATTTAATATTTTAATGTAAGCTGTTTTTGTAACAAGTTTTTTACTGATACAAGGACTTGCGTGCTCATCTATTCCAAGTTTATGATCGGATATGCAACACTTAGAATTTTATACTTATTTACAGATACAGAATAACAAATTACTGGTATGTGATGCATTTTTAATTTAATCGTGTATTTTTCGGGCTAGAGGCAAGAGACCTGTTAAATTAAGAGACCTACTGTAACTATGTGTGCACTACAATGTATTCAGAATGAACGGGCTATTGTTTATCGTATAGATACATATTAGTCTTCGGAAGTTTAATGTCCTAGCAATTAACTTTAAACCACCTAAAACTAAAGTTTTAATTGAAACAAAAGGTACATTTTAATCATGAGTTAGTTATAGACTAGAATAACTAGTTTATCTTAGAATAAAAAGTACAATGAAGTCGTAATAAATACGTACTTAATTCGAGTTTCTGTAACTGACCATTTTAAGGCCAGCTATTACTGGTTAGATTAGTCTGAATACAAATCAAGCGAGTTAATTTTAAAGTACAATCATCTTGTTGTTTTATCAAGTTACATAATTGCACGTAGGTACGTATGTTTATCAACAGCGAAGCTGTTTATCTTTTCTCTACAATCTAGTACCATGTGTTGGCTGAAAGTAGGAAAAACAACTGCTATAAATATCCTTTATCAAATCAGGAACAGGAATTTAACCAAGCGAAAGGATTAAAGATAGTTGGACTGTATAAAAGGTCAACAGTAAGTTATTAGAAAGAATGCAATCTGAAGATGTTTATAGGAAAATAATACATTAGTTCGTAGACAGGTATAAAAAAATAAAAATTATTAAAATATAAAAAACCCGACTGCGTGAAAACTAATTTAAAAAAACTGCGTGAAAAATATAACTTAAATAAAAACTGAAAAGAAAGAAACAAGCCCAGTAGTTTAGAATAGAACAGAACGACTCACAGTCGGGGCCTCTTGGAAAGATTTGATCGGTAAAATTTGAATGGGCCCCGACTGTGAGTCGTTCTGTTCTATTCTAAACTACTGGGCTTGTTTCTTTCTTTTCAGTTTTTATTTAAGTTATATTTTTCACGCAGTTTTTTTAAATTAGTTTTCACGCAGTCGGGTTTTTTATATTTTAATAATTTTTATTTTATTTTATACTTTTTAGTTACGGTTTATTGACTTCGTTATAAGATAGAAAATTACGCAATCTAGTAATTTCATTGAGGGAGTTATATCGTGGGGATTATTAAGTAACTTGCGGTGGTCTAAACTACTGATGATTAGTCCCTCTAGAGACCTAACTCGGCTCAAAGCTACATATGCTTGACCTTTAGCAAAAACGCGTGAACTTAAATCAACCACAGCTCGGTCCAAAGTAGTTCCTTGGAGCTTGTGTACAGTGACACCAAAGTGGTTTTTTTACCAAAAATATTTGATCTTCATGTTTTTTCATGTTTTGTTTATTTGTATATCGTTTATACTTGAAATAAAAACTTAAATCAATAAGCAAGAAAATTAGCGAGAATTATTGTTTTGTTAAATAACTTTAAATCGTTATATATCCTAAACTATTATTTAAAATGAAAAATGACAAAAAAAACCTAATGATGATTTTAAAATACCTATTCAACGACACCCCACTCGACATAGTTCATCGACATTTTTTTTTTCATTTTGACAATATGGCGTCTAGTTGTCGCTGTGGTGAATTTTGTTTACTGTCATGTCTTTAGTGACACTCGCAAGTTTAAGACGAATCGATTGACGTAAGAATGATCAAAATCGGCCTACGCATTCGGTCTCTAGAACGCCACATAGAATCAAACATACATACATAGACTGATAAACACATTACCCTCCTTTGCGTCGCGCAGTCGGGTAAATAGTAGATTGTATTACAAGGGCGCAAAGTAATATTTTTACGGCGAGGGCGTTTTTTTAATACAGAGCAAAGTGAGGGATTCTAGAGTAGAATCCCGAGCTTTGCGAGGGATTCTTTAATAGAATCCCGAACGTAGCGAGGGATTCAAAGTACGTCGCCCGAGCCAAAAATATATTTTGCGCCCGAGTGATACACTCTACTTTTCATCACCCCCTATGAGAAAATAAAAGGCGCTTCATATTTTATTGTAAAATTATTATTGTAGCTGCTATTATTAACATATTATCTTGATAATAATGATAATAATGGGCTGTATTTTGCGCGTTCTATTTCTATTTAAGTTTTTTTTTATTCAGCCGTGGCGTGACTATGGTATTGGACGTCGTACCAGCCATTCATTATTTGCGTTCGATTCTTTGGCGAGTTTTTAGGCGCACTTATAACAGGGCGTAACACATGCAATGACGCTCCAAATACAAAAAGTGCGATTTAAAGTTACTTTTAGGCGCACTTTTTGAATTTGGAGCGTCATTATTACCAGCTAAAAGTTTCTTATAGAAAACACCAACTTGAGCGTACTTAAAGGGGAACAAAGTCGTCTTTTTCGAATAGGTGGGATGAAAATACTTTTATTTTACTTAGTCATCTACTAGCTATACTGCTGCAGGCATTCAAAATAAAAATAATACAATATAGAAAAGAAGCAACAAGAAGTATTGTTTATTGCTTAATCAAACCATTACACGGTCCATCGGCAAGATCCTTCGCCTACAATTTGTAACTCAGCTTGACCATATGGTATTTCATCGTGATTATCCGTGAAATAGAGCTGAAGAATGCTTGTTATTTGTAAATATAAGTAAGTATGATTCTACTTAAGAAGCCGTAATTCAATTTACCTAATATCGCGATGATGAGTTTCATAAAACTAACCTTTATTATTTATTATCTCCTTTGATCTTATATTCGTATTTTAAAAAGTTCACATTACCGTCACAACCTGGATAATGCTTATTAGAAGTAAATGACATAGCGCTAATTTCATATTGATATACCTATGCTCATATTCATACTTGTCACATCACTCACATCCCTACTTTCATGGTATATAATGTTTACTTTTTGTAAAATTTAAATATTTTCGTATATTCTTCCCTTGGTGTAAATGCATCGTCACATGTAAGTATTAACGGTCGATAGTCACTTGCACATCTATCATCAAGATGGCACACATGACAATCCTGGTGTATGACTAGTGTACAAATGAGTACGTTTTGATGGCGCTTATCACGTCCCTTCGTAATAGTCACACGATTACAGAGCGGGCTTCATAGAATAGGTTCTCGTACGATTTTAAAAAGATAGAGAGGGCATCTAATAGTCAAGTGATTGTTAAATATATCAACACACAGCCCAAACCGCTGGTTCTAGTGACAAGAAACTTGGAGGGTATATTTTAGGTAAAGAGTAAGAAGCCATTAAGAAATTATTATTGAAAATTCGATCCCTAAAAGGGGTAAAAAACTAGATGGAAGTTTGACATTTACGTGAGTGAAGTCGCGGGCGAAAACTAGTGTTTGTATAACATTATCGTTATTGCTAACTAGTCTGAAGTGTCTAATATGTCCATATACTTGTAGCAGAATTGTGAATATTTTTGTATTTTATCTCGATTGTCCAAGAATTCATGGGTTTTCCAAAACCCTAACTGCTCAGAAGTCTTGAGCTTTAAGAACTCGGGATTTTGTAAATAAGGTTCTAACTTAAGTTTCCTTCAATTTGCAAGTCTATTGTCAAAGTTGTAGAGGTGTTCTTGGGCCTTTTTTACGTTTACTTTTTGCTAATTTTATCGAAAAGTTTGATCGCGAACTATACCATTGTGTTAATCTATTACAGCAGATATTACAGGATGTTACACTATTTTATGACTGCCACGGGTTTTTGCGGGCATTTTTTACATGTCTGAATATTGTATTGTTCTAAGGAGAAATCATTTACCGTGCTATACGAGGAAAATACCTCTGACTAGTATAATTTAGAAGAGGTCCCCTTAATCTGAGTAAGTGGCGTATACATCACCTTTTATATTATTTTAGAATGATTAACCTCAATTTTGACTGTTGGAGTGTACTAAATGAGTTCTACGATAAAATAAATAAAAACTAATATAAAAGATGCCCGTAATCATGACATGAGACTCACTAAATGTCCACGCGGGCCGCGTGCCGGGGTCGCGAAATGGTTATAGTACTTAGTTACCGTGACCCCGGAACATAAAGGGCAACCGAAGGAACATGAGTGGGTCTTAGTCAGTAAAAGTCTGACCCGCCCCAGGACGGGAGAAGCCATTTGATGATTGGGCAATCATCAAATGGCTTCTCCCGTCCTGGGGCGGGTCTCCGTCTCCTGGGACTCCCAAAAAAAAAAGATTAACGAACGATACAATAGAAGAAGAGCTAGAGAAGCTAGAAAATTTTGTTTAATTTATTAACTACGCCAACAACAATTCAGGCGGTAAAACTAAAATTAAAAACACAATCTTTTAGGTAACGGGTTTCTGTATAAATACAAATTGTAAATAGGTAGTTGCTGTTGCACATTAGTAAATATAGTAAAAACTCAATGAATGCAGTTAATTGTTACGCCATTGTCATTCATAATTCCTTCAATCCTTGAACTTGTTAAATTAACATTAAAAGTTAATTATGTCTTTGTACATATAACCGTGTTTTTCAAAGAAGATTCTTAACTCTATTAGTTTATTTATAGTTTCTCAGACTTTTACTCGGCTTAAAAATATCTCCTCTCTAGCCATTTCCCTACAATGTTAGGGTCAACTTCCATACTAATCGGATTCAACTAAATATCTGTCTTTTACATGGAGCAGTTGCCAATCGGACCTCCACATCCCAGTTACTGAGTATACGCCTTGATTAGACTGATTGTTAGACTTTCTGGCTTCCCGTAACGATTGTCAAAGATCTATGATTGACCAACCCAGAAACCCAGATTAACAGCTTTATGTACACCATCATCTCCATACTCTTTTCCCAACGATGTTGGGGTCAATACCATTGTTTTACGTGAAGTGATTGGACAACAGCTTTATATAATATGCATTCCGAAATAAAGTAGATATAAATTAAAAATGTCACATTGTTGCTTGCTGGTTTCGAACTGAGAGGTTTGCGACCTCACCACTGAGCCATCGTGATTATACATTATGACTACTGGAATATTTGGCACCGGTGTTTTAGGGCATTTAGCCCATTTTCCTTTTGTAGTAGATCTGAATACCATACTTGTATACATATTGAATACCATACTACACAATTTTCTTTGTAGAACTAAAAGTATTATTATTGGTAGTGGTACATTCTACTATAGCTGTCCACTTTTTTGTGGTGTACCTAATGGTCTTGTGAAAATTGCGTTCGATTCAGGGAATAAAACCGCAAAACATGTAATAATGTTATGGTCATAGTTACACTTCCCAAAGCCTTGAGGAGACAAGTATAAATAATTAAGTAAATAGTTTAAGTGGTGCGTAAAATAATTACAATTTCCAATAAACAAAAAAGTTGAGGCATTCATTACAAACAGTTTAGTTATCTAGCTGGTACACCGGTGTTGGTATCAAAGTATCGATCGAATTAACATGAGCCGTGCGCGGGCGCAGCATATCGGCGAATCTTCTTACAAGTCCTGCACTACACTGCTAACAATGTTGACTTTACGTCCACTACAAGATTTTTCTCTTGGTTTAAAAACAATTACAACAAGGGCACATATGTTATCACACTTTGTCTTGAAATCGCTGAAGCGTTATAAAGATTTTGTGTGAAATATGTCAGTTATTATTATGGATATTAATTATGGATATGAAGTTGCATTGAGTCAGTTAGGGGTTGTTACTCAAGGGCTGTTTTTAAGCGACAAATTATCAAAACGAGTGTAAAACTTTTTATCCTTTTTAACTTAATATTGACGAATAAAATATAATACTGAATTGATTTTACGAAACCCTAAAACTATTATCTATAGGAAAAATAACTGTATTAAAAACTATGTAAGTAGTAAAAAAATATTGCCAATGTGTTTCGTAAAAATTCTAATTTGAAAAAAGTCCCGTTGTGTCTCAGCCCTAGGTCGAAGTGTTTCCGACCAGTAACATTGTGCGATAAATCTGCTTTGCTACAAAACCCTTCGTCACGACCGATGTGCATGCATAATGGAACACAGCCTACTCCTTCGAGATTCTTTCAAAAATCCTACATGTCCTTGTACCGGTTTTCAATTATTTTGTAACGGGATAAAAAGCTTTCATTGTGATAACGATCGATGTTAACTTTTTACTTTACTTTATTTTGGAGTTTAATGTTTCCGACTTGATACCGGTCGTCCCTTAATTAGACATCAACGAGCGATTGCACTCTGTATTTTTTTATAATTATTTTAATTATAATGTCAGTCGCATTTTTTAGGTGTAGATACAAATAATATTATGTGGTAGTTATTTTTAACTATTTGCATTCATTTTAATAAATTCAAAATAAGTTCAAACATGACTTTTCACGTTCTTTTATTTATTTTTTATTATTTCATTTAAATAAAAAAAAATCACTGGTACTCACCCAAAAATCCTTCAGCACTATTCAGTAATATCACAGACACTGTAACGTTCAGTCTTATTCCGGTACAGAATAATCAAAACTCGATTGAATGTAAAAAAGTCGTATCGAAGTGAGCTTCTCGGCTAGGAGTCGTCGTGAAAATGGCTAGTGGCCGTAGGGGCTGCAATTGTCCTTGCGTGGCGGGCAAGGTCTCAGCGAGGCTGTATAAGGCTGTGTGTGGATGCGCCGCGCGATTCCTCAGCCTCTTATACCGTGCGTATGGGCAACACATGATACACTTGGCACTCTTATCGATACTATTAAACGCGTCATTGTTATCCGTTGTGGGGGCTCCGCTAGTATTTTGTTTTTTGTTACGATTACAGCGTGTAAGTGTACATCCTCGATCGCGATTAAATTGTGATTACTGATTCGAGTTGTTTGCATAGTCATCACTAGTTCGGGAGTATAATTAGTTTGTATACCTAATAACTAGAGGACGAAAAGTATTAAAGGACGTCTTTTAAATTATGCTTAAAAATGTTTGGTCGAGGGAGGGTTTATTGATATTACTGCGAAGTTTTCTTTTATTTCTGTAATTCAAAATAGATTGATTATAAAAAAGCCATTGACTATAGACAACACTTCGACATGCAATAACGTCAGGGGTTTTTTTCAGCCGGTAACTCAAGGACAATGTAGGTGTTTTTAACGGAACACAATGTATTTTATAGATGTAAATAGGTACGTATAAAGTGATTAGAGAATAATAACTTAATTGAGCGGCTTTGCAATTAGAGGAAAAAGCTGATACAATTGATTAGTACTATATTGACCGACCTGGTCTAGTGGTTAATGACCCTGACTGTAATCCGTAGATAGTAGGTTCGATTTCCAGCCAGGACAAAACTTTGTGAAATGAGCTTGACTATTTTTTGTGTGTTCGGGTGTTGTAATTATGTTTATATTATGTATATATTTATTAATTATCTAAGTATTTAGTTGCCTGGTTAACACAGTACAGGTTCTGTTCAGGTAGTTGTGTGTGAGTATATAACAGAAATATTTATTTGAATATAGGTGTAGATACAGGCGTTGGGTGCAAGTTAGTTTTCTAAACAAATCTAGTGTAGTAGTTAGATAGCGGTGACTAAAAAATAAAGGTCATATGTTTGTTTGCTATCCTATGTCATTAAAAATGTTTTTTAGGTTTTAAAAAATAATCGATATCTCCATAGCCTTTTCCCAACTATGTTGGTGTCGGCTTCCAGCCTGACCTGATTCTGTAGGATACTAGAGTTTTACTTGAAGCAACTGTCTCCACAACCAAGTTACTGGGCGACAATTTTATATACCCCTGGGTTAGACTGCTCAGACTTTCTGGCTAATGACTGTCAAAGTTCTAAGAATGACAACCGAGACCTACGGTTTTATGATATGCTCTCCGAGGCACGGGAGTGATGACCAAGATAAACGTTATAGTACAAATGTATTGAAAAAGTCACATTGTTATTTGCCCGGATTCCAACCCTCAATCCCGTGAGAGGCGCGCCTTTACTACTGAGTCATCACGAGTATCAACAACAAAAAGAAGTAATTCTGATAAAATGAATAAACATTTACAGGATTTCTTGTTTCTTGTTCTCTTACTCCAATTACTATTCACTAATTTAAATTCTAATGTATAGTATATCTTATTCACAAACCTGAAATCTCGAGAAAAAAACAGTTGTTCAGTACATTTATGTTTGTCTAATGTACTAAACAGCTGATATTTTTTTCGCGATTGAGGCTTTGCTCTCATAATAAAAATTGTTTGTTATCATGAGCACAAACACATGTTTAAGTATCGTATACTTATTACCAGTCACCCTATGTAATAGGTGAATCCATAACACTATATCCTCCACAATTGATTCTGATCGCAGCTGTCCATCTTAATAGTCCAGTCAATTTAAACCAAAAAATGAGTGTGACGTTACATAAAGTCCCAACAAGCAGAAAATCAGTTCCCCATCATTCCCCCGTGTATGGAAAAAAAAATAAAGGTCAAAGAAGCTAGTTTTCCACGATTTTCCACGCAAAACGGTAAGTTTTGTCATAAAAGTACCTTAGACAAAATTGAAGATCATAAAATTATCTTTAAAAATGTAACAGTACTTTTTTTTACGATCCACCGTTTCTGACGATAACAACTTTTATAACTTTTGAATCGTTATATTTCAGAAACGGTGGCTTGTAAGAAAAAACATTTTATAATAAAACTTACCGTTTTGCTGAAAATCGCGGAAAACTAATATTTTTTTTTCTTAGATCTTGAATTTTTTTTCCATACACGGGAATGATGGGGAACTTTTAGATATTGTTTATAATTATGTTTTGAACAATTTTACTTATTTTCAGCTTGTTGGGACTTTATGTAACGTCACACTCATTTTTTGGTTTAAATTGACCGGACTATTAAGATGCACCACTGCGATCAGAATCAATTGTGGAGGATATAGTGTTTTGGATTCACCTATATAGGGTGACTGGTAATTAGTGTTTGATACTTAAACATATGTTTGTGCTCATGATAACAAACAACTTTTATTATGCGAGCAAAGCCTAAATCGCGAAATAAATATCAGCTGTTTAGTACATTAGACAATTATAAATGTACTGAACAACTGTTTTTTTCTCGAGATTTCAGGTTTGTTCCCATAGGAAAAGTTGTTGGTCATCATGAGCACAATCACGTGTTTAAGTATCGTACACTAATTACCAGTCACCCTATATATTTCCTTCCTAATACAAACCCGCAAACTGCACTTGAAAAAAAACCCAGTAATTAGTAAGCGCTCGATCTATCATCCATCTATACTAATATTATAAAGAGGAAAACTTTGTTTGTTTGATTGTAATGAATTAGGCTCAGAAACTACTGGACTGCTTTTTAAAATTCTTCTCTATTCGAAAGCTACATTGTCCAGGAGTAATATAGGCTATATAATATCACGCTAGGACCCACGGGAGCGAAGCAGGAACCAAAAACCTAATGTAACGTGAGTGAAACCGCGAGGAACAGCTAGTTGATTTATATACCTGTATCTAGCTATTATTCATTCTATGTACTAGATATCTAGCTACTTAATAAACAATTAGAGTAATCGGAGGAAGACGTAAATTATATATTTTTCCTTATTGTCGTATTTATTTATTACAAATTACCATTTTAAAAATAAAGGTAAAAAAAAAATAAAGGTCAAAGAAGCTAGTTTTCCAAAAAAAATTATAAAATAAAATAAATAAATAAATAACCCATTTTAAAATACCTATATAATATACCGACACACACGTTTCTGGAACAGGGTCCCAGCTTACAGAGATCTATACACCAAAAAAAAATATAGATTAAAATTAGCCCATACTGATGAACAAAAACCTCTTTCGAGTTTCCCTCTCAGTTTTTGTTTGAACCCTAAGGCACCGATTGTCCCCACCTCGCATGGAGCATTATGTTTATACAAATATTTTAAAAAATCTCTCAGGTCACACACGGCCATCTGATTCTAAACTAAGCAGAGCTTTTACTATGGTAACCAGACAACTGATAAACATACTTAAATATTGTTTGATACATGTGTTATAGATAAATCATAGCCAGAGACAAAACAAACATTCGTGCTCATTACACAAAGTTTGTCCCGGCTGAATCGAACCCACAACCTCCAGCTTAGCAGTCAGTGTCACTAGCCAATAGACCAACAGGCCCGTCAAACTATTAATATCGTAACTAACTAATGATTTGAGTCTGGTAGTTAAAAAATCACACTTTTCATTGTCACCTTCAATTCAATCTGCTCCTTATGTAAAGATGTTAAAGAACATTTATGTTTATTTGTAATAACATCGTCATCGAACCACATTCTACACATTTCTGTGGACCCTTAAAGGGATACAAGTATTACTGTTATAAAATGTTCGAAAAAAACGGGATTTGCACTGACCCTACCTCATTACCATATTTAAATGTAATAAACTGGTGAGTTAACTGATAAACGTTTGTATATTGTCAACTCAGCGGGGATTACGAAGCTGAGAAAAAAAAACAAGCACTAAATTAGTGTGTAGCGTCAATGGTTATTCGAAAAGTCTTTTTGGAAATTAGTTGACTGTTTTCAGGGTTCCTCAGTTGAAAGTTGTCAAAAGGACCTTTTTACGAGTCTCCACTATCCGACAGCCTATCTGTTTGTCAATAGACTGTGTCTCCAGGAGACGAGTGTGAGCCGTAATAAGCAGATAATTAAAATATTTTTCACTTAGTGTTTATTTTATTTGCATAGCCGCTTGAACAACATTATGCACGAAATTACCGTGAGGGGTTTTTTATATTTTTTTATTACATTGAAGTAGCAACTGGCAATATAGGTTTCAGATCGAAACAAATTCGTTAAAAATTCAATGGGAAAAATCATCCCCTGTTGAGTATTTCTTCAATATAATAAATATAATGGTGTGGTAGAACTCTACTAATAATCGTTTCTGATCTTGAACTTGACAGAATAACAAAAGTTAGTTGTAACAGCGATAAGTAAATTCCATCAGTATAAATGTGAATATCTATCGCTACTATAACACCAAATAATATGTTATAAAAATAAAAAATAAGGGAATTCCGACACAACAAACTCGATTTCTTCGGCGTTGACGTAGGTACAGTGGTTTTAGTTCGGAATCTTTTGTGTGCGAATCTGGCTCGCACTTGACCAGTTTTTACGTCACGTTAAGAAGCTTAGCCTAAAATCTAAGTTTCTGTAACACTCAGTGACATTGTAGTGTGACGTAATAATACTTAAACGACTTGTGTGTAAATGCAAATTAGACCCCAATGTTACCCATCGTTTTGCTTAACTCCACACGGATACCGCACTCAAAGCAAGATCGTCAAGAGGAATCGGTTTCGCGTAAAGTTCGTTTTCGTTACATACAGAATTATGTTTTTTGACTGGCTTGTTGCTTTAATGGTTCGTGATTGTGGCTTAGAACAGGAGGTTCAATTCCCGTCTGCTATTACAATCGTGTATCAATGATCGATTTTACACATTTCGCATACAAAAACTGTCTCAGTAGTCAAATACCGGTCAGTGACTGGTTATTTAGACATGTTTAAAATAGCAGACTTAAGCCCTTGATGCCTGGTTACTATAGTAGAGGGACTGCCTAGTTTGGGCTCCGATGCCCGTGTGAGAGTAGTCCTAAGATATTGATTGTTTTTTTTTTTATAAAATCATAATGAATATCTAACAAAACAAGCTGACCCGACGTGCATAATAAACACGATTACCAGTCATGCAATAGTAATTTGAAATCATCCTATATACCTATACAGAGATAGACACAAGATTGTAAAATCAAACATAATAAAACTGACATGGAAATGATTTGAGTAGGATTAGACATAGATACTAATCTACTATGGTTTCTAATAGTCTACATTGAAATGAATTGATTATATTGGGATTGGGACTAATACATATTTTTAGCGTATTTTTTTTTATTGCTTCTACACTTGTGCTTCTACACTATTGAAATCCAATTGTATCACCCGCGCCTCTGAATTTCTTAGGATGTAGTCCTCAATGTTTTTGATTCTAATATTTAGTTTCAAAATTAAAATTTATTTTTAATAATGAAGTTGTAAAACTAGTTTGATTATTATCGTGTTAAACGTCCACTCCTATCAGCTCATAAGTCACTGAGAACTTGAAGTTGGCTGTTTTACGACATATTCATTCCATTACAAAAATCTAAATAAAAAAAACATTTAAAGTAAAACAAAAAAAAATGTCCAAATGCAGGCTAACAACTAAATTGAATAGAGAAGCGACAGTGCTAATAATTCCCGTTATGCGGCCAGTATTTGACAAATTGTACCTAATATTTTTATTCTTAATTTAAATGAAAAACCGTAGTTTTATTTTTAACCTTATTGACGCCCATAGGCCACCAAGAGGTAACCTTTGCGGAGGCACGATCTGTCATGTTTTAAGATTAAATATCACTTAAGTCATCGGAAACGGTTTGTGCGAGGAACTCCCGCGACAGTCGGTTAAAAGAGCATTAATACCACTAACCGTTATGTGATCACGTTCAGCTTAATCTGCATTTTCACGAGCCGCAACCAAGTGCATAAAAATAACACGAATATGAACATATAAATGTGTACAAAATGCGTTATTATTTTCTCATAATTGACAGCGATTTTTCAAATCCTCGTTATTAAATGTTATCTGAACGTGATATCGTGATACGCAGTTACCTTTCAAGGGTCAAACCAATGTAAAATCATTGGGTCAAACCAATTTTTCAAGCAAATATTTGTTTTGACAAATATTTAACATTTGTAAAGTGTGGTAAATTTTTCACTCAATGTGTGAATAAATGTCCATATTGACCTACCTCAGCTGAAGTGGATACACACATATATATTTTTAAGTGACGTAATAAAAAGACCTACTCTTTAGTAGAGTTTATTTTCCACTTTATAATGGCACTTATAGATTTCTGGTGTGTTTCTGTCGACAGAAACAAAACTTAGCTAGGCTCTTCTACCTTTAGTCCATTAAAATGTATTAAACATATATACAAACACTTACTTAAAATATTATAACAATACTAATATCATTACATACATATTTACCATGATAATTTTTCCAATATAGGGCAAAACCTTCTTCTCATAAAGAGCAGATAATTAGATATTAATTATTATAAGTCCCGGTATCCCAGGATGTTTTCTTTCTTCGAACTCAAAAGTGTCCAAGGGCAAATTAAAAAGTACATATAAATTGAAATAGATATATTGGCACTTACCTGAACCTTCAACCTCAAGCCCAGAAGCGATCGTTTTAACCACAGGTGCACAGCACGTAAATAATTAATTTAATTACCGAGAGATTATAAGTTGAATCGTTATGGGCGGACTAAGTTACTAACTTATAATTTCAATATACTTAAAATAATTACATTTTTTTCCGTAACGACAACCCACTGAGATGCCATATATCTACCTCGCCATGCTCATAAACATCCAGTCCGCATTATTTGCAGCTTGAAGAATTATTATGAAAAATACATCTGACGCACATTCTTCGTCGGCACTAATGTCTGACCGCAATGGACCTTTTTGTATCTTTTTTATACGTATAACGCATCTCTAAGAGCAAGTTTGTTTACTTACTTTACGCTCAATGGCTAAAGTTAAATATTAAGTGAGTGCTAACACCTAATTATTGGTGTTTTTCCTCGGTTAACCTGTGATGTGGTGACTAATGTTTCAGAAAAAGAGTGGACGAAATTAGAGACGGTAGTTATTTGAGATTCTGAGTACAGCCATCGGCTATCAGTGGAAAATAGAGAAATTTTGTCATAAAATAGACTCATCATCTCCCTAGCCTTTTCCCAACTATGTTGGGGTCGGCTGCCAGCCTAACCGGATTCAGCTGGATACCGGTGTTTTACATGGAGCGACTGCCAGACTGACTAGACTGGTCAGAGTTTATGACTAACCAGTAACGACTGTCAAATTTCTACGAATGACAACCGGGACCAATGGCTTTACGTGCTTTCCGAGGCACGGGATGTCAGTGACGTCTAAGATAAACTTTTAGAAAGTACATATGAATTGAAAAAGTCACATTGGTACTTGCCCGGATTCAAACCCACAACCTCTTACACGAGAGGCGGGCGCCTTATCCACTGGGCCATCACGACACTCGGTCATAAAATAGGCTATGGACCCATATTATGGGAAGGACCGACTAAGAAACTCCAGGGAAACTATTTTCAATCAAGTCTCTACAAAATCTTGGTTAGTGGCTAGGCCAAGCCGGACCTAAGGAAGGTAGTTATATTTGATTGAGACATCAACTCAACATGATCAGATGGTATAATCGAGACATGAGGCAGCTATGTATGAGATGGCCCTTTAATAAACACTTTGAACGGCGAAAAGACCAAAATTAATGTAAGTAACGGCAGGGAATGTAAACAGTTTAACAAATAAGGAGCCAGTGACTATAAAATGTAACGTCCCATGATGATGTAGGTAGTTAATGACTTCCAACGAAAAGGCGCCATTTTGAAGCGGATAATTGTTAAAAATAATGATTGAAGCACCATCTTAACGAGAGAAGAGTCTTTGTTGTAAACCGCAGACTACACTGGAAGAAAAAGCTTGGTTTTGCTTTTAATAGGAATAAAAAAATAAAATACAGTACACAAGATTTTTTACAGAATAAAAACTATTAGAATAAAAATCAGTTTCAAAGAAAACTGATTTTCTATAAAAAGTTTTTTTTTCTAGAACTAGGTACAATTAAATCGTTAATGAGAAATAGCAATTTAAAAACAGGCGTGGTCCCTTGGACTCTGTCGAATCAAAATACGAATCATCTTTTATTACCTTTTTAAATATTCATTCATATTGTTTACATCAAAAGTATGCCCACACTGACTCACAGTTTGACAATCGTCAAAAACATTAGGTCTGTGTGTCGATCATGTTTTACATAGTAAACTGCTGATCAACCTTGACTCGATAATAACCTCTCAATATCGAGGACCGAGGTGAATGATTCGATTCGTGTTTAGTTTCTGTAACAGGATATTATAGGATTTATTACTTTATTGGTAGGCATTCTTTTGTTTTGAAACCTTGTAGGGCCGAAACGGACAACTAGAAGGCCCAAGTATGGCTAGGACACCGGCAGTTTATCAAGTCAGCCGATGAGAGCAGTCATTCATGGCGCCTTGGTACTTTACTTACTAAATCACTGGCTGGCATATTCTGAGCATTGCCTTGTGACAAACTAATATTTTGTTTTTCAACAATATGACTAAACTGTTCAATGGAAAAAAATGGACCAAATCTGTACTCAACCTAAACAGGAGCTTTTCACACACGCTTCATTCATAAATGGTTATGACCTCTTGTCTCTCTTTAAATCTGTCCTTGGATCTTACCAGCTGTCAGGTTACATACATGGGTACCTTTCAACGACCAACCGACAGCCAGCTGTCGGGCCGCTATTGTCTTTCTATTGTGTCTCAAATCACGTGTGTTCGAAGGTTTACAAAGCAATACAAACGTAGGTACTATAACTATATGAATGTTATATGCACGCAGCTGCAGTCACCAGATACCGTCTTTATTGTACCCTTTTCTTTGTTGTATACACCTACTTAAGGTGTCACGATGACCCACATACTACCAACATCAAAACATACCAAGTAATACCTAATAAAGCAATAACAGATAAAAAACACGAAAGAAGGTTTTCTGCATGTAACGCTTGACCCGTTTAAAATTCCTTATTGTGGCTACAGTTTTAACGGGTGATGGTAAACGGAGCACATATATCAAATTGATAAGGTTTTACGCACGACCACTTACGGCGGCGGCGTGTCAATGACCGCGCGAAACGTTTAGGGCGCGGGCAGATTGAAGCTAGGCTGACCATCTTTCTCTTTAAAATTGATGGACTTCTTCTAACGATTTTTTTAATTCCATTAGATGATAACTGACGTCACTTGACTGACCGCCCGACTAATTTTATGTGATCATCGCCGGCTGTAGACGAATACTATATCAAAAGGTATGGCAGATGGGCTGCCATACTAGAAAGAATGTTTTAACCCTTCAAACTGGAAAAAAATACGCTGCTTTGCCGCAGAAATGTGTAAGATGGTTATACTATTTTCTCGGACGAGCTCCTTCACGGATGTCACTAGGGTCTACATTTTTTTGGAGGAATTATATTAACGAATATGTTAGCATGTCTGTCTATCTAGAACTCAAAACTTTTTTATGTTTTGTCTCCTTTCATTATGTAGTGCACAGTGTAGTATTATGTGTTACAGTGTACAATGAAATTAAATAAATATGTGAGAATGTGTTTTTGTATGTTTCAAACGTACCCCAGATCGTTAGATCGGTAGGGTAGGTAACTACTACTTCGATGTTGTGTTTTATAAACTTTAGTAAACTTTTGTCCAAGTTTTAAAATTTTAATGGTGACCCTAGCTTTAGTGATGTGGGCCATAGTTAATCCATGGGCCTTCTGTCACTACCTACGTACCAAAACAAACTTTTAGAGTAATAATAAATTAGTTAACATCAACATGAAATCAATATCATATACCTACCTATCGTTATGATATTGATGTCAATATTTATTTTGGAAACAAGGACGGCTGTTGACCGGACGAAATAATAAATAGGTACCTAAATAACCACTTTATTGATTCTTAACTGTATGTAGAAGTCTGCAGAGATAACTTACTAAATTAGTACCTACCTACTTACTATACTAGCTTTTGCCCGCAACTTCGTCCGCGAGGATTAAAAGCTCCCGTTTCCGGGGGGATTTCCGGGATGAAAACTATCCTATGTCCTTTCTCAGCTTTCTCGGGCTCCAGACTATATCTGTACCAAGTTTCACTTTAATCGGTTCAGTAGTTTAGGCGTGAAAAAGAGACAGACAGACAGAGAGTTTCGCATTTATAATATTACTAGCTGTCCCCTGCGGTTTCACCCGCATTTTTCGTTACTGCTCCGCTCCCGTGGGTCGTAGCGTGATGGTATATAGCTTATAGCATTCCTCGATTAATGGACTATCTAACACTAAAAGAATTTTTCAAATCGGACCAGTAGTTTCAGAGATTACCCCCTACATACAAACTTACAAATTTTACCTCTTTATAATATTAGTATAGTAGTATAGTACGGCTTTAGTTTAAAAATATGTTTATTATCATTTTCATCATTTGACCAAAGCATTCAACGTTTGTCAACTAGCTAGTAAGAAAAAAAATATAAACATAAACTTCAGTTACCTATAGACACAGATTTGTGAAACATGGAGCTCGGACTTTTTAATTCAAACTTCGAGCCCTAACAATAATCAGTCTGATTGAAATACGCTGATAATTAGTGTAGCAGGAGTCATAATGTGTTATAATAGTTTTCATACAAACCTATACCCCATCAGCTCATTCTCACGTCATTTAGCATTTTCGTTAAATGGGATATAGCCGACTTTGTAATGTTTGTTTAGGGTGAACATAAGTTCGCAACATAAAAACTTAACTTCCTTTACATAACAAAAATGAGGTCATGACATGACACACCTTATTATGATTTTAGTTTAAAAATAAAAACTTTAAAAGTAGCCGGCGGTGGCGTATTAATAGGTAAATCCATGCTGTCACACTATTTTATTACGAATAAGTCACTTTAAAGTAAATTTAGTCAAAAAAATATCAAGACAGTGCTATCTGCGCGAGCTATTTTACGCCAAATTTTTTTTGTGACTACTAACGCCGCAGTGGGAAAAAATGAACTAAATTACAATGACCTGACTGATTTTACGGCCGCTCCGTTCAAAGGGCTATGTTACAATCAGCTATCCAGTTGAACGTTGAGTGATGCTTGTTTAATCAACGTTCGGCCTAGCCATTCAATTCAATGTCGTCATTCAATGTACGCGCTAGTCATACCATCAAATAGCTGGTTCAACCAGATGACTGCGACATATATACGAACTAACTAAAAACATTATTCACTTTTTTTAGACAAGTTATAGATAAAAAGTCGTGCCATGATTGTTTACCTTTAGTTAATCACCTAAACCGATGGGGTACATTTTATATTTGCAAAACAAGTTTTAAGTAACTGCATATTTTTACCCAAACGAGGTCCTAAATAAGGTTACAGTTTACAAGCCAACAAAAATGAATAGCCCCATTAATCAAAGCGGAATTGTACGAAAGAGTTACCGCGGCCCCGGAACATAAAGGGCATTCGAAGGAACAAGGCTGGTTTAGTCAGTAAAAGTCTGACACTCCCTCCCGCCCTGCTCATGGTAGGAGAAGTTATTTAATGATTTACCATCTCTAAAACAAAAAAAAAGACCATATGACGTGTTATGTTTTTCACACTGGTTAGTCGATAGCTCCACACATTATAACTCGTAACTGGACCGCTTTCTGCAAATATGATCCAACCCACAGAAACCTCATTTCGAGATAATTGACTTTAAAGTTTATTCTGGTTTTTCTCTGGCTTTGTAATGCTAAATGCTGTATTTTTAATTTTATGATATTCTAGGTGTACTAAAGTAATTTACATGCATGTATTTGGTAAACAAAATTTTATAGTTTAATAGGTATTCAAGAAAACATGTGCGTGAATCATTATTACAAAATAAATTTTGTATGAAATTACCTGAATAAGGTGCGGAATTAAAACTGCAAAAATGTTCCAAAGTATGACAAAAAATCCACTAGTTTCAGTAGTTCGGTTGTTAGTCCGGTTGACCGAACTACTGCAACTTTCAGTTGCGATAGTTCGGTTATGACAAAGAACCGAACTACTGAAACTTAAATATGTACCCCTTTAGTTCGGCAAATAAACTAGGCATACAGTAGAAACTCGATTATCCGAACTAATTGGGACTGAGACGAGTTCCAGTCCCAATTAGGGTGTTTTTAATATAGTGCAGATTTTCTCACGCACGCGGGATTGCCCCGCATGCTATTATTCTGCTGCCCATTATATTAAAAACACCCTTAGTTCGGATAATCGAGGTTCTACTCTACTGTATGCCTTGTTTATTTACATAACCGAACTATCGCAACTGAAAGTTGCAGTAGTTCGGTCAACCGGACTAACAACCGAACTACTGAAACTAGAGGCATATTTAAGTTTCAGTAGTTCGGTTCTTTATTGTCATAACCGAACTATCGCAACTGAAAGTTGCAGTAGTTCGGTTAACCTTACTAACAACCGAACTACTGAAACTAGAGGCAAAAAATAGAGACTCTAAACTGTTTAATATTTTTGTTTTATTTAAAAAATACAAAAAATACAAATACTTTGATTTAGAGAAAGAGTAGGGTACCCTACTCCTCCTCTAAATCAAAGTCAGGTTCTTCACAATAACCATCTATATCGTCTATTATTGCATCGTCTCCCCTCAGTTTTTTATAAAAATCAATGCAACCATTTGGTATAAGATGGAATAAGGATTTCAAATCAATTAACTTCTTTTTGTTAATCCATTTTCCTGAAGGCCATAATGCTTGCAAATCTTCTTCTACGACAGCCAAAGCAACACCTTTAAATTTCTTTTTAATGCTCAATTCTTTGTAATCCTCATTAAAGGAAGTTCTCATGAACAAAGAATGTGGACTCTTTTTTGTGATTAAAATTTCTTTTGTCTTTAGCCAGTTTACTTTGCTCTTATCATTAAATGTTTTTCTATTGACTATGTTCTTCTCTAGAATTTGAGATCCAAAAAAATCACAACTTTCCATTTTATGCACCTGTAAAGGGTTTTTGTTTTTGCATTGTTTCATAATGGCAATATAGTCATCCACGGAATATATCCTTTCATATTGCTTGAGTCGAGTCTCTATTTTTGCGAAATCGTTGTCATTCGGAAGGAATGTGTGTCCTGATTCCAGGTACCGGAAACTGATTGTCTCTAGAGTGGGGTGGCTACTTAATAAAGCCTTTAAAATCAAAAATTACAAAAATGATCCAGCTCTCTAGAATCATTTTAGCAAAACTTTAGCGGGATTAAAAAGGTTGATTTAGAAATATGCATAAATGATCTTCAATAAGTTTGACTACATGACCACAAATTAATTTTATTATTTTATAAAAATAGAATAAATTTCATGCAAAACATAACATTTTATTGGATCTCCAATAAAATTTAATAAAATAAAGAAGGTTTAAATAAATAAATGCCTACTTAATTAAGGTTTTTGGCAAAAAAAATAGTATTTTGTTTACTTTAAAGAGAAGATATTAATGATAATTTTAGATTTCACCGTGAATCGTTTTCTAAGAATAACATTTTTTCGTTTTTCTATAATTAGGTAGATATTCATGTGGTCTGATTCATTATTTATGTAGTCAGATGTTATTAAGAATAAAGTTAAAATGATTCAAGGTTACTGGAACATTTAAGCAAAACGATTTTCGTAATATTTCCCATACTGTTTAAAAAGCATAAATGTTCTAGGTAATTTGAATCATTATAGCAAAAAAAAAATAACACTTATCAGGGCAATCAGGAAAATGCAAAAATGTTTCTAATAGCTTGAAACACTCATGCATTATAAAGAATGATGTTGCCATATCAGCTGTGGGTTGGATCATACGGATTTTCGTCAACATTATTAACATAGAGTTCTGTGTCTTTGATATGTCAAAATATACCTTATTTGGAGTCCATACGTCACAAAATATCGAAAATGTCGAGTTTGTGGGTTGGATCATTTCTGCAGAAAGCGGTCCAACTACTAACCAGTAGTTCATAATGGTACCAAATCCTTTCAATTCCTTTGTTTGTGTTTGCGTTAGTAAAATCTTAATTGACACACAAAATTACTTATTAGATAAATTGTGACAGTTATTAAAATTTATCTTATCATGTCCGCATGCATATTTTAGGATTTCTTTACTAAACGAATCCCTTGTTCCCATCCATGGACCTCAAGGGAGTTCCATCGTTACACCGGTCCAATCATAGCAAATACCATAAATATTTAATTTTTTCAGTATTCAACAAAGGTTATCTTTTGGAGCCAGTATGATAGCACATGATTACGGACAAGAAATCGGAGGGCACAAAAAAATAAGCATGGAATTGACTTCATCGTCGTACAAAACCGCACCAAATGATAATATTCGAAGGTTCCAAAGCAGAAGTGAAAACAGTCCATAACTATTGTTGTATTAATTTACCTATTGTATTAATTTATTTATCTCTCCTGGTTAACTGACTCGGACCACGAAAATGACCATGGAGAAAATTAAATATTTTTTACGGATCCGGCGACTGGGGCCGCGGTCCGAGTTAATTGCGGTCCGAGTCGCCGGAAACCTCAACTGACTGACTGTTGATATATACCTAAGTATCAAGCCATAGCCCAAACAAAGCGCTGGTCCTAGATCTACGAAACTTGAAGAGTACCTACCTATTGTTCTTTGTGAAGAGTAAGTATCCACTAAGGATTTTTGGAAATTCCAACCTGTGATTCCAACCTTAAAGAGGTAAAATAGAGGATGGAAGTTCGACATCTAGGCGGGAAGGCCGCGGGCGAAAAGTAGACTACGTTCCCTACTAGTTTGTCAGTGATATTACGCACTAAAACTATTTTATTTAATTTACCTACATCAATGGCAAAATACTTTCAAACTCAAACGAGGTCCGAGAATGTCAATTTCAAAAATCGTAAGGAAGCAAGGCAAGCATGGTACGCAGTTTATTCATCTTGTGTCTTGCTTCCGGCCTGTAGGCCAAGGGTTGCCGACCGCTGGCCTAAACTAATTTTGGCAAATCTATATGTGTCTTGATATTTACCTACACTGATTTTGATGTATCAACCGGTGAGTGGCTGGAGGATTCAGCAACCGTTCTCCGATGACCGATTCGCCATTGGACTGTTCGTCGACAGGACGGTTCATTTATTTCCGTTTCGCCAACAGGGCCTTTCACCTTTCGACATTTCGTCGACAGGACGGTTCATTTATTTCCGTTTCGCCAACAGGGCCTTTCACCTTTCGACATTTCGTCGACAGGACGGTTCATTTATTTCCGTTTCGCCAACAGGGCCCTTTACCTTTGGACATTTCGCCGACAGAACCTTTCATATGCGTCACTTTTGACGTCAGCCCTTTTCAGCTACTAAGTGTTTCGCCGTCACGACGATAAACCAATAACTCTTTTAACTAGACCTGTTCATCTACGAAGAAGAATTCGCCGTCAATCTTAAGACATAGATGGGTATGTGATATTTTTGTAACATTGCTTATGTTACAAAATGATCACGTATCTCGTTGACGGGCCTGTTGGTCTAGTGGTCAGTGACCCTGACTGCTAAGCCAGAGGTCGTGGGTTCGATTCCCACCCAGGACAAACTTTGTGTGATGAGCATAAATGTTTGTTCTGTGTCTGGGTGTTATTTATCTATAATATGTATGTATTTAAAAATTATATAAGTATGTATATCAGTTGTCTGATTACCATAACACAAGCTCTGCTTAGCTTGGGATCAGATGGCCGTGTGTAAGATGTCCCAGGATATTTATTTATTTATTTATTTATTTATTTATCTATCTATAGCTTACTGTGTCTTTACTTTTGTCTTAACCTTTCTATCACACACTGGAAATGAAAAAAAAAACAAATAGCCTATATCATTTTCATATTGTTTTGCTATCTCCAGTATCCCAAACCTGGTAATAGATAGGTTATTGGGTTTGGCCAAAGATTATGGCCGGCTATTTGCCCTTGAGAATCTTAAATAAATGATCATAGATTCTAGTTATAAAAAAGGTGGATATATGTACAAAGAAAAGTAAAAAATGTGTGGCGGCTGCAAAAACATACAAAATTAGCCGCATTTATTTAAGTTTTTTAAATTTCTCAGTAAGTGGAGGCGCCTACTATATTACCACTGAGAAGCAAAGTTTAAATTCTTTAGGGTAAGTTGCTGGCCCTGATCTCTTAGTAAAGACACAGTAAGCTAGATAGATACGTGATTATTTTGTTACATAAGCAATGTTACAAAAAATCACATATCCATAATATCTATGTCTTAAGATTGACGGCGAATTCTTCGTCGTAGATGAACAGGTCTGTAGTTAAAAGAGTTATTAGTTTATCGTCGTGACGGCGAAACACTTAGTAGGTAGCTGAAAAGGGCTGTCGTCAAAAGTGACGCATATGAAAGGTTCTGTCGGCGAAATGTCCAAAGGTAAAAAGCCCTGTTGGCGAAACGGAAATAAATTAACCGTCCTGTCGACGAACAGTCCAATGGTGAATGGCCCTGTTGGCGAAACGGAAATAAATGAACCGTCCTGTCGACGAAATGTCCAAAGGTGAAGGCCCTGTTGGCGAAACGGAAATAAATGAACCGTCCTGTCGACGAACAGTCCAATGGCGAATCGGTCATCGGAGAACGATTGCTGAATCGGCTGGACGGGCTGGACTATAAGAGTCAAAAGGAGAAAAGGCCACTAACAATGAATAAGGTTTTGAACTCATTCCTTTTGCCAATGTAGGTAATACGATGTAACGATCTAGACTGAAGACAAATTCATTACATAAGATTATCATAAAGATATCGTTGGTCAAATGGACGCTTTCATTTTTCTGTGAGACACACCCCCCCGTTAGGGTATAGATGTTCTGTGGACACACCTCACTAGAGATGGGTAGTTCGCGAACGAATGAAATAGGTGCCTACTTCGCTTCCCAAAAAAGAACTTATCATTCATTCACTACTGATTAAAAACGTGTCTCTACTTTATTTATTTCATCAGGAATTAATTCCATAATCTCTCATTATTTTTATTGTTTGATTTTGATTTGTATTCGCCGTTACTCATCTCTACACCCCGCCCCACCCAAAGCAAAACCAAGTCGAAGTTATTAATATGACAAGGAATTGTCAAAAGTGTCAATGTCAAAAGTGCAAAAAGTAGTTATAACAACGTCAATCTATATATTTATTTTTAAGATTATTTTTTGGGATAGAAAGGAAATTTTTGGAACAGAATATAATTTTAGTAATTTGTATTGTTTCATGACATAGATTATTAGGCCTATAAAACCATATTGCCAAGTAATTCAAAATCCAAGATGGCGATAATTTATTGTATAAAGTTGATGCCACAAGTTTTATTTATAAAACTTTTATTTGACATCTCAATCTCAAGAAAAAAGCTGTGCCAGCACTGATGTTATAAGTAAAAAAGTGTGTGCCAGATATAATACCTAGATTTTTTATGAACTTTTTTCTAACTTGAGTTTATTATTGTAAAGCCTGCTACACACATGCTACGCACAGGGCACCGGTTCGCCAGTAGGCAGTGTCGCCGGCATTATAATATACAAAGGAATCAAAATCCAAGGCCCTAACTTATGTACTCACCTAAATCATTTGAAATCTAATTTTCTTAAATAAATAAGCATATAAACCTCACTTCTGCATCCACATATTTTTACAAAATATGATTATGAACCTTTAGAAAACATGCAATGCATCCATAAATAGTTAAAGTTAAACTCACGCCATTAAAATTAGAGAATATTAAAATATTAGAGCGTGCTTAGTCGATGAATCGACTATTGTTTTAAGTTTTTGTTTCCTCTGACAACATTATATTTTTATTATCTACGTTACGTTTTGTCCGATTTCGAATTCCGGTTCCGCGACGTAACGTTATTCCGTCAACGCTAAATTTATCCAATTTTTAGTATTTTGCTTACTAATTTCCGTAAAATAATAAAATCTCAATCACATAAATTTTCTATAGTCGCATAAAAAAGTTACAAATAAACAAATTTAATCATGCCACGCGGTAAGTCTATCGTATACGTGTTGTGTTTTTCTCAATGTCGTCCAATGTTATGGGAATGTGCTTTCATCAAAAATTCTACATGACAATGATGCTGACCAGTCCGAAATTCAATAAGGGTTGACTAAATAAGTAGCTATTACATGAATTCTTGAAAGAAGTCTTTATTTAGTTGGTCTGATTCAATATATTGATTGTTTAGTTGGCCTAACCTTTGTGACGAATATTTTGTTTGTGTAACGTTACAGGTAAGTTCACGAACCATAAAGGCCGTAATCGCAAGTTCACCAGCCCAGAAGAGTTGGAGGAGCAGCGGAAACAAGAAGAACAGAAGCAGAAGTTAGTGATTAATTAACACTAATTGTGATTTTATCTATGATGCAATTAACGCGACTCAGATTCCTAACAATCGACTCCTAAGGTTTTAGCATAAAAGATAATTATCATAACAATGTAGTAATAGGTAAACCTAATTAGATGATTGAAAATGACAATTATTGTCATTTGAATAATCTGGCAAGAGTTATTATTATATGTAGGTGGCTATTTTCAGTAATTTATTCACACAACAACAGTCTGAACATAAGGTTTTTATTTTTGACTATTTAAATTTATAGTGGGTCTATTTAAATGTTCTTCCATTTCACACACCTTATGTGAGATGAGCTAAGTTATTTTGGATTATTCCTGTATTCTATTCTAGACAGTTTATTTAACATGAGGGTGTAATGAGATCAATGTCATCATGAATTGAGCATTTTGGTTTTAACTCATTATTCCAAAAAATTGCTCCAAATATCAGCCTATTTTATGTATCAAATTTTCTGTAACTGCAGAAATGTTATTGTTATTCTACATTTCCTTCAACCGTTTACCCAGTATTGTAAACAGTAAAAGGTAAATGGTTTATCAAATTTAATTATTTTTCAGAGCCAATGACATCTGTTTTATAATGAGCTGATGTATGTGATTTTATTTGTTTGGGTACATAAACCCATGATATAAATGATGTACTTAGAATAGGTCAAATTTTTTTTAAGGAGTAGAAGAAGAGCGCAAGGTTTTCAATTACGTTAGGTTTTTGTTTATTTATGTTAAACATTGCAGATGGAGAAAAGAACATGGGAAAGAAAGCTCTAGTGAGGAGGAGTCGGAAGAAGAAAAATCTGGCTCTGGCAGCGATTCCGAGACTGACTCGGATGATGATGTAAATATATTTTGTATGTTTTTAGTTTTGACTTGAATCTCAACTTCAACTTCAACTTTTATATTTATTATTTGGCAATCCACCGAATTTTCGGTAATTTCTGCCAATGTCCAGTTTGAAAATAATATTTCAGTATAAATGACAATTGTACGGTTATTAAATTATAGTATGGAGATCATACACGTGTTCTTATAACCAAGAACACGAGATGACTCCCTTGAATCTCAATCTGCTGTCTTTTCTTAAAGAAGTGTGTTTGATTATTTATGACTTTGATTGTGATTGAAATGATGTAGGTTGCTTTGTGGGCTTCCAAAACGAGTCATTTCATTCATCCAAGACTCAAAATTGATTTATAATTAATAATATGTTCTTGTGAACTTGAATGCCTATTATTTCCATTGGCTACTAAAGTCTTGTTTGTGAAATAATGGCAATATAAACTAGTGCCCAAATTGTAAAATATATTTGTGATTCAATATATTTACGCAAAACCATTAAATGTTTCAGAAACCATCTAAAGCTAAGGGTGTATCTGGCCTCATTGAAGTAGAAAATCCTAACCGTGTAGTTAAGAAAAACAAAAAATTGACCAATTTGGACAATTTAGGTGAAGGAGAGAAACCTCAGCTATCAAGGTAATATTAATTTAGAAGGTGGTTATTATTATTTTATTTATTTATTTTTTACATTTTTGGAAAGCTTACAGACTAATAACATTGTAATAACAGTAATTTATAACTTTATTTATTCAAAGTGATAATCTTTTTAATGGGGGTCAATCACTTCAAGGAAAGCCAGTATCCGCCAGGCTGGTCTATTGGCGGTCATTCAGATGTACGCAAGGGCAGTAAATTGAACAGTATTGATGCCACAACTAAATAATTTTCTAGATATGTTTTCGATTATTTGTGGTGAGTGCATGCCACAAATAATCAAAACAAAATACTTGTCTGTTGGTCTATTGCGACCCTGAATGCTAAGCCAGTGGTTGTGGGTCCAATTCGGACCAAATCTTTGTGCAATGTGCATGACTGTTTCCAGTAGACTGGATGTCATTTAATAAGCTATGACCTTAAAGGTCATAAGCTCATTAGAGCCACCCGGCACCCACCCCGCACCGCCTCGACGCAGGGCGTCAACTCGTCGACGGGTTGTAGTGGGCCACCCGCGGTCAACGAGTGAACGCCGAGACGTCAACGAGTTGACGCCGCTTGGTCCACGAATTTTCGAGTAGTCTGTTAATAATCAATCGCGGGCAGCGCGCGGCCCACTCGTGGCCCGCGCGTTGTCAACGCAAGGCAAGCATTCGAGCAGCAAGTTGTTACCGAGTGGCCCACCCGCCGACCGCGCGCGAAGCTCTTATAACCGAGGCGATCCGGTGACGCTACGGAGTTGATATAGTAAGCGCATGCCCATACAAATCCATGTAAAGAATACTAGCCGCAGGAGGCGAGTCGGTGCAGAGTGGGTGCCGGGTGGCTCTAATGAGCTATACCTTTACAGGCTCTGCCTAATTTGGGATGAACTGACCGTAGGTACTGGGTTATCTCAAGATGTTTGTTTAAACCTATTTATTATTACATAATGTGTATTCATAAACGACAACTCATTACAGACGTGAACGAGAAGAGATAGAGAAGCAACGGGCGGCGGCGGCGTATCAGAAGCTGCATGCGGAGGGTAAGACGGAGCAGGCGCGAGCAGACCTCGCCAGGCTTGCCATCATCCGCCAGCAGAGAGAGGAGGCCGCTAAGCGTAGGGAAGCTGAGAAGAAAGCTAAGGACGAAACACCTAAGAAAAGGTAAAATAACAATTAATAATTTCGCATTTTCTATAAAACTGCAGAAAAAAGTCCCCTTCTCTTATGGATATTGCACAAGCATTGATCGCCATGATAGCTCAAGACTGCTTGACTTTCGAGCATGTCTTAAATCCCAGTTCCCTCACGAGGTTGTCTTTTACCAATGTCTGGTATGTTCAAGATAACCTTTAGAATGCACTTGGCATTGTAAAAGTCTCATTGGTACTTTTCCAGATTTGATCACACTACCAGTTAAATGAAGGGCCTTAATTTCTCTAAAAAAGACGTTAAATCTACTTCAATTAAAAGATTAATAAATGACTTCACAGTTTCTTTTTGCTACACAAATTATAAGAGGAATTGTCGTTTTGTTTGGTGCTGTCTATTTCCAATTGCCATATCCCAATAACAATAATTTAACTGTAATGAATAAATGATCTTTATTTTGTAAATAGGTAAAAAATTACACTTTTACACGTAATTTTTTTTTCTTATTTTAATCGAACGATGGAGCCGGCTTTTCCTAGCTGGACTACTCTGAGAAGAAACATCCGAAACAAACTCAGAGGTCAAAGTCTCTTTTACAGTCCATACAATATTGTATTGGTCAAATTATGCGTTGTTATATTTTGTGCAGGTAGCAACTTTTATTTACAAGTAAAAAAAAATAATCTTGTTTTAATGCTTGATGTTGAGATGTGTTCTTTGGTATTGTGATGGCCCAATGGTTAAGGCACCAGCCTCTTAGTAATAGGTTTTGGGTTCAAAGCTGCGCTAGTATGGATGTGACTTTTTTAATTCATATGTACTTTCACGACATCCCGTGCCTCGGAAAGCATGTAGAGGTGTTGGTCCCAGTTATCATTCGTAGAACTTTGACAGTTGTTGTGGGTAGTCTGATGCCAGAAAGCCAGAACAGTCCTCCTAACTAAGGGGTACCGTGTAGCCCAGTAACTGGGTTGTGGAGGCCAATAGGCAGTTGCTTCACGTAAATGACTAGTATTTAGCTAAATCCTGTTAGGCTGAAAGCCGGCCCCAAAATAGTTAGAAAAAGGGAGATAATGAGAAGTGTTCTTTGGCTGCTTTGAGTTTTTTTTTTTGTAAACATACCAGGTCACTCAGAAAGTTTTGAGAAAAAACGTTTTTATGTATAAGACACTGGCCATTTATAATTATTTTGAATAATTTGGTTATTTAAAAGTAAAAATACCATTGTTCGAATTTTGAATTTTCCTCTACATTTTTTTGAGAGCCAAATTAAATTAACGTGTCTCTTCTAAAAAAGGATTTGCACTGCGAACATTTTCATGCGATGATTTTCTACGACTTTAAATGTGGCTTAAAATCTGATGAGTCATTTGATGGACTTCAAATTGCTTTTATGGGTGGAAGACTTTCAAAAGCTACCGTCAACCACAAGAACAGCGAGTTTAATTGCGGTCGCTTTACTTTGGGAGATAAACAAAGGAGTGGTCGTCCTAACACGGCAACCACGGAAGAAAGTGTGCTGGCATTAAAAAAAATATTCAAGAAAACAAGCGAATTGCATACTAAGAGATTCAGCAGACCCTGCAGATTGAATCGGGAAGCTTTTACCAGATTTTACACGAGCATCTTCCGATGAGGGGATAGTGTGCCACTGGGTGCCGCAAAACTTCACCAAAGCTCAGAAGCAGGCCAGTGTAGATTGGTGCCGTGATATGATTAAAAAATTTGAAGCAGGTTCGTCTTGGCGCGTTTACGACATTGTGACAGATGACAAATCCTGGATTTATCAATACGATCCAGAAAAAAAGTGTCAGTCGACAGTTAGGCTGTTTCAAAACGAACCAACGCCTAGGAAAGTGAAGCGATCGAGAAGCACTGGCAAACTTTTGATCGCTAGTTTCTTCACTTTCACGGGGTATCTGAATGCGATTTCATTACAAGACCAAAGCAGCATCAAAGACGAATGGTATACCACAAAATGCTTGCCAGAAGTTTTATCTGCAATGAGCAACAAGCGACCAAACACCGGGCTCCGCGGGATTCTGTTTCACCATGAAAACACGCCCGCGCACCGAGCGCTCAAAACGAGGAACTTCCTGGACACCACAGAGGTTGGAGTCTTCGAGCACCCTCCTTACAATCCTGATCTGGCACCGTGTGACTTCTTATTATTCCCTAAAATATAAAATCTTCTGAAAGGGATACTGTTTTCATCGCTGGAAAACGCGCGAGCAGCCTTCGAGAAGGCCGTGAAAGAGGTGTCTGCGTCGGACTGGAAAAAATGTGATAAAAATTGGTTTAGACGCATGAAACGTTGTATAGAGGCTACTGAAGAGCTCTTTGAAAAGATTCAGCAAAAATATTTTTATCTATAGAAGATAGTTTTTTAGTTTCTCAAAACTTTCTGAGTGTCCCACGTACTTACTATCGCGCCACGGTTTCACCCGAGCCTGATCACTGCTCTGCTACTTTGGTCGGAGCGGGATGTTATGCATAACCTATCCTATATATCCTCGTGAATCAGGCTGTCATATCCAAAATAATATTTCATCCTTTGGGCACAAAAAAACTGAAGACCAGACTTCAGTTTTTTTGTGTCCCAAGATAATGCGGGAGACGTTATAATAGTTTTATTGTTTCTGTTCCGCTCTCTTTGTTAAATCGTGATGTTATGTACCTTTTGTGTTAGGGATTACGCACACTCTAATTCAGCGATAAAACAACGATTTTGTATGAAGACGCGTCGCGTTCGTGCAGCTTTCCGCGACTGTTAAGCTCGACGGCTTTTCTCAGTCTTAAGCTTTGTATCCACTTGAGCATGCTCGGGCGAATGAGCCGCTCATTCGCCTGAGCATGCTCAGAGGAACAAAATGAATGTTTTGGTCGAACGAGCCTCAATATTGAAAAAGCTGTACTCAGGCTGCTCAGTATATGTTCGGCTTCGTCATGTCTTCACGTAAAAACGTAATTAAAATTCGGGAAATTCGACGCGCTCGCCTCAAACACAAAAACAACCGTCCACACTGAGCGCCGAGCGAATACTGAGCGCCTTTGAGCACGAACAAAAACCGGCTCGCCCTGAGCGCGCTCGGATTTGCTCGGGCCGAGCGTGCTCAGGCGTCTCCACTTGAGCGGCTCGGCCAAATGAGCCGCTCATTCGCCTGAGCATGCTCAAGTGGATACAAGGCTTTACGATGCTGAATGGGGTTCATAGAAGCCAAACTGTATAACTGTGACTAAAATATTATTCTGATGTATAAGTTTTATTACTGTAAGTGTAAATGTCCAACGAAATCCTTTCAGTAATTGTTGTGACAAAATAATGTATTTTATTATTTCAATTCATTTTAATCAAATAGTAAAAGCTACGTCCGTAATAGCATGTTCAAATTACTAAGGCGTGTTACATGAATAAAAAATCACTATCTAAACTTGCAACTTTTCTTTATTGCAGGTAGACTGTAAGCTGACGACGTGCCGTTCCGCTGTTTCGCATGCTCATAATCTCAGGCTAGGTGGCTTTCCGAATATCACTCCTATTGACTGTTGTGATCTTTATCTTATACAAATTTTTGCATACGGAATTGTTCATTTATGTTTAATGCATAATACATTTCTTCATCTCTGATTTTGTGAAGCTTCCCTAGCTATGGCATACTTCTTTTGTGTGAAATCTTATTGTCTCATCGTTTGACAATTCAAACGGCTTTGTTTAGCAAAGTGACTGGTTATAAAATTTTGAGTCAAAAGTTTTAATAAGTTCCAAAAAAAATCAAGTGTGTTACACCATGTGGTGAATGTTCATGTAGTCTTGTTGTTTTTATCTTATTATCTAGGTAAATTAAATGTTATATTTTACAAGATGTGAGCAGCATTAATTTTAATGATATTATTATGTTTTGTAAATGTCTACGTTATAAATAAAGGGAGTATGGCTGTATCAGATGCAATACGTATGGTATTTTATTGACGATATTCTGAAATGAAATGAAGTTAAGAATTGTTATTACATATACTTTTTAACTATATTCGTTATTCCTCTGCATGTTTTATAATGTAGACATTTACAAAAACATCGCGATCATAAATATGTATTTGCCATAAATACTTAATTCAGTGAGTGTTGTAATTCCATCGTAATTATTTTTAAAATCAATATTGTAATGTTTTCGCAACTAAACGTCGTAAAACTGAATAATGGATATGTACATTTAAATATAAAGAGTATTATATGTAATAATGAAGGGTACGATGTCAACATAGTTATTTTTAATTCCACCGGAATATTCAAAAGTTGCTTTATGAAATTTTTATTGGAAGATACAGAAGATACCTCAGCCTTATGACTGCTTAGCAAATTCCCCAATAATATAACTTTACCTAGATATTATATTTACGAACTTTATTCTGAGCCATGAAAATTTCATAAAGCAATATAAGAATTTGCTTAGGACTAATTGTTAGATAGTCTCACTAGACAATTTTTATAAAGCAAATGTGTATCTATATAATAAAAATTGAAAATAATTCTACTTCATTGTTTTCTTGCATGCCGTCTTGCCTTCAAAGCTTAATTAAAAAGATCATCCAGTAATAAAAGTCAACGACCCGTAAAAACTTGCAAACCCTACAAATATTATTTTAAGAATTTTATTATTTATGTTCAAAATAAGTCGCTTTAGCTACTTGAAGGTTATTCTCCAATTCTTTCAAGTGTCGGGTCAGACACATGGATTTCCTATATTTGTGGCTTAATATTTATAAAACACTAATAAAAACAGATTATCACTTTTCTTCGGGGCGTTTCTAAAGTCCGCCAACGTTGAAATACAATAGCTTACACCATTATCAATTGACGTAGTTTTTATAAGCTGTCAAAACGCAATTCTTCAATAGATTTTGTATGGCAAATTCGACTTATGACGTCACTAAAATAGGTAACAACTCTGTTGACTATCTATTTATTTATATCAAAGCAACTAAAAATCAAATTTTATAGCAAATTGAAAATGAACCGAATTTATTGGGCTGAAATGAAAAGAGGTTTTATAGAAATTGTGTCTAACATTTATTGGTTAATGGTGTAAACTACCCGATTGAGTAGGAAGGCTTTGCGTTGTTTGAACCCTCTCATCTCAGGAAGTACTGGATCGAATTGAAAAGTATTTTTATGTTTGATAGCCAATTTGTGTCGTGTGTGTTTTTTGTTTCGTGATGGCCCAGTGGATAAGGCGGTGGTGGTGGTGGGCCTATTCCCCGAACAAAAAAAAATTGTCTCCTTTCTAACTTCAAAATTAGTTTCCATACAATCTTTGAAATGCGTTTGAAAGTCGTGATGGCACAGTGGATAAGGCGCCCGCCTCTCGTGTAAGAGGTTGTGGGTTCGAATCCGGGCAAGTACCAATGTGACTTTTTCAATTCATATGTACTTTCTAAATTTTATCTTGGACATCACTGACATCACGTGCCTCGGAAAGCACGTAAAGCCGTTGGTCCCGGTTGTCATTCGTAGAATTTTGACAGTCGTTACTGGTTAGCCAGAAACTCTGACCAGTCTAACCAAGAGGTATCGTGTCGCCCCGTTACTGGGTTGTGGAGGTCAGATAGGCAGTCGCTCCACGTAAAACACCGGTAGGCAGCCGACCCCAACACGGTTGGGAAAAAGGCTAGGGAGATGATGTTTGATAGCCAATTTATCGAGGAAGGCTATAGACTTTAATCACATCACGCTACAACCTACCGCAGTGAAGGGATTTATTGATATTTTTTTGATAGGCCTGTCGGTCTGGCTACTAATCCGAAGGTTCGAAGGTCGAGGGTTCGATTCTCACCTAGTACAAACTTTGTTATGAGCATGATTGTTCTGTGGCTGGGGGTTAATTTATCTACATTTCGTTGCAGTAGTATGCAGATCAGTTGTATGGTAACCATTACACAGACACACACACAGGCATTTTGTCATATAAAATGAAAAATATTCGAATTGCTTGCTTTAATGTCAAAACTTTATTTCGTAATTAATACAAAATTAAATCGTCGAAATGTAATAAGACAATAAATCATTACCAAAATAATATAACAAAAATAGTTTTGATAATATAAATATAGGTACTTAGTCGGGTCGTCGGTCGTGTTTTTCAAATAGGTAAACCTACTATCGATACGATCTACTTTCGATTTTACATTTAAAACTTCATAAAAAAAAATAGTACTTCGTTGAATATGAACACCCGAGTTGCTGCGATCTTTAGGGCCGGGCTCCACTCCAATCCCAATGGGTCGATGAAACTATGATACATTTTCCTCATGGTGTTCATCTATATGGCTCATGCATTCGCCGACTTTTCTACTACTGTTTCTGCTACGTGTCATTTGAGCCACACCTCAGAAGCCAGTTTCTTCCTAATCCGAGGAGATGTATAGTGCAACCAATCGGCTCGCATTATAATATGTTATAGCACAAAACTATCCTATTGGATAATTAGGAGACATCTCCGCTTTGGTGGAGTCCGGACCTTGTTTTGTGGATGTAGTATTATAAAAACACAAATTAATTTTCCGGCAGGCATTGGCCTTAGAGGGCCCCAATTAAATCCATCCAAACATTCTGCCTAACTGCAGTCCTCGATAGAAAATAAAACTCATATGGTAGAACATTGACCCACCGCCTACTTGGCAAGCTGCTGTTGTAACACATCAGTCTTTGAAACTGAAAAATGGCAAGAATCTCCATAGTTCACGCATCATTATCCCCTGGGAGGGTAATGTGGCGTCTTACGATACTCTACATTTTTATGCGCATATTTACCCCGCGACCTCGTATGACTGGGTACGGCTTATCTTATTGCTGTTCTTTGTTTTTTGGTTTGCTTAAGGGTCAAAGGTCGAAGTCTGTATGTTTAATGCGTTATCACATTGAACCTATGTACTTGCTATACAAAGTGTATTTTTGGTCTTGAAAAACCCGCTAGGACATGATTCTACCAATAAAAACCAACAACTTTTGTTATTAAACCAACTTGGAAATCTTGAAAGATATCATCTGTTTCATACATTATGATCGGGAGGGCATTGAACTTTTGTTAGAAGCGGCTGATATTTTTTTCGCGATTTTAGAGATGGTTCCGTAATAAAAGTTGTTTGTTTTTATGGGTAGAATCATCTTCTAGCGGGCTTTTCAAGACCAAAAATACACGTTGTATAAATAAACAATTAATGTCATATTTAGAATGACAGTACAATCAGTTTGAAGGTATGGTTAGGGCAGTGACTGAACGATCGGCTGATGTACTGCGTATAGCTTCTTCGATTTCCATGCGGGATATTAATATTTGTATGGCGTACAGGTATGCAGAATCGTTGTTTGTGTGTGTGATTTTAATGTTTTAAAACGAAGCCATAAAGCAGACGAAAACCCTGTGGGGCAGGCAACTATTTTATTAAGTTCAGAATTCGTTTTTTATTCGTCAAGTATAAATTGGTGCGGTTTAACCAGTGTCATAAATTGGAAAGCTGACTTCCAAGTTACGTGTAGCCAATAAATTAATTCTACAAAGTAGGTAAGTAACTGCTTTATTCCACGTCCAGAGTCCGGGCTAATATATTAAGCGCTTATTACTAAGCACATAAATTTCGCAGCTCGGTCGTCTTCCCTCAGATTTCGTGTCACTCGGATATATTAACATCATTTACTTAATATGCGCATACATAAAGTTCTCTGCGAGACAATATTTTCATGATAAAACACTGTTGAAAACTACACGGAAAATGTAGCCGAAAATATTGTTTAAGATAAATAAGGTAGGGAGGACTTCTATGAGTCTACGTATCTAAGCACAATTTTGTTGAGTTACGCCGGAATAGCTTAAGTAAGTACTAATTACCTACACCTGTAGAGATTGTGATGAGTGTGTGATTGTGTGGTGATTGTGAGGTAAAAGAACCAAGTACCTACTTAGCTAATTAGGTCGGGACCTGAAGAGTGTGTCATTTCGTTTTAGGTACTTCGGTAATATCCAAGTGTGATATCTAAATAAGACTAAGCACGATCCCCAGACAAGCGGTACTAAGTTATGTGCACGGTACAAAAGGTGAAAGAGTCTGTTAATGAATTCCTAAAAAAATAAAGAGGGTTTGTTTTTCGTTTGTATCCTTACCCAAGAGCGGCATCGAAACCACGCGTGCATTATTTTAATCGAGCCTTCCCCACAAAACGTAACAAAACAATTACCAGCCTATTTGTTATGCACCCATCTCCCCTAAGCATTTGTTTATTCAAGCCACTTACACATACTGTCCAATACCTCAAACCCGAGAATCTAAACAACCCTAATTCCTATCTATCACGCCTTCCCCAAATGGAACGCTTTTGGGATCGAATTTACGGGAGTACTCCATTACAAAGTGTAAACCCTAACGGTGCCGCAAGATATCGGCTGCTCAATTTTTGTAACACAAGGGTGCAGTCAAATTGCCGGCCGATAAGCATAGGGGAGCACGTAGGGTTGGACGAAGGTTGATGGAGGTAAACGCGAATGGTAAACCGTAGATAATATCGGCTCCCTATCTGTTCAACCCTACGTACCTAGAGATGTCCCATTTTAAGGCACGTCTTGCTCTTAGTAACTGAATTTAGGTAGTACTAGAACCTCCTTTAACCCCTATAAAGGAGCGTTGTAAAACTGAAGTGAGGTGAAGTTACGACCTAAGACTGTCTTGAATATAGTTTCCATATGCATTATTTAATTCAGTAGTGTTTTACTTTAACCCTGAATTTTTTGAATAACTAATTTTACCTACTACATTATTTAAGTATAAGGTACAAAGCTTCACGTAGTACCTGCAGTATAGTTTATTTTATGTACAGTCTCCATCGTAAAATAATCCATCAAATATCTTTCACGTATATATTTCGAAACTTACTACTGAAATTCGAAATATTCGTTCAGTGACTAATTGCCGGACCGTACGTTGGAAATGTTGGAATTGAATAAAATTTTATTACTCTTTGGTGCGGGAACAATTATTCACTTCAAAATATATTTTTGGAAGGAAATAATTATATCATGAAAGGGAATGCGTGTTGTCTTTTTTATTATTTATTTCGTACTCACCGTGCGATACTATTGCACTGAGTAAAATTGTGTACACAGGTATATAATAATTATTTAAGTACTTATTAAGTTATATCTAGATACAAAGGCGCAAAAACTGTATGATTTTCTACTGGTATCTAATACATCTGTTTGGTCTTTACGTATAAAATTAATCGATTCCCATCTATAGAAATTATTTGCCACAGGATAATAATAACATGCACTTTCAAAACATGACAAAAGTCTTTGTTACTGCGAATGTCCGAAGCGCAGTATATTATGTTAAGATTTTCCGGTATCTGCTAACAATCACCAAGATAAGTGATACGGATATTTATTATTTTTTTAGTTATTCACGGATTCCCTGACTGTTTTAGTAGACCACGACTTTGTTAATGTTCAATATGAGCAAAACTATGAGTGATATTAGGAAGCCTAAAGTCGTGTACATACTTACGAAATGTAACATGCAATGTAACAGAATTCCCATGCTGTGACGGCCTGCGCGCGTCGATATGGACGGCAAATTCTTTCATTACACTTCATGTTACATTTCGTAAGCCTATACACGTCCTTGGAAACCCCCAGCTATCTTAATTAGCCATTCAATGACTTGGCACGTTGCTTAGTACACCAATTAGTCGGTTAACATTTAGGTAGCTGAACTACTAATCTTGGGGTACCCTGAGGTTGGGTTTGGTTAGGTTTCTCTTATTCATATAGATTATAATAGGCTAGGCTGGCGTTTACCTTGCCTTGCCAAGGTAAGGATCTCGATCATTCCCATAGGACACAATCTTCTTAGATTGTGTTGGTTTTAGTTCTTCAACTTTTAACACAACATTTAAACTTTCCCAGTTTCGAACCCATAGCCACGGAACGTAGGCGTCTTAAACATTGTTCAACACATAATTAATAAAAAAATCTGTTAGGGTTTGTTTAAACTAAGAACAAAATAAAAAAGATTTTTCGCACCTGACATCCCCAAAACACAGATAACAACGAATCAGAAACAGATTAACACAAAAAGGGTTTACTAAGTTAACCCACTTATTCCCATAAGTTGCTCTCCAGCGTAGCCTAACTTATTGTCTGGTTGGCTAACATATTACGAGTACGTGCCCGAATATCTAAATGCGTCGGGGGCATCCGTAAAGCAGTAAATTCTCATTACAGGTCTGGCCGCGGTGGGCCATCGAACTACGCTATGCTAATTTAACATACACCTCCCAGTCGGCCTGAACAAGTCGGACCGTAAACGTGAATGTAGGTTTAAGTTATTATCAGACACTGTATGGATTCTGCTTTAACCATGAACAATAATGTTATGGTTATGATCGGTAATTTAAACCTTGATTACTGCTCGAAAAGAAGATGAAGTCTTGACAATGAATGGCTAGGCTTGACAGGCGGTTATTTCTAAAATAAGTTAGAAAATCAGCTGTTCTTACGAACCTAAACAAAAGTCTGACGGACACTAAACACGAGTGAAGCATACAATTAAAGGTCATACAATTTCATTTACGCAGACACATACTTATTAAGTTGTTAAACATTGCTTAATTACATAGGTGAAAACAAAACATATCTAAATATATGGACGCTTGACTTCTCTTCATGATTTTTATTATAAATTGTAAAATGATGAATGCAATGACGTCTTCAAGATTTTGGTAAACCAGGCCGAATATTTTATTTTATATTTTGAGCCAATAAAACTCGTAGCTAAAGGCTAAAACATTTTTTAAAAATATGTCGTGGATTCTGTGAATTTCTGTGTCGTGTATGCCGTTACGGATCAAATACCAAGCTCGGAGCAAATAGCTGTAGGCAAAATGTTTTAGATTCAAGCAGGAATTGTGACAGCCCGCATCGCACAGGGTGCCTAGATATGCAACAATTTAGTATGCTGGATTTATTCGTGATTCGTATTTTACGTGTAATATGTCGCATTCACATCTAAGTACATAAATGCGGTTTTCCAATCTGTACAAAAATAAGTTTTACATATTATTTATTTTACACTACCGAGCTGTAAAAGCTTTCAGTCACTGAAGCACGTATACAGACGTAAAACTTCATTGAAACTGCATTTTCCATTTGCATTGCAAAATTTTCATTTTGTACCTAACATAAAGTAACGTGGAATGCGACGGTATCTTCTTTTATTACCACGCAGGTACGTTCGGCAGAATGGGGCTAGTTCTGAAAATAAACTATGGAGTATTCGCAACAAAGTTCAGTGCGTATATAAATGTAACCGTTCTCGTAGGCAAAACATAAGTAATTTGAACGTAGTCTGTGTCGTGGGTTCTTAATCATTGAGTGACCGTTGAGCTAAGCAAGCCACAAATTAATTATTCGAGGTTAAATAATGTGGTCGTGTTGAGTAATAATGGAAGCTGTTTTGGGCAAACAATTTCGGTGCACATTGATAGTTTTATAGGCCAACAATACGCTGCAAGAAGTAATTCTTTAACAGCGAGTGTGAGCGACCCAGTCATCATTCCGAGTCATCATCATCATTTTTGAGTTATCCGTTTTGGTCATGTTATCGTAATTTATGTAACAATCAATAGAGTAGAAAACATAGATAATTTAATTTAAATTTTAACCTGCGAGAACTATAAAGTTTGCTACAAAATAAGCAAACAACCAAAGTTTGAAGCTCTTACTTTCCCAACAAATATTCCTCAGCTAGAGCGACTTAGGTTACAAACAAACCTTGAAGGATAAAAGTATCATGCGATCTAATTGAATAGCTAATAAACAAAGTGTCTAAGTTTCCCGCCGCGCAATAAATAATAGATAAATTAAATGGCCGAGAGCCGGGCGAAACAGAATTAAAACTTTCCGGGAGGTTTCACGTAAATCACAGTTGGCTGATTTATATTTCACGCACCTTTCCCGAGTATCGCCTGTCGGGCTAGCGTGGAATTCTATCAACGGATTATATCGTATGTGCTCCCGATACAGTAAATATCAGGTTTACATTATTTTTCTATGGAAATTGTAATTGCTGATAATTGATATTTAACAACTATTTTCTGGTGGCTGGCGAAATGAGTGCGAGCTGTATTTCGTTGCTCAACCATTACCTATAAATATTATGCTGTTATTGTTGTCATGGCTTGTATCATCGTCAACTTGAAGACCTCATATTTCATTTTAATCCTTTGAACACACGAATTTTGAGACACAATAGAAAGACAATAGCAGCCCGACAGCCGGCTGTCGGTTGGTCGACAAAAGGTTAAGTAATTGACATATCTATGCAATTGAGCTAAGTTTGTGATTACACCCGAGGTGTTGTTGTTAATCCATTCCGGATTATGTTATGCCTATCTAGCCGATTGGCATGTGTCATATGCTTTGATGATACCATGCCCCGGGGCTAAAGCGACTACGGGGCTATTGTAACTAAATTAACCATTCGATGAAGTTCGACGACCAAGCGACAGCCAGCTGTCGCACTGCTATTGTCTTTCTATTGTATCTCGAATCCCGTGTGTTCGAAGGTTTTAACAACTTCGTTATTATAGGGTTTTAATATAATAATGTTTAATTTAGTTACAATAGCCCCGTAGTCGCTATAGCCCCGGGGCACGTTATCTGATTCTGAACAAATAATGAAACTAAAACTGTATGTTACAACAGCAAACCACTGATCCGACCCTAATGGACAAAGAATTAAGTAGCTGAGGATCTGAATAAAAAAGGCTATTTTAACCCGTGACTTCATCTGCGTTCTCCATAACTCACATCTTAAGAACAAAGTCGTGGGGTTAAACCAGTACGCAATAATATATTGTACATATTGTCTTATTCGGATTCTCAGTTACTAAATCAACGTTATCGGTCTTCAAAATGTTTCCTATTGGATGGCTGTTTATTCACGTGTACTTCCGAAGATAGAGAGCCATATTTATAACACCTTCCATCGCACTTCGCAATGATCATACTCATTCGAATAATGTACGGGTTTGGTGGTGTACTATCGATAAAACTGTAAGTATAAGTACCAGATTCCATTTCTTTTTGCGCTCTTATTTGGTTATTGCTTCTCTTATTAGGTCAAAATTTTACCCAGATTAAGTTTTATGCATTTAGTATATCTATCTATACTTATAATAAAACTGTAGAGAGGTCAATTCTGTACATTGAATATATATTCAAAATTTTTATTGGAGGATGATTGGTGATCGATACTGATGCCAAAAATGCAATTAGTAAATTTTTTGTCTGTCTGTCTGTCTGTCTGTCTGTCTGTCTGTATATGCACGCATGGGTTAAAAACTACTGAAGGGATTTAAACCAAACTTGGTAAGATTGTAATCCATACTTCCGGGCAGGTTATAGGCTATATAACGTAACGCTAAGACACATAGGAGCCGAGCAGTAATGAAATATTTGACAAAAACGGGGAAAAAAATGTTCCTTTTGAGAGATTCCGTTGCGTGCGCTGCGTAAATGGTAGAAGTTACGCAAAAATCATGTACTAAAGAATTGTTCCTTTTAAAAAGTTCTAAAAAAAAGTCCGCGACAGCATATGTCTAATATTTATAGTTCACTCACTATAACCATTTTTATGGCAATGAAATTCGCTCTAAGATAATTCATGTATTGCCAGGGTGTTTTGATGAATATAGTATTAATCTTAATCGATGTAAATACGTTATCCAATAAAAGTTTTTAATTACGTACAAAACTGTCGTTTACGTCATTAAATTTCAATAAATAATATCTTCGGAGACATCACAGTTTTAAAATTACTCCGCAGCAATATAATAATGGTACGTACGGGCAGTAACAAAGCTGGCCGGCTTTGCAAGATATTCGTAGCTTATTCATCAGAATAACACATAATATTGTTCTTAATTACATTCCGCCATGAGCCACGGAAGCCAATCAGTAAGCAAAAACCTAACATAACGCGGGTACGCGAGGATCGTGCCTAAGTGGTGACCTCTCGCGCCCGTTGCTGGTTTAGGTCATGCTCCGGGGCGAGACTGAACGGGAAGCCGTCACCTCCTTCTGCGAAACAGTCATGCTGAGGCAGCGTCAAGCCTCGCGCCCCGGACAGGGACCCAGGCAGGCGTAGACGTCGAGAGTCGCAAGACGACTACCGGCCACCGTATGCGCGGGTCTACGGACGGCGAGCAATGGGTAGCTCGCCGCCCGGCTAGGACCAGGCCTGTGTCAACGGCACGTTCGTTCCACGCGCGCCTCAGCGAGCAATCAAACCGAGGTTGCGGAATATTTCTAATAGTTACCGCGGCCCCAGAACATAAAGGGCAACCGAAGGAACATGGGTGGGTTTTAGTCAGTAAAAGTCTGCCACTCCCTCATGAGAAGTCATTTGATCAATTCCCATCCTATAAAAAACATAACGCGGGTGAAACTGCGGTATATAATTACATATACATATAATATTAAACTCACTGACTAATATTAAACGCGTTTGTTATTTAACTAACTACAGACATGAAACTTGGAAGGTTTATTATTCTTTGTGAAGAGTAAATAGCCACTAATCATTTAACACCTTCAGGGTTAAAATAGAGGACAAAAGTACGACATCCACGCAGGCGAAGCCGCGGGCGAAAGCTAGTATGATATAATGTAAAGTAAAATGTCGTGATGGCCCAGTGGATATGGCGCCCGCCTCTCGTGTAAGAGGTTGTGGGTTCGAATCCGGTCAAGTACCAATGTGACTTTTTCAATTCATATTTACTTTCTAAAGTTTATCTTAGACGTCACTGACATTCCGTGCCTCGGAAAGCACGTAATGCCGTCGTTACTGGTTAGCCAGAAACTCTGACCAGTCTAACCAAGAGGTATCGTGTCGCCCAGTTACTGGGTTGTGGAGCGACTGCCTATCTGAGGCAGTCGCTCCACGTAAAACACCGGTATCTAGCTGAATCTTAGGCTGGCAGCCGACCCCAACACGGTTAAAAGGCTAAAGAGATGATGAGTATATATGATATAATTTATCTACTATTAAAATCCCGGCTTTTCCCTACTATAACATGCGCGAATTATACACATACTAGCAGCTGTCCCCTGCGGTTCCACCCGCATTTTTCGTTACTGCTCCGCTCCCGTGGGTCGTAGCGTGATGGTATATAGCCTATAGCATTCCTCGATAAATGGGCTATCTAACACTGAAAGATTTTTTCAAATCGGACCAGTAGTTTCAGAGATTACCCCCTACATACAAACTTACAAACCTACAAACTTACAAACTTACAAATTTTACCTCTTTATAATATTTGTATAGATAAATCTTCTTCTTGAACCACCCTATCTATGAAAAAAAAAATGCATCAAAATCCGTTTCGGAGTTTTAAATATCTAGCATACATAGGGACAGATAGACATCGGAAAACGGCTTTGCTTTTTACTATGTAATAATCAGATGCTATTCACACTACTTAAATTCTAATAGTTATCGCTTACGAGCGACAACATTAAAACTGGATGACACCTAACAACTGTGCTTTTATTAAGGCATTATATTTAGACGCTAGTATTACTGAAACGGGGATTACTAGGTCAATTAATACGCGTTATAGCTAAACTTACACCCACAATATCGACATATACCCTAAAGCTGTGTACAGAATACACAAATTCAGTTAATGTCTGTTCAGCCGTATGAAGCGAGAGGAACCCGTAACTCAGTGTACACAAGGGTTTATTTGTTCCTTTTAGAACTGTAGCGAACTAATTGAGCTTGAGCTAAACTTCCGCTACCGATGTTTATATTGTGTTCATTATGTTGCTAAAAATATGGACTATATTTGCCGTAATCTAAGAACTTTTATTTTAAACAATTGTCGAATTAAGTAACATCAGTATGTAGGTATATGTTAGCCTAGGCAAAACTAGTTTGTCCTGAAATCGGGTTTGGCCGGTAACATATATATAATAATCCCACGAAATCATTTCATGTAAAATGTTGCCAAGACGACCACATAAGGTTTGCCCTGTGAAAAATATATCAGATCTCATGTAGAGCCAAGCTGCTGAATCTACACGGCTTAACTCTACCGACCCTTACTTCACAAATTCTACATATTAGTAAAACTACTACTAGGTTAACAATCAAGGCCACGATAGGTAAGTTTAATTTGCATTAATGAAACGCATTCAAGAGAAATGCGTTTCCACCTAAAAAAACGCGGTACCTAAAAAAATTATACTCGAACATTGAATATGCATTAGACATACTTCTGTATGCCTAATAATGCCAACCTATATTTATAATGAATTATACAAAGGTCGTGTAACGGAAAAAAATATTACTCTTTTACGATCGGTTTCATATAATTTCGAATATTCGAAATAAATCCTACCAAAGTCAATTTTATGAGAATTAAGTAATCTCCGTCACACCTATACCGACTCAATTTGAGTAAATTTTCACTATCAAATCGCTGAAATAACCTCACAATTACTTTAGCCCTCGAATCTAGTGATGAGAAAATCGCTGAGTTTGCATAGAGTTGGGCCAGACATAATATTTCTGAGTGGGTTGAACATTCGCAGGCAAATCTGCCAGGTTTGAATATAAAATGAATGAAGGTTAAATCACTTATGCAAATGGGAAAAGTTCCGGAACTTGCCTTTGATATGGAGTTCTAGTTCCTCATAATAGAAATGGATCCTGCGTAACGTCCCATGGATGGACCTTTGACATACTTACTCTGTTTTATATTTTAAATATTTATACAATTTCGTTTGGACAACTAAGTTTCATCTTCCGAAAGTTTTAGCTTTGTCGATATAATTTTTGCAGAAATATTTTGTATTTGAAGTCTGATAAGTGAATAAATATATTAAGTACTTACCTAGTTAGATAACATTTTGACTTTGCAAAGTAAAGAGAAGTAATGACTAAAAGAGCTTACAATTATTGCTTATCTAAAGCCTACTAAAATCCTCTTAGAGTTAAATCATTGTAAGGACTGATAACATCAGCTAAAAACTCGTAGTGTATTGTTAAAAAAAACTTAAACTTTTCAGTACCCAGTATCCTTTGTACATTTTAGTGTTCTTTCTAAGAAACTAGCTTTTGTCAATCATTAAATATTTTGATTAGAACTCTTACTGAATCTACAGTTCAGAAAGTCACATCAACGTCAACAGTTGATTTAAAGCACCCGGAACATGAATATTACTTAGTTGAACGTATTTCCCGACAATACACCCAATTTCCTGCTTTCGCTTCAGTCGTGATTGCATAATTTTCTTTTATTTATCATCGTCTATGAAAAAAGAAACAAGTGAGGCAGTGGCGAGCGCTTATTCAGCCACCATTAGTGAGCCGGGCCGGCGAGGAGCCGACAAGTCAATAAATCATTTTCTCGGCATCGGCATCTCTTATCGATTCTATTCAATAGCGATTTATTCACTCGATGCTTAATCGCCGCTTTTCAAATATGAGTAGGCTCTAGGCACCTAAGTGTCTGCAGAGAATAAAACCTTGCTTGTTGGTAAAACCGACAGCTATTGATGTATGAGAATTTGTTACGTAAACTTATTGTGAACATACTGTGTTGTGATGCTCCAAGTATTGCACAATAAGACTTTATCTAACCCTTCACAGCTGTATTAAAATATTTTACGTCCACGTTTTGTTACTCTTTTAAGGAATATCTTTTGCATATTTTAAATTATGATGAAAATACACTCTTGAACCAGACTTGAAATTACGTGTTTAGGAACACTTAAATAGAGAGGTTCAGGTTGATTACATTATTCTTTCATCGAGGGGGAAACATTGTCTATTACATTTTGCAGAAGAGTAACAACATTGAATGAACGTAAATCCAGAAAACATAGATCCAGGATGTAGGCACAAAAAGTGAATAAATTATGGCCATGAACATAATTTTGATTTTGCACTTTTGATTAATATGTTGAGAGCAAAAAAAAACAAATACAAATACTTTTTAAACAGAGTGGATGCAATGCTAGAGTGGTTTGTGGTAAGTGAGCATTTTCTCAAGTAAGTTAATTAAAAAATATACGGATATAATATTATGGTATATATCTGAAAAGTGCCTAATTCTCTTTATTACCAGTATTCAAGTTACTTTATTTCATTACTGACCAAAACATGACCGAATTACGTGCATTTATGAAGCGAGTTGTTGACACAGTTTTCCTAACATAATTACGTTCTGTATGAAATTTAGTACAACGCTGCAACGTTCTGAGTTCTGACTAATATAATGCCAGAAACCAAACTATATTTTGAATGAGAATTGGTCCTCTAGTGTGGTCTATTTCTAGAGGTCCCGAAGTTTCAACTTCGTCCAGCCGTTACGTCGAATTTAAGTGACATACGGACGTTTAGACCTCTATAAATAGAGCTATTTTATATTTACAGGGTTAGAACTTTCGCATTCTCATATAGTTAACATAGGCTATTATCTGCCTCGACTACTGTTACCGTGTTATCGGCATTTCGACGGGCCTGTTGGTCTAGTGGTTACGGTTTATTTTCGTAACATACTGACTAAAATGTTTTGTTAACCCTGTTGACTGATATTCTTACTACTTCGGTATGACAGCGTCTCATAATACCGTCATCAATATAAGATAAGACAAATTGTTACCAGGATAATATCAAATTAATTTGGGCAGAGCGAGACAGGTTATCGTTTATTAGGTTAATTTGGACAGAAAAATAAGTCATAAGTGTGTCACATAAACAACGTTACAAAAGTCAATTAAAAATATACATTATTAAAAAAATCTTCCTTTCCCTTTTTTTCTTTCGTATAAGTTGGTTTTAAAGTTTGTTTTAAACTTTAAAAATAAACTTGAAACAAGATGATTACTATAGGCTTCTTCTTCCTGCCCTTATCCCATTTTACTTGGGGTCGGCGCAACATGTCTTTTTCTTCCATACCAACCTGTTACCCGTGGTCGTGGTCGTGATGGCCCAGTGGATAAGGCGCCCGCCTCTCGTGAAAAAGGTTGTGGGTTTGAATCCGGGCAATTACCAATGTGACTTTTTCTATTCATATGTACTTTCTAAAGTTTATCTTAGTCATCACTGACATCCCGTGCCTCGGAAAGCACGTAAAGCAATTGGTCCCGGTTGTCATTCGTAGAACTTTGACAGCCGTTACGGGTAGTCAGAAGCCAGAAAGTCTGACCAGCCTTAACCAAGTGGCATCGTGTCGCCTAGTTACTGGGTTGTGGAGGTCTGATAGGCAGTCGCTTCACGTAAAACATTAGTATCCAGCTGAAACCGGTTAGGCTAAAAGCCGACCCCAACATAGTTGGGAAAAGGCTAGGGAGATGATGATGACCAACCTGTTACCCGTCATGCTATCACTTACCCCTTTCTCCTTCATATTATTTTTTACACATTCCATCCATTTTTTCTTCGGTATTCCTCTTATCTTCCAACCCTCTACATTACAACAGATGATTACTTTAGGCGTTTTCTTTAAAATATCTCATTCGATAGGTTTGAGATAAGTTTGAAAAACAAAAACACATTAATTTTTTCATTGTTTTTTCTAATTTTTACTTTGTTTTAATATGCTCAGTAACGCCGATAAAGACAAACTTAACTACACACTATTCATCAATCAGTTTATCCATTTAATAGTTCCAATTGAACATCGAAATACAAACACCCTGCTTTTTAGACTTCCTGGCAGTCATGTAAAAAAGGAAGGTGTTCTATTCAAAAACCATTAAACTTTGTTGCGCTAGATGTGTCTAGGGATTGTTGGGTATGCATAAGTTCCACATGAATGCCACTCAGGTACGCTCCAGGGAGCAAGTTGCAATTCCAAGTAATATTTGAAATTTTAGTACAAATGTTCCGGAACTGCGACCTGAGCATATTTTGTTATTAAGTTGAATTTAGATCCTCAATATGCTTGGTCGCTTCGTCTAAGTGGTTTTGTTAGGGCAAGTAATAAAACTTCGTTGTATTTTTATCAATCTTCGTTAGAATTACCAGATCTAATAAGTCTTACCAAAGTAAAGTCAACACTCCAAATTAAAATCTTCTAAAAATATCAGTAGATAGGGAAGTAAATATTGTCCTTATAATTTTATAAGTAATTCTACCTACCCGAGGAAGAGACAGACAATATTCAGAGAAAATTGTTTTCCCAGTTCCTAGAAGTTCATAATGGGCCAATATAGCCATTTCGTTATTACTTTTTCAGTTTTTTTCCTTACCAGTGATTGCACAACATTGTAAATCACAGGAAGGTGTCCAGTTATGTAAGTTCAGTATTTCAGTCAGCGCTAACGAGGAGTAACTAACCAAAATCTAAATTTATTGGTCGACGTCGTAGTAAAGAACGCCAGTCGGTCAGCTAGTATCAAGTAATCGGATCTTTTGCCCGCATGTCTCAATACATAACGTTGTGCGGTGTGACAGAGGGTTTGCTACGTAAATAATCGCTCCGCATAATATCTACTTTCACTGTTACTTTTTAGAGGTACCTCATTGGTTATACCTAACCGCTAGACCTATGGGAAGCGGAATGTTTTTCCTTACGCTTCCATGACAATCGTTTCTCCGGGACTCTTTGTGTTGTGTGAAATTGTGTAGATCTTCAATCAAGCCTATCCAATCAAATTATAAATGATTCATACATTTATGCCCTTACAGAATTTAAATTATATATTCGTTCATTTTAACTACCATTATAAAATCAGAGGGCCTAGAGCAATATTGCGGATAAGAGCAGCGTGAATTCGATAGAGTTTTGGAATTCTGGTTTTTCTTTCTTTCAAAAAGACTTTTGTTTCGCATGAAAATATTAATTTAATTCGAAGCATTTACACATATTATTTGACAATGCTAATCGTGCTTAAGTAATATTAAATCAAACTGCATTCGCATTTTGAAATTGACTCGTATCAAATATATAAACATTGGCAGACTCATGTCAGGCCTACTGAACAATACACTAACGTGCTAACAGGATTAACTGTATTTAATCCAATAATTATGCATAGTGGTAGCACTTGGTATTATATTTTACCGCAGCATAATATTTGAAACATGATGTGTAGAAGCAAATAGATTCCAATCTATATAATGTACCAGTGAAAACTGAATGTACAATTTCATCTCAACGTTAAACAACGTGAAATACATTCTCATTACCCCTTCCTTTTCCGTAAAAATAATTAAACGCGCAAAAGCTTTACTGCATCTCATTTTCAGCGTTAACGAAAATTAAACGTTCGTCGCATTATTCGGCTACGAGCAATATTAAATTCCATATGTATCATCGCATACCTACTGGATTATATTAAAGAATTTAATTCGTTCATAATTTTTGCTTTATTACATTCACTTTGCTGTCAGGCGACACCGTGAGGTCCGATTTTCATTTTCGCCGCGTCGTCGTGGGGTGTCGCGGGAAAATTGCTTCACAATATAATTACAGAGTCCTATTGTTCAGGAATCCGCTGGTCGCGCTTCGATTTACATTGGAAATGGGACGAAATTCGTACAAATTGTTCGACTAGTTTCATTAGTGCTGAAATTGTGCCAATCCCTGAAGTATTCCGAGAATTTAAGTTATAGTATTTCAAAGAACTTGCTAAAATTGATAATTTGTACTCTTTTCATAATCTAGTTTCAGTCCTCGACTTTGTCCGCTTAGCAGTCTTACAGCAAATTTTCGCAGTAGTTTATTTTTATGTTGCAGGTATAAGCGCCCTAAGAAGCTTTGTGGAAATTCTACACCTGTAGAGGTAGAATAGGGAATAAAATTTTGTTTGAAAATAAAATATTCGGTTTCTCAAGTTGTCAATAAATACTTTGGTTATAAACTGAATCGTAACAGCTAGTGAAAGTGTGTTCTATTCCACAAACACCAACTGTTGTCGTCGTGAAATCCATAAAATCCGATTATGCAAATGTGAGATCTAGACAATTACCATATATATTCGCACACTGTCTCCAAATAAATAGATATTACCATAACGTGCATTATTTAAGACAAACTAACAAGCATTTGTCTTGTGATCTGAACTGTGTATGAAGTGATTTGCACCTCAAATTAAAAGGAGAATATGAAAGAGTTTGACGCAGATTTTGGCATTTTGATCCTCTAAAAATCTAATAAGGGTACCTCTCCAAGCACGTAGTGGATGGATGGCCTGGATGTGATCTCTCGGAAATCTAGGAGTTTTGATCCTAGTGCTGATTTTCTCATGTAATGCATGTCTTTGACCCTAATTTTATTTATGGTTAGAATTAGAGTAGTCCGTGTAATATTGGTTAGTTGAATTCGTCATATCCTCGCCTATTTAAATGTATAATTTAGGCCTGGTTGTTAGATAACCTTTAGGGCTAAATCTCGTAAGGACACAACTCAAGGCGCAACTCGGGTCGTGCTACCAACAAAATGGCCCTTTTTATAGATGGGAAATCATCAAATGACTTTTCCCGTCCAGGGCGGGGCGGGAGGGAGTGTCAGGCTTTTACTGACTAAAACCCACCCATGTTCCTTCGGTTGCCCTTTATGTTCCGGGGCCGCGGTAACTGTTACAACTATTCCGCACAACAAAATGGCTCTCTAGTCTAGTAGTCTAGTCCACACCTGTGTCGGTTGGGTATAAGTTATAGTTTAGCTAACTTCTCTTCCGTCTTTCAACTTTTATCCAGGACCATTCACTGGTGGAAAGAAAAACACTATATACCTATTTGGTTTCACTAAAGATCTTTATTTCTTATAATACAAATAACGTTATTTACAATATTATGTTTAATACATTATCGTGACATTATCTAATAGTATTTAACACAGTACTACATGTCATCACTGCTGTTTAATTTTCATATAGAATTTGGTTTTTCTATCTGCCACTGATTCAAAATATCCAATCTGTATTATGTTTATTTGTAACATCTATACTTACATCTTTTTATCGTCTTCCAAAATATGCCAATATCAAATCATTTATCATTTATAATTGTAGCAGGCACAAATAAATACAAATATCCGACTAAAGAAACGAAGACGTATAGCAGGCAGTGATACATTGTAGGATCATTACAAAAGAAATGAGTTTATAGGACATGCACATTGTTTGTCTTTAATGCAAGATATAACAATAGAACTGGGTTGTTCTAGAACAATTATTGTGTATAGAAAGCGGTATAGAAAAGATACTAAATAGGTGTAGATGACGTCAGAAAATATCAAGAACCTAGAATATAAAGAATATGCTAATAGAAGCGGAAAAGTAACAATCATCTCCCTTGTTAGTAGGTATTCAAGCAACATTTAATAGAAAGGAATAATAGATTCTTTATTTACAAAAAAGAACTAATAAACAACCATTGGCACTACATGAATAACAAGTTCCTTAGTTGTACATCTCGGTAAAGGATTTGGTTTCAATGATAAATCGATCGTTGCAACTACTTATTTATTCATATTTTTAATCCTAATATAATTTGTATCAATTGTATATACACGGCACATATTTTGTTAAATATAATAACACTATTCAAACGAAAAATACGTCAGTGCTTTTAAATATTTACACAATACTTATTATAATAAAAATAAGGTACTTCAAACCATTACATTTTAAAACAAAGTTATACACAAACATAAAAGACAATTTTGTTTTGAATGAGCAATTAAAAGTTTATCTTCCATGCAGTACAAATGTTGAGAATATTAAGATGAAATTGTCTACTTTTCATTATCTAGTTAGCTAGATGTGAACGTAATTTCAAATGCAATTTATTCACTGCATTCAAAACAAAATCATCAACTTTCGAGTTATAATCGCTAAAGTTTATTTGTTAATTATTGTTATAATAATTAACAGTTTCACTTCTATATTAAATCACTTTTCGCTTACTTTTCTGTACACTAGTACATCGTTTACAATCACGTCAATCGTTGCTACAATCACAAGCCTTCGGGGCGCTTGCATACAGACTCCCAATCAGGAATGTCCATGGAGCTGCATACCGATTGTGTTGAGTCTAGTTTATTCCTACTAGAACGTAAAGTTCGTGTATTGTGCTAATGTTTGATGCGTTATAAGTGTGCTAATATGTCGATTTCTGAGGGGGGTTGTGTGTGTGTGTCGTTGAGAGCGGGCGACCCCGATACAGTAACGATGACGGGTTGCGAGTCTGTGTGTACTATGGTGACGAGATGTTCGTCTGGGTCCTTCTCCTGTTCAGGTTTAGGTAAAGCTTCGATGGTGTTGTCGCCGTATTTGAGGTCTATGGGCGTGATGGTGGGCAGGTTGTCTGTGACGGCCACGGGCGGGTCGGCGCGGGGGGCGCGATATGATGGCGGCCCGCTGTACTCGGAACCACACCACGCTGCGCCCGTTGATCCTCTGCTGAGAACATGGAGACAATTAGTAAAAGTCTTTGAAAGCAAATATAGCACGCAAATAAATATTCTAGCAACTGGTGTTTCCTTTCAGTTCCACGCTTAACATGTTCGTAGAAAGTTTTCGTATTCTAAGTTTAGCTCTGTGAAAGTAAATTGACTCTTACACACAGGAAAGGTAGCAATACCAATACAATGCTATTTTATTTCCAGTTTTAAACCATTCGTTTCTATTTCCTCCACGATTTTAAAACAAACGTAAAACAATGTATTTTACTGTCCACATCGGAACGTTCGTATTTGATAACAGATCGAGTATTTTCGTTCGAATAAGAAAAGACATTTGAAGGAGAAACAATCTGGCGATAGGTTTCAGATTGCGTTTGTATTGACTTTGGTCGTACCTGACTAGACTGGCTGAATTTGATCTGTAGGTTGGGGGTGGCGACACGGCGGGCGCACTTCTGTCTAACAGAAGTAACCTGGAATGAAAAATAATGGTCAGTTTAGTCGATATTTGTGCCCTGCTGTGTAGCTGACAGTCGATTGAAATTCTAGTATCAGTCTGAAATGTGTCCCTTTATTTTGGGTACGATTCAAGTCACGAAAAAACGTTTTAGGTCTAAAGTTGAGCATTCTAAGCACTTCTGTCATATTTTGATATGAAAACTACTTTTATCGAGACGAGACCAGAATGTTAAAGATTTAACAAAATGTTGACATGAAAAGCTTTTTCTCTGAGTGGTTTTTGTCTATTCTGGAATATTAAGATGAATCTTTAATTTAATGCGTATAAAAATTCAATTACAAAAATGCCAATGTAGACTTTCTCAAGTGCGTTACGTAGGTAGAGAAGTTTTTGTAATTTTCCATTAGCTTTTCATTACAGGAAGATTTTTGCCTTGACGGCAGCCTACACAGCTATTATATTCTGAAATATTATCAATTTCGCTAAAAGGTCAAACTGCTTAAGTACTATTTCAAAAGTTCAAGAAACGTGTATTGTGGGCGGTTGATGTATGCATAATCTTAAGAGATATTAGGAATATTATTTCTATAAGTATTCCACGTATATTGCGTGGTAGTAGAATATATAATCCTTTTCACATCACGACTAGTCAATCTTTACCTAAAAAGGATAAGCATTACAAACCTCCTGTAAAATTGTAATTTGCATGCATTTAAAACTTCACACTATTTCGTGATTAACACGTGAAAAAATAAGTCATAATATTATGCCATAATCATTTATGACAGCCATGCAATGTTTAAATTCTATGGAACTAACTAGCTCCCTTTGTTATAAAGCCTGAGACCACATGCATGTACAGTTAATTTAAAAAAAACATGTAGGGGAGAAAGTTCTTCCCGTTATTTATTAGTAAGTAGTTATGGTTGGTTACATGTTACATGTGTTTCCGCTAACCATGTCAGCCCAGATAATAAAATATAAAATCGTCTACTACAACAGAAGTCAGCATTAGAAATCAGGATTCCTTGTTACTAACCTGAGCCTTCACCCAAGCATAGATTTGACCATAAATGACACCAGATCTTATTGGCAAAACTAGTAGAAAATTGCTACAAACCTAAATCTATATTCCTGCATTGAGGCCTGACAGCTTACAGGTCTTAAAGCAGAGCTTGGACTGCCTTCAAAGTTTCTTCTATTTTGCCTTCTAGGACACCAGACCTCGTTACTACGAAATTAAAAGGAGAATGATACATACCTTAGTTTAGGAGACCAGGTTGTTAGTAAGATTCAGGAGTTAGTACCAACCTGAGTCTGTATTCTTGCATGGAGGCTTGATAGGTGGGTGGCGGCGGCCTGTAGTGGAACTCAGGGTACAGCATTGCCGCGTAGGGGTGGTGCGGTCGCGCGTAGCTCGGAGGCAGTCGAGGCACGAGACGCCGGCACGAGGCGCGGCGCAGCCCTAGCAACGCGCACGGGGCGTCACGCGCGCCCAGCCGCCACGCCAGCCCCGCTGCCGTTACTAACACTACTCCTATACCTGGGGACAAATTACATTAATCAGTTATTTAGTAAATTAATCAGCTGGTGCAAAAATACCTTTGTCCGGGCTAAACACAGTCAATGTATTGTCAAAAAGGTTTTAGTATACGTGACGATTATCATGATTGCAAAGTACAAAATTTATACTCCTCTTTGGTAATACTATAATTTTGCAAATATGAAGTGAATTTCCATTTAGTTTGATCACAAAAATGTTGATCTTAAGCAAAGTTTAACCTTTTAAAAAAATGCATAATTATAGATCATGTAATAAGCATATCTGCTTAGATAAGTGCCTATTTTAATCCGGCTTCAAAATGGCGTTTAGTGTTACGCAAGTTCGTTGTATACGATTAACAAAATAATCGTTATGAACATTATGTGCATTTAAAAACCGGCCACATACATTTACTTAAAAAGTTGAATAATTAGGCATAGATAAACATACGCACGTACTTTAGCATCAATATTCTCTGTCTCTTTCTTATCATCGTAGTTGGACAGTTGTGCGACAGTGACGGAAATATTGCTTATCCGAAGCACTTGCTAAGCAACGTTTATTTATCTCGGTTTTAGTATTGAAATGTAAGCAGGAATTGCTTGAACAACTTCCTAATTGCTAATTGTTTAAAAATTTTTATACCCTTGACATAATCTGATAATATTACATTTCGGTTGTATGGTAAATACTCAGTGCTGAGTTTACGTGAGAATTTTCAGAAAAACAAACGAAAGGTACTTAGTCTTTGTCTTACGGCGTTTTTAACAACATTGATAATGGTGCATCGAAGAGTTATAGACTCGGTATAACTCGGGATACAGTACATTTACGTCAAACTGACAACAGCCTATATCTGAGCTGAAAGCTTTATGCAAACGACTTTGCCTTTCGCAGACAATTAGACCACCGATTTTATTATGTTAACTTTTCGGACCAAACATGAAACGAACCATCGACAACATTGAATTATGGCCCACCATAAGCTTATTTTCCTATTTATTCAAATACAAATAGGTCTACATTCACCTAAACATATATTACCAACGTCACCCTTCACCTCTTTTTATTTTGACAGTTTCAAACGATTCATCGCCTACACTGGTTATGATTCTAATTTGTAGATAGTACACGTTTACAAAAATATTTCAATAACCTATCACCTATGAACCCTGCGCCAGATGTCACAACAATGAATATTAAAGATATTATAGCTGTCAGAAATTAGCCACAGATAATAACAACAACTGGCGCTTCAGCAACTGTTGTTAATTACTTTCGTGCTCGCGATCACGAACAATATGTTCCGGTGTAATCCGGCCACTGCCACTGACTTTGTACGAGGTTTCATTAATTTTAACGAACAATAAGGCAGACTTAACACAGGAGTAATAAGTAATAATGAAATTGAAAAGAGACTTACTAGTGTTTTTTTTTTAATTACTTCTGGCAATTTTATATTTTTATTATTGAAATTAGCTTCCGTTCCTTCCATCGGTCACAATTTATAAACAAGTTTTGATCACAATTACATTTTTTATAATATTTTTTTATTTGACCAATCGATTACTTAATTATCATAGAAATTCCTATTAGAAAAATATTTAAAAATACAGCATTTTAAGTTGAAAGTTGATATTCGAAATGTTTAATTATTTCCACGAGTTCAAATTTCAAAAGGATGTTGATCACTATTATTGAGCCAGCGCAGCATGGTCGACAAGCGCCTTATGCTAAAACAGTGCATTTGTGTGAAGTTTCGCCGATCGCGGTGAGTGACGTGTACAAATTGGCGGGTCGGCACAACAATAGATCGGTTGCCTGTAACAATATCATCTGTCCCTAACGCTAATGAAAATCCAATTAATTCCACTCTAAAACTCATTAGAAGTTTAATTGAAAACTCCAGCGGGGATGTGAATGATGTAATGAGATTTCGGCCAGACTTGTTATTGTCATATGCATAGCGAATAACAAATGAGCCACCGCAGATTGTTTCACGGTTAATTACGTTGGTTATGTCGGTCGTGTGAAAACGTTTCAGTCAAATTTATGAATATTAGAATGTGGACATTAAATTTTATGCACATCTGCAGGCCCGGATGAATCTCGCCTGCTTTCGTTTGGTCGGTTCGCCCATTGGACCGGAAAATTTTAATCAGCTATGAAGAAAAATACGCTTTAGCATGAAATGAGTTTCAAACTGTTAAACGATCAAAGACTTTTATTATGAAGGGTTCGATCGAATCAGCGAGTTCACAGCGCGCAATGTAATTTTCGTAATCTGCAAAGAAGTCATTATTTAATTATCCGATTAGGTAATATAAAAATTGATTGATGTCATCGAACTGTCGTTTCTTATTTGTTTAATTCTGATAAATTGTCTAACACAATTTTTAACATTAATAGAAAGATTTTTTATAACCAATCAGACCAACATTTCCAGAGATTCTTTTCAGATCTTACAGACAAAATACAAACAATCTTTATGTCTTTATAATATTGCTAAATATTGAAATTTATACCCAATCAAAAAAACCTAAATAATTTAATTTTTACTTGTTTCAAACCTCAGCATAGTTTTTTAACTTTCGTCAGGTTTCAATCTTTAGCTTATTTTCTTTGTCTACCAGTTATTCGTATTATGCTTGACTTGGACATCTTACCTATCATAAGTAGGAGTAACGTGAGCGGGGCTCTAGGGTGAGGCCTGAGGGCCCCGAGGACTGCTCCGGCGGCCACGAGGCAGGCCCCCACCACGCCGAGGAACAACACACAGAGCCGGAGCGGGGGCCGGCCGCAACACGACTTGGGCGCGTTTCCTTCACCCTCGGAACACGCGTACGCCGCACCTCTGCCTGACCTGAAAGTAATTAAAGATAATTAGTAAAGTCTATGTCTCATTGATACCGTCGGCGTATATTCTGAGCATAAAAGGACTCTGCGTTTTTGAGTACAGAAACAGTCAGACATAATTGGAGATGGAGTAGATTTTTTATTGATCAAAACACAATTATAGGCTAAATGAGAATTTGCTATTGCTGCAATCATGCTACAATCTTCAGCATACATTGTTTTAGGCGCGTATGATAAATAGAAACGATATATACAGAATTATTTGTACGTTGAGCGTATGGTATTGTGAAATGAAAAGCCACTCAAACCATTTGAAATTTAACAACATGACAGGTACTCATGTAGAGAATGTAAGGGTTCCATTTAAGCTAAAAGCTAGAAAATATCATTGTAATGGTGGCTTCATAACGTGAAGATCCACGTCGACAGGGCGTATAAACTTTTTACAATAAAACCGCGCATTTATATTTTATGTACTGCAAAAAGTCACATTAAATAGCGGCGTGCATATTCAGACCCTTTTTTATGAGCTTTCCGTTTATTTCAGCTAAAAAGTTACAAAATCAGGGCAGCTGAGGCATAATTCTTACAGAAAGTGTTTTTACATGCGTAGCGGTTGCCATAAAAATTAATTACGGGGAAACTTGGTTTTTCGTAATGGTAGCAAGGTGAGGTGACATTTAATCTTTCTAAAAATTTAATTTTATGTGTGCTGTTAAAGTAAAGTTCGAATAAAGTGGTAAACATTCGCTAAGGAAATACATTTTCTCGTTTTATGACGTTGCCCTCGTGAATTTTAAGAGACTGGTACTGAACTAGTGATGAAATCTTGCCGGTGAAACTTTATTGTGGGCGTAGCTATATTAAAATCCCGACTCTGCCTAATTTGACGTTTCGGCTTTTTGTGGCTTCATTTTGTTCCATGAATATTGTAGAGAAAGAGCAATGTTTCTTTTTTGAAAAGGTCACATAAGTTATTTAGTTCATGAACCACGACGAATTCAGACTGCAAACGTCTGTTTAATAAGGCACGTTTCATTCTATAAGCAGTACAGATCAAAAATGATATTAAAAACTAATTATTTGTTTCATCACAGGCAGCATCGCTAGGTAAATTCCACAGACGAAGTTGCAGGCAAAGGCTACTCAAAAATTATCCTTTTTTAGTACCATACCTAAATACAGTAATGGTTAAGTATGATATAGCATAACAAAGTTAAAAAGTGCAACTTTCTTTGAACGTCTAAACTAAAAATAAATAAGCAAAAAGAATAATAATTTTAAACGCAAACAATCTGAGGATAAGCTACTTATCCGGTGATATTGTTGCGGTCTGCACGAGGCTTGTTTCGCCGCGGTTTCTAAATAACCCTATTTTACCCTATTACTGCTCATTCAACGTTTGTGCAGTCTTTATCTTCTGGCTACGGCTGCGTCGAGATACACCAAATTATAGGCGGTAAGAGCTATCTAACGACCAAACGTCGAAATATTAAGTTGAGTGTTTAACAAAGTTTCCATGAACAAATAATTCTAAAACATTTTTCCAAAGCAATTTATTTTGCCCTGCAAACTCAATTAATTTTTCAATTAACTGTACAAATAAGTTTTAGCTTTCTTTGAATTCAAGTAATATTGAATCAATTGAGTTGGTAAACAAGAGACGTCACAGGCTGACATTGGACATTAAACACACGTGATTCGAAACACAATAGAAAGACAATAGCAGCCCGACAGCCGGCTGACGGTTGGTCGTTGAAAGGTTAAAAGGAAAGCTTTTAAAAAATGGGTTATTCACAATGTGTCTGTTCTGCTCGTTGATGATGATAATGATCAATTTAATTAAATAAAGACTTTAATCTCAACAAATATATTGTGCTGAACGGATTCGATTTTTTATTCAAAAATTGATAGTTTGATCGAATATATTATCCGGTTTTGCATCTTAGGTTATTACTCCGCTCCTGATGGTTGTAGCTTGATCTAATATAGTCTATCCCCTCCCTCAATAGATGGACTAACCAACACAAACATATTTTTTCAACTCGAACTAATAAGTACTTCCTGGGATTAGCGCTTTTAACCAAACGAACATACAAACAAACTCAGCTTTATAATATTAGTGTAGATTTACTCTGCGAGCTGTGCTAAGCTCTCTAGTAGTAGTGAGTATTATACACGTAGTGACGCCCAATTGTTTTTAGAAATGTGAGGTACATTTCGGAATACAACACAGGTAAACCTAGCTCTAGGTTAAATGTGTTAAACGAACTATTCAGCGTTTCTCGGTAATATTTGATGAGTATTATTTCCTTGTACAACTTCGTCTTCCTTCAAAATCTTCAAATAGGTAAGCTATTATCGCCCCAGTAGTTTCCATTATAGAGTTCGTTTTCCTTGTCCCATTGTCTAAGCATTCCCTCAATTTAACGATTTAGAAGTACACATTTTAATAGGTACATACACATAATATAACAAGAACTTGTTCTTAGAATTTTAGTTATCGTTCTCCTACCAGAGTAGCAGATGAGAACTCAGTCTATCTATCATAATAAGATGCTTTTATAAGTTTATGTTGCTTTAACAATAACGATTTATTTCGGTTAACCTAAAGGGGTTATTTATTGGATTTACCTACAACAGTTCTAAAGTAAAATCAGTAGATCTAAACATGTATGTTTGTATGATTGGACAAAATGTATAGATGCGTTGTTTTCGTGATTTCAGGTTTGGTGCCGTAGTTAAAAGTTTTCAAAGTTATGAATACAAACCCTCATGTTCAGGTTTCTGATAAAGAGAAAAAAACGTTGTAAATACACAGTAGTGGAATTATAGAACTCGATCCTTCTTTCGGATATTTGGAACTTCAGCTATTCTACCACCATTGTGCACCATTATCGCTGCCATATTGTATATGCCGTCTTTAGGCTTCTTACTTCCAACAGGCAACGTTCTGAACACTGGCAGCTTGGTTTTCTGCCAGTACCATACTTAACTTTTTTCCAGAAGTATCTAGATATCCTTACTTCGTCCTAATTACTCTTACTTAACCAAAAAATGGCAATGGGACGACCATTGCCATTTATTATTTTACTTAGTTGAAACCATAAATAATAATTAAAGACATTGAAAGTAGTCTGAAATAAATGAATTTTATTTATTTATTTATAATTATACCAGCCTACTACTGTCCCACTGCAGGGCAAAGGTCTCTTCTCATACAGAGAAGGTACGAGCATTGATCACTACGCTTGCTCAAGGTGGATTGGCGATTTTGGACTTATATTCTCTTCAAGTCCAGGTTTCCTCACGAGGTTTTCGAAGTTAAAACCATAAAACCAAATCTAAATAAAGACCAAAGCTTAGTTTCTCATTAGCAGAACATCACTAAATAGTGTGGGTCGTCATGTGCGCGGTAACTGGCCCGCGTCGCTTTGCATTATGCATGGCGTTAGCTGCCGTGTTCTCACATGATATGAGGCTTACTGACTCTAAACCACCATTAAACCGGTGCCGACTCGTTATCTAGGTTCACATTGCTGAAATTAGATTGGACTTTTTATTTGAATTTTCGTTCGAGCAGTTAAAAGAACCTTGAGAGTATTTTTTTTGGGTAATCGTTTTTTCTTTATAAGTAGGTTTACGGCTAGGTGATATCTAAATTAAACTTTGGGTTTATAGGTACAGGTGCAATAAGGTGCAATTCACAAAGTAACTTAATGTATTAAATGTATGTCTTTTCTTTTCTGGCTACCCCCAAGCTAAGCAGGACAGTTATTTAAATTGCACTCTAGTTCACAAAATGCGGGCTCTTCACCAATTAAGCCTAGGTTGAACATGGTTACACAGCCCTTTATACGCTAATGGACTTTTTATGTTTTCTGACAATTTTTAACAGCACTACCTACGTAATTTTACTTTTTCGTAAACACACTCAGGAACTCGACATAATAAATTAATTCAGAGCTCTTCCCCTACATTCGTGCTCTGATATCCAAGCGGCTACTTAATTTGCTTATGGTAATTCTTTCGAATACATGCCCGTCTATACATTATGACTTCGCATCAGTGTTACCATATACACGGTAATTACCGTAGATGCACGGTTTATTTGATTAAAACACGGTCTACGGTAGCGATACACTACCGTGTACTTTTCTACGGTATTTTCAAATAATAACTACCGTGTTAACTTGTGTCTGTACTACAATTAAATATGAAAATCTTCGAGAAAAATATAGGTACGTAAAACGAAAAAAGCTAAATTGTTTCAGTTCTTAACACCTGACAACATTGTGCCAGTCCGTTTTTCGTCCTTGGGAGTTCGGAAAATTCCCAAACATTGTTTATGAGTTAACTCTCTTGGTCTCGATCGGGTGATCTTATAATATGACTAAATGCAATAAGGACATGTTGTCTAAAATGACTGCAGCAATATATAAAAAAGAAGTTATTATTTTAGATGAGTAAAATATTATAATAATCATTCATTAAAATATTGAAATTGTTTTTTTTTTCTTGCATTATTACATACTAGCTTCTGCCCGCGGCTTCGCTCGCGTTAGAAAGAGACAAAAAGTAGCCTATGTTACTCTCCATCCCTTCAACTATCTCCACTTAAAAAATCACGTCAATCCGTCGCTCCGTTTTGCCGTGAAAGAAAGACAAACAGACAGACAGACAGACACACTTTCCTATTTATAATATTAGTATGGATTACGATGCACCGCTCGTGTGCGTGCCACAGATACTTATATGTACCTCACGGTAATTTACACGGTGTTTTTCAAATGTGTGCACGGTATTTTCAAATTGAAACACGGTATTTTTAACACATGAACACGGTAGCTTAAAATTTTCATCTGGTAACACTGCTTCGCATCAACTCTAAATCCATCTTTTGTGCGTACGTTCCTATTAACGACCGCCATTGAGAGCGATCACAGCTGAATGCACACGAGTTTGTCGACCCCACATCGTCTGACCCCTAAAGGAAGAGGGTTCTTATAATGTTAATAGCTAATAGCAGCACACATACAGATAAAAGTTCACTTTTATCTCTGTCACGCTTCACAAAAGAAGTTTTAAACCCACTCATTCATTAACCATTAGCGTCTCCTATTGATCCCTATTCAAATAAGCATTAATTTCTATTTACAAAAACAATCGGGGCCAACTGCAGAAGCCAACGAAAAGCCGACATCAGTATTCAGTTGGCGTGATTTAACTTACTTAAGAATGGAAAGCCGAGCTGTCAAAGGCAAAACATTTTATCTTTTCCAGTGCAGTGATCCTAAAAGATCTGTATCTCAAGTGTAAAAAAAAGCAATGAGACTGGAACGCTCTCATTGGTTAAATTTCGTATAAAGCAAGCGGCGCGATAGTTGTCAAGCGGTACGGTCTACGGACATTTTGATAAATTACTATTGGTAGGTACAATAACATTCATTCCGTAGCTCGCTCGGTTCTCTTCTGTTTTTTAATTCTACTAGTCATCGTCGACCTCGCCGCTGAGTTCGACGAAAAACACGTTTTCCATTTCTACTTCACTGGGTAAGACCTTTCATGGCATCCAAGTTTTTATTGGTACTCACGGATGTATATTTACAATAGCAAATCATATATTTCAAGCTCATTTTCCTATCGGAGCCGTTTATCCGGCCGATAGCATCGCAATAGTGGGATGAAATGAAAAAGTTCGCGTGCCAGATGAGATAGGTTGTAACATGGCAATACAATAAAGTGCATCGAATGACGCCATGTGTGCCGGAGATCGGCTCGATAAGCAGGGAAGAGATGACTCACTACTTTATGTCCGTTGTAATAGCCAACGCCACGCGATACGGGAACACTCGTAGTATTATAATTTTGAGTGCGGAATTTTATCACTTTTACAACCTTTTGTGCGTCGGAAAAGTTACATTTGAAATATTACAACACAATACAATACACTATACAGTGACTGCTTTTTAATGTGTGCTTTCCTAATAATTGACCTGCCGTCCCATTATGTAAGTGCAGAGGTAAATGAATGTAATGTAGTCAGTCAGACATAAATACTATGAGTTCTGCGAATCAACAATTCTTTGTAGTTTTATTCGTAAAGGACGAAAGCCTCATTAAGTCAACCTGGTACCCTAGCACATTATTGTCTCACGTTTTCAAGATTACATCAAGTTACGCAGTAACTGTAAGGACAACGCAGATTAACATTGTCTTGTACTTAAGCCACATTAGGCCTCGAACACTTACTGACATAATTCTACCGGCAGACATGGCGTTGAGTGTGTTATGCGCATATAAACCCGCATCTCGTCTCGAGTGGTGTGCTTCAGAGCGCGAAATTTATGTCGTTAATAAGGGCTAGGAGGGTTAATTAGCTGATTTATGTTGCCCATATTGCGGTACGCACTCCGGATTATGACCCTCTGGCATTGACAGTTTAATAGCCTCTCCATATAACACGGTTATGAGTCGTCACGGAGGGCAATTACGATGAACAAAGATTCGGCAGTGATGCGTGACGAACCGGGATAGATCCGAAGAGATTTTTTGATTGAACGAGTAAGTAGGCGGAAGAAAAACAGTGTAGATTTTTTTTAAACTACCTTTCAACCACAGAACAACTTTTGCTGTCCACACGTATTAAGTGAGACGAATTGCGGAGAAACTGTGATGAGTATGGTAGTGCTTGTAATGGTAGCTCACGCGCAATTTGCTTGTTAGTTAAAACACCTGTATGAACGTAAGCAAGAGATTTAAAAGCACGCATTCAATATTTCGATTTGTAAACTTATACAAACTATTAAAGATTGGAAGTTTAAAGATTTGAAAACATGTATTGTAAGGAATCGCCTCTTACAATTAATACGTGTTTTCAAATTCCATAGATTTTATTCTTATACCAGGAAAAAGGTAGTAAACAAGGCCTAACAAATTAGATATCTTTATACATAGAAATGTGTACACAAGCTAAATAATTAAAAGCCAGGAAGATGTCTAAATAAAACCGCGTTGTGTCTCCAAGTTTCCACAGAGCAAATATCACGTATTTGCAGTATGACGAGCCACGACGCGGGACGTCAAGCTTGTAATGCCACAATATGATCGCCTTGCGTGCCATAAAAATGGCAATTTTGTGAACAAACAACCGAGGCCCCTCGGCATAGCCAGACTGGATGTACCACGCTACATCAACCATAGAACGCATGAAACCTAATCATCGCTGGCATAAACTGTGCTGGATATGACACGGTTATTTTTTACAAGTTTGTTACGAGAAAACAAAAATATATGACAACTTGCAGGGTTCTCACAAATTGTCTGTTATAATTTCTACAAAAACTAATTTCCTGGAGTTATAGAAAACAAGAAATAAGATACCACCATGAAAGTATTAGAACCACACATACTTATTGTATATTATATTCGAGCTGTGGATAGTGGTTTTAACCGCGCTAAGCAGTCTTTGGTTACTGCTCCGTTCTCGTGGGTCATAGTGTAGTACCTATAAGCTATACTACTTTAGAGTTTTTGGGTGAAAGAGTAAAAAAAATAATCCACTTATTTTCACAAACTTTAATATAATAATTGGTAGGATATATAGTCACTTGTGAAAAATCTCAACAGTCCCTACCAGTACCACTGTCTAAAATAATCCGTTCGTGAGATGGGTTAACGTCAGCCAATCCGTTCCTAGCTCTTCTGGGAACCCTAGAGCCACAGTTCAACCCGTACGGTTGGCCGGCTATCGCGACGTCTGTCATTTCCGCCCCACATCCTGTGGGTGCGGTCTGCCCCACGAAGCGTGTCTAGCTCAAACATATCGCACCCTGCCGCCAGCTATTTGACATTTGATTCGACGTCGATACCGTAACACTCTGCCAGTCTATTTGGAAAGCTTTGAGGCAAATAAATGGTTGCAGGTTTGGAACTGTCTGTTGATTTGCATAGCAGAAAACTGTTTTTGTGGTTGATCGGTGTAAAAAGATTTTTGCTTCTCGTTTTTTCTCGAAATAATCGCTCACGAGCTTTTCCGATAAAAAGAGTCTTTATTTGTCATTGGAAAGAGAAATCAGTCCATTTTCCTTTGTACCTTTATGTACAAAGTAAACAGAAAACACATTCACTATTTGCCAAGTGCAAAAAGTTAAACCGGACTTTAGAAAATCTTGGCCATTTTCACAATCTTTCCATAAACACTCACATTCACAACTCCTAAATCGCTCACCAAATATCACAAAAAATATAGTTCCACAAAACCGTCCATCGTAGATGATAGCGCTTTTTTAACGCTGAACAAAAAATCCATCAAGCCCATTACTCACACAGCCATCCTTAGTTACCTTTGATGTAGCAGCTATTGCGTTTCACTTGCTTTACTCACACACAAATATGCCAACAACAAAGTAGGCATCGATTTACCGATTACACGTCTACGGGTCCGTGGCTCCGTGCATCGCATCGCCGATGATATTCAATAGAATTACCGAGAATGGTCCCTTTGTGAAAACCTAGCACCGGCGGAACAGATAGGGTACTCTACTTCACTATCTCGAATTCTCGACAGATGGGCTATGATCTAGTTCACACATCGTAGCGGGGTGCGGTTGACTTTTGAACGACACGAGATTTTTTACGGAAACTCCGATTTTCGCTTCGCTTGGAAAAAATATGTATGAAAGCCTCGTTAAAATTTTACAATGTTAACATATTTAAATTATGACCAACGAAATGCGAGTGCGGGAAAATATATAGTTGAAAAACTAACAATGTACCGATGCAATAAATAGTTTAAAAAAACAGGTTTATCTTCGTGAAAAAATCATCTACATATTTATATTATTTTAAAAAATATATGAAATATGTTACGAGTCTGTCGAGACTTTCTATCCTATGGATTTGGTTTTTTTAATGAAAAACATTGAAAACTATCTAACGTTGATCTCTCTAACCGTCTAACTTGATGCTAACTATTCTGTACGCTATTATTTTAGATTTTTGGTTTCCTTTCTCTATTTCTCCGGTTGCTGGTTCGTTTTGGTCCAGCATCACTTGCCCGCCTATTTCTAGTTGAGTTTAAGGGAACCAGATTTCATTTGGCTTTAAACATTTTCACACCAAAAACAATGCGATGAAGTAACACTGCTCCTCTGTCTTTTATTTGTGAAATATCTTAAAACCAAAGTACAGCTTCACTTTTAATAGACTCTTCGTTTATTGAAACCGATAATAATGAGAAAAGTGCTTAATACGTTGAAACGTTTCATATTTTATAGAGAACGATCGCGTTTTATTACGGACTGATTAAACCCGGGGGATATTAAGTGTGTAGGTGGTTATAATGAGTGATGAGCAATTAAACTGCGCACCATCAAATTATAAATATTACGTGTAAAATGATTAGGTACCGTATTACCGATTAAGTGAGATTATTGAATAATTTACTGGTACATTAGTAAGGGTTGGGAATTTAACAACGGGTGATTAGGTATCCTTGTTTATTGGTTTCAGTTATGTGTACCCTCATATCGGGTTTCCTTTGTAGATGGTACTCAAGCGTGATACCTAATCCAGGTTTCGATTAGCTGTTTAATTCATTTGGCCACAGTTTGCGCAATATACTGTTTGTTACATATAAATAAAAGGTTTTTAATCCATGTACGAAATCGCTATTCAGGGAAAGTAACTTTCGACAAAATACCACATGAACCTTGCGATAAAGCTCCAACGTAAAATACTAATTCACACGGCCTTCAGAAGTTGGTACATAGTACGTAATCCCCAAAGGAAACTTTTTGCTCTAGTTGATAGTGGGTGTACGAGGAAGAGGAAGCATTAGGATCACGACTTGGACGACCGTTCTCACGCGTGTTCGCACTATTAGCAACAAGTCATTTGTGTTGTCTCCACTGGTAGTAAAGCCACCTTAATTGATCCAGTCATTTCCTATGTTACCTAAGAGATTTATGTTCATTCCCAATTTTCTACAGTTTTATTGTGGGATCTTCTTCGAGGTTCAAGAAACATTTATAGGGTTGGGTTTTCAGATTTTAAATTAGTTGTTTTACGTAGTTACCTCCCGTTTCTTTGCTTTAATATTGTACGACAAAGTATTGTTTCGGTACACATAGAAAATTCATGCACACAACATGTTCATGCCTTGTATGAAAATTAGCAGCTTTTTTCACTGTACCAACATTTTCAGACCGACAGTTCATATTGTAAAATAAATATCTGGAGAACAATGAACTGTTATTTATGATTTCACTGTTCCATGTTCCGCTCCAAATAGTTTATTTATTATTTTATAATAGACCACTACTTTTATTGAACCCTTTTCGCTTTATTCTCGTACATCGAACAGTAATAATTTTTGTTAGAATGCGGTTGTAACGTTATTATTGTTCATAAATGTCAGAAAGTGGATTGTAAGTGGTTATTTAGCGGGAAGCTAAGATATAGTGCGACTTTTTACGACGTTTGGAAAACAGTCTAAAGAAAATTATAATGGAACTGTGTTAAGAAAACTAAACTGTTATCTATTAAAAGTTATTAAAACGTATGCGGTGTAGTTAGGCCTGTTCGATGATGAAACAAGATATCACAAAGCTGAATTCCCGTTTCCCGATACTACAGTAAAGTTTGTATCTTCAGTGAGTAGGCAGCAACACTAGAACATGCATTACATACGTAGCGCTATATGTAATATGATGCAAAGTCGATACTATGCATGCCAAGCAATAATCAACCTTGTAATCATATCTCTTCATCCATGTATGAATCTTGTTTTGCTTTCTCAGTAAATATCTCCAAATAAAAACCACATTTGATTGCGGTTCCAGATCGCCATGTAATTCAAAGAAAATACAACAGTGTGACACGTCTATGACAGCGTTTACGTGGCAATCCCTCGGAAATAAATTGGGGCCACGATAAGCGCTCCCTTTGACGAGCCGTATAAGGATTAGGTTGTGAAAAATGATAGCTTAGGTACGCAATGACGGGTACAGTGCGAACGTTTTGTGATGTACCTACACGATAATAGCCGCGTGCGTGACAAGCCCATCATCTTGCTGGATATTTTACTCCCTTGTTTTTTCCAGGTCGTCGTACTTTAGACTGTCGTGGTTCTATGTAGGAAATTAGTTACCTACTTATGAAATTCTATTCCTTGCATGACGGCGCTGTCCAAATTTGGAATTCAATATTATTTTCGCTAATTCATGCCCAAAAAGGGAAAATTCTGCCTGTTAGGGTGACAAATTAATAACAAAAGATTTATTTTACGCGGTGCGAATATTGTAACCTTTTTAGCTTTTACGTCCGGTCATACCTAAATAAAAATACAAAGCCTTGCTAAATCACGCGTCGGCCGTGTGCCTATTTGGCCAAATCCACCCAAACCCGTGAGTGGATGTGTACTGGGGTGACACATGTCAAAATTCGCAATTTAGAGCTCTTTTCACAATGTTTATTGTTATGTAAAAGTATTAGCTTTTTTATTTATACTACCTACATATTTCAGGCTTCAGTTGTTTTATTTTTAATACAGATTTTGCTCGCGTTATTTCGTTCCAGGAGAGTAACTTAGCTAGTACCTTATTAGTTAGGCAAAGATATACTTACGGTTACTCACTTATATAAGATTTAAGGCCTTACATTACATGTATTTATTATTCAATATGTAACAATTACAGTACATAATCTACGCCACAAATCTACATAATCATACCAGAACATACGCTATCTAGTTTTATTCCACGAAACCAAGAACCCAACACTGGCAGACGCCTTACCGAACGCAAGTAACTAAGTTGAGTAAAATATCTTGTAAACAGACTAGATGGATGTAGGCAGCACATCTGTTTCATCTCGAGTTGGGGTTCTCGCACAATTAGTCGCAGGATGTTTACATACACGTTTGTTTACCTCTTCTGTTTGCGTACCGTGTGGCAAATTATTTTGGTATGACAAAATGAAATGTTATACTGTAGCTTCACCAACATAAAATTGAAAACGGACTTTGGTCTGACTTTGGAGTGATTGATGATGAAAGACCATCCGGAGTGTCGTGATATCGTAATGTTCCAGTCCAGCCAGACTAATACATTAGTATATGTTGTGAGGTTTAACTAAAAGATTGATTTAACCTTTCAACGACCAACCGACAGCCGGTTGTCGGGCTGCTATTGTCTTTCTATTGTGTCTCAAATCACGTGTGTTCGAAGGATTAAAATGTCGACGTTTGGCCAAAAGGAAAAAAGGTATTAAACTGCAATCTTTGCAAGCCTTCACCTTGACATGATCTCTAAAGAAGTATTATTACATAACTTAAGTCTTGACATAACTTAAGCCTTTCGTATGATGACTTCGAAAGGTATCGGTATGTTTACCACATCACCAAATATCAAAGGTACACCACAAAATCTATTAAATGGTTTATTAACTCATATCGCAATATTGCCGGTGGATGGCGAGCCGATAGGCCTGATAATGCAGTTACATTCAATGTCAACGATGATTGGACGATATCCAAATTAGCATCAACCGATGCCATTAGCTTAACTAATGATAAAATGTTTATGCAAATTGAAAATTTAACCTCAAACACGGGCCTGGTAGCTTGGTATTGTATCGAATAAAGTGTTAGGCTCTGTATTCATTCGCATCAATTTCCAGGAAGGGCATTTGAATATCTTACGGGGAATAATATTCACTATTGATACGAACGTTTTGTTTTCTGCTTTATTCACCATACTAGTATCACTGGGGATCCATTTTACAAACATTCTGTTGGTTTTACGAGTTTATATCCTTGTCTTGCGTTACTGTATCGATACCTTCATACTCAATGGGACCGCATAAACAAATCGAATGCATGTTATTCAGTACTTGCATTCGGTTTACATGCTGTTGCATTGAATTTTAAGATAAATATTGGTTTTTGTGATTCGCGTGTCGTTCGGGAACTACCATACTACTTTTATGTACTTTGTGATTACGTTCCGCAGCTTATAGGTATTTGAGATTACACAAGAAAGGAAGGTATGTACTTCATCCGGTACATTAATTACGGAGACTCGATTTCAGAGATATATAGCATAAAACACATTATAAGTTATCTTACTCAAGCCTCATTAAAATAATATCAAAGGAGATGTGAACATGTACCAAGTTGTAAACAATATCTTTTTAGAAACAACCTTTACGGGTCAAAGGTAAGTAATATCTACAACAGAACATTGACTTTGCCACAGGGAAACCCGAAAAGTAAAAGAATGGCGTAACATACTAACATTAACCATTTTAATAATTCTCTTAATAGTAATAATATTGAGAACCTTGTCTACCCATATCATTTTGTTAACATTTTATTAAGGTATGGTGTACATTCGAGTGGTTCAGGTAGAATCTTTTATATTAGTTGTCTTTGTGGGCGTAGATGACAACGAAAAAAAGGTATTACCTACCCCCGATGCCTTTCAAATCGAACCCGAGGGTTGCGTTCTATTGGGATCCTTTAGGGAGGTTCGCTCGGCCCCCGTGGCTGGTTCTTTTTTGTACAAATTTACAAGCATAACCCAGCTGTTGAATGAACAGAACCAGATGTGTCCCAAAAGATTTATTTTGTTCACAAAATCACGGTTACAGAATATTTATTGTCTGTTTACGTTGTGAAAAGTTAGTAATGAGATAGAACTTTCTAAGTGGCGGGCATGTAAGATACGTCAGGATAATGTACTTCAAAGTTGTAAGCACGTTGTAACTTTTAATCATAATTGTGTGATTTTCAAACTTGGCGAAAAAAAAGAATGATGCTAAAAGCTTTATGATAATAAGCTCTGGAATCTAGTATATTTTTTGCGTAAACAGAGGTGTAGGAATAAGGAAAGAAAAAGAAGAAACGGTTTATAGGCCGTTAAAAGTAAGTAAATTACATTTAGATGGACGGTCACAGTCCGCAGTCCGTATAACTGTCGGCGAATTGACGAACCCTCGTCGTCGATCTAATACCGGGTGAGTGGAAACAGTTCCCAAATTCCGGCCACTCAGACACGTTTGATTGAGATGCTGGGTGCACACCGACGTTTATGACACCAAGTTCTAAAAACGTGCACAACATACATTTTATAGAGCATACGAAAACTTGGCAAGGAAATACTGTTTACAGGAGTTTTATACGTCGCGAACACGTGCGGCAGTTATTTGGTAGTTGATGCATTAAATTGTGGCGGAAGGTGTAGTTTTCTCCTTGGAGTTATAATAGTTTTCATATAAAAGTGGAGTGCGTTGTATTTTGATAGGTGACGTTTTAGTCTACTTCTGGACTGAATGTAGCCAAGTTACAATTACTTTATATTTTGCAGTTACGAGATTAACGTAGGAACTGTCCCTTGAATTAGGTTGTTACCCGTTGTCTTAGGAGACATTTCCCATTAAATTTATATAGGGTGACTGGTAATTAGTATACGATACTTAAACACGTGATTGTGCTCATGATGACCAACAACTTTAACTATGGGAACAAACCTGAAATCGCGAAAAAAAACAGCTGTTCAGTACATTTATGTTTGCCTAATATACTGAACAGCTGATATTTTTTTCGCGATTTCGGCTTTGCTCCCATAATAAAAATGGTTTGTTATCATGAGCACAATCTCGTGTTTAAGTATTGTACAAAAATTACCAGTCACCCTATATATTACAAAATGCTTAGATACTAAGTTCTTTGACAAAATCCAAGAATAAAAATTAAATAGTCACCAATCAGATCAACAGCTGAGCAAAACTGAGCAACGCTTAAATTGGATTAACCCAAATTATCAAGCAGCTTAAAATCTCAGTGACCGTAATGAGCGAATTCATTGGAATTCATACTACGTTTTGACATCCCCAATTTTCGTGAAGCGAATTGTGACAATGTCCCAAAATGGTAGGTATTTAAACTGCGTCGGGAGAATCAACATCGTCGGGTGTCGTCGGCCCATCCGGATATTCGTGGCTCCCGATTCAATTTGGCATAACGCTTCGGGGTGATGAAAAATTTCCCTTCCAAATTATGAATTTGATACCACCGTCACGCACTTCATCAATTTAATTACGACTCAGAACTTGTTTGCGACTTATTAAATTCGTCTCGCTTCTTAGTCATGAATAATGAAAGGCAAGAAAATAGCATTCTGAAACCTTGTATTAGACAGGTAAGAAGGATTTTCCGACATTTTGGTAGTTCCAGTTTAAAATAGTGATGGATAATGATGTCAGCGAAAATGAGCTTAGTGAATGATTCAAAGACTCGCTGACAAGAGACTAATTGCTGCGGCACCGAGATCACACTCTATAGTGCTGATCAACGAATTTAGAACAAAAGGGTGACAAAGCAATCGCATTTATCCAACCGAGACCCTAATTAAGATACAGTATTAAATTAACTGTGACGTGCAAATTAATCATAGCAAAAAAGGTACGGAGACGTTTAATTATATTCACACGAATATGTATAAAACAGTTACAAATGGTAGAATTGGTCTCTGCTGACTGGAGATTTAAATACAAATTGAATAAAATAAAATTTAAAACAATTGAAGCGAGAACTGCGCCGCGGCCTTAATTCTTTAGAGGAGGCCATGTTTGTGGTCACTCTAGTATCGCGATGAGGAAAACGAACGTCGAGTCGGAGCGTTGAGCAAAACGATATCAGGAGCCCGAGGGATTATCGGTATGCTATTAATCATCCCGCTAGGTATTGACGCTCTGTACGGCACTAGACGGGTACCGAGTCTGTAATTCTACCGATGCCGAGGATTATACCTAGCGATGCCGTTATACCTCAAGCTAAAACCCCCACAATCCTCTAGAGGCTACCTTCTTTGCCAAATTGAAAAATCTTGTGTTGTTTTTGTCAAAGGACGGCCATGTTGGGGACGCTGGGCTTGGTTTTATGTTCTTTAGCTTCTCTGTCGGCCTTATCATTATTTATTTATGTAACTATATTAAATTGACTTCTTTTTGGGTGACATACACATATGTAGAAGAAAAAAATATTGTGCTTTTCAACATAGATAGCTTTCAAGGATGCAATTTACTTTTTATAACTTATTTATTTATAAACTAGCTTTTGTCCGCGACTTCGTCCGCGTGGACGTCCGCTTAAAAACCTAGTTCCCGTTCCTGGGGGATTTCCGGGATGAAAAGTATCCTATGTCCTTTCTCGACTCCCGGACTATGACTGTACCAAATTTTATTAAAATCGGTTAAGTGGTTTAGGCGTGAAGAAGAGACAGACAGACAGACAGTGTTACTTTCGCATTTATAATATTAGTACGGATTTTTCATGGGGAAATCCTCAGATACATCTGGTCTAGGGAAATCGGAACGGTCTGTTGGGCTTTTATTATTACTGTCTAAAACAACGAGGTTCCCCTTCTGTGGATCGACGTCAATCGTCGTCTTTCTACCTCTACCCACCAGCGAGTCTCTGCACACTTCTTTAAAACCTACGTTACTTTTGATAAAAACTGAATTATCATTTTCTCAAACTCGATCAAGACTCTTCACTCGATTTGCATGAAAAAATCTGAATTAGTCACGCTAGCCGTCAAAATCCGGCCACTCGAATCACAAAAAATGTTTTGAGCACGATATATTTCACCGCGTAAAGGTCACAATAAAATTATTAATGGACATAAACACTTGGTCGTTAAGCAGGACATTACGTGGTTGAACAACATTGTTTTGTACCACAAAACAAAACTCATACAAAAGTGAGCGGCCATTACCGTTTGTAACGAGGCGGGACACGTCTGAGCTCCATTAGGAAACCAGCTTAGATTTAGAACATTAAAGTATTACTAGTAACACAAGAGATTAATGATGAGAGGTTTCTAAGCGAGAGAGAAAATTGATTTGCGCGGTGTCACTGTGATTTAATTGAAAGTAAAGTGTTTTTTTAAAGGCATTCTTGTTTTAACCAAAGATAACAAAAATAATATATAATTTAAGCGTATAGAAAGCCGTGTTTTGAAAACGAAACTCAAGTTAATTTAAATAACAACTTGCATTTAAAAATATACATATATTTCCTTTAGGTTGGGAGGGGGGCCAATCAGCTGAAATCCAAGGCTTTGACAAGAGGGGAAGAGGTCACATAGGTGAAATCCAGTAAAATACAACACACAATTCAATTGTTCCCAGGCCTGGGATGGAGGGAGGTCATAACCGCATTATCACCTCAATCTTGGATTCCCCTTGGATCTCAATTAGTGCCAAAATTGGATCAAACACTTTTGTTATAAGTATTCATATTCATATTCTTTATTGCACACGAACAAGGAAAATAAAATACATAATGGTAGCAAATAAAATAGTCATGTACAAAGGCGAGCTTAACCCATAAATGAGTTTTCTTCCAGCAAACCATAATTTGGTAGAGAAATTTTGCAATGGAGAATATACTTATGTGCAAGACAATACATTCCTTAAATCATAAAGAACTACAATATATACTTACATAAATTAATACAATAAATAAATACATATACATATCAATCAATAGACAGGAAATGTTCTCTTATTCCTTTCTTAAACACTTCTAAGGAAATACTATCCCGCAAAGAGTGTGGGAGTGCATTCCAAAGACGCACAGCACGAACAGTAAATGAACCATCATACCTACTTGAAGAGTGGGAAGGGAAACGAAGTAGAAGAGATGAAGTTGAACGACAGGGTTTACCTCTAGGTACAAGAAACTCAAAGCGTTCCCGAAGATGTAAGTACGCTACCGAAACTTGGAACAATTTTCCGTATTTATTAAATCTAGAACCGTCAAGTTCCATTGGGATCCGATAGAAAATTGGAATATTTGAGACGGGGTTATTTCGTTCCAGTAGGGTACTAAAAGATTTCATCACAAAGAGAGTTTGCATGTATTGTGAAGTTTTTAATTCCATACACTCGGTCCATTTCATTCGCTTTATATAAACATCCCGGCTACAATACACAGCAAATCGCCAATCGGCAATACAAATGAATTGATCGTTTTCGATTGCTAGTAGTTTTATTTAGTAGAGGGTACAAAGCTTTCAACATAGAAAGCTTTTACCTACATCCTTTTTCAGCATCGAAAAACTATTGTTTACCTAAAATTCAATCGCGTTTTCTGGGAAAACTCCATTCATTCAATGTTCACGTTGGCCAATAATACAGCTTCTTTTCCTACAAAAAGTAATAAAAACACAAGTAAAATAATATTATATTTACGAGCAAAGATTGCTCTGGAAGTAATGGTAATAAAAACATTATTTCCGCACATAAATCCATATCCGAAGACAGTAATACACACTAATAATGATAATAAGATGTTGATATTTGTTCCTTTATACAAAATTCTTTTCGGGGAGGCACACCTATAAGCATGGTTTTGTGTATGGTAAAATAGATAAAGTACTAACATTCTGCTATCTACTTAATGGTTCTTTAATCCATGTATATTTATTACTAGCTGCCTCCCGCGGTTTCATCCGCGTTAAAAATGTTAAGTGTGAACAACCCTTAACACTTAGGGGTATGAAAAATAGATAGTAGCCGATTCTCAGACCTACTGAATATGCATATAAAAATCGGTAAAGCTGTTTTGGAGGAGTAAGGTAACTAACATTGTGATAAGAGAATTTTATATATAAGAAGATTGGCCAAGATGCCAGATACACTACACCTACGTCGTGAGCTAACATGTAGTAAAAGTTTTCAGAATAGGCAGGGAATATTGTGTTGTCAGGTATGCGTGCTTCCTAGTTTTAAAGGTTAGAACTTAAAGCGTCTGGTTGAAGTTACGGCTCTCAAAAACTTTGGCAATAACGAACAATGACTGCTTATGACAGTACAATATATATTTAAATACAGTGTATGTACAACAATATGAAACTAGCATATACTTGTTAGTAAATAAGACACATTTTGTTAATGAAATGTAATATTAACGCAAACCCCATTAAAATCAGATCAGTACTAGTTTTTTAGGAAAATACATACATAGGGTCGTATACTGAACTTCGAGGTGAAAGGCCTCTATATTAAAGCTTGTTAGTACGCATATTCTTGTTGAAATGAACACAACTATCCCATGAGATGGTCGAACACTGGTTGAAAATTTCAGTAAAAGATCAATTTTAAGATCTGGACATCTGGTCACCATAACTGTCACATAACCATGCTGAAATGACATATGTCTGACTCTGGGATCTTGGACGATTTTGTATAATTTGAGATATATAAAGGTATGCAATAACTTAAATTAATCCTTCGAACACACGTGATTTGAGACACAATAGAAAGACAATAGCAGCCCGACAGCCGGTTGTCGGTTGGTCGTTGAAAGGTTAATGAGCTGATAACACATTCAATACAGTGTATTCAGTCTAACAATGTTGTTTATCTTTCCTCTGTTCTGTGGTTTATCTAAAAATAATTTAAATACCAAATGCAATAACGGCCGAAGTGCTGCAGTGGTTTTCACCACATCAATCTAGGCGCCAATAAGTAAGTGTATCATTTAATAATAATCATCTAAAACCAAATACATAATTTGATAGCTAAGCCAATATCGATATGAGACCGCAGACATGCTAGAACCGTGTGCGCTGATCGAATTCAGTGAAATTGGTGATTTGCCCCGGGGTCGGTAAAGTATAAATCAGGGTACCTAGAATATAACTAACAGCGTAGTACAAAGAAGGTTCAGAAAACTAACGAGCTCTATAATCCTTCCTAAAGTAATTACAATGAGAAGAACGTCTGTCTTTCATTTAAATTGTCAGTTCAGATAAGCTTTATATTGAACTATGCAAGGTTCCGACTTCCGATGCCTGTTTTTACTAACAGTAGGCGGCAAATGCCCAATGCTAAGCCCAATGTTTAAAAATCAACAATCAACAATAATTATAGGGTAAACATTCAGGTACAGTCTACTGTTGGTGAAAACTGAAAACTGTTAAGAAGACGTCACACCAATCATGCGTAACATAAAAATCGAGATTCTGAATCTGTACGCAGCTGAAATAATAATTGGAAGAACACATATTTTCAACAATGTACATTAATTTCGTTTACTAAGTGTTCCTACGTCATTCAAGTGTTTTCAACTTTTAGTATTAGGTACAAGGACTATGCCTTCTGTACCATCTGCTTTGTGGCAACGGGGTCGCCATTTCCCGCCACCTGGCCACACGGATGTCAAACCAACTTCCCCACATTATATTTCGAAACATTTATATCATAATTATAGGTTTAAACTTTAGTGGAGAGTGGATGTGTGGATATTTATGAATTTTAGCAAATTGTACCGTAAGAAAATTATTACCTATTACAAAAATACTTAATTCACAATAATCAAACATATTTATTTCTATCACTTATTTCATGATCACGATCACATCCCTAAGCCAAAGTTAAATATTAAGACCATTCATTTATTGCAGTATTTCATACCAGTTTTAAACAAAACTAAAAATTTTTTAACAAAATCGGTTTCAGCTGTGTTTTATACAAGTATATCAAGTTTAATTAAACTCAGTTCCAAGAATTTGGACTTGAAAGTTTGTATGAGGTTCAGCGATGAGTAAACGGTCTTAAGTATGCAGGCTTTCTTTTTCAAAAGTGATTAAAAGTAACATAGAGGCGTACAGGAAGTACTCTTTACTTGTTTATGTGTTTTCCCTTTCCTAAGCTACCAGTAACACGCGCCTCACTTAGATCAATCGATGAACACCTCATTTGTCAAAACCTGTCCAGCGGTTTACTTTATGAAGTAACATCCATCTTTTCATAACAGTCTATATTATCGTAGACATCGATGTTCCTCATGTCAGGAAGAATTGAAAGCAAACATTCGTGACATTTAACATTACAAGGACATTTAGTACGCAAAGTTGATTTATTGAATCAAGTCACTCAATCAATCAATTTATCGTCTTCGAGTTTCAATTCGATCCGAAATTACGCCGAGAATAAACACTTGATGTCGCACGACCAGCTACCAAAAACATCCATAAAACATTGTTATAACTTTTCCAACTACTAAAAATTTTAATAAAAGCAACGTTAAAAAGTTCCACGTGAAACCGTAGCTTGATAAATAATTTAATTTGTGTAACGAATGACTATAGAAGCTGTTACAAGAGGTTTTATTTTTACTAAGATTGTTTTAATTAGTGCTGTCCTCTCTGATTACTGAGGACCATAATTTTGGTTTACAATATAGGTATCTATCGTAGCGTTAGGATTTATTACTTTTAATTACGACATAACGTTGTGATGGCATAGTGGTCCCTCTTGTAGTGTAAAAAGTTGTGGGTTTATTCATAAATGTACTTTCTAAAGTTCATCTTGGACGTCACAGCCGTCGATGCGGAAACATTATGATAACACCGAAATCGCTAATTCTTTTTGAACAAACGTTAATTAATGCTCGTGCCTTCTGTTTATGAGAAGAGGCTATGCCTTGTAATGGGATAATTATTCTGTAGAGATTCTCAGTGTTATTGCAAATAGCCAACGTAAATCATCATCACCATAATACTAAAGCTTCATCGAACACCTTATAAGACCCAGAAATAATGACTGTGTTCTTACTCTTTGAATGCTCACACTCATAATTCATATTATTGAAGATAATCAAAACGGATACGAATCATTGTTTCCATTTTATAAAGTCACCCAGTTTAGTATTATTCCAGATAAAACCATGTTTATTTATATAAATACAACTGGGTCACCGGATGTGCACGGACATATTTCTCCAAAACGAGGTATTCACAGAAAAGTGAGCTTGTACCACATTGAATGGAACGCCTGTTGCCCTGTACCTCTGGCGCAATTTGTCTCTAAATATCCAGGCAAAAAATATTATATTATATACTCAACAATGAAGGCATGTTTTAGACTTGCCTACCTCGATCACTCATGTAACAAGTCCAATTTTTTGTCAACATAAGCCAATCTATTTTTTGACCAATGATATTAGATAATTGGTCCAAAATTATATCTACATAATATATCTACGTAACTTCCTGTTGACTAAAGTCCACATTGTCCTCGGTAAGGTAATATTTTACTTGCCACGTCTTTGTCATGTGTCTGATATTCGGCCCTCAAAAGAAGACAAAAGCAGCCTACCCGGGCTAACGATCTTGACACCGATATGCTATTGTCCACATAACTAACATTGTTCAATAGCATCGATTTATGGCATCCCTTACGTCACTAAAGTGAACCAAGACTCAAATTCGCTATTATGTTGACGAATAGCGAGTATTTGTTACAAGTCTTGGTAAATTCGGAAGTTTGAGCGACGAAAAGATCTTATTTCACTCAGGGTACTATATTCTGAAAGAGAAACTATGTTTGACGTATTACTTAGGGTCTGGATATTGATACGTTATAGCTCAATATAGGTCCATGATTGCTACAATGAATGGCCTTGGAGATAATAGATAATGTCTTAATCAACACGCCTGAGAAGCCGGATTTGATGAGGGACCTGCTGCTTTCCGATACCCGAAACAAAAGAAGGTTTATTAATATTTACATTACCAGTACCGAAGACAGATGGCTGGAGTTAAATTTTATTAATTTTATTCACCTTGACAAATTCAAAGAAATACGAAATTATCTTTTTAGACGTGATATTTTGAGATCCGACTCTGGGCAGATCAGTCATGTTTTTCTTTATGAGAAATACGGCGACAGCGATATTTTATAAGTATTTATAGAGTGAAATAACGTCAGTAAGCGTTGATCGATCCTTCCCGGACATCCGATATTTACTGTAATATTTGTGACTTCATTTCTTATATTTCACAGATAAATTGTAGGCGATATAGCAATGATAAGATGTTTTATTAGACGATATATGTATTACATTAGTGTATCGTTAACTCTAATCTATAGCAAACATCTAAAGCGATATGACGTGATAACAATATAAAAACAATGATTACTTAACGCTTGCATCTGTAACGAACCTATCAAATGCAATGTCACGTATTATTACAGTTTTTGCTAACACAATACACAGGTATCACCCGTAACTGTTGACCTTAGTCGTGGTCAGATTCCTCGCTCGCCATTGGCAGTGATCTTGATATTTTTTCTCACGACTTTTTGTAACGCGGATTTTGTCAAACTTCTGTTTTTATTCCGACAAAAAAGCAATAAGCGAGGTGAATCTAAGTACCGTACCTTTATTGCGTTACAGAGCAATGATTCTTTTGAGAAAAAATTGAGCTACGATTCCAATGTATTCATCCACAATACTCGCTTCTTAATTCAAAAAGCTAATCAAATTTTGATGGTTCTTTGTTGCATTGGAAAAGTAATTTGAAGCGATCAGCTTATGTGCGTATTTTAAAATTAATTTAACTTTACACGTACCTACTCAGTTTTATTAGCGCGACGAAGTCGGCTTTTATTTTGATTAAGTAGGCTTTAAAATATGATGAAGAACGTAATTTTCATAAATTTTCTTTTTTTACATACTATTTTTAGAGAGGTCATAACTTTTTTTCATTATAAAAATGTAGATTGATAAAAAGTTTCGCAGACTATCCAACGGAGCCTAGAAAGAGATGGCAATAAAGCAAAATAAACCAGCTTAGTCTAGACGAGCGTGTGAATCGTTAACCTAGCAACGTAGTTTAATTTCCCATACAGTATGGTTGTTCAAACTGGTGCTTGTTATAAACCTCCGCCTGCACAGGCGCTGCCGTGTGAACGCTCCGACCTTGATGCCACGATATGTCGAGACGTTTTTGTACTATTTCCCCCTGATACGTATCTATATTAGCTATTAACATACATTCAGCACGCAACAAAACAATTTTCGACACTCATATTCCCGAATTTGTTATTTCGACGTCTTGTTTGGGTAATGCTATGAGAACATCTAATTCCGTAATTCTAAACAGCTTATTGTTTGGGAAATATTGCTCTATTTATATATAATAAAGCAGCTGTCATCACTGTATTACAAACACACGTCTTAGTAAACACTAAATAACAGCAAAATAGCAGTTAATTTAAGGGCAATCAAAACCAATTACATAGAATTTGCGTGCTTTGTTCGGTACAGTTTAATTTGCATTTTCATACACAATAATTTAAAGACTGTTGAATACGGTCAAAATTTACATAAGCATTTAAGTGTACACAACCATAACATTTGACGTAATATGTACATAACCTACTTTTAACCATTGATACGGAAGGAAGCCAATTTGCAAATAATAAAATATTATAATCAGTAGCAGCTTCCGAATTAATTTTAGTTAATCAGTTGGGAAACAAAAAAAAAAAGAAATTATATAACTACTGAAAAAAGAGAAGTTTTTCTTTTTTACGTTTATTTATTTACTTATTTGACTTCCAATATCGTTATAGTGTGTATACCATCACTGAAGTGAAAAAGGCGTGTAAAACAAGAACGTATTTTGACTTAACGTTCATCATTACGTCCTAATGTTCTTGAAACCATTCGATAGCATCAATAATAGCCGTTAATCAGCACCTAGGTATACTGACATAATATGCTACTCATATGCGTATTCACGCATTAACTTTGACCCAGACCAACCGGCCAATTCGCGCACGCACGTCAATTAACCTTGCCGATGTACTGCCCATTCACACGATCAAAAACGTACTAATAAATACCCAAAATCAACATTTTATTAGCCATACGCAAAATGGTCAGTCGCCAACCCAAGTCCATTAAAACGGAGTCCAAAATCTCATAAAATTTACGTTCGCGCATGACGTCGTAAATGCACCCTGTACGGAGAAATAAAACGACTCTATAAAATTCGGGTGAAAGGGAATTCCTTTAACACACTGCAATAAACCGTTCTTTATCGGTATCGCTAAAAAATTCGCAACACTTTTGTAAATAAATTACGAATCTAAGAAGTAAAAGGTTAATAATATTTATGTTTGTTTCGTTTTGGAATTTTACGGTGTGAAATTGAATGTGGAGCGGACACGTAGATAGGGGAGAGACATCACTCATACGTTTCCCAACAGTTAAAACAAAGGCTGTCCATTTCCGAAAGAGGTTCGCCACGCGTTATTGCGAGAACTATTCGAACGTGATAGTTGCGACATTCTCGTGACTGAACTGCGCGCGCGCAACACTCGGAGTTGCTACATAGCGATATGGAGACCTAGACTTGCCTTTGTACCTAATAAACAGGATATAGAGCTGATTGAAACATACGGCTATTTGTAAAGTGCATTGTAAAGCTGTTGATGAGCTGATCGATTGGCACCGGTGTCAAAGTAATTGGAGTGCTTTACCAAACTGACATTTGGACTTTCGACTCTATCATGAGATAGACATGAGTGCTTTAATGAGCCACCTATATTAGCGTCGGTCGGTGCAAACGACGGGGGTTCGCAATCAGTGCGGTCACGAGCGTGATTCCGCGATGGGTCGTTGCGCCGCTCTTTGAACGGATAATGTCCCATTGACAAATCCGTGGCGTTCACTGACAACACGACATTTGCCTAAGTGTCCTTAATTACAGTACGCAATGAAACGCGTGTTGTGATTAACGGTAATGACGGTTTAACACACGCGCTGTCTGTTGTTACAAGAACGTGTTAGTTTAATTGGATTTTGGATACGTCGGTAGGAATTGTTGTCTTGATTGTTAATCTGTAGTGTAGCAACTAGAAACCTCTACCGATAGATAAGTTTTATAAACTCGTTACTTTTCGATTTCATCGATAGCAGGAAGCGTTCTTTACCACCGCTGGCATCGACATGAAAACATATTTTGTTATCTTTATTTTCATGTCAACACATGCCATAATTTTGTAATTTTATTTTCACTGCCACCAATTTCAATTACATATTCGGTTTCTATTACAAAATCACATAAATTTAAATAAGGTCCAGGTTTATAGAGGCCCAGCATACACCTTCCCGTATTTTGTGTCATCAAAATGAATAGAAAGCATGAATATTTAAATCGTATTTCCATTTACAATTGTTTAAATAGATGTTAATAATAGTATTTATATCCAAGCAGTAGCAGCACACAAGCATAAGTTAGGAAATCAAGTTTCAAAATAAATGAAGAAAGACGTAAACGAATCGGTAATTTGGGAATGTTTTGCACATAAAACAAGTTATGTGCCGCTTTCTAAAATATATATTTTTAACAGCAACTTTTAAATCGTTTGTTGTATGCCGTAGCATTTTAGATAAGCTGAAAAGGAGATAGAAAGTAGGCATGTAGTGCAATGCAAGTTAATTTCGTAAAAGGAATTTAGTCCGCATTTGTTTTTTTAAGTCCACAAACAACAGAAGATATTACTACATAGTATTATTATGTTTGTTTTGTTTTCTGTCTTACGTAATGGGTGGCCGACTTGCAGCGGACGGAACGAATCTCGTTGATGATACACGGAAGTACTTCCTGAGTGAACCATTTTCAGATGTGTTTGATGTAATGGTCACGAATGAAAAGACGATGATTTATCTCTTGTGTGGTGTTACCTAAACAAACATTGTAAGTGGATTGAAGATTACGTCGTCGCCTTCTAATTGGATTAATTGAACAAACCAAGTAATTTAGTAGTACTCTGTCTAGTGTCTACAGATTAGTAATTGAAAAATGTTAGGATTGTACAAGATTATAATTACTATTTTGGGATACGGTTAGGTATTATAAAAAAGAAAAACTTAATTAAGTACTGTTGACCAAAGTATTGATATTTTGATAATAACTCATTGACATTATAAACTAACATTCATTATGACATTCTCAAAAACTACAAAAAGCAAATAATAATAACGTATATTATGACATTTAAGTAAATTGTATTACAAAGTGAATTGTAGCGGCAAAGCGTTTAACCGTGCTCCACATTTTTGTATTCACATAAATTAGACATTAAGGAATTTTTTATCGTAGTTACCTGACCTGGTAATAAAAAATATTGTAGCAATTTAAACATTCACGAGTTATCTTTAGCCTATGTAAATTTCAACCCTTTTAATGAAATGAAATCCGACCGGTCACCTGACCTCTCCACTAATATTTGGTCAGCATTTAAATCATAAATTGTAAATTGTGGTCACATGTTTTGTTTTTGATTTACTCCATGATAATACATGTTTGGCATAAAACCATTGTTTTTGTCTGTCCGTACCATAATCGTAATTAATTCAGTAGGTATGGTGGCCTGGATAAAAACTAATTTTAGTAATAGCAAAGCTCTTTTGTATATTATTTTGATTCGTTTAATATTGTAACACGCATAAGTAATATATTTTTGGATAGTGGATGTTAAACAAAGTTTTAGTATTTACAGTTCAAAGAAAATTATACTAAGGTAAAACTATAACATTTTTTAAAATGTAATATCATACATATTACATTATACAAATTTCATAAACCAATACCGAATAAGTATCATTGCCTTGTATCAATCAAATTCTAAATTCATTTCACGTCTCTATCAAGCACCGCATCGCTATTATAATCGTTCCTAAGTCAGTGCGATCATTACAAATACTTCGTATTTATATCGATTAGAATAACAATCATAACGATACAACCATTCGTCTCGACCTTAACCTATAACAATCGGAGTCAAGTGTCCTCACACTTCCTTATTCAGATAGAGGTGTACGCTGCATTGAAATGTGATATGAAATGCGGGCAAGGATATGAACCGATATGTACGTACTCGAACATACTATAACAAATCGATTGAGCTTCATAATAATAATTATTATCTTGGTAAGACCCTAGAGATTTGTGTCAAAGTATTATAAAAAAGATTTTGCTTCAACCAAACCAAAACCAAACAGTTGTTACTTGTTACTGCCAGCCGTAAAACAAAATGTGGAATCATGATGAAATATTATGCATGATGCGTGTTTTAAAATAATTAAATTGGTATTTTTTCTACCACACAATTAGAATTAAACCTAATAGGGACCACTCACAGTAATTAAAACAATATTCCACAGAAGAATTAAAATAAATCGTTTTAAGTATTATAATTAATTAGCTCTATAGGTTGCATATAAAAAACTAAGCAGCTGGTGTGTAAATACAATAATGATTGAGGACTGATAAATAAATAATAACCGTTCTCCACTTTGACCTTGATGTTTTCTCAAGGCAAGGCTAAAACACCGGTTAATTTTTCAAAGCAGTATTTGTCGCTTTTGCAATTTTCTTTCCGATTTCATCAAATTAAACCGCTTTTTGTAGTTACCTTTACGTAAAGGTTTGGTTTTTGGAAAACCAAAGAACAGAACTATAATTTTGGGGTCGAGCTGATTCACGTTTCTTTATCTAATTGATAAAGAGAGATCGTTTCTTTATTTAATTGATTCAAAATTCCTTCAGCGAGCTCTTTTTGCTCTACCTTTTTTATACAGATTAACTTGAACACTAGAATCTCAATCTAACCAATACAATGAATGATGAACGTGCAATGATATTATTATAGTAATAAAAAGGTGCAGAATGGTTACTTAAACGACATTATATCTTCAAAAACGGCACACTAACGCACTAATACAATTAGACGTCAAAGTAGGATGGCATGATTCAATATTGCGAGTGAAAAAGAGACGAATATAATTTGCGACAATTATAATTTGGTGAAATATCAAATCTCTTTCTGAATTCTAGACTCCGAAATTAATTGCCTTTTGACTAACCCTCGCTTTAACATACGACGCCGTACCCTGGGTTGTCTATTGTTTGCCCGAAGATTATATGCCATAATCATCATTTTACCGAATTTCATTTACCCGAATTTCATTTGCCCGAATGTTTCATTTGCCCTAAAAGACATATGACATACTTTTAATTGCCCGAATTTTAGATACCATAATATACGAATGCCATAAGTATTGTTTGCCCTATTTTTATGTGCCAAAATAATTATTAGACATAATATTTAAATGTCATATGGCATAACAAGTATTAGACAAATATTTAAGCCCCGTAATGGTTTTTTTTTCTGTGCATGGTTGATGGTGGGCTAGGTCGACGGAGCCCCGCTTCGCGGGGCTCCTACTTCTGTGTGGTTTATAAAAAAATAACCACGAAGGGGATGGCGGGGCCTATTCGCTCGCTTCGCTCGCTCACACGACCCCGCCATCCCCTTCTAACCTAACCTGTCCGAGTCGGGGTGCCCTAAAGCCCCAATTGCATCCAATTCCTCTTGATATAAACAACCGTTACACACACGATGTCGATGGCAAATTATGTTATGGCATATCATAATTATGGCATGTGATAATTAGGGCATGTGATAATTAGGGCTTACAATGATTATGACAAATGATGTTATGGTAAGTGACTTTATGGGAAACAATGATTCTGGCACGTGACTAATATGGCAAATGAGAGTAGGGCAAATGAGTATTATGTCGTATGATATTATGGCTGTTGAATATTATGGCAAATGAAATTAGGGCAAATAAAATTCGGGTAAACGGCGGTATACCCGTACCCTGCTATCCCTGCTGAACTGTACTAGAAAACCGGATCTGTAAACATTCACACAGATCGGGAAACTATGGAACCCTACACTGATCGTGGCCCGACACGCTCTTGGCTGGTTTTTACTTGTAATATGATTGTGTACGTGCAAAAGTAATATAATCACTTACTGAAATACAGTCTGTTCATCTAATAGCATTACCTCGTTGTAGGTCCTGTACGTTTATAGCTGTTTCGCTACTTGTTTCCATGATTAGGTGATAAAAACGTATGTGTTACCTGAAACAAATAAAAACGTTGTTAATATGTTTAATGTTGCCAATAAAAAGTAGAATAGGCTTTTCAATAGCTATAAACGCAATTGGTATTGCGAGTGCGTGTGATATTTGATTACTTTTCGTGACATAAAGTTAAAAAAAAACTGGATTTGTCATCACGCTTTATATAGAAAAAAGATATTTTTATACCTTTTTCTTTGGAAGACATATTCCTATCTGTAGAAATAATTCTGAAACAACTTTTTCTCTATTTTGTGCTACGGTTGAGCAAAGATCTTTCCTTTCTCATTAACAAAAACTTTATGAGACTATCATCTTGCTTTCAGCTTTTCTCTAATTATTTATCAGAAGGAACGCTAAGTGCAACTTCAGACAATTTTTAAGGGCTGGAAAAGTGCTGTAAAATCTGATATGGCTGTGAAAAACTAAACGTCGATAATGCACAACACTGAGCAGAGAATTTAAGACCACTTTCCCCAGCTATGTCACCTGAAACTAATGAAAATAAGCAAGGCACTTACACTAGACTTGATAAAACAAAAATCAAAACTTGATAAAAAAAACAAAAACCTATGTAGCTAGGCCATGAAACAATCGCTTAGGGCGTGTCTCAATTTTACAACTGCCAATTATATCCTCGTTTGAATTGGCTTAATCTTTCTTTTATTAAGTTTGTTTGATGAAGACTTTAAAAGTATAGAGTGAAAACGCTATGAGCGTTGCGACTTGCAGCCCTCAGTGGAAGTGTAATCTATGAATTATTAATACTAAATATGTCATCACTACTTATATTTCAAGTGAACCTATATGGGATTTTCCGCGGAATTTGTCTAGATTTGTTCCCAGTAACCAATCGGCTAAAGCTATATGACTTTGGAAAGTCAATACAACAACCGTAATATACAATACAATCGGGTTTTGGTCAACTGCTGGTAACTTACTGACTTTTGTTTGGTCAATATATTTGTTAAGTTTCACTTCACAACCAATTTATATATTGAAATACTTTATTTATTTACTTGATTCGAATATCCGAGTTTATTGGGCATATACAACTTATATGCTATAACATTAACATCCTACCTATAATATCAATCTGAACACAATTGATTGAAAGTTTCATAGGCCTCGTTAGGTAGTCTGAAGCTTCGACAATCAATTTAAGTTTAATATGCTCATTGTTATTAATGAAACTCCCAAAAGCAATCTAGTTGGCCTCCTAAGTTATGATTATAACTTATATGAGTCATAACAGCCCATGGTACGAATAATAATTACGTATAAAGTCACTAGGGCGTAACTTGGTAGGTGTGAGTTACGTAATATAATCATTCTTAGTTATTAGTGATCACTCACTGGTAAGTAGATCAAAATCGTAGTTTTATTTTAAGGCGGTAAAGTTAGAAGGATGTTATGATGAAGATCAAGTGTTTTTTTATCAAATATGTTATTAGTTTGCGTAATAGTTTCAGGCTACATAATATTGTGTACAAAGGTTGGATATATTCCGTCCTGTATGGATGTTGCTTATATTTTATTTTACATTAAGTGAGGTCGGGTAAAATCCGTACTAATATTATAAATGCGAAAGTAGCTCTGTCTGTCTGTCGGTCTGTCTGTCTGTCTCTTCTTCACGCCTAAACCACTAGACCGATTTGAATGAAATTGGGTACAGATATAGTTCGGGAGAGAAAAGTAAAGTAAGTCTAAGGTAGACTGGTAGATAATGCCTAAGGCATTAAGTCCGCCGTTGTGCATTGTTTTCTTACATGTGCATAAAGTTTTTTAAATAAATAAATAATAAATAAAAAGTCATAGGATAATTTTTATCCCGGAAATCCTTCGGGAACGGGAACTATTATTACGCGCGAACGAAGTCGCGGGCAAAAGCTAGTAGGTTATAAATCTATGAAACTCAAATTTGTGTGCTTCTGTCATCCAAGCGATATCTTAGTCATTGATAATTTTATATTTAACTACGAAATATATGAAGTTTTATCATTTGTATCAAACGTTTTGTACTGTAAGATTTCAGATAAATCTAGCACATGTTAAACCACGTTTATGGAGCATATCGAATGAATGACTTAATGAATGAAGCGTTTTACTTATTATATGAACAAACAGCTTCAAGGCTTCAGCAAATAAGGTGTTTAATCGTATGGCAAGTTTTATTATCTACCTTCCTACAGTTTCAAGACAGCTGGCAGCTGCATCGCAATCACAGCCTTTATTGAACTTATAATTTCAACAAAGGAGCTCGCCTCGTTCCAAGTTATATTTAATTAGACCACTATCACTTGGAGAGAATGTTCTAGTTTCATTAATTATGTTTGAATAATATCTTGTCGCGAGAGCTTCTTCTTTACTTAGAAAACGTCATTGTGTGTTCACTTCTTCAACTTAACTACCTAGATACTCGTAATCCATACCTCTAGAGACTTACGTCTAGGAATAAGCAAATAGCTTTTACTTTCTGAGTAAAAGACCGGCTCTTGAAAATTTATTATGTGTGTAAAAGGTGAAATACCTAAATGGTTTGATTTTTTTCAAATATATTATTCCTACATAGGTCTCTTTTTAATCAAAGAAGGTTCGAGTAAGCTCGTTCAAAGCTCGATAGGCAATGTTATGAAGATCTAAAATTTTATTCGTATACGGGGTGGAATCTATGGAATTACTAATCCCAATACAATAAAATACCTCACCGATGGATGATTGACCGATTTGACATGTGCTAGATTTATCTGGATGGATGGATGGTACCCTATTTTCTTAAGTGACTTTCACACGGGTGAAATCGTGGGCAAAATATTGTTATACTACTTTATTTGGCTCTTAAAGTTCTGAAAAATATCCAAAGTATTTCTTAATTTCTTCTTTATGTCTTTACCTGTGTAGTAACAGCTCTTCGATAGTCATGACAGAATTACTAAACCAAAACCGACAGAACGTCATCAGATCAATACGATTAGAATCACTTACATAACCCCTCGTTAAAAGCCTACAAAACGGTTAACTGACTCAGACTTTTTTCCCAAATTCGTTGCATTCTTTGTTCGCAAGCTCAAGTTACAAAGTAATTAGTAACTGTCGAAAAAATGCGAAGTTTCGTGTAGATTAGACATGGCTGTCTTGTTTCGCAAAAATGAACCATATGTTTTGTATCTATGTTTATTGATGTAACATTTATGTAGGCTTTTGTTCCGCTCTATTATCTTTTGTTAGGCATCATGGGGTTTAAACATTTGTAAGTTCCGCTGTTACTTCTTTCATGCGACCTTTTGTTTATCTGTCTGTCTGTATCTGTCCATACATCATCGTTGTGAAAAGGAAACGCACATTTGGGTTTCAGTTTATGACGTAAAACGTAAATACTCTCTCGTAACTAACTTCGGTGTTATGATTTAATACGCGATTCAAAATTCTGCCTATTCATATTGAAGGCTTGTAGAGCGTGCGTTGTAAGAGCATGACTGCCTAAGCCGGAGGAAGACGGCTAAAATTAAAAGAAAAAAATATAATAAAAAATAAGAACATCGGAAACTTACCTAACCTAAGTGGCAGGAAGTGTGTTATGTGTACATCCAAACTAGGTAATATATATACCTAATACGTATTATAAATGTGAAAGTAACTCTATCTGTACCGTTGCGTTTCACGGCTAAGCTACTCGATTTAGACGATTATAATGAAATTTGATATGATTAAGTTTAAATCTCAAGGAATTACATAGAGTACTTTACTCGTTCTATTTTCTTCCATTTCGATTTATTTTTTACGTATTTACGATAACTGTAACACCTATGCAAACTTAACAAATTCGTAGGTAAAAGCTACTTTTCTGTAATTGACCTCACATAAACCTGCTTAACTTTCGTACAATCTCAGACAGACAGTCTCAGTCATATCTATTGGGATCTTTCAGAAGATACTCTAAAATGAGTTTACCCACCAAATTCTTATAATTATGTTGTCGATTAAATAAAATTTCTCAGAATATTTGCTAAATTCAACCTAGAACCTAAAATAATTAATCAATAATTAAGTACTATACATATTTAAGAACGAGTTTTCCAGTCCAAAAAAATACCCGTCATCGTAATATTTTTTTAGATCAGTTAGGTAATCTTTTGCCAATAATCCTGTACTATCATGCGATCGTCGGTGTGGCTGTGACAGACAGCTCATTCAACACACGTCGACAAGCCTACGTGCGGCTAATACCAACGAAACATTTGAATAATTCTCCTTTAGATTGATACCTTTGATTTATAGGGTTACTCGGTGAGCAAAGGTTGTCATAGAGAACTTGAACATTAAGAAAATCGTAATTTAAGGCGATTTTCAAATACAATTCCATGTGATGATATCCCATTACGTGACAAAATTCTGATATCTACAAAAATGTCTTGATTTATTTATTTATTTATGTTAACACGACTTTCAAAAGTCAATTACATTAACACAATATTAACACAAATCATAATCATCACAAGACATCATAACAAAAGGGAAATATAAATAAAAACAAAACACAAAAACATATCAGAAAAAAGAATTACAAAAACCAGATCGAAATAAAATCGACATAAAAATCAAAATTAAATTAAAATTAAAATCAACATAAATTCGAGATAAAAATAAAATCGAAATAAAATCATCATAACATCGAAATAAAAAAAAATCTAAATAAAAACACAATACTATTAAAGAATAATAAATTATGAGAACAAAACAGAATTAAATGTTAAATTTTAAATTGATGGTTAAGGATCTCATAGAAAGAAGTTGTGGGTAGTACCAATGTGACTTCTGCAATTCATTAAGTGGTATCTAAAGGTTATCTTAGATATTACAGTTTTGAACTGCTCGTGCCTTCTCTTTTTGAAACTGAAGTAGACTGGTATATTAAATACCGGTCAAAAGATATATTATGTCGGTCTCTTAAAGATGCTATATTGCCACAGGAGCTCGTCAATATGAGTGATTGTTACACAATAGGTTTATTATTTCTGGATGTCACGCGATCACGTTCCAAATACAAACATCTCTTCAAATTCTTCGAAGTAATCAATAACTACGTGTACCGTTAATTAATCAAAGAAATATGTTTTGTTTAACATATCGCACCTGTGCATCCGATTTGGACATGCATACATAACAAGTCTGGAATTTTCTCTACAAGGTAGGCAGATATGAATCACTTTGAAACACAATATTTGATATAACACATCAAACGGATTGCTTTTATGCATCAGCTTTATTCAATCCATCATACGCTGTTTATAGCTACTTGCAAGCAAAGTGTTTGCTTTCATCTTTTACTTTATGATAGAGTAGGCGATGCATCTGTGCCACACCTTCTTAGAAGACAGAGTCACTCAAAATTGTACGCGAGGACTTTTAATTTGGGTCATGTCGTAACAATTAAAGTAAAAAATATTAAGGGGGTTTAAAACAATTAGGTAAGTATAACATTTTTTTCATTAGCCATTAGGTACACTATAAATAATAATATGATTACTTGCAATGCCCTATTTATTCATCGTATATTTTGATTTTTTTTTATACTGTTTCATTCAACCTACTGTTAAATGAAACGATATCTAAAACTGCATTTCTACATTTTTTTTTTTTGGGATTGGGAAGTCATCAAAATACTTCTCCCGTCCTGGGTGCGGCGGGAGGGCGTGTCAGACTTTTACTGACTAAAACCCACCCATGTTCCTTCGGTTGCCCTTTATGTTCCGGGGTCACGGTAACCATTATAAACATTTCTACATCTTTAAATACTCTCAAAATAACACAAATTGTTTTTCAATTTCTAAATCAACATTATCTATTTATAAGGGTGACTGGTAATTAGTGTACGATACTTAAACACGTATTTGTGCTCATGATAACAAAAAAAAAATATTAAACCTGAAATCGCGAAAAACAGTTGCTTTTTTTTGCGATTAGCACAATCACCTATTTAAGTATCGTACACTAATTACCAGTCACCCTATATAGATACTGCTAGTTAAAAAACAAAAGAATTATAAACAAAGAGTTGAGTAAGATGGAAGCTCCTCCACATCTGAGTATCTCTTTAGTCATAAAAAGTTTCTGCTTAAAATATCGTAACAATAATAAAGAGTACTCGTACCTGTACCAAACAAGATATCATAAACATCATAACGTCGGATCTGGTCGGCGCGAGATGTTTCCAGGTCAAGTGCGAGCGGCGAACGGTACCCAGCAATTACATAAACGGGTTTACACCAAATCACAGTAACGATGCTTCGTAAAGCCAACCTTTGCGTGTAATGTGGAACAATATGGCTTGGTACTGTTTTCTGTGATTCGTCAATGCTGGGCCGAAATGCCTCGTAGCTTTTGGATATTGTTTTTTCTGGGAATTTATCGTGTGTTACAGCTTTTGAGGGCAAAGTTCACTTGGATGTGTGTTTATAATTTCTGTAGTAAAACTACAGTAAGACTAAAAGCAGCATTCAATTTGGTTTTCTTGTAAGTATGTTGTTACTATTAATGAACGTTTTTTACAGTAAAGCTTACAATACACGTAAGAGGTTAGCAACAACAGTGAATTCAACCGTAATTTGAAAGCACAAAGTTTAAAGTAACAATGTAATGTATTATAGAATCCTATTTACACACATTCACGTGTTCGATTCTATAAATCAGCTCTTTAAAAGTATCAACACAGAATAGGTATTAGTAAAACTAGGTCGAGTTTCGCATTCGCGGTGAATCCATTTTGCAGTGTTGTGTTCCGTGGCCATTGTCTCATGTTCTGTACTCCGACTCCTTCCGTTTGCATTAACTATTCGCATATTTTTTGTTCCATTTTCTTTTGTCTTGAACAAATAGCCTGGATAATTATCCTTTTCAACTATTGAAAGTGCGTTTGTCATCTCTGATAGTTGAAGTTGTAGTATTTGAGTAGTTTTACTCTCAAGTTATTGGTTATTGTTGCTATTACATTGTATGTATTGTTGCATGCATTAATTACCACGTTGCTCAAGGCAGATTGGCGATTTCTGACTTACATTCATAGTAAGTCCAGGATTCAGGCACGTATGTCTGTTATGAGCAATTGAATTTAAAAAAGTCACATCGGTAGGTACTCGTTTCATTAATAATATTTACGTCACTTTTCAAGTGTTTTAATCTGGCTATTAACAATATTTACATAATACTGTTTATTTTGGAAGTGCCAAAGAGCTGTCATAACTTTATCTTATCCACAAGATTGCGAACATGTGGATAGGCAACCAACCACATAATGTGCTGACCGCACAAGGCAGGAAGTGACAAAAAAAGTTAACAGAAATCTTATTTAAATAATGTCATGTTGACCACCCACTGTCAATTTTGATACTTTTGTTTACAAACGAACACAGTTTCGAAAGTACACGTAAGTATACATAGTTTATTACCTTTGTGTAGGTACGGATCCTTAATTAAATACATTAAATACTCAATTGGTAATTATTTTTTCAGGAGCACCTAATTAAACTTCTAAGAAATTAAAATAAAAAATTATTTAATCTATTTCAATCTCTGTATGAGAAGAGGCCTTTGCCCTGCAGTGGGACAGTTATAGGCTGGTATTATTTATTATTATTATTATTTCAATGAATAATACTTTGATTTACACCGTAATAAAATACTGTTCTGACTTTAATTTACTTTTCTTCTTAGAAATAGACGATTCTCGGAAAAAAACTGAATAAGAAGGAACGAAGGAGCCGTGGAATCACATAAAATAATCTCTTTGTGAGACCTCTCTATCAATGAAATTTATATGTACGATCTAAATACTAGACCAAAACAATGCTTATTATTTAAAACACACCTGCCCAGTTTTTCCAAAATGATATTAGGTCGGCTTCCAGTCTAACGGGATTCAGCTGAGTTTTACATAGAACGACGACCAATCAGACCTCTACAACCACTTGGCTACAGTGATTGTCAGACTTTCCGGCTTCAGACTCTCCGTAACGACCGTCAAAAGTTCACGGATGACAACCGCGGCCAACAGTTTTATAGATTTTCCGAGACACGGCAAAAACAAATTAAAAAAAAAACCGTCATCTCATGAGAAGCGGGCACCTTAACCACTGGGCCATATATTTACCTAATGATTTAACAAACAACTTTGAAATAACAATTAACATAACACAAACATATAAACTATGTCCATAACGGCCAACAGCAATCAAGACGAAAGTGAAAATAAAAAAGGATTTATTCTTCCGAACATTAAGATGATTTATTTACGAAATATCCTATTCCATACATCCTCAATAGTGGCTGAGATTGGCGCTTAGCCAACACACACATATAGTATCCTGTTTAATCATTCTTATTCAAAACGAGTGTGTTTAGAGTTCTCGCCGGAAAGGAAAGTTTGGACAATAGCCTGAACAAACAAATAAAATGTATTCCTACTATTTTAATCTTAAGAAATGGATTCTGAAGATTTATTCCACGAACTTTACTTGAATAATAGGATTTAAATAAAAGATTGTGAGTTGACGCAGTCAAAGCATTAACAATGCAAAACTCAGTGTTTTATTCTAGGTCATTCAAGATTACATAAATAAATATTACTTTTTCAATATCTATGCAGTGAGGCATAGTACCTACAGTTAACTTCATAATAACGAACCTGATTGATGGTCTTCCGTTGCATCAAATGTCAAGGCATTGCATTACGTTGCATTATAAAACATTTTTAACAAAACAATAAAATGATTCAAATATTCTTCGGCTAAACTTCACACTTTCAAAACAACGCCATTTCAGGAATGTTACGCTAAAAGCTACCTGTTTGAAATATTAAACGCTGAACAAATTGTTAGGCTCTAGAGAACGATAATAATTGAAAGCAATTGATAGCAATTGAATTTCGGCTTTCGAAATGAAGTAATTATTGTCAGTTTATTACGAAATGTGTTCGATAAATAAAGTCATATATAATGTGAGCATTCTAACGTATAATTTAGTTGTAGGTACCAGTTATTAAATCGTGTGAGAGCGAACAATTATTGGAAACAATGAGTGGTTTCGAAGACCCGTTGGACCGGTCGTTGCATGAGGAACAGGTAAGTTTGTTCCTCGAGTTCAAGCTAGCTTATGTTACCTTGACTTTGTTACTGCGCGTAATGCTACATTACCTATCTACATCTTGGACAAGGACGTTTGTGAGCAGAATGCTCTTGGTTTTCTCAACAGAATTCGTGATTTGTACAGGTAGAGGAGTGGTTGTTAGGATGGCAAGCATTGCATTGTTCATAAAGGATTGTCGTGTGTCAAACTACTTATGTAGCCACATTTAGTTAATGCTGGAAGCGTTTAACATGAGTAAATTGATTAAAGTTTGATAATAAGAAAATAAGCTCCCACAATTTGGACCCATGATCTCATGAAGATCGCCGGGTCCCGTTGGATGCGAGTGATGCAGAACCAGAACCGATGCATGTGAAAATTTGGGGAAGGCCATTGCCCAGCAGTGGACGTCTTCCGGCTTATCATGAGTTCGTAAATAAGTCTTGAGTTATTGTTTAACCAATAACGAAAATTTTGTCAAACAAAAGAAAAAAGAATCATGAAAATAGGTTCACAGTAAATACAAATACGTATTACCGCATATACACGAACTTTACAATCTATGTGATGTGACTATTCCCGCACATTTTCATACAACTTTTTATCTCCTATTTTAAGCCATTTGAGGTTGAATTTTCAAATATAATTTTTTCAGTGCGCCTGTATCTCATAAAAAGAACCAACTATGCTAAAGATAGTCGTTTTGACTGTGCGCTCACTACCACTAAAAACCAGTCTCTTTAAACATAAAGACAATTGAATGTACATAGTAAACAGAAGGTCTCTCAATACATAAATACATAATACCAATCTTAATGTCTTCCTTATCGTCCTATTCAACTCACGATCACAAAATCGTAGACCGCATCATGTAACGCTAAGCACAAGTAAAAGATATCTGTAAAATTATATCTTTACAGTTACATTACAATCGAATACACTGTTTACAAAAACATTACCCTCCTTTTCGCACTCAGTTGGGTAAAAGGGACGTAGTAAGTATGATACCTGTCAACGCAATTACACTGAAACTAGTTCTGAACTCGGTTTTGCTCAGTGCTTATGCGTGGGAAAATTGGCGTTGGAGATAAATCACTGTTGCCATCGGGCTGTGTATTTTAGTTAGTTCATTGATACAGTGCCGAATGTAGTTAGAAGTTTGATATGTCTATACTTCTTTTTAGCCGCGGGCGAAAGCTAAAATAATTAAAGCGGGGTCGTTTATGATTTGTTTGTACCAGTCGATTTGGAAAAATATATGATTAACCCGATTTATTAGAAATAAGTAAATAAAGTTTTTTTTTGTTTGTGCAAGGTAATCTCTGAAAGCACTGATTCGATTAAGAAAAATATTTTGTTGTTTATTAAAACTGTATTACTTTTGTATAATGACATATAACTATTCTGCAGACGAATTTGTGAACAGAAACGAGAAACAGTATACTATAAACACTACTTAGAGATAAACAAACATTGCTTAGCAAGTGATTTGCTTAAGTTATATTGCTGTCACTGTCTCACAACTGTCAAACTACTTAAGCTAAAGTCAAGTACGTATCTAGTATCTTTGGTAGTAGTAGGCTTAGTACTTGTGCGTATTACTAAACCAAGGTTTAACGCAATGTCTGTGATGGAAATAAACTGAATTTTGGCTTTAATGTAGATAAGTATTTTCACTGTCAACAACCAGCAAACAAACAAGTTTTTACTTATTGTTTGCCAAATTAAACGCGTGATTGGAGACACAATAGAAAGACGCGACAGCCGGCTGTTGCTTTGTTGCCGAAAGGAAACTGATACTAGGTATATTTTCTAAGAAGTGGTCTCTACTAGGCAAAGGTAATTTAAACAAATACATATTAATAGTACGCGAGTACTTGGACAGCGGATAGCCTCCACATCGCCCTGACACATATACCGAGTACGGGCAGCTCACCGATCACGAATCTTGAGAGCTCATTACTGCTACCATAAAGAGACAAACGTTCAACCTCTTTGGTCATGTCCCTACGGTTTGTTTGTGGTTTATTTGTCAGTGATTTCGAATTTGGAACTTGTTACTGGACTGAACAAGTAAGATAGAGAAAGTAATCGAATGAATTGATGACGTCGGTATTTTAAACCCACAGAAGATGTTTAAAGTTTTCTAATGTTTAAAGTTTGGTAGGTAATGGCCGTTTTTGGTTTTCAAGTCTAATTGAGCCAACCAAGAGCGATTGAGTCTGCAAAGTTGCCTGAGAAAATTCATAGATTTTCAGGCAGAATCACGAACTAAATTGTTCTTTGTGGGCTGTTTATAAATTAACCTTTTACAAATACTTGAACACTAAACTAAATAATTTACGTAAAAGTGCCAGAACCTTTTACAAAACGTTGTGTTTTGGGGCGAAAGTTCAGTGAAATGAAAAGCTTTCTGCAAGATTAACTTAACTTCATTTACGAAACTTATAACATAAAATCTGTAAAGATATTTAAAATAAACATTAAAGAGTTCGTCGCCGTTAATTACAGGGATACCTGAACAGCGCGTTAACTCGCTAAGAAAATCGTTTCTCCATAATTAAATAGATTTTTTACTTTGCTCGTAAAAGAATAAGTGTAATAAATTTTCCAGAAAGTTCCAGGAGTCTCGGGACTTATGTAAGGAACACGACTTCACAGTTAATTACTTTGTATCCTGTTAACGAAGTGCTAACTCGCAATATGTATGCAGGTCTCACTGGCCCGTTTAATAAATTGACTTACAATTCGCGCCCGTTCGTTACTTTTAAAGACGATTGGGCTGTTAAGAAGACGTGCAAATGTTCATAACTTAATTGGTTTTTTGTTGGTGCAAGTAATGCAAATATTGGGGTTTGAGTTGGGCCAACATTGGTTGTGTTGACCAGACAATGTGGCTTTATGTTTTGTAATGTGATTCTTCAACAAATAATTTATCTGCAGAAAGTTTCGGTTCTATGTGAAGCACAGCCAAACTGTTTTTTACATCAAGTTGAAGTCGACCACTTCTCAAAAGTAAATTCAAATTCAATGTGCAAAATACCTAAAAGTAACCATGTCTAACATAGAATTGTAATGCAAAATTACGAGCCAGGCACAAAGCAGGTGTGAAAAGAGAGTGTTGGCTCTCTGCCTATGCAAAATATAGACAACGATTTTCTTTGCGATAAGGTCAGTAGTCAGCCAGGTTCCATTCAGTAAACACCGGATCACATGCATTTATGATCCATAACTGTTTAAATCTTCGAACACACTTGCTTCGAGACACAATAGAAAGACAATAGCAGCGCGACTGCCGGCTGTCGCTTGGTCGTTGAAAGGTTAAGCCGCGAAACAATTCTTGCCAAAACTTAGCTTAGGGAAGGTTTTAGATGTAGATGTTGTTTTATCATTTTCAGCGGTAGGCGCTTCCAGAATGCTTAGGTTGTTATTCCTTTAAAATTTGCATAGATGGTTGTTCGACTCTGAAATACATTTTACAGTCACAAGCGTTTATGTGTGACGGGTACGCAAACATTAAAAATTTCTTTAAGCTTTCCACACCCGTGATTCGAAACACAAAAGAAAGACAATAGCAGCCCGACAGCTGTCGCTGAAAGGTATTAGCTATAACTTTCAGTTAAAATATATTTTAAAGTGATTATATCATAGACTACTACAAAATTACCCCCTAAAACTCAACGTTACTATAGTCACTATAGTTACCTATTCTAAGAGAAAATTGATAAAATATTTGCAGAGCCGTCACTCGTTTATGTTTGTGACTGTGCTGACATAACATCTAACATCTTCACACTGTACACTTCATAGATGAGTTTACACTAATTTAACAAAGAGATAAAGTTTGTTTTCTTGTTTGTTGGAGGTAATCTCCGGAACTAATTATCCAGTTATATTCTACACTGATAGCTACATTATTCGTGAGTGCTAATCTACACTAATATGTATATTTAAGAACTAAAGTTCGTTATTTTTTTTGTAAGAGGGGATCAAGTTAACTTTTTTTTTATATTTTAACAGTAATAGAAATCTACATTATACCTGTGTGCTATCAAATTACACGCGTAGGAAGTAGACAAAAGCTAGTCAAGGATAAATAAAAATCTAAATGAATAAATATCTTAGGACAACTTACACACAGCCATCTCAAGATAGGCAGAGTCTGTGTGTATTCAGACAACTGATTACCGTAACACATTGTATTACAGAGTTATATACTTTATAATAAACAAATATTTTGGATAAATAACACACAGACACAGAAGAAACCACCACGCTCATCACACTAAGTTTGTCCTTGGTGGGAAGCAAACCCACGACCTCCGGCTTAGCAGTCAGTGGTGCCGATTCTCTTGTGCACAAACTAACGTAAATTTAAGTTAAGTGCATCTTTCTCTTTCCATTTCTTAAAGAAAAGGACAGAAGATACATTTTAGTTTAATCCTGTCAAAATAGACAGCGCCTGATGACAATTGACGTATATTTAGACGCCATGTTTTTAAATTGCGTCTAAATTATCTATGGAGTGTCTAAATTTGACAGGACTTAACTAACATTTGATTTTCTGTCCTTTTCTTAATTAAACGGAAAGAGAAAGATGCATTTAACTTAAATTTACGTTAGTTTGTGCAAAAGAGAATCGGCACCAGTGTCACAATTCACAAAGCACAAGACGTACAGAGCCGTCAAAAAATACGCTTATCCAGTTTAATTTAATTTCTCAGACAACAATGACAATGGGTTTTAATATCTTATTGCAATGACAAAGCCTTCATTTTTCCTTTAATTAAATAGTTCCGGTCACCTTGTATAGACAAATTATGTTTTTACGGCCTAGTAAAAACTGTGTACAATGGACATTAGACCTCCAGTGTCATTTACTAAGATATTTTGATGCGCTTGTTGATTCCTACGAATAGCTACAACTAATTCAATGATAGTTTTACGCACGATTGCGCTGTCATCTATACAATTTGCTTACAATTTTTTGCAAATGTGGGAAATTAGAAGTAGGCGTAGTAGATGAATCTCAGTGCATAGGACCAACATTGGCTTCTATTTAAGTGTGGCCTTTTTTAAAAAAACTCGATTAGACTGTAACTTACAATGATAGATATCTAACCCACAGAGTTAGTTTTGACTGGCTCATTCATCAATGCAACAGCCTATACGCGCTGCTAGTGCTGCAAACTTAATAGGCAGTAAAGGACCAATTTTCATCGTAGAGATGCACTAAAAAGATTTCTGTAAGGGATAACCTTACAGAAATCTTTTTAGTGCATCTATAGTGTATAGTGTATCATCTATAGTGCATAATAAAGAATGAAAAGACCACAATGTATACGCTGTTGTCTTTTGGCACATTAACATTTGAAAAAAATATTTAACTAGGATTTTTTTTTAAATAAATAAATACTTACAAAAAAAGACTACTAAAATGACTAACATTGAAAACCACATAATTCTACGCAGCTGTAAACCGAACTAAATAGTAAACAACATTACTGAGTCCATAAAAAGCCTTACAAAAAGCCTCTATTCATGCCCTAACTTGTATGTAAATGAAAAAGTCCACTTTTGTTACCTGCCGACAGTTCGGTACTCCACAACTCAATGGAGCAACAGATGTCAGAGTTTTATGTCAACATTTATTTTGAAAATTTTTACATGATTATTTTTAAAAAATACGATTACTTTTATTATACAATCAGTAACCAATCGATTGACATTTACTTTTAGTTATTTGTTTTACATTGACACAAAACAACACATTCTGCATTTTGTTTTTTTTTTCTAATAAGTCTAAGTGTTAACTGACTTTTGTTTCTGACTGTGCATAATTATCTTTATGTTATTGTTAATGTTTTATCACTACTCATTATAACCCAGTATTTGAAAGTCAAAAGTTGGCAAGCTGGACTAATATTTAAAGATGAAAAAATCCCATCAAGTCGCTTTGACACTGCCAATACCAATTAACTTTTTAATATCGTATATTTTAATTTGTTTACTGGTAGGCTAATCATGCGGCTATCGGCTTATACATAAAGGACACGTTATTGTAATCAACATATTGAACAGCCTTTCATAAAAATAGCAAAAAATGTTTACATGTTTGTAATCTCTGAATACTGACCGATATCATTTTTAACCGACTTCAAAAAGGAGGAGGTTCTCAATTCGTCTGAGTGTTTTTTTTTGGATGTTTGTTACGCGATATCTCCGTCAATTTTAAACGGATTTTGAAGGTTCTTTATTTGTTTGATGGTGGCAACACAAATTGACCGGCCGAAGAGAAGCCACCGACCCGTCCCGCCGCGCCGCGCCCGCTGTGTGCAGAGACCTTTAGCTTATTTTTGGGTTTTTAGTTTTTGATGGCGGTTATTTTTTTGGAAAAAGTCTTTGATTGTTTACACCGTCATAGGCTACATAGCAGAAAAAATATCCCATGTCATTTGGAAACAAGCTGTTTCCACAACACTGTTTTCAAATGACATGTGATAATTTTTCTGAACGGTTCATAATGAACTTTATACAAAGTGACGACTAGTAAACATGTATTCCAGATGGACAGAAATTGATTATGATCTGAACTATCGATTCCTAGTCTATCGACCCCCAGGGATTAATGGCGGCCTGCTGAAAGTCTATGTCAGCAAAAATATAAAAAGGTTGACGCGATCTAAATGGGGGTCGACTATTGTGGATATTAATTTTGTTCTGATTTTCTAGGAATGCTCTTCTTCTTCTTTTTTAATGGCTATCTCCTGATCTTAACATTCTTACTGCTGGTTGGGCAATGTACGTAGTAGGTTCAGTGATATTTACAACCGACTTCAAAAAGGAGGAGTTCTCAATTCGACAGTTGGTTTTTATTAACGACTTCTTAAGAGAAAGTATATGGTGGGGGGAAGATGTAGGGTAGAAGTGTCAACACAACAACATAATTAAAGATAATGGGACGAGTCTACCCAAACCGAAATACAAGCTAAGTGGTCTACCCGTCTACGTGACAAATAAGTTTGAGGTCCTCTGGTAAGTACAGTAAATTGTCCAACTTTTGCTAGTGTATTTTTTGTATCATTAGATAGCAAACAAGCTGACGATTGTAAGAAACTTCAGGTAGGTAGGTATATTGTTAAGGTTTTATTGGTATATTTTTTTATACTTTATAGATATGGACAACGACACCTTCATATTAGCAATGCTGTGCAAAAACAAATTCTGATTACCAAGCTTGGTTTATTATTCGTGTTTATTCAACCGCGCATTTATTTTCGGATTACAGATACCATAATAAAATTATGTTCATTGAAATATTTGAAATGTGATTAATGTAACATTATCCATACATCATAAAAATGTTCATAAAAAAAGATTTTGCTTTTCCCTGATTTTGATTGCAAAATATTCCTTCACATATTCATAGTAAAATTCACCGAGTAGCTGATATTTATTATAAACTCAAAGTGTTGTCCATATCGATAAAATATAATTAAATGCATCGATAATTCAGTCATAGTGGTTTACATTACACAGCTCACTATAAATTAATTATTTTGTATCGTAAATATTAAACACAAATTTACACGCCTGATAAATGTGCGTATTAGCTTTCAGATATCTTGTTGGTAGAACACCGCAGTTATACTTAATATCGGCTTTCCTGATAACTTAATAGTTTAGTTATAACAACCTCGAAAGCAATTTAGCAGAATGAAAAGTTAGTTCATGCTTCACTTGACTCAACTTGTTACTCTGATACTCACAATTATCTAGCAGTTTGTTATTTTGTACTAAAATCTGTCACGTCAAAAAGCTTAAACGACTTTTTGTAAATATGTAACTCAATGAAATATTTTTAGATAGGTGTTTTTAGTTGCTATAATCTACTGCATACTTTGACGTAAAGATATGGTTTTTCATCATAAGTATTTATCTGAAAGTTGTAGGACTTAGTACCAGTAAGAGTAATAATGATTTCTTCTTTAAAAACAGTTGAAAAAGTATCGCTTTAAACCCTACGGATAAAAAAATGTCTTTAGGGACAAAAAGTGCTTTGAACTAGGAACGTGGATATTGTAAACGTTGCAATCACTTAAGAGATCGATCACGAACATTGTGTGATGGTGTACGCTGAATAATCAAATAAACGCGACTGAAAAAAAACTGTAACCACGCAATTCGGAATTTTGTCCTGACACTGTATATAAACAAAATATTTTCGAAGTAATAATCTTGCTTATTTTCAGAATTTTCACGTTAAGAGACGTTGTGACGTATACTTTAAATTCCTTAATAGACTTTTTCACTGCAGTCTGAATTCACAATATTTGCCTATTAAATAGTTCTAAGTTCCCGTAATAAACTATCTCCTATGTCTTGTTTATTTACCTCACACACTTGTTACATAACCAAACATAAAATTAAAAATAATACAGCAACAAAATACAACATGACGTAAACTGATACATTGCCAAAAGACCAAAATAGTTTCAAAACCGTCATAGAATCACTTGTCTCATTAAGGATTTGTCACACTGGATGCGTTCTGCGGCCTGCGGTCAGGTCAAAGTGAACGCAGACCGTGCGAGCACAACCAAAGAACGCGTGTTGGGCCGACGGGGCGGCGACCGACAGCGTTGTTCATACATGATGCGGGCTGCGTTCACTTTGGCCTGACCGCAGGCCGCAGAACGCATCCAGTGTGACAAATTCTTTACTACACAAAAACCAACCAACCTGTGATAAATGACAGTACGCTTAAAACAATGGGATCGTTTTCACTTGGTCTTAAAGTTAGCTAATTGAACATTCAAGTGACAGTTAGCACGCAACGGTACAGAAAGTACTCTTTTCCTGGAATATACAATGATAAGTGCTGTTTATTTGTTTCCCTTGTATTTGTTTGTATGTGAGTTTAGTTCGTAATCTGATTAAATAATTTAAACTTCTGCCCCCGACTTTGTCGTGGATTTCAAGTAGGTATGTCGCTGTCTACAATATGGGTTGCTTTTTTGAATTTACTCCTTATAACATCAGCAATTTGCCAGTGAATTTCTCGTCAAAAACGGCCCTACTGTGTCTTATTTTTTGAGGAACATTTGCTAAAAGCATTTTGTATTCTATCTTCTAAAATTTTATGAAATTATTTAGGTCTAAGCACCTCCCTGCCTGAACACGTAGGCTTGGATATCTACCAGCGTGCACGTGACAAGTTAATGCAACAGAAATCATGTTATGAAAGTTTGTTTGATATGTTATTATTATTTCAAAATTAGACACAATAATCCAGTTGATTTATCAACACTATTTTATTATAAACATATTTGTATGTTAAAAGTGAACCTGAAACTACGCACGTATGCTTACGATATGTTTAGGCCAATTTTCAATAAATATTCTAATACCAATCTCATATTTATTTATTTAATATATTATCGTAAATATCTCTAATTTACAAACCCATTTTTTGTCATTAATGGTTAAAATGTCAATGCGACCAGATTCGGAATGTCTTTAGTTACCGATATTAGCCTTTAGATTCTTATTTACTCTTTCACTTTCATGATTTATACATTATATACATCATAGATATACGTGTTCGATATTCCCCCCATTCGTAATTAAACGTATACACAGGGTATCCTACGTATTCTTATTTAAACAATCCTCAACAATACCTCCCCATATAACTCGGCATCGAACTAGTTGCTACGTCCCCAAGTATCGTGATGCTGAATAAATAATAACGTGATATTGTCCCATCGCCATAACCATTAATGATTAGTTTTCATTATTATTGTTCGACCTTTAACTATACCACCTGCTCGATACCGTTGGATTAATTGGTATTAATCTTCTATACTGTTTGTTTAGGTTTTAATGTCAATCTCGATAGGTATACCTAGAAATAAAATCGTATAAAAGACATTTTAAATTGTTACATTTAGGTAATTTATTAACATCGATTTAGGCAACAATTTGTATTTTTTTTTTATTAATTTTTAGTTTATTTACATAGCTTTACGATTGTTTCTTAAAAGCATAAATATAAATGAATCGTTAGATGTTTTGCTAAGTGCAAAACTCGAGAACGACTGAACTAAGCCGTTGTTATTGACTTTTTAATTACAGGGCATAGTCTGTCTGAGTTTACTACTGGTTACGTGAAAAAAAACCAAAGCTGTTTCATATACATAGTCATAATTTATTGGTGTAACGTCTTAGATATTGAAATAGTAAAGACAATTCCAAACTCACTCTCTTAGTATGGACTAGTACGGCAGGAAACCCTTCCCAACGAAATCTCCTTAAAGTAAAGTATAATTAGAATACAAAAATATTTCCTCCACACAATAAGGAACAACGGATCAAGTATAAGTAACATTTTAACGATGTACAAATGAAATGTGAACGGAACGGGAATAGAAAAAGTGGATAATATAGTGAGCCGATAAAGTTGGGTGTTCATAAATAATGAAGAGAGCAGAGAGCTTAGTTTATTTTTTTTAGTCGCGTCCAAACGGCGTCGACTAAAAATATCCGGTCTTTAGTCGACTCGTTCCTGGAATAAAATTAGTTAACAGCGCCAACCCTGTTTAGGGAAAGACTTCCTTTAACGTGAGCGCCAACAAATTAAATCCCGTTAACACTTCTGCGCTAATTTAATCTAATTCTGTCTTAGTTGTGTTCTATTAAGTTTGCGTTTTAACTGAAACTGATGACTAAGTTATATATAAACGTATTTTCAAGTCTACTATGTAAAATTTACTTTCTGCGTTTACCAAAGTAGTTATGTTTTCATCAACAACAACGAAAGGGTGCCAAACGCAAACAAAAGAGCCATTAAAGCCGTTGAATAAGCGATCAGAAATTAATTTACAGCTGCTGCTGCTGTAACTTTAATAGTAAATCTCTCCGCAAATAAATTACGTAAATATTACCGAAATTTAAAATGTAGAAATGTGACATAACCAGGCAAAAAGACAATTTAATTGAAATATTATTTGTGAATCTTTGAACGCAGTTTTACTGTTGAGCTGTTGTGGTTGACGGTAATCTCAATATTATGCATATAATCTAAATGTTACGATTTCCTTGCATTCTTTGGTGTTATTTTGTCATATCCTTGCACAGACGCGCCAGGGCCAAGATACTACAACCTGTCATTTCTTTTATACATTTTCAATTGTATGACAAAATTATTAGATTCCTGATTGATTGGGAAAAAATTTCAGCTTTTAAATACAAAGAATAATTAAACAATAACGCCACCTCTATACAGCAGACTTTTTAATAAAAACAGATCTCAATAGTTTTACTAATCAGCCTTAATGTTTTTTCCCTAAAATAACAGTACCTATTACAACACAAACAAAAGTTTAGTTAAGTACTTTAATTTGTACTGTAATTAAGAAAAGCAAATTGTTAAGAGCAGCGTAGCGTTAGACAATGGGTTGTATTATGGTTGTATTTGAGCGGCCATTGGCGCTATCGTCGCCTACCCATTATGAACGGTTAACGTTGCGATGCAATAAAGTCAATGAAGCGTGATGACAGATAAGAGTTACGACGGACTTAGTTATGCCTTATTCGGGAGTATTCTCGATATAGAATATAACTCTGTTTTTGAGTAGTTGTATAGGTGTTATTTTAGGGGTAAGTTATTTTATCTTAAGACATTGTCTTGAAGAATGTTTGTATTTTGCCGATATGATACCCATACCGTTTGTGAATTAACGATTATTTGAAAAAAAAAACATTGTATAAATTCTTTCATTTTTTTTATTTCAGCGTTAGAACACGCGAGACCGAGTCAAACTGCTCGTGCCTGAACAAAATGTTTCCAGGAAAGTCCTAATGAATTCGTATTTCTAAAAGGCAACTTATTGACTGTAATGTATATCTCCCTTGAGTTTACCTAGGCATTACTATAAATAGTTATTCCAGTAAATAATGTTTGTACTTATTTGTAATTAAAATACTTTGCCGTTGCTCGGCATTGCTATTTCAAAGTGGCAATGCTGCCATTCCGTCACCATTTTGGGCACTCTACCAGTTCAATTATTAGATGTTATATAAACTTGTAATTTTTTTTTATTTAATCAACGATGGTGACTTAACATTTACTATGTAATATTTGTACATATATTATCATTAAAATAGCAACAATAAGCTTTGCACGTGCATCTCCATTCAGTGCATTTGAATGCCAGTAACGTAATTGCATAGAAGGCAAACATTCCGCGCATTTTCAAACAGGCACAGTTGCTTCGATGAATCTGAGCTCGCCATAAAAAAATTAAAACGTACAATTCCACCTGGAGCAGGCACTTAATGAAAAAGAAAAAACCGTTTAGGAATGTCTGATTAAAATACGTAGCCACTCCGTCAGGTCGTGGCACTAGATTAGTTTCGGGTGCTTTTTATTTTTCCGCTTCATGTTCGTACACTAATCGATGTCGCCGAGTTTTTTCTACAATAGGCATCAGGTGGTGTTATTACACAACTTGAATCGTTCTTCACGACCATTACAATCACTTGAGAACTTTCAAGTTTCATCAGCTTAATTTCGTTTATGTTATTTATCACCGCCATAACCATCGCACTCGTAAACAACTAGTTAATTAATTAAATCAATTTAAGTTCCGACAGTTCCACAGAAATTCCTTAATATTACTCTTAAGACGAAACCATTTCAGATTCCCGAGATACTTAGCTCAATGGTGTCGTATAAAGGCGAAATAGAGCATCTCTGCATTAGAGTGCACCCCATTAAAACCACATGTGCTAGACGTCACCTCATGTCTCGGGGCCAACGTTTCTCAATATTGTTTAACTTACGTTTTAATTCACTCCATTGAAACAGAGAGTGATACAGAAGTTCTGCTATTAATATTCAGTGTTGGGTCAATTTGGTGCGCGCTTATAATTCATTTATGAGTGTGATCGCAAACACGATTTGCTTTTTTTAGAAAATTAATTTTGATTTAATCAATGACCTAGTATTTATTGTGTTTTGTACTCGGAAAAACATGCCAAGTGTTAGTTAGACTAGCACACAAAGAATTCTGTAACAGCATTGGGCAGAAAATGTTTGATATTTGAACCATACTTTACATTACAGCATTTCTTTAATAGAACATATTTCTGAACCGCAAATAAAATGTGCACTAGTACTATTAATATTTTTGCTCATTTAAATGGGCCAAAGAAAATTGTAAACTTAATAGGGTTCAATAGATTTAGACAGACGCACAAGTGATTTGATAATGATAGTAATAAATCGAAAAAAGGTTCTTTGTTTATAATAATTTATATCATTCTATTACTAAAATATATTTCAAAGTACAAAAATCCCAGCCATCTTGATTAATAACTGACGATCGGCTGCTTATTTCATTAGGCGGGAAGAATGTAATTTTTCATTATGACTTAATGAATACCGTTAGCGACCGAATTATGTCAGCAAAGTCGGAATTAATAAATTCCTTCTCCGTTCATTTTGTTAGCGGTAAAAATATAAAATTTTTAATGACAACTTTACCGGTTAGCAAAAGTTTGACATATTGTTTTAATACAATAATAAAATAAGATCAATTTATGGACAACCCGAAAGTTTTAGTTCAAGCGGACTATGAAAGCTCAATTGTTAAATCAATATCAGTTAAACTCAAGAGAGGTGGATTCGGCTACGAATTCATGAATTTAGGACGCTTCATAGCTGTCACTCTAATTTCAATAATTGGAAAACAAACTTTTGGCTTAAACAAACACGCGATTGGAACTTTGGGAAGCGATGACGATAATTTGTTTGCGCGTCGCGGTGCGCCAAGCTCTTCGCCTTGTTTATACGAGTTCCATAATATTTATACTGTAGGATCAAGACGACGATTTACGTGAATGCTGGGTAGTTCTCTAGATGTCATTAAGATAGATGTTCCTAAAGTCGCGGTTATGAATTCATGTGTATGATTAATATACATTTCGCTTTTGAAAACATAACGTAAGTAAATACGGGTTAGGTACAATTTTTTTTTCTTTCAGATAGAAACTTAAATAATTTGTAAAAAATATTTGTTTTAACAACCATTAAAATGTCCGTCGTAATTATCACTACGTCGGCGGTTCATATAAACCCCATTATCACCCATGATTTATAACATTCCAACTTTATGTATTTTTGATTGCTCACACATGTCACAGCTACACCGCCACATACATAATCATCTTATCTGTCCTAAGCACAGCACAAAAACGCGTCTTTATTTAGAACATAAACACGAGAAAATTGCTTTCAGAAGACATCAAAGGATCTCAATAAAACTCACTTATTTGAACAGTTGCTGAGAGACACATCTGCTTCTAATAAAATACATTACCATGGAAATAAACGTTAGGTATATACCATTCGTCGTCATCTATCATTTTATATTCAGGTCGGGAATACTTATAAATTGATGGAAATTCAATTACGTACCTTGCTGTGTTTACGATTGATGAGCGCGGTAGGTATACCATTACGTTTTCTTATCATTCTTCTGAATATTAAAAAGGTGTAGTGCCAACCTGATTTCCCAGTACTTGTAAAGATAGGTAATACTCTACGTTCAACGTTTACGTTAGATTAGCGACGAGCTCTACGTAACATTTATTGTGTTAGTCTTTGAATTATTTTCTTCATTTCACTGAAGACATAAATCACAGTGCTTAACTTACACTAATAAAATTACAGCATTTAATTAAGAAACATAAAAGGGTAAATCAATTCCACATGATTATTACAAGTTGGTAAAATATTCAACTGCTCTGGAGCCACCCGCGTTGTCTAACTGCCGGTAAAACATTTAATAGCTACACCAGACGAGACATCAAAAACGAATGAACCACTTACAACCATAAATTCTATCTCCCATAACATTCAGGCTCTTAATAAATTAAGTCTTTCTCGAATTCCCACTGAGAGCAATAATTAAAGTACTACTCAAAAGTACCCATCTAAAAATCATAATTTCCTTACACAAGCCGACGACGCTTTTAAAATTGACCCATAAATAAAATCTAGAAAAAACGAAATAACACAAAGCAGCGAATAAGTTTGAATGGCGCTTTGCGTTCCTATTGCATAAATCTTAAAGCAGTCTCTAATTGAATATTCTCTTTGCGTAATGTCGTCTTATTTCACCCTTTAAAATAAAATAAAGGCTGAAAGCGAAACATGTAAATTTTATCGTGTCTGGGCACGGCCGCCGGGACAGGCACGGATTTTTTACCATCCAAGGTAAAGGAGAAAACTTGGCTCGTATTTTCAGCTAAAAGTTCCCCTACTGCAATGCTCGTTGAGAAATACTTTTGTGACTTACGGAGCGAGTTATAAAAGAATGGCGTATTGTGTGGAGCGGGCAGGAGCTAACAAATCATTTCAAACGCTCCGACCAAGAATTTGGGGCGGTCAGTGTGAAAGTTACTAGAGCGTATAGGCTGCGGGAAAAAGCCGCTAGGTGTAAAGTGTTAACATTTCCCGACAGTATTGCACAAACTTTGAATTTCAACGCCGGATATAGAACAATGTTAAAAATTCATTAAACATTTTATTTGTTTTTTTTTTTAACTTTTATGCAATATTTGCATGGAGATTTAGGTTAGTAAGCTAAATTTGGTAAAGCAAAAAAAGCATTAAAATTTCTTAAAGTGTTATATTATTATAATAGTTATATTTACTACTGTCTATCGTTTATAGGACTTGTTAATCACTAGCATTTAGCATTGTCAGGCACATTTTCTTAACACGATGTCTAATCAAATGTAATGAAACATATTATAGGTTATTAAAACACCATTATTTTACCCACACTATTGTTTAAATTGACAATAGCCATTAACATTCTTATAAAGACTTAGATCAGAAACAAACATGGATTTTCCTTTCCGCAGACTCTTCTATCACAAAGTCGCGTTCCCATCGGAACTCATTCCGTCACGACACGATTTTGTTTTGAGCCAGTTATTCGGTTTGGTCACGTTTTATTCGTCTTATAATTCGACGGGATAATAAAGTTACATTACACGCTTTTTATTCACAAACAACAGAATAAGTTGGGTCTCACATAATTCTCAATCTTTTCTGTCTGAGAGCGACATAAATTAACCTTAGTACCTACTCTTTCTGTCACTTTTCCACAACTGTCAAACGCCAAATGCAAGATAGAGATGGAACATAGCCTAGCTAAAGTACGGGCTAAGTAACCTAAGACAAACTCAGAGAGACACAATGCTCTTCTGGTTCTTTAAGTGTGTGTTACGTGAATGTATGATAATGATGTTTAAGTGTTTATAAACGACACCACAATGCAGCAGAAATTTCTTGTGTGCCACAACTTTTGACAAAAGAAATATCTGAGATAATCATACCGTTTCATTCCTTTAAACGACTACATAAACACCAATGCGCATTGATTATGGTAAAATTGTAAGGTATATTATAAAGAATTTCTTTACTTAGCGACTACAGCCAAAATAAATAAACATTGCTTAGCAAAGCAATATCACCATCTCATAATAAAGACAATAGCAAGATAGAGACAAATTAGACAACAAATAAATAAACCTAAGAAAGTGTTAAGTAAAGTATATGACTTGACCACCAACCCTGCAATAGCACCTGTTTTGGCTAAACATTGTTTCTGTCACTGTCACACTAATGTCAAACTACTATGGGAAGATAGAGAGGAAAACATAGTTAAGCCTAATGCTAAGTAAGGTTTACGTCGGTCTGACTCAGCATTGTTAGTTAACGATCAATACGTTGTGCACGACATAATCAGCTTGTCATTGATATCACTGACTCCGAATGCCAATTAATGATCTAATTAAACAAAACGCTGCTGTGGGTCATGGTGCGATGTTGTACAGCCTATATTACGGCTTACTTAATAAGTTGGGTCTCACATAACTTCTCAATATTTTCTCTGAGAGCGACATAAATTAACCTTAGTACCTTTTTCTACGCAACGACCAAGCGACAGCCGGCTGTCGCTTGGTCGTTGAAAAGTTAATTATTTATTGTTATACAATACTCGAAATAAAAACTCTAATAGAGATTCGATAAAATGTACATTCTATCTACATTTGACTAACGAAATAAATTAATAAAATAAAAATAAAACTTATAAGCTTTTAACAAAACCACGACCAAAATTGACACTGACATAGTATCATGGTATATATCATCTAGCTGTCTAACTACAAATAATATAACGTTTTCCTTTAGCATGGATTAACGTAAGCACCATTCACCTTAACATTCGCTGAATAATTTAAAGTTTAGACATATTACATCAAAGAACTGGAACCCAACCTAGTTTTCACTGAATCCTCCACTTAAATTTCATGACACGTAAAGTACCTTTGTTAAATACGTAATCCTTGCTGAGAAACCGTATAAACGGAACTCAGTACAAAGAGTTTATTCCACATTAGTGAACGTACTCCGTAATATGTTAGGATTCAAGTACCAGAGAATTTCTACAAATAATACGAAGCAGGATCCGACTGCCAAACAAAAGAGTAACCGACCGAGTATAGAGTATTGTGAACACTGCAATGCCATTTTCCAGCACACCAAAAAAAACACAATCAAAATCAGCCGTATTGAAAGCAAGATAAAGTTCAAATTCTTTCAGCATCTGAGCATCTGGTGATCTGAGTCGCTCACTTCGTGGGTAGTGGTTTGCCTTTCACTCCGCTATTTTATTGTTATACGGTCTTAGGTATAGACATTAAAGTATGAACCTGAGTTGCTGGGATCGTCGGATTAGTGCAGTTGTGGTACTGTTAGCTCAACGTGGAAATAGGTCAAAGTTTCAACTTTGTTAATATCCGCCGTGCACCGTGCAAAATCTGTCGATTTCGGCTGACCTCACTTTCGATGTAAAGACCGTTAGATACACTAAAACGAGACAGTTCTATTTGCTTTGTGGTACATCGCCTTTAGAGGTTTGTATTAAGCTTGATCCGGTAATTACTTAGCTTTGAATACATCATCATAAAATCTGTAATAAAACTACTTGGCATCTTAACTTATTTAGCATAAGTTATATTGAAGCACCTCTGAACAAAGGCGTAAACTCATGATTTATGCGATGTGCAATGCATGATCAATAAAACTATAAAGTTTAAATAACTACAGCCATTTAAATTCTAATATTGATTGCTATAGAGAGCCCGATTTCTATTACGGATTTACAACTCAATCATGAGCTCAATATCGAAATATGTTATACTTTTTATTGCAATAAAACCGAGAGCTATACCGGTCAAATATTTTCAGTTGAACATAAATTTGACGTCATTGACTGTAAAAATTAAAACGTTTAATATTCTATAATTTTTGTTCTAGCTCACATTTTAGCACCACTCATTAATTACCTGTAGTGTGCCTGTCGGTACATATTTAGCACGCACATAAACAGATCTAAATGTGTTTGTTCGAACAAACATAGATAGACCTGTTTTCCGAACTCCTTGTAAACAGACGCGCTGGTATTTCAGTTCTGTATATTATGAACAGATTAGTTAGGTAAACAATTGCGTCAAATACCACACCGACCACTATAATTAATGTTGTATTGCTTAGGATCTACTAGACCTGATATCTATTCAAAGTTCTAGATAAGGAATTCTATAAGGGAGGGATATCGACAAAGGCGCGAATGTGCGATGTCAATTATAAAACTATGGCAAAAATTGTAAACTAAAATATTTAAAGTTTATTTAAAAATTAGCAGAGGTAAAAGCATATTCAAAAATTACTATAATATAAAAAATATATGTTTGACTAATAAAATTATCTAAAAACAAATTATAACCCGCAAATTATAAAAAGAATTAAATTTGTGCGAAGGTACGCTGTACCTCCATCATCGTTACAAAAGGATTAAGGAAAAAACAGTTTTAATTTATAGATAAAGCCTCGTTAAAAGTTATGCCAAAAAAATACACTTCACTAATTAAAATTGGTTCAAACATCTGAGCTACAATCTATAAATATATCAGGTATACCCTTGCTTAGAGAAATATTGAAAAATTGAACACGGTAAAAGGTATAAAATAGGAGTTGCGGTAATATTATGAAAGTTTTGCTTAACAGCATGTAAACGCCACACGCGAACAAAGCAAAAAACTTTTACGTAGGAAATAATGCAAAACTACTATAAAAAAAAACTTTTAAACATTGAATATATCGTAATATTAATTTATGACTGGCGTTTATGAAGACGACTCTATTCGTGCTTCTTTTTAGGTCGTCCAAATAATTTAAACGTCGTAAAATGGTCATGTCAACATGAAGATTCTTGCACACTTGTTTTACGACCAATCATATGTTTTGTGTGAATGTTAAACAAACTTTCCTGTGAAAGAGAAAAAAATAAACACTGTTGGAATGGTAAACTGATACATCATGTATCAAAATAGCAATCAATGTTTTTACGGGCTTATTTGAAGACTAGGTTTACTTGGGACTCCGTCCACGAAAAGGTTGGTTAATCGCCACGCTGTCTAAGTCGTGGGTTAAAAAGCAGTATATTATGTCCTTCTACAAAAATCACCAATCCATAAAATTTATCAATATCGGTCCAGTGGTTCAGCCGTGAAAGCGTCACGGATAAACAAATATTTCACACGTTTGGATTCTTGATTTAAAAAAAAATGATTTTGATTTAAAAGAATATCTTCAAATTCCGAAGCTACTCGAGATTAAGGTAGAATTGGTTAGTAATCAGAGACACAATGCAAATAAACCGCCTGACAACGTAGTAAAAGGAACGATTGTGCGGTTGCCTCGCCGTTACGGTTGGCTAACTGCATCCAAACAACATTACCTATTCAGTTGGCATACTCCTCGAAAGCAGACCATCCTATATATTCTCATCCCAAATATGTACTTACTTACTCATGTACATAGGTTACAAAGTAAATCGATGAAGTTTAACTGCGACAATGTTCCAGAGGAACAAAAAACGCATAGTTCTAAAACAACGCTGATTTAATACATAATTTATTTAATAAAGCAACCAACTCCGTGTTGACCCAGATCAAATAAAGCAATCACGGTTTTTCCTTTGTAGCGTACGTGTATGTACGTTTATAGATCAAGGAGACAGATTAAACCGCCAAGCTCCAAACTTCGCTTGAAAAGATGCCGGTGAAAAATACGTGCGTAATTTTATAGGCAATACCGCGTACTTAAAACCGCAATAATAAATATCTGTGAAACGATCAAACAAAAAAATTGTCGGTTTCTCAACATGTACCCAACACTCAGATTTCAATCATCAACATAGCGGGTAATTTGATGCAGCAGCTACAATGAAGGTCGCATCCGATGTTATTTAAACAGCTGGCGATTCTGAAACCATGATCCCATGTTTACATAAATCCAAATATTCAAAGAATTGTAAACTAACGGATTCAGAGTAATCATCACAATATATGCAAGACGATAACGTATTGAACATCAAACAAAATAAAACTTGAAATCCGATCAACGTAATACTGTGATGAGAAAAAAGATATGTTTACTGTTTCGTGTTAAATCTTTTTCTTGTAACTTTTCTTTATCGAACACAGGGTTGAGTGAAATTTTAGGGGTATAAAACGTGTGGCGTGCAAGCTTAGCGCGGTAGGCGTAGCGTTTACAAGTCGACGGGGTAAATTGGATCCCCCGGGATTTACTGACGCCTCCACGCAAACGTTCCGCTCAGCCTTCGACGCTTACGTTGGCGCGTCAAATATTCAACGTCTTTGTCGATGTTATTTATAAGACGCTTCTTGGATAGATAAGAATATTCAGCATTTTACACGAAGCTGGGACTTTCAAATTGTAGTATTAACGAGTACACGTACCGTGAACACAACTGGGTAACAGCGTGCCTCTAATAACGTGGGTACGGGATTAGACCGCACGTAGATGTTTAGACTACACTGGTGTACAAAGCTCAGCATTGCTAATTGTTCATTCTCTTGTTTGGCCACAAACCCCTGAGGATGAAGGTAGATGTGGGTACTTAGGTAATGTACACATCCTGCGCTGCCTTCATAATTATTAATAATTTTATAATACCTCGTATACGACCTAGTGCGTATCTACAAGGTATCGTATCTAGTCAGCAAACATCCTCACCGTCACAAAACACAAATACTCTATGATTTGAAGGCAGCACATTGTAAGAGCGCAGGTACACGGACCAGTAATTGGGCCCGCCTCCCGCAGGGTACCCATTTCAAATCCTTAACGTGGGTCCGGATTACTTTAATGACGCATATGTTGGAAGCTTTTTGTGCCTCCTTAGAAACTGATTGTTGATAATAGAGTGAAAAAAGTTTGAACGGTTTGAAAATTGACAAATTAAGTTGCGTTTTGGTTCGCAATCTTGATTAACGGATAGCTTCCAAGAAGCTGAAATTCTAAGAAAACAGCGAGCTAACAACATACTGTTACATGTTGGTATCAGGACACATGCGCGAAAGACATTTGCGCGAAAGACACTTGCGCGCGGCCATTTGGGCGAATGGACACATGCGCGAATGGACGTTTGCGCCCATAGACATTTCCGCGAATGGACACTTGCGCGACTAGACGTTTCCGCGCCAAACCACTTGCGCGAAGCCCTTTGCGCGACGGACACTTGCGCGCCAGACAGTTCCGCGACAGACGTTTGCGCCCAACCACTTCCGCGACTAGACACTTGCGCGAACTTTTTATTCAAAGGACATTGGGCAAATTTAAAAATATTATGTAAGGGGTACCAATATTTTTTTATTTACTTTTGGTTTTCATGGCGTCCACATATCTACCGACGGTGGTAAGTCGTCTTCAAAAGCAAGATGGCGGCCATAATATTTTTCACAAAATACGTCATGGGTGTCGATTTCATGGTTTTTTGGGGTGCTAAGGTCAAAAATGGGGTCAATTTGACAATCCAAGATGGCGGTCGTGACCTTACTCACAATATGCGTCATATCGTTTTCATGGTTTTTTGGGGTGCTAAGGTCAATAATGAGGTCGATTTGAGAATCCAAGATGGCGGTTGTGACCTTTCTCATAATATGCGTCATGGGTGTCGTTTTCATGGTTTTTTGGTGTGATAAGGTCAATAATGAGGTCGATTTGAGAATCCAAGATGGCGGTCGTGACCTTTCTCATAATATGCGTCATGGGTGTCGTTTTCATGGTTTTTTGGGGTGCTAAGGTCAAAAATGAGGTCAATTTGACAATCCAAGATGGCGGTGGTGACCTTTCTCACAATATGCGTCATGGGTGTCGTTTTCATGGTTTTTTGGGGCGCTAAGGTAAAAAATGAGGTCAATTTGACAATCCAAGATGGCGGTTGTGACCTTTCTCATAATATGCGTCATGGGTGTCGTTTTCATGGTTTTTTGGGGTGCTAAGGTCAATAATGAGGTCGATTTGAGAATCCAAGATGGCGGTCGTGACCTTTCTCATAATATGCGTCATGGGTGTCGTTTTCATGGTTTTTTGGGGTGCTAAGGTCAATAATGAGGTCGATTTGAGAATCCAAGATGGCGGTCGTGACCTTTCTCATAATATGCGTCATGGGTGTCGTTTTCATGGTTTTTTGGGGTGCTAAGGTCAAAAATGAGGTCAATTTGAGAATCCAAGATGGCGGCCGTGACCTTTCTCACAATATGCGTCATGGGTGTCGTTTTCATGGTTTTTTGGGGTTCTAAGGTCAAAAATGAGGTCAATTTGACAATCCAAGATGGCGGTGGTGACCTTTCTCACAATATGCGTCATGGGTGTCGTTTTCATGGATTTTTGGGGTGCTAAGGTAAAAAATGAGGTCGATTTGAGAATCCAAGATGGCGGTCGTGACCTTTCTCATAATATGCGTCATGGGTGTCGTTTTCATGGTTTTTTCATGGTCACCACCGCCATCTGGGATTGTCAAATTGACCTCATTTTTGACCTTAGCATCCCAAAAAACCATGAAAACGACACCCGTGACGCATATTGCGAGTAAGGTCACCACCACCATCTTGGATTGTCAAACTGACCTTATTTTGGACCTTAGCACCCCAAAAAACCATGAAAACGACACCCATGACGCATATTATGAGAAAGGTCACGACCGCCATCTTGGATTCTCAAATTGACCTCATTTTTGACCTTAGCACCCTAAAAAACCATGAAAACGACACCCATGACGCATATTGTGAGAAAGGTCAAGGCCGCCATCTTGGATTCTCAAAACGACCTCATTATTGACCTTATCACACCAAAAAACCATGAAAACGACACCCATGACGCATATTGTGAGAAAGTTTAACACCGCCATCTTGGATTGTCAAATCGACCCCATTTTTGACCTTAGCACCCCAAAAAACCTTGAAAACGACACCCATGACGCATATTGTGAGTAAGGTCACCACCGCCATCTTGGATTCTCAAATTGACCTCATTTTTGACCTTAGCACCCTAAAAAACCATGAAAACGACACCCATGACGCATATTGTGAGATAGGTCACCACCGCCATCTTGGATTGTCAAATCGACCCCATTTTTGACCCTAGCATCCCAAAAAACCATGAAAACGACACCCATGACGCATATTATGAACAAGGTCACGATCGCCATCTTGGATTGTCAAATCGACCCCATTTTTGACCTTAGCACTCCAAAAAACCATGAAAACGACACCCATGACGCATATTATGAGAAAGGTCACGACCGCCATCTTGGATTCTCAAATCGACCTCATTATTGATCTTAGCACCCCAAAAAACCATGAAAACGACACCCATGACGCATATTATGAGAAAGGTCACGACCGCCATCTTGGATTGTCAAATTGACCCCATTTTTGACCTTAGCACCCCAAAAAACCATGAAAACGACACCCATGACGCATATTATGATAAAGGTCACGGCCGCCATCTTGGATTCTCAAAGCGACCTCATTATTGACCTTGGCACCCCAAAAAACCATGAAATCGACACCCATGACGTATTTTGTGAAAAATATTATGGCCGCCATCTTGCTTTTGAAGACGACTTACCACCCTCGGTAGATATGTGGACGCCATGTAAACCAAAAGTAAATAAAAAAATATTGGTACCCCTTACATAATATTTTTAAATTTGCCCAATGTCCTTTTAATAAAAAGTTCGCGCAAGTGTCTAGTCGCGGAAGTGTTTGGGCGCAAACGTCTGTCGCGGAACTGTCTGGCGCGCAAGTGTCCGTCGCGCAAAGGGCTTCGCGCAAGTGGTTTGGCGCGGAAACGTCTAGTCGCGCAAGTGTCCATTCGCGGAAATGTCTATGGGCGCAAACGTCCATTCGCGCATGTGTCCATTCGCCCAAACGGCCGCGCGCAAGTGTCTTTCGCGCAAATGTCTTTCGCGCAAGTGTACCAGATCCTTACATGTTATATGATATTATTATTCTGATATATATAGATATTCCGAAATTGCTCGATTTCGAACATAAAAATTCGTAATAGTCACACACACGTCATATGGTAGCATAATAATACTTTCCAGAAACTATAAGTCTTAGTTAGACACGATAAAATCACAGATGTTCCCAGTGTTCAAGTGAGGAAGTGTGTCGATAGTAATATTGCAAGCGTTCACTAGAGCTTGCATTTCCATACGATTTGCGTTCTGACGTCACCTTAACCGTCGGCACTAAGCAGATTGCTGACGGTACACATTCGAAGGAGACATCTGAGATGCGACTATATTTTATCATTTATTATTTATTTGCTTGAAAGTGGGATATACAGGCTGACTTTTACATGTTTTAAGGATTTTCAAACTATAGGTGTCATAGACAACTAATCCTGAATGTAAAAAATCATCACACAAAAACGGAAAAAGAATATCTGGGTTCTCCATAGTCTCTTGTGAATACTCTGAGAGGTTTAGAAACGTTACATCTGACCCTGGAGAGAGATAGCCACCGTAAGTACAAAAGTAAAATCCCAAGGAAGAGAGAAAATTACTTATGAATACGAACAACTTTTGTTTTACGACCCATTTTGAAGTATGAAATAAAAAACCACTAACCTACCTAGTCGTTATTCACACACTCGATTAGGGTTTTGATCTTCATTTTTGTCACCTTTTGTGTGTAACTTCTTTGTATGAAATAAAATAGTAATTTTCATATTTCAAAGTAGGTTCGATAGTAAAAGTAGTTCATATTCATGAGTATTTTCGTCTCGTGAAAGATGTGTGGTGAATTAAAAATCAACCTGTACTTATGCCGATAGTGACGTCGTTTGTAAGTCACATCTCACCGTAAATGCTTTCTTTTTGTTATGATCTGCCATTGCCAACCATTATGTCTTGCGTAAGGATGCGCTTTGTTTCGCTAAGTTTATTATTAGATACCTTAATACATTTTTCCTACCATACCCATTGTTACACTACGATAACTATCTCACTTTTATATTCGCTTATGTATTCGTGTTCTACATACGAGATAAGATCATCCTATTAGCGTCTTCAATTACTCTCGTTCATCATTTAGTGACTGACAGGTTCGTGCTTTTTGAGACAGACAGAGGTCAAATGGCAAAGTACAGTCTCAACCAACGTTGCTTAATCTGACGCTCTACGAACAAAACTCCTCTAATTATATTGCGCAAGAGTTGAAGCAAGTTGTAGTAAATAAACCTCTGCCTAACATGCAAATGTGGTAATGCTGCAGAAACGTCTAAAAATGCATTTATTTCTTAGTTTCCTTGCACATCAAGCTACCCCGAAACTGTTAATGATCCCAATCAACCTTGAACGTAATGCTTTAGACATAAAGTTGAATTTCTAAACTGATTGTAGTAGCTTGATTGGATGTCGTCGTGATGTGATGTCGTCTGTACTTATATACTAAACCCAAGTTGTTAACAGGAATTATCGTAAATAGATGAGAGACAAAGACTGTAAAAATATGTCACTGGGAAAAGAATTTCATCTTTTTTAGGGATCCGTAGTCAACTAGGAACCCTTATAGTTTCGCCATGTCTGTCTGTCTGTCCGTCCGTCCTCGCTTAATCTCTGTGACTATTAGCACTAGAAAGCTGAAATTTGGTACCAATATGTATATCAATCACGCCGACAAAGTGGTAAAACAAAAATTCGAAAAAAATGTTTTATTAGGGTAGCCCCCCTATACGTAAAGAGGAAAGTGATTTTTTTTTTTTAATTTTAACCCTGTCGTATGATATATTGTTAGATAGGTATTTAAAAATGAATAGTGGTTTTCTAAAATAATTTTTTGATAATGTCAATAATTTCGGAAATAATCGCTCCAAAAGGAAAAATCAGAGCGTCCCCCCCCCCCCCTCTAACTTTTGACCCGTGGGTTTAAAAAATATGAAAAAAATCTGGAAAGTAGAACTTTATAAGGACTTTCTAGGAAAATTATTTTGAACTTGATAGAAAGAACAGATTTTGTAAAAAAAAGACAAAAAGATTGTACAAAATAATTTCTACGTACTTAGTATGTCAACGTAACAAATAGCCTTTTTTTAAACTTATAAGTGGGAACACTTATTGTGACGGACGGGAAACTACGGAACCCTACATTGAGCGTGGCCCGACACGCTCTTGGCCGGTTTTTTTTAAGTATAATAAAACGAATTGTGTTATTACTCTTTGTTAGAGAACTGTTACTTGTGCTGTTTGATTACGTGCAAATGTTGAGAGGAGCTTAATGTACCTAATTATGAGGCTAAAGTGGTGATAAGTTTAGTGCTCAATATTAGGGCATACCCGACAATAGCTCTTAACTTATACATATTATTATAAAAATATTCAATTCTGTTTATAACTAAGCTCATGTTAAAGGCAGGGCACGCCAACTAGTGCAAAGCTTTTAGTAAGGGTATTTTGCTAGACGTAGTAGCCTAGATAAGGTAGATTGTACAAGGTTCGTGCTGTTATATCTTATTTTATAGGTATACTAGCAATCTATGCAAATAAAATTATACATTACTTTACTTAGATATGTTAAAGTTAGTCTTTGAGAAATAAATGTCTTAAACCGTAGAAATGTGTGTTCCAAGAAAGATTCTTCCAAATCTCATTGCGCTGAGGTCGACCCCGTTACCACGAAAGCCGTGTGACTTTATGGATAACTCAGAAGCAATACCTTCAAGCAATTTACTTCGACTATTTGATAGTGAACATTACAAACATAAAGTTGAAAATCGCATGGTGGATAATAACATAATCAACATAATTTCCTTTATTACTTGCTTTTGCCCACGTGTACGTCTGCGTGAATGTCAGTTACCGCGGATACAGATGAACTTGAAGATTGAAAAGCAAGCATAGTCCGTAGATAATTTAATCAAAATCGGTTTAGTAACCACTAACCGTAAAGGCATAGCCGGCAGTCATAGTTACTCTAGCATTTTAATAACTACATGTATTTGTAGCAAATACATGGAAGTGGATTTATTCATTCTGTTGATATAATGAACAAGATAAACTAAACCAAAATCGCTGAAGCATTTCGGTAGAACTCCATATAACCCTTTGCCTTTCTCAAACAGAGGGGACTCAAAGATTCCAGGAAAACGGTCATATAATATATCTGGATTGCAATAACAGTGTGATCACCAAATCCAATGCCAAGATTGTTTGCGTAGTGGTCCATTGAAGAGGCAACTTACAGTCCTATCTGATGACTAGTTTATTTGCAATATCAAAGCATTGATACGGGCCCCAATATCGACCACATCTAATATCTATTGTGTAAAGAGCTGTTGATAGCTTACTTACACGACATTGTATCTTCAAAAACGGCAAACTAACGCACACATACAATTGGGTTGTTTACACCCTTAGCCAATAAATGTTAGATACAATTTCTATAAAACCTCTTTTAATTTCAGCCCAATAAATTCGGTTCATTTTTAATTTGCTACAAAATTTGATTTTTGGTTGCTTTGAAATCAATAAATAGATTGTCAACTGAGTTGTTATTTTAGTGACGTCATAAGTTGCCATTGCCAAACAAAATCTATTGGAGAATTGCGTTTTGACAGCTCATAAAAAGTACGTCAATTGATAATGGAGTAAACTACCGTATTAGACGTCAAAGTAGGATGGCATAATAAAATTTAAGTATAGTGCTCTATAAGTATAGTAATGTACATATAGCCAAAAAGAGACAAATATAATTTGCGACAGTTATAATTTGGTGAAATTACTACATTTTAAAGTGCCACATGCTGGCTGCCTATAACCTATCTACACCTTTTATACCTATTTCAAAGAAGCTTGGTATAATATTTTATACCTATATTAGTTTTCGTTAGCCCCGATGAATCCATAACATAACGGTTATTTCCAACTTGACCTTAATAAATAACTAACTTAATAAATGGACAAAGTTCCGAGTCCAGATTATTGAATGTTATAGAATTGTATAGCGAAACTTTAATACTCACTGTAATTAATGTTAGTTTGTATTTTGTATATGAATTATTTCGGGCAATAGGCACGTATGGTAAATAAATTAAATGTTGTTTACCAATAGGAACATTTTTCTTTTGATAAAGTTCGTTTTGTGTAACAAACTTCATTTAAAACAGGAGTGTTAAAAAAAATATGATTAATGCTCGTATACGATTAAACTAGCATGTTTTTTTCTCACAGTCTTTACTAATTGTCCATTCGCTTTTGCTATAACAAGTTTTCACACCGCACAAACAAACCATTATTTTTAGACATATTCGATTAATAAAAATGAAAATAAAACGTATCCTGAATCTTACCATACTATTGCATAAATTAATTTGTGTAGTAAAAAAGTTACGTAACCCTTCGTAGCACCGGGATTGACCATGCTACAAAACGGCGTAGCAAGTGCTACGCTACGGCGACCCTCACCCGCCAGTTTTATTGTCACTGTCGTATTATTATGTTTATCTTTTCATACATGCGCGCCGGGTGTTAGTGCTACATACTTGACCTTTTTGAAGGATTTGTTAGTTTAGTAACATTCACCGTAATATTTCTGAAGTATAATAAAGTATAGTTTTAAAATTTGCTCGTATTAAGTTCATATTCTCATTAAATAATACAATAGTCCAAACCGCATCCTCGGTAGTTTCCGTAGCAAAAAGTAAGTAGTGAAATAAAATCCGGCAAGAGGAATAGTGTTCTGAAGAACAACCGTCGAATTTTTCAATTTTTCAACTCAAGTGTGTTGTTTTTCGAAAAAAAGTTCTTTGGATGTTTTACTCTTTTCTGTTACTGCAGGTTTTTGACTGTCAGCATTTTAGTGAATGGACTTTTGTTATTTCTGCAATTTCGTATTGGTCAGAGATTAAATTACGGTACGTTAACAGTACGTTCGCATTTCGCGTTGCTAAGAAATATATCTAGTACAAATAAACATAACGTCATTATGCCAATACAGAATTTTCTAGATCAAAGAGTCCCACAAACAGCGCACTTCGTTAAAACGAGTTCACAAGGTCGTCATAATGGAATTTTCAATTTCAACAAAAAATTGCCTTTAGTAAATTTATTCGAGAGTGGATAAACGCTTGACCGTCCGATTTAAAAGCTCGGGAAAGCAAAGTCGAAGGCCTTTGTGCAGTAAACTAAGTCAGTGCGCCACATTACGACCTTTTACCGGCCTCCGACACGCTTGCAAAGAAAATCCATGTTAACGACAACAGCTATTGTTAACTGCTCTCCGATGAAATCTTTTATAATAATCTTTACGTACTTATTATAAAATTGTACCAATGTTATAATTATGTGTTGCAATGTCACGCTAATACTAAGGAATAGATTCTATGTAAGTTTTCTATTAATATTTCTTTCTTCATATTGTTGGAATTATATCGTTATGGGAGATGAGCATGAGCAATGAAATTGTATTATTTCATATTTATTTTCAACTAGCTCCTGCCCGCGACTTCGTCCGCGTGGAATAGTTCCCGTTCCCGCGGGATGAAATCTATTCTATGTTTTTTCTCGGGTCCCAGACTATATCTGTACCAAATTTCACAACAGTGTATATTACGTAAAAATATTATACTAACCAAAGTTATTTTGTTACTCTGCTTTGTGTAATATTGTTGTGTACTAATTTGCACGATTACATACCTGAAACAAAAAAGACCTCCTTGTAATTATTATTGTCGACATTTTAAACAACTAAAACAAGTAGGCAAGTTTTTCATTGAAGGTTTAATAAAATTGAAGACACCACATTATCAGTACAAGAATTACATGCAATAGTTATTCAATGCCTACTTTTGAATTAAAGCCACCAAAGCTCGTAAAGAATTAAGTACAAAAAAAAAATTGTGCACTTATTAATTAATTGCTTAAGGCGCTGTCCATAGCGTACACCTTGTAAAACGTCTAGATTTTCGTCGCGAAGTTAGCCGTATCTATACATACCACAAGCCAGAAAAAAATACAGTGTATAGTCTAATATATAAAGAAAAGACTTACACAAAAACAATTTGCAAAAGTGGTCTAGAACGACGAAAAAAAAATGTTCAAATAGACCCCTGAAAAAAAATTTTCGTCTCGAAGTTCTCAATTTTTTCAGCGACAACCACCATATTTTTTATATCTATAACAAAGAAAATTTAATAAACTAAAGACATATCTAAAAATTTTAATACACAGAACTGTATCTTTTTAAATATTTAATTAAAACTGCAAAATGATTTACATTTTTGCGGACATGCTATTCAAGTAAAATGAAACGCCAAAATATTTTCGACCTTATTTCTATTAATTCGATGCACTACTGTCGTACATTGTGTCAAGCTTGTGTCAGTCCACGCCCAGTCGGCAGCTAGCCGTTGCTACGAGAGGTCACGTCCGATTTTTACACATTTGGTCCATTATTATTTCGCGCTTTGTTTATTTTTTTGATTCTTTGTTTTTGATTTTAGTAATTTACTTATAGTGATTCGTGTTTCTAAGCAATGGGAAATAAAAGAAATAAAGAGTTGCAACGGATTTGTACAAGAAAACGACGTAATAAAAGTAAAAAATAAAGTATACAAGTAAGTATTCCTTTTTTTTATACCATTATGGCATTATTAGTATCAATATATTATGAAACTCATTTATCTTTTGGTAATTCGTAAAAAATAGGCAAACAAAATACATCAAAATAAAAACCAATTTTTGTCTACAGATAGACCAACTTATCTGTGAACTGAAGGAGGGCGACACTGTCAATACAGCGTTGCTAAGAGAAAGAGACAGAGTATACTCAAATGAAGTCAAATGTATGACTGAAATGTCATGTCAGCCGTAGTTCCAATTTTAGCCATTTCACAAATAAGTTGGTAAAACAGTAGCTGCGGCTATGGGGCGCTAATATGCTGCACGCTCCGCGTGCGGCGTACGAACAACGACGAGGCCTAAAATGGCGCTTCGGTAGACCGACGTACACGAAATTAGTATTATATTGTGTCTATACTTATTTTTTGTGCCCGTTTACTTTGTGATATTATTTTGTAAACTATGTTTTTGTGAACATAAATTATTTTTGCAAATCTACATTATGAAAATTAAATTAGTTCAAAAACTGTTTTATTTTATTGGTTTCATTGTTATAAAAGAATTATCTGTGCCAATGTAAAAATCGTGCTTTTTATATTTAATTACAGAGAACTCAAGAATTTTCAACTCAATAGGTCTGAAAACATCCCTATCACTTCTAACTGCAGTTAATCCAACCGCGACAAATAAAGGAACCATTGAAGAACAAAATTACGAGTATGTGTCATCAAAGTAAAATAATCAACGGGTTTTTTATTGAACTGCCCCCTTACCATGACGTTTGACACGTTGTCAGCGTTAGACACGTTGTCTACCGCCGTCTCTTTCCCACTGAAAGTAATATCAAAGTATTACCAGGCGTCCGTCACTCGCTCAAGGCCACGCGTTTTATGCCTACCGCTTCGCGTACCGTCGACGGTACAACGAACACCGGGCTGTCGCGCGCCCGGCTGTGTGCTCGCGCGTCACGGGTACAGCGCTGACTATCAAAATGCCGAAACCACGTAATTATTGTGTGATTATTGTGCCATTCCCCTGTTTCCCAATTCTCCTGTTTCCCTTTTGATTATTTATTAAAATTATTCACGCGGTTTTGAATACGACACTAAAATATAATAATCGGGAATTCAAGGGACGAAAAATATGCATCAGTCATTTTATTAAACTAAAAAATATTTGATCAACAAATAAAAAAAATATTGTTTTTCTAAAACATTCGTTTTATTACCATTATCATCATACGTATAACCCTAGCACATTTACTAGATGGCACGCACACACGTTAGTCGCGCGGCGGGCAAAAGAATCTCAACTCTTTTTGTGCGTACTTATGGTACATTTTTCCTCGCTGCAAACAGCTGGTATTATTATTATAATTTTGTAGGCTATTATAGCGTAGGTATTTTCGTTTTTGTATTGGAGTGAAGTATCTGTTACGTAGTAACTATTTATTAATCTGTGGTATTACTGCTATAAGGGCTTGTGGTAGGCCCCTGGTCATTGTGATACAACTTTTATAATAAGACCAAGTCCGAAATAGTTACATTTCGACGAGTCATCTCACGTGATGATGTCATAATAGTTTCAGCACCCCACACATCAAATAAGCATTTTTATACATGGTACATGAAGTTGCCTCTGAAGTTGGTAGTACCAGTAACTCTTTTTGTTGATACTGAAAATACCATTATTTTTGTCGTATCTCCATATAATCCATACTAATATTATAAATGGGAAAGTGTGTCTGTCTGTCTGTCTGTCTGTTTGTTTGTCTTTCTTTCACGGCAAAACGAAGCGACGGATTGACGTGATTTTTTAAGTGGAGATAGTTGAAGGGATGGAGAGTAACATAGGCTACTTTTTGTCTCTCACTAACGCGAGCGAAGCCGCGGGCAGAAGCTTGTATGCTCTAAAAGAGAACAAAATTCCATTATTATTTGAATTTTGTTCTCTTTTAGGGCATTATCCAGATCGTTTTTGAAAGCCACTTTAGACATTTGACTTCGAATACTGTGTCTTGGCCTATCAAACCATCCGGCGTGGCGCCAATAAAAGGATATTCGTGGTCTACAAATAAACCTCAAGGATCAATGATAACATTTTCTTGGATAAGTTGCTACAAAGCGAGTTGTTCATTTTCTACGCCATGTGCAATTGCCGTTACATTGCTGAGATTGAATTTATACTAGGTGTATTTTTGGTCTTGCTCAACCTGCTAGGAGATGTTTCTACTCATAAAAACCAACAACTTTTATTATAGAACCAACTCTGATATGTCGAAAAAAATTATCACCTGTTTCATACATTGTGGTTGGGACGGCATTGAACTTTTCTTAGAAACAGCTGATATTTTTTTCGCGATTTCAGACTTCAGATTTCAGACGAGATAAAAGTTGTTTGTTTTCAAGGGTAGAACATTTCCTAGCAGGGTGAGCAAGACCAAAAATACACCTATAGTCTGTTTTTTTTTTAACAAACGAGTACCAAAAATTTTTCTGCATTTTTATTGGTCCACATAATCAGCATAAGTGTTATCATTAGTGTTAAAAGCATTGGCTCCGCCTCGACTAATTTCCCATCTATCTCTGTCCAATACCGGAAATATAAAAGAGATATACTTAGTACTCGTTTGTTAAAAAAAAATAGACTACAGTATAAAAGTATTGCACCAAGTTGGCTATCTATCTATCTTTTGTTGAGAGATCAGAAATATGCACGGTCCTATCTGTAATGAACGAAAACATACAGCAAGAAAGCTGTAACAGACAGCTAAATTTTGACTAAATGTATAAGGATCTCATTAGTGTCTAATGCTGTCTAATGAGTTAATCATAATCATTATTCACCTACAATGGTCCTGCCGGGGTTGCGGAATGTTTATAAAATAGTTACCGTGACCCTGGAACATAAAGGGCAATCGAAGGAACATTAGTGGGTTTTAGGCAGTAAAAGTCTGACACGCCCCCGCCGCACCCAGGACGGGAGCAGTCATTTGATGATTTCCCACTCACAAAAAAAAAAAAATTCACCTACAATATTCCCACTTATCTTTGTATTTCTTTTTTCAAATAGGAAATTATTTGATTTTTAACCGACTTAAAAAAAGGAGGAGGTTCATTTCGTCTGTATGTTTTTTTTTTGTATGTTTGTTACGCGATATCTCCGTCAATTGTAAACAGATTTTGAGGGTTCTTTTTAGGGTTCCGTAGTCAACTAGGAACCCTTATAGTTTCGCCATGTCTGTCTGTCTGTCCGTCCGTCCTCGCTTAATCTCTGTGACCGTTATCACTAGAAAGCTGAAATTTGGTACCAATATGTATATCAATCACGCCGACAAAGTGGTAAAATAAAAATTGTAAAAAAACGTTTTATTAGGGTAGCCCCCCTATATGTAAAGAGGGAAGTTTTTTTTTTTTTAATTTAACCCTTACGTGTGATATATTGTTAGATAGGTATTTAAAAATGAATAGGGGTTTACTAAAATCATTTTTTGATAATGTCAATAATTTTGGAAATAATCGCTCCAAAAGAAAAAATCAAAGCGTCCCCCCCCCCCTCTAACTTTTGATCCGTAGGTTTAAAAAATATGAAAAAAATCTGGAAAGTAGAACTTTATAAGGACTTTCTAGGAAAATTATTTTGAACTTGATAGAAAGAACAGTTTTTGTACAAAAAAGACAAAAAGGTTGTACAAAATAATTTCTGCGTACTTAGTATGTCAACGTAACAAAAGCCTTTTTTTAAACTTATAAGTGGGAACACTTATTGTGACGGTCGGGAAACTACGGAACCCTACATTGAGCGTGGCCCGACACGCTCTTGGCCGGTTTTTTGTTTGATAAGTTATGATGCAGTGGTAGTCCCATATAAAGGACATGTTATGAAATGGGCTTAAAATAATTTTGTTTTTGAACAACTATCATGTGCGGTTTTTCTGGTAGGGAACATTGTCCAGGATGGCCATACAAAAACAAAAAAAATAAATATTAAAAGCACCATTATTTAAAAAATAAATATTTAAAATCTAGATATTTTTTATCGTAATATTATTTTTGTACATTGGAAAAAGAAAACCTGCTACAGTATTATTTTTATAGCATATTATACGCCTTTCTGTTATTTCAAACCGTTTAAATGGCTTTAAAATAAAACCAAGTAATTATATGCATGATTTGGATTTATGAAAATGATTCCTTTGCGTCTTTTTAAAACAATAAAACCTTAGAATAAACATTACTTGTGTCAGGTTGACGGTTGTAACCTCCGCAGTTGTAAATGTCACACTTGAATTTGACACTTGATTTGCCGGTTACTATGACAACGACATCCAACAGAACATGGACAACTTTTTAAGGGAAAATGAAATTGTTGTTTTACTTTATCTTTCTCGCAATTTTTCCTTATTTGCTCACCGTTTAGACCTACCCTGGACTACGACAAACATTTTAAACCCAAAATCAGCTCAATCGGCTCAACCGTTCTCTAGTTTTAATCAGACTAACGAACATCAATTCATTTTTATTTATATAGATAGATAGATATATATTATATATATAGATATATATATATACATGTGCCAATAAGTATGTACATCTTAATAAGAAAGTTCTCATTTTTTATTCCAAAATGACCTAAAATGGTGCTTTTTTTAAGTGATAATTTAATTTTAAATTTAAGTCATTACCAAATATCCTTAACAAACCAATTTTTAATTATGAATTAATGTTTTCTTTTTATGATAAAGAATCCCGATCTTTTTTACCAAGACATCTTTCTATATTGTTGCACTAAGAGGTACCACTAATTGACCCAAGTGTGTACATATACATATATTTTTTTAAAGTTATGTACGATATAACTCATTACGCTAGGTGGCTCGATTTACGAGTCCGGGAGTATAGAATACAGACGGCTTCAGAATACGGCCGCGCGCTGCCGAAAAGTAGGCGGAGCTTCGCGCTCAATTTCGCCGCCGCTGCTTCACCCCCGCGAATACCTAAAGATTAGCTACTTACCGGGCCTTAATATAATCTTTCTCTTAGCATATTTAGCAAAATATTTGCGTTACTTAGGCAATACACACTATACTATACGCTTATTAGCCTAAGGTTCATATTGCGTTGCAACAAACACGCAAATATTTTGCCAAATACCCCAAGTGAAATCGTAGCTTATTACATAATTTAATTAAAAATTTATTGGAATGCATGCCACTTTTAAATAGCCTACAAAGTACACCACTGATTCTGCAAACATTTTAAAATTGTTCACCATTTACACGTTTAAAAATGGTACTTTGTAAGTACATCTGTACGCTGTTACAAGCCGGATTTTCCATTTCCACAGATAAAAAAAAATACATGCCTATTTAAAAGTAATGTAATTGCATACTTAAAAATACCTCAGAATTTATTTTATCGTTTTTGTGTAGTTACCAACATCTGTTGTAAATCACAAGTACCATACCATTTGCAGTAACAAGAAAAATAATTAATTAAGCTGAGCTTTTTAAAATTATTCAAATCACGTTCACCTCCCAACCGACCTTGCCCCTTTTTAGGGTCCAGTTGAAATAACTCGAGAACCCTCTCGAACTCGAGAACAAAACAACTGCAGTAGAGTTTTCCGAACTCATCATTAATAAAAAAATCATAAAAATTTCGCTTTATGTTATGTTGTCTTTATGTTTATCGATTTTATTTGTTTGTAACATCATCGCAGGTTTTGGTTTTTCATTAGCTCGCCGCCCGGCTAGGACCAGGACCGCGTAGACGGCGCGTTTTGTTCCACGCGCGCCTCAAAGAGAAGGAGTCAGCACAGGAAGGGGCCCAACAGGGCCAACGCCTGCCGGGGTTGCGGAATGTTATGTTTATAACAGTTACCGTGACCCTGGAACATAAAGGGCAATCGAAGGAACATGAGTGGGTTTTAGTCAGTAAGAGTCTGACACGCCCTCCCGCCACACCCAGGACGGGAGCAGTCATTGGATGATTTCCCACTCACCAAAAAAAAAAAAGGTTTTGGTTTTTCATTGTGCCGTTGCTTGACGTGACATTCTTTCCAACTTTCCCACGGGTTTCAAGCAAATCGAAACTCCGTGGCGTGATACACTTTGCCGCTATTTGCACTGTATCTAAACGCGATAGAAAAGTTCGAAAAGCCACATAACAAAAGGAAAAATTGGATCTATTTGAAATACGAACACAGGTTTGTCATCACGCTAGCTGAAGAGTTTTGTGGAATACGACAGCGCTGAAAGTGTTCCGCAAGACGAAGTTAATGTTTTATTAAAGTAAAACTGGGTTAGTGCAGTTTATGTGGGAAATAAAAGCTTTTAGAACACAAGGAGTTCATTGACAGTGCGGATGCGGGCGCAGGACAGTTTTGGTGGTCGCCAACTTTACTATCTCTGTGTTGATGGGTCGTTGCGTATAAAGAAGAAAAGCTTTACATGCTATTTGACGAACAGCCCAGTGTATAAATGTCAGGATAAAGAGATAAAGTGTTAGTCATTATGTAAAGCTTTGAATTGTATGTGTTAAATACAGCAGTTTAGATAGATGAATTCCGACTAAGGAAAGCGTCTATTAGTACAGTATTGTGAATCTAACTTTTAGTTGTATGATCACTAGCCGTGCGTGAGCGCCGGTGTGGTCCAAGTGAACACTGCGACATCTGGTGGGCGAGCATCGACCTCACCACACCGGTACCGGTTTACTTGAGTTGAGACTCACTGCAGTCTGCGCGAGCGCATTCACTTAGCATCTTATAGTAACCACTACTTCTCAATGTATGCACGCTCTGATTCAATTGTTTACGTGAGCGTGGTAAGTATTTACTACGAGATTAGACTTAGGTGGGCTGTAGTATTTTTTAATGAGTCATTGATTTAGAGGCAGTCCGTAATTATTTTATTATTTATAAATTAGTGGCAAAAGGTGGCAGGACGAACATGATAAAATAAATAAAATTAATCATTTCCAAGTTCAAAACAAGCCCTGGGCTGAAACAAACAGCTAGAAGGCATGAATGGGCTGGATGATTCATAAATAAAGCAGGATTCCAGAAAAACCTAATGACCTTTTTGGAACGAAAAATCTAAAAGTAAGACCAAGCTTGACATTGTAAAGACCGAAGTAATCCTAAAGTTGAACAACATTTTTTCACAGACATCAAAGAAGATGAATATCCGAACAAAGACCATTTGGTGTTGAATGGTATCCATGGCTACCGAGGCGTGATCGTTCCACAGACTTGTTCCTAGTTATTCGCCGACAGTGCTGTTACGAAATCGCTGAGAAAAACGATTTACATAACGTGATTCACGTTATATCATGATGTAAAAAGCTAAGCATTAAAAGGAATAGATGAAAATATCAGTATTTTGAATTCCCTTATAATTATTTAAAAATAAAAACAAATACGCAACCCGTTTAGAACAAAGGCCAATCATATAAGCTATAAAATGAAAGGAAGGACAGACACCTTGTTTCCATTGGTTTCCCACGATACTCGCGTGCGTAGGCTCACAGTATTTCGTCTCGATTCAGGACCAAGTTTTGTCAGTGTGCGAGTGAGACGGAAAATACAAGCATGGACATGTTGCAACCAGAAAGAAAGGCGTCCTGGGGGAACAGGTTTCTTGACAAAACTAAAAATCAGGGTCAAGGATTTCGTCTAACCTCTCAACAATCCTACTTGTCCAACATAAATAAAAATATATTCCATTCGGCAAACAATTTCATATAATACCAGACAATACAAATTGTATAATCAATGAACGTTTGCGCAATAATAGTAAATTTTGTTTTGTCCAAGATAACCTTGAACTATCTTTGAAACTTGTCAAAAGAGAAGCTAGTCTTACAATAAACCATGGGGACTGAAAGTGTCCTTTATGAGTCAGAGGGTACTTACGCATTGTTATAATAAATCGTCCAAAGCAGGTAGAAATAGAGCTATTGTAAGATAAACACCCGCCGGATGGGGATGACACAACGCAAATCGCCAAAACTGATACAAATCTGTATCCCCAAGTGTTTTGTTAAGCCAACTGCTATTGACATTACCCGTAAACTTTGCCGTAATCAGAGATTTAAGCAGTTTATCCGAGTTCGAGGGTGCTTTATCTCCAATCAAAGTTCAATCGAATGTAAATTTATAACGCCGAATGAAATTTGATTCAGTCAATTCAAATATTAGTCTAGTACCATCAATTTCTGAATTAGCATCTTTGTTGCTTTGTTTGACGGCAAAATGTCTCATAACAAACAATGTTACATAAGATCCGCCGCTTATGACTATTCCAAACCTTTTCATTTTATTATTTCTACCATATTTATCTAGATACGCTTGAACGATTTCTGCAAATGGCGTAATTGAAACCACGTTTTCTAAACCAACTAACCAAGCATAGGGAGGTCCAACGTTACATGAATAGAGTGTACTGTTGAATAAAGGTTATCAATACATTCTCAGCCAGGGGCCATTTCTATAGCAGGTAAAGGCATCCCTTGTCACATGAATGTTAGTTCCTACCACACGTGCGCTCGTACAATAAATCACTGCTTGCTCACAATGTCATTGACAAGACAGAATATTATTACTTCGGGAATAAATCAGAAATGAGGTAAATATCAGCTTAATATATCTATATCAAAATTTTCCAATTCTATTTACAACGTGGCATTACATTTTTATTTTCAAATATCAACCCAATTGGGCCCTAGGGTGGTAAAAAGAGCAACAAATTAACTTTATCATTTGCATAAAATCCGAAATTTGTTTCATTTTGTTTGTTGTAGCCCAAAATTCCCTAGACACTTTTTCCGGCAAATGCTGTTTGGGTTTTAATTTTTTCCATACACTAACCCTGGGAAACTCTGAATTAAATTGTATACAACGTCATTATGAGGACAACCAATAAAATGTTAGTAATCCTTATTTGATACACCTGAGTCATCCTTTTATCGCTCCAGAAACCAGTTCCGAAAAAAGATTTATGCCAAGTTGACCTGCGCTCCCGCAACTGACTGAATACATGTCTAAAATACCGCTGTGTGCGTGAAAACACTTGTGTAGTTCGTCTTTAGAAGCTGCAGGGTCTGCGTTTGTGTGCGTTTAACGAGTTGTAACCTGTTCAATGTGGTTGAATGAAGAGTGGCACAGGAGGTAAGCTACTTTCTACCGGTCGGTCGACGCGCGCACCACGTGACTGAGATGTTTACCGAATTCTACGATATCCACTTTTAAACCTAATTCCGTTTTGTTTATGATCCGGTTTCTTGATTTTTTATCACTTTTGTCGTTTGAATTCATTTTTGTTTATATCTCTCTATTGCCCTATATTTTTATTTTTATATCACGTTCGAAAGTTATTTCGTTATCAACGAAGTTGTTTTATGTTACAACGCTGACATTTTCGGTCTTGATTTTATGTATTCAATTAGAAAAGTTTGTAGGTACGCGCTTCGTAAAGCTTTCCATTTTTATTTTAGAAGCACGTGACCTCAAACAAAATCTCATATTCAATCATTTCTCTTTTGTATCTTCTACGTTTAACCTTTGTACAAATAATGTTTCATAATAACACACTATACCTTTACTAATGAAACAAATCTTGTTTCGTATATGGATTAGGAATACGTCCGATGGGTAAATAAATGTATAACTTATTTCCTGTTCCGGATAACCCTCGGATTCAGGTCGTAATAAGATTTGAACACATTCGACATGGAATAATAGCTGTGCCCTTTTGGACCTTATTTGAAGAAATGAAATGCGACTCAAAATTGTCCTCTTTTCATACATTACACTTTTTTCGTCGTATTCAAGCGTTAAAAAAGCCCTTTTAGTTCTATTGGTAATATTTGTTTCTTGGAAAATTATTTTAATGTTTTAACACTATCTTGTATTTCTGAGAAATCGGAGTCTTATTATACTGATATTTCGACTACTTGATAATGAACAAATTCATTACTTAATTTAATCATTCAACCTGAATGGTTGAATGATTAAATTAAGTAATGAATTTTTGACTGACAGCTAACATAATTTTGTAAGTCCCATCTTTCTTTCTTGATAATTGGAAAATAATATTAATTTGTAACATTTAATCCTTCTATAAATATGATAATATCGAAACCTTGATATTTAAATTGATTAACTGTATTCATTGCAAAATTTGAATTGATAATATAATCATTTCACTTCGCTTTGAAATAAGTTGCTATTTATATAATCATATTTAAGTCGTAATAGGATTTGAACACAGACGACATGGAATAATAGCTGTGACATAGGTATTACACCTTAATTGATATGCCAGAATCTGATCGTGCAAAAACTTGATAAGTAATAATTACTTTCTAAGTATTCAATATCACATTTTCACTCAGCTCACATAAAGAAGATAAATCAGACAAAAATAAAAGATAACTTAAAAAGAACATCTAATTATAAGATAAAACAGTGAAGTGAAAGAATAGAGATAATTCTGCAGAGGTGTGAATTTAGGGCGCGCCGGCCTTAATTCCAACATTGAGTCTAAATTCGTCGAGAGGGTGCCGAAGCCGAGCACAAGGGGTCGTGTCCACGCTATTAGGGCCCATTGATACAGACTCCGATGGAATAGGGGATGTTTGGGATACAAACCAAATATGACGAATAAACTAGTTTAGACACCTGCGTCCTGCGTTTACTGAGTTGTTTTAAAATCATCGTTGAAGTCCAGTTTTTCACGTTCACCGACAAGGGCTATGTAGTCCCAGCTGCCGCTGCTCCCACTTAATTAGGAAAAAAACAATGGTCGAAACTAGTTCATGTTGATAACTGTTTTGAATTTTATAAGAGAAGATGGACTTTGTTTTAATTTATTCACTAGCTGTTGCCAGCAGCTTCGCTCGCGTGATTTCACCTTGAAAAATACGTATTTAAAAAAAAGCTTTTAAACTATTTTATCCCATTTTGGGATTTAAATTTGAAAAAATCCTTTCTTAGAGCTTCCCTATAATGTAATACGACCGTTGATACGATCGCGGCGGTCAGGTTTACTTTTACAGGTTCGATTTTATTGGTTAGATAACTTGTTACAGAAAGAAAGTAATAGAAGTTAAGTTTAGAATTTGGAACAAATCTTTGTGAAACTAAAAAACTTGAACATAATAAATCCTTCATTAGGTATCTAATCTTTCATTAGGTATCGATGAATCGTTCCGTAGAGTACTTAAGCTGTTTCAATTGTATCACAAATATTGCGTCATAAAAAGCGATCCCAATTTTATATGGTTCAAATAAATGTTTACAGGCGACACATACAGTCGAGAACATACAATGTAGGTACCTAAAATATAGTTGTTCGTCCCGACCCCGACCGCTGGGCGGGCACGCGACATTATTTATTAAGACCGAACTCGTGTCACCAGCAATAACCAAACGGCTACATGTAAAACAGATTTGAGAATTTTCTCCTCCAAACTCCGGATAAATGTTGGAGAATTTATGTGGATAATCCTTTGGACGAAATTGGACAATATAGTATATTACTGCTGTAAATAATATGTGTAGGTCCAATATTTTTTCCTGATATATTTTCCTAGAGCTCCTATTTTTTCCTGTGGCAAAGTTATTAATACGTACTGGACTCAGGACTGATATAACAAAGAGGAAAGTTTTGTTAGTGTGTTTAGGGCTGGTACAGCGGCGGTTGATCCGATTGACCTCTACAATCTGCTTACACAGTGTCGTAGGGTAAATAACTTCCGACAACTTATTAGTTTGATTAAAACACCAAGTTGTGTTTGTTCGCGGCAAAATCCAATTCTTTTCCTTATTAACCTTTCAAAAACACCAGCGCTAAATAAATAAGAATGAGGTTAAATTAAAAATGACCTCTTAATTGAATTCTAAACTTCAATACACTCGAGTTGGGGATTCAAGTTAATTAATTCGAGTCGTTCGGCTGGACTCGCGGCCGGCATCGATAAATACCAACCAGGATGCGACAATAGACTCGTGGATTTGTTAGTAGTTCATATTGAATCACAATCAATTTAAATTTTGTTCTTTAGGTCAGGTCGGACGAATGTTTGTAATTTTAAATACCTATGTGGAACCACTGTGAGAGTGTTATATCACCTAATTGGTTGCTAAGTGAAATAATTTGTTTATCGATCGTTACGTAGTCTACTGTGGTGTATAATTACATCACAAATTATAACCATATAGGAGAGATCTGGGAGATAATAACGTTTAGCTTTAACTTTTAAACAGTTTTATTGGTTGGTTACGTCGTAACAGTTGCAGAGATCAAATACCAACCCCTTATCATCTGCCCTTTATAATAAAATAGGAAACAATGAAAACAATTCTAAACCAGGACATCGACTGTAATTCTGTAGGACCCCTGCAATTAATATGGCCATAAATATACGCATGACACATTATTTATCGATAGGGAAGCATTATTTTTGGTTCTCAGCAGGATACACTATTACAAATATTATGGAAAAAAACCATATATTTTAGCTTTACCACTAGCTAAAATGACCACATTAATTTAATTATGACTTCAATACTTAGTATTGGGTTACCATACACTGATAAAGTTCACTTATTGAAAAATAATTTTCCTGTTTGGTACACAATTATAATTATAATGTGAATATTTTATCATACAAGGAAAACATTGTTTACAGGGAATGGAACCACATTTGTATTATTTTAATTAAATTGATTAGTTGGAAACGAATGGGCTATATTTGTTGTGTTATGCCTACAGTACTTTACAACAAAGTTAGTTAAAACTAATATACCTACATTTATTCAAGCTAATTCGTACTGTTGCTATGGCTTTCCGAAACGCTTAGTTTTTACCCTACTGTTCGTGAAGAGGTTATAATATGTATTCTACGAATATTTAATTGATTAATCGGGAAAAGATTTCTTTATTCTGGAAATTGGCTATCATGGAGAAAGTTTCATAATTTATCCAATAGTAGTTATTATCCAATGGGAGGATAACATAGATATCCAATAGACTAGCGCATAAACAACAGTAAGTCCGCAACTAGCTTAATTAAAACTACCATTAAGCCAACAATAGACAGTAATTGCGAATGCATTGCAACGATGACTGCCACAGAGCTCATTTCATATTTGGGAGGGTTCAAAACAACGGTGGGATAGTCCGGGGTCGGGTCGCCTCCCGGCGGGCTGTCAATGCCCCGTAATCATAGACACACATTCCCACGGCGGAATGACAGACTCCACGATCCAAAGAACAATAGAATACGTGGGTAGGACAAACATAATTGATTTGAAGAATCGTGTAATCACTTCTAAACACAACTTTATGATTTTAAAATTCTTGTTCTTCTAAATCATGTAAAAGAATGCAAAAGTTACACAAGTAAATAAAGTAGCGGTGTAATTTCATGATTTGCCCAGGGAGTCCAAAGTTTAGTTGAAAAAGTTTGTATAAACAACAAGAAACGACTTTGAAAACTCAGAAGATTGTTACTTTATGAATACTTTGTTAATATTTAAAAGCTTCACGAATCTAGTCCGATGTTCGTGTGACCTCATCGGTCTCCTGGGATTCTTTGAAATAGGACTTCATCATTCCTGAATCAACAAGGAATTCTGAAAATGTTAATTGAAATATAATAAGGTCTTGTTTCTTCTACATTATACAGCGACAAAGTCTTGACAGTCAGACATGTTTTATTCCGTTTTCAATCGTTCGGTTTCTGGAATCGATGTGATTCGATACTGAATAATGTCTTTTGATACGTCTCGCTTTATGAAGCTCTCGGCTCTCCGCTATTTTTCCGTTTACGATTTATTTGCGTCTCCTCATAGCGGAGTTTACCTAGATATTCTTTTCATTTTATTCAAGCTTTGAATGGTTTTTATTTTATTTTATTTTATTTTCTTTGGGGAGCTTACGGCTATATTTACACATTAGTTCAACAACATAATACTAGCATATGCCAATTACAAGCTTCCACAGATGGTAAGAAGACATTATAGGACGTTGTGAAAATTTTACAGGTCACACGAGCGAGAAATAACTTAATTATACAATTATAACAGTATTTTGGGTTCCTTGGATAATAGTCTAGTGACATAGTGGGGTTTACTACAAAACAAGTCAATATTAGGGTTGCAATGGTTTAACTTATTAAATATGTGTGTAACTCTTGGAATGTAACTATTTTTTCTGTAATTGGTGTGGCAGAACGGAGTATGGAGTAAATTATGAGAGCGCAATCTCTTAGCAGGTATGTTCAAATATAGGTTACTGAGGAGATCAGAACAATCAAGACCATTTTGAGCGATTTTCAGAAGGAAACTAATATCGGCTATTCGTCTACGAAGATGAAGAGGTAAAAGATGGAGTCTAGTGCATTGTTTGTCGTAATCTAGATATTGTAATTTAAATTTAAAGCCTAGATATCTTAAAAATCTTTTTTGGATTCGTTCAATAGTATTGCTATAGATATAGTAACAAGGGTTCCAGACTTGACTAGCATACTCAAGGTGGCTACGCACGTAAGCACAGTAAATTACTTTAAGAGACTTCATATTTTTTTAAGTCCGTGTTTCTTTCATTTATGAATCGTATTCTTTTTTTTACTTTTCCTAATAGGTATGAATGTTTGTACGGATAACTAAATGGTAAATAAGAAGAAAATAAATTGTTATTCAAAAACGGTAAAAAAGTAACGGATAAAAATATTAAAATACTGATCGTCTTTGTAGGCGTAGCTTTATTTTCATGTAACCAAATATTAATAAATGGGTACTATGTAAATCCTACAAGAGTTTGAAATTCAAATTATTTTTTAAATATATTTTCGTAGCGCCTAACAAAATATCGATGTTCCCTGGTAGAAATAAATCGAGCTCTATATTTGAACATGATAGAATCAAATAAATCATCCATGCTTGTAAAAGTTACTGTTTACCATTATTCTCAGAAGAAACTTATCAGAAAAATGCCGTCAAATTGTTCTAAAACCGCCTCCTATCATAGTAATAGCATATATCATTAACGTTCATTATTATCAAGAAAACCAGGCACCGATTTCGTCACAGAAACAAATTGCACACGATAAGTGGTGTTTGGTACAAGGTGCGGTCTACCACGGATCGGCTGTTATTTGAATTTAGGCTTTATGCAATGGTTGATAAGAGTTATGGATATTAGAGTTAGAATGTAAAGTGCAAGCGTGTGGGTCAGTCGCACCGAGGTCGTTACCAAATGTCAGGTAGACAGGATCCGTGTCATTGTCGCGCTGTTTCACTAAACTAATCAAAGAAGTTGTCTTTCAAACTAAAATTGTGCTTAGAAAGTTATCTCCACTAACGTTTTATGATTGGATTACAGTTACATGGGATTGCTACGAGCTTATTGGGTTGGCTACAGGCACATGAGTTTTATTTATGAGCATACGTTAACCAAGTTTTCCTCAAACAATTGCATATTTAAGTTTCATCAGTGGTTAGTTTCTCAATGTAAGAAAAAGTGCCATACTTAAATACTTCCACTAGGTACCAAAAAGCTAAAATCTCTATTGTATTATATTCCCTTAGGAAGCACGAGTCATTATCGGCGGACGACGAAAAGGTTAATGCTCAACCTTTGTTTATTACTCACTACCAAATTAGGAAAGGAAATTATCAATCCTCACCTACTTTATTTAAAACACACATTCTTTCTAATGAATCACTATGGCTCATAGATAACCTCTTTCTATAGGTACCAAATAAATAATAGAGAGTTGCTTTATCCCTTAAAAAGAAATTGTAAACATTACAAGTTAATATAAGTCTTAATAATGTACCTTTTTTAGGGTTCCGTAGTCAACTAGGAATCCTTATAGAATCGCCATGTCTGTCTGTCCGTCCGTCCTCGCTTAATCTCTGTGACCGTTAGCACTAGAAAGCTGAAATTTGGTACCAATATGTATATCAACCACGCCGACAAAGTGGTAAAATAAAAATTAGAAAAAAATGTTTTATTAGGGTAGCCCCCCTATATGTAAAGAGGGAAGTGATTTTTTTTAATTTCAACCCTGACGTGTGATATATTGTTGGATAGGAATTTAAAAATGAAAAGGGGTTTACTAAAATCAGATTTTGATAATGTCAATATTATCGGAAATAATCGCTCCAAAAGGAAAAATTAAAGCGTCCCCCCCCCCTGTATGTTTTGACCCGTAGGTTTAAAAAATATGGAAAAAATTTGGAAAGTAGAACTTTATAAGTACTTTCTAGGAAAATTATTTTGAACTAGATAGAAAGAACAGTTTTTGTACAAAAATAACAAAAAGGTTGTACAAAATAATTTCTGCGTACTTAGTATGTCAACGTAACAAATAGCCTTTTTTTTAAACTTATAAGTGGGAACACTTATTGTGACGGACGGGAAACTACGGAACCCTACATTGAGCGTGGCCCGACACGCTCTTGGCCGGTTTTTATTAAAATGAAAAAGCCCTACACACCAGAAAATTATTTTTCTTATCACTCCAGTAAGATCGGTAAAGATCGGGCTTCAGCTGGGCAATACTTCTGACACTAACTGCCGATCGCGTAACTATTAAGCCACTATCAAGAAAGGGAAGGAAAATAGGCAAACTAAAGTACATGCTAAACAACGCATATTTATATCAACCTAAATAACAATGACTTATTAATTTATTACACTTTGTAATAACAAGGGGAAATATTAAAACATTCTTAGAAAAAACATCCGACTCATCCATCATAGTGTGCTTCTATACGACCATAATAACAGCGATCAATCAATTAAGAGAAATGCAGCGACGCCTTCTAACCTCATTTAAAACCTAAAAGTTCAGAGGTCACAATCATTAAAGCCCAGTACCTACAGTGTGAGATGGGGACTGATCGTCATTTCGAACGAAAGGTAATAATTTACATAATGACTGAAGCAAATGACAGTGAAATGTATTGCGTACAGAAATGTTTGTCACTTTCAACATAAAAAGCTGTATCATTGTAAGCGTTACGTTACTTGCTGCCTTAAGCATGAAATAATACCAGCTTATTAGTTTATTACTGTAACTTCAGAGCATTTTGCCTTCTCATACAGAGAAGGCATGAGTATTGATCACTCATTGTGAGTCTGATGACTGAAAATGAGTGATCAATACTCATGCCATGCTCGCTCATGGCGGATTTAATATATTTAATATAATAAAAATAAATAGAATAGGTAGAATATTATAAATGCGAAAGTAACTCTGTCTGTCTGTGTCTCCACGCCTAAACCACTGAACCGATTTAAATGAAATTTGGTACAGATATAGTCTGGGACCCGAGAAAGGACATAGGATAGTTTTCATCTCGGAAATCCCCCGGAAACGGGAAAGAAGTCGCGGACAAAAGCTAGTATTTCATATTTCCTTAACTAATGTCAGTAACGTCTAAGATAAATATTATAAGTAGGAATTTATAATTTAAAAAGTCAGAATGGGTAGGGTAGTGTTAGTTACCACATACTAGAATACTTCCGAGCGCCTAATCTACTGACCGATTCATCACTAATGTTCTATGATGCAACAATAGACATTTAATTTAAATACAGCAAGTCTTGTCCTCGAACCTATAATAAATATTCAACACTAACAATTGATATGTAGAACGATATTTTATATCAATCAACTGAGTTACAGTTCCATTGTCCCATATTCTACAATATGTTTGTTGACAATCGACATTTGTTGCTCGTTACATTTTCGGCGAAAAGTAAATAGTGTTCGTTATTCTTTTGTTTGTACACATAGGTTTGTTACAAAGTGAGTAAATATTACTATTCGGTTCAGTCAAACGTTCGTTGGTTTAGAATGTGTGTCACGATCCTATGGCTGTCCGTCACCATACTTAGATAACGACGAAAGTGTTAAAATGTGATATTACGCAAGGCTCATTTAAGTGAGGCTGAATAATACCAAAACGTTACGTTGCTGGTACTATACCTACCTATCTCTATTCAGTCGACACTGTGGCGCTTGCGCAACCAATACGATTGCTTTGTTCATCATTATGTTACAAAAAAGTAGAACAACTTTATTTTTCTAATGTTAATCTGAGTCAGCAACTAAGTGGTTTTGAGACAAAGAAATTGGTGTTAAATACACGACATAGTCAGTTATTTAACGCCGTAATTGGAAAATGTAATATGAATCTCAGGAACAAATAAAATCAGGAGGAAATAGCGAACTAGAAAATACAGTCTAAGTGCGAGTCAGACTTCTGCACCGAGGGATCCATACAAACTGACCAACAATCTCATTCTCATTTTAATTTTTTTTGTAAATAAGATATTGCTTACGGGATGTGGAGCAATAAGAAGAATAAGTGGCAATGGCTCTATGTTTTTATTGCGTCGATTTAAAAGTGTGATTTTCGCTAAGTACTTTGATAATTGCCTTCGCCCGTCCATTTTCCTAAAAAACTTGCATGAGCCCTATTTTACCCCGTTGGGTATTTAATTACAGAAAATCACTTCTTAGTGCTTCGGTATGCCATAGAAAAAATACTGTGCAAATTTCATGTTCCTGAGAAAACAAGATAATTTTTTGCAAAAAAAAAACCGACTTCCCTCGATTTTGGCATGATACCATCATCAGATTCTGGACCTGATGACAATGGGGCCATTTGGAAAGTCTACCCTTACAAACAAAAAAAGAATTATTCAAATCGGTTTGTGAACGACGGAGTTATGCGCGAACAAACATAAAAAAAATACAAACATCCGAATTGAGAACCTCCTCCATTTTTTTTAAGTCGGTTAAAAAGACAGAAAACACAGTGATCCTATAAGAGTAACTACTAACGGAACCCTAAAAAAACACTGTCAAAACAATAAACGCGCAGTAAAACAAAGAAGTGTTTATTACTTCGAATCATTAAATTACAAAACATTAGTGTCCGTCGTTCCGTGTTATGACAATTTTCATGTAAATGTTAGGATCGCGTGCATCAGTACAACGACACAGTACTATTAGTCGAGCGATGATAAACCGCTGCGTGCTCCAAACTATTCAGATCATCATAAACACGGACGTAATACGCAAAACTAATAAACACTTGATACCCATAGGACGTGTCTATATATTGCAAAAGCTTTCCAGAACTGACACATTAAGGACGTTATCGCTTTATCACCTTTTTAGTTGGCGAACGTCAGGTTTTCTTGGTAAACTGTTCTATGCCTCTATGCATGTTTATACCTCTATCTGATTGCTATTATGCAAACGGATCTAAATGCGGGCGGCAATGCTACTAAGGTCGTTTGCTGATTAAAGTTTAAATATAACTATTGAGATAACAATTTAGGTGGTGCAGAACCCAGAGGCTAACTTATTCCCATCCTATGTTTGAGCCCATTTACAGTGTTATTTGCTTGATTAGAATCATGAATCTTAGCAAGTCGTTCCTGGTATGATTACAAACTGTTCTACTATGCAGACTCTGCTTCGCTCGCAGTGTACATATTGCAAGAGTACACATACAGCTGCAAATGAGTTTCTGAAGCAATTATTTTGGTATGAAACAAATAACAAACCATTTGTAACCAGTTATTTAACTTTCCGAGTCATACGTTATGCAGGCTACCTCTAAGGTACTCATAGCTAGAGAAGTCATGATGAAAAATTAACGCAATCAATACTCGACAAATATTTTCAAGTCATGTCCCATAAAATTATACATTTCATCCCACTGAATGGAAAATGAACCAAAAACATGTTTACCAACAACTCTGAACAAGACAACGCGAGCACGTTGATTTAACATTTCAATGAAGGCGCCTAAACATAAATTCAGTTGTATGTAGATAGAGAGAATATTCACTTCACAAGACGATGAATTTCATCTGTTAATTCAATTACAGTTGACAAAGCGTTAACTTGCCTTGGATAGTAAGACATTCGACAGTCGACAGTCGACACCGAGCACTTTCACCGAGCCGTGTCGTTTCGCACCAGTAAAGATACTCTTTCGAATGTTGCAGATCTGCTTTATAGGCTCGTGATCATGATCTAACAGAGAGATAGCGATTGTTCGGTAATTTAATTTAAGTCAAGGACCAATCGATTTTTGCAATTTCACTGTAGTGTTGCTCGTGTTCTATGGTAAAAGTTGAAGGTTGTACTGTTATCTAGAATCTTTCGCAATATTGGTGTTTTATTTAGTGTAATCATTTAATGGATTTAATGTTTCATTACTAAGTGCCAGCTTGCTTCAATTTTCTAGTTTTATGGCTAACTGCGTGTCCTTCACTTTATTTATTTTATTGAACCCTTAAAAGCTGTGTGTTTATTCTACAAAATCTCTTTCTGAAAGCCCCATCGGATTGATGGTCTGTATTACACCTCAAGCGCTTACGCTAAATTGACAGCTTAACTCAAACTCACTTTACCTTGAAAATATCCCTCGGTGGATACTAAGAGATATTCTTACAGAATAGTCCTGCTGTAGATCTTTTATCTAGACACAGTTACTATTATTGTTTTATTAGCATGCCTATTTAAAACATATTTACAATCTCTTTCATAATTTATTTCATAAATGAAACTAGACCTGAGTTGCGTTATGAACTATGGCCCATTCAATACAATATACACGTATAACATTTCGAAAGCTTGCTCCACAAACTGCCCACAATGCTAACAGCGTGTAAAAATAGTATGGTTGCAGTCCTTCAAACATTTTAATAATCTTTAGGAAAACAAATCGCATCCTCAATGAATTTACTAACCAATTAAATTCGTTTTAATTACTATTTTAGTCAAGGTCCGTTTGTTAAGTAAACTATTATTACAGTTTGATTGTTCTGATATCATTTCAGTAACTGCAGAACCGACTTTGGTATAACAGGATGTTTAATTTTATTGCAATGTTTAACAAGAGTCTAGAATGAATTTAGATTTATTTTTAACTAGCTTTTGCCCGCGGCTCCGCTCGCGTTAGAAAGGGACAAAAAGTAGCCTATGTTACTCTCCATCCCTTCAACTATCTCAACTTAAAAAATCACGTCAATTCGTCGCTCCGTTTTGCCGTGAAAGAAAGACAAACATACAGACAGACACACTTTCCCATTTATAATATAAGTAAGTAATTTAATAATTTCTTTTGACAATTGAAAGAAATAATTTCCTTAATAATATTTCAGAGGTTTACAAATAAACATTAAAAAATGGCATAAGATTTGTGAAGACAGACGGACAATGCACTCGGAAATTGGATTGCCTCTGGGCCGAGCATCGCCCGAAGTCGACCCGTAATTGGCTGTTCGGCTCGCCTCAGTCACGAGCCGAGCGAACAATCTTGAGCTCAGTCGAGAGCCACAAACACACCAGCGCAAACACGCCGGCTATTGTGATACAATCAAAGAAATTGAATTACGATTTGAAAAACGTCGAACAGAAAGCCTTTACGCTCTCACAACAAAAAGAGCTCTAACCTTGTAAACGTTATTGTTAGACGACCGACATGAACATTAAGTAAATCCACTTCGAGTCGCAAGTTTAGTTTCCAATACCGATGATTTTCTGGCGGCTTTGGCGCGAGGCCCGAGCCATTAGGATGTTGGCAGAGCGCCAACATCGCTCGAGGTGCAAGTATTTATTTGTAAGCTCAACATTCAAGGAAGTGTGGAATCTTGGAATAGAAGCCACGTGGAGTGTCGACTAGCTAGAAATAGTGCGAGGAAATTCTTTATTTTTAATGAATAATCGGTTTTGGCACTGTTACCGTTTGAATTACATCAATGGGCAAAAAACTGGCAGACACTGATTCACGGAATGACATAACTGGTCCATCACAATTTGAACTACCTTAGTTGTATGGCGTTGAGTAATATTAATGCGTTAATAAAATATAAATAAAATACAAATTATTCACGGATGTGGTGAAGAGGCACAATTCGCGCAACAGCGTACGCGCAGAGGTTTCGCAATGGCCAACGATATTGACCGACAAACCACGTTCGGAGGACAGAACTGTTTACTAGTGTTCCAAGTTTCAAAATAAAACCATTAACTAACACAAAAAAACTAATACTTAAAATCCACAACCTGGCATTGAAATGTTCAAGAGATAGACTTTCATTAATGTGACAGCTGAGTAAATAACACATCACTCCTCTTAAACTGAGAGACAATATAAATTGATACAAGCTTAAACAAACACACGGCTATAATTAATTGCTTTATTTACGGTCTTGTTTTTTTATTTACCTAGCGGCTTGACATTTATATAAGACTAGTCTCAGCTTACGAGTTTGTTAGGGCAAGTTAATTATACTATAAAACATATGCAGAATATTGACCCTCGACAATATTGTTTTAATTCTGTAGTTTTCTTTAAGTGAATGAATTCTGTATTCGTAATTAAAACGATATAAAAATAGTAATCCATAACAGTTAGTGTTCGTGTTATTACAAGAACTTTGTCATCAGTTTCTTTTTTTCTGTTATTACAATAGCTCATTATCATCAGATGTTAACAGTTGACAACGGTGACGACTGAGAACCGTTTCCTTTACATATTCAATAAAAAACTGCATCAAACAACGGACGTCATTCTGAGTGATTAGCTAATCAATCCGTGTGTAATTGTAATACAAAAAAAAACGTAAAAACAATTGATGTAAGTACACAAAACACAGTAAAAAAGGAATTTAATCAATATTGTAATTTCAAAACAAGGCAATTGGTACAAAACGAGCGTAAATGATACAGCTAATTAACAGATACAGTTAGGTGAGTCGTTAAATAAGTCGTTTTATTTATATTTAAAGAACCGGTTGTATAATTAACCGATTGACAGAGAACAATGATAAATACCGTAAGTGCAGATATAAATATACGCATCGCAGTAGTGTGGTGTTGAGATGCATCGGTCTCACAGAAATATAAATAACAGGAGAAGTGGCAAGTGGGCGTGTCGCTGTCCGCTCGACATGCAATCGTAATACATATAATCGTAAATGGCCGTCTCCGCGAACTAGTCTGCTTTTGAACGTTATGGTAAAAACATATTAAAATGCCGTATTGTGCAGTGATTTCTTGCAAAAACCAAAGCAGGTACCACAACTACGTAAATAATGGAATCACATACCATCTGTAAGTACAAGTATTTTTCTATATTTGTCTTTAAAATCATAGAAAACAAAAAATCGTAAAATATTTCTTGTCATTTCGTTTCAAAACAAAACAGCGACTGCACTGTTTTGCTATATATACATTGCTCCTTCACAACTACGTAAGTTTGTCACTCAGTGACGAGACAAGCAATGTAAAGATCACAAAACGATACTTAACTAAACGAAAGAATCGCGTGATGCGGCCGCTGGTTCTTGCCGTGAGTTAGTGATGTCCATGTGCAAATCCACTAACGTAGGTTATCGATATACAATGAAGTCGCCTGATGAATAAAATATTGTTTAGTTTATTTTTAAATTAGTCAACCGTTTTAACTCGATTGGAATATCGATGTTAAATAATATTATTTACAATTTTTTAATTATTTTTTACAGCCGTAGTAGAGAAATGCGTAGCCAACTTTCGTAAAGTAAGTTAATAAAAATTTAGGTTAATAGTTTAATACTCAGTGGAGTATTGCTTTGAATTACGTAATTATATTATTGCGTATCCTTGTGCTTTTTCGTTACTTCTATGAATGTGTTATATTAATCAGCGTGGTTCAGATAATGAGAATTTTCATGCTATTTATTTGCTATTAATGGTGTGTGATTGTTTAATTATATCTAACAAATTCTTTACTAACAAGGGTTTAAAAATGCCTTTTACATAATAGTATTAGTAGAAGTTTAATCATAATTATATTTTTAAGCTATATATTGTTTATTTTTATTAAAAGATTTTTCTATTCACGCCGTCTTTTATTTATTTTATTTTCAGGAACTCAAAAGAATTTGGTCTATAGTAAGAATTATAGAAGTTTCGATAACTTTCCGTTTTAGTCAATCACTAGCGTAAATGTAAAATAAATCGCTTTTGCACAGCACACCGATAACCACCGATGTTTTTGTGTGAGTAAATTGTACGGTGCATGGTAAATACACGCTGCGTTGGTGTTTTAAGGTTCATAATCGATTGTGTGGTACGTACTAGTATAAGAATTGCGGATGTGTGCGCTGCTGCGTATCTATTGCTTTTACTAAACCGTGCGTGTAGTAGTTGCCGTGTGGTAGGGGAAACGGGAGACACAGGTATCCGATACATTTTCGTCTACAGGGCATATCTCCTTCTTTAATATATCTATGATCGGTCTACATAGAGGAGACGTAGTGTGCGCGACCTACACGGACCTTGTTACGATGTGGGACACACACACATAGACATACTACGAAACGAGACAGTACTAACTATATCTTTACATTCAATTCTTAGTATAAACCCACGGCAATATATATAGGCAGATATAAAAATTTGGATTTCTAAACGACTAGATTTATTATCCAATTATTTATAGACATGAAATTCCATTTCAAAATTTTCCATTTGAATCTATGATCCAAACAGACTTCAATAACAGTCTAGAAATCTAAATAAGTTGTAAACATGACTGAGTCCTAAGTCTGACCTTTACTGTTATTCACTCATTTGAATTTCCAATAAACATTCAATAAATTTGAAACAGAATTACTTGAGAAAGTTGTTCAATATACTAGAACAACAACTAGTAACAAGCACTAAGAAAATACTTTTGAGAAACAGACCTACAGGCGTAATATTAAAGTCATTACAGGACCCTACAAGGAGGCACGTGAGAAAATTGTTAAAAAATTTAAGAACAAGTAAAAAAATACAGAAGTTGTATAAAAGATTATTTGACCAGCATAAATTTTAAATTTTAACGTGATCAAAGATTGGAACCGGTTACTAGTATACCGAATAAAACCGGCTTCTATCGATTTCGTTCCGACTTTTCTAAAGAAAGCGAACGTTTTTAGAACTTTAATAACACTTCATAATTCAAATATACCTACTTTCCTGATTCCTGCATTCTGTGTGGTCAGATCATTATTACTCTTCCCATTATTTATATTGGTTTGGGATACATAGAAGAAGTCGATATAGTAAAAAAGTAAAGTTTTCAGGATCATTAACTCGTACAAACATTTGAAAAAAAGGCATAAACTTCTTATCGGCACCGAACAAATGTTCGAGTTCCCAATACATTGATACAATTAAGCGGTTATTCGTACCACTTACACCGCTATCTCGCAAGTGGGGCGCAGTGTATGCAATCAATATCTCGATTGGAAGCAATCAATATCGATGTATTAGATTATCGGTGAACGTTCTCTAATCGATTGTAACGAGCTTTTTAGTGCTTTTATTAATGTTACTTGTTGCCATTTACGTAATAGATTATTAAGTGCTGTTTTATTAGTGTTTGTAGCTACCGATAAAATAGTTAGCAAAATCATCTTCTGATTAAGAAATGGATTGTTCATTATGAAAGCGTAATCGGAGGTGAGGGGATTTCTCACTCTGACTCGTATCCACTTCTAAATTCATATCTAATCGAGTATTACATCCAACATTATTACGATATAATGTATACTAACGTATCAAAATATAATATCACGCTGTATTAGAAATAAGATTATTGTATCAAGACGTTCTAAGCGAAGTAGTGTCACAATATCCGATAATTAAATAATTCCCATCGTTTATTGGATCATCCAACTAACTAAAATGGACTTTATGATTTATGGTGCACTCGTTCAATTCTATTAACTCAATATTTGGATTAAGAAAGGGTTCGCCAGTTTAATTACCTTCTAAGGCTCGTTTGCGCCTGCCAGTAACACGGATGTCGGACATTTTAGATTTTAGGTACTAAATCTAAATTGAACTTTTGAAATGAGCGAGCCATAACTCCTATTTATTAGTCTAGTTGTGGGAATAAAGCAATAAAATGGCAAGCTAGTTCTCATTACCAAGGCTCGGCGAGTGCACGGTGTGCTAAAACTCGCTGGGTTGTATTGTACACGATCTGAGTCGTGTTGCAGCCTCGCCGCCGCCACTTTCCACCATGTGCCTCAAACCTGTTTCCGTTGCCACAATGAGCACTAGTACCAGTGTTTCTAACTCAATAAGCTGGTCTTACTACTTTTTTTTAGAACTTCCTAATGCTAATTAATTGGTACGCTTCCTTTGCTTGGTTTCCTTACACATCTAAAGAATATTTTGACTGTGTATAATTTATCTTTGAATATTTCTTTGTTTAAACTGAACTGTTTTTTTTGCTCGATGCCTTTGTTCCTTTTCTATTCTCTGTCTCGTTTTTTATTTCTAACCTTTTTTTTCAATTTTGTGACTGCGCCGGTCGTTTCAATAACTCAACAGTCGTTTATAAAAATGTAGTTTCTAAATATCACGACAGTTGCTTTATTAAAAGCCTTGAGCCCACGTGTCAAGTCACGTTTTAATAAATATTTCAATATCTCTCTAACCGCAGTAAGTCATTAAACCAATCTCTAATGCTTTAAGATTTCTCGTCGTAAAGCGACTATGCTTTCTTCGATTATAGATCAAGTCAAACACAGAGTTTGTTTCGGTATCACTTCTGGCTCGTTAATCGTAGTAAATTCTTACAGCAAGCAATTTTTGACTTAAGTGGAGTTGAAATACCAGCTTAAAATATAGTATTGAAAAAAGACATTACAGACTTTCAATGATTGTGCCAACTGAATCCTTAAAACTGTAGCTCGACCTTGTCTGCTATGTGTAAGCAATCTGCTTACATAACAAGGCCACCCTGGTTAGTGTCCATTAGTGAGCCGCTGAGCGTTTGCCGTTGCATGACCGAAACAATTTCAATTACAAAAAACAACTGCGCACGGCTGATGTGTAACGAATACGTATACACATGATAAAATATTTACATCGTAGTAATAGGTATTTGGTAGATCGAAACGAATTATAACGATGAAGGTATTGGTAAAGATTACAGAAAATATGTTTAGACTGGAAATGAAATGGAATGATTGTTATTTTGGCCAACCCGGAAATCTTGCTCTAGTTGTCTGGACTGAAGGAAATATCGGGTCATAACTTACATACCTACTACAAACTTACATGACTTTTCCTTTCTGGGGTTTTTAAACCTGATCATTATTACGATGATTTGCACCAATCACTTTTATAGAACGAAAGAAAAAAAGAAAGAAAGAAATCATCACTTCCTAAAATGTTCTAATCGACGCCGAATTGGGTATCGATATGACATCAATTGGAGATAACAAAAGAAGATATCTCTTAAGCAGGATGAATCTATATAATTAGATAATATCTAATAAAATACCTTGTTAATATATCTTAAATAAATACATTTAGTTACCCAAATTATGATATGCTTACCAAAAACATGGGAAATAGTCTAAGAGACATAAAAAATGATGACCACTGGGAATTATAAGGGTCATGGATGATTGTATTGCTGATATCAGCAAAAATTTACCAACGTGACTAAAGAAGCATCCAATTCTAGGTCACATTTTAATTGATGAGCACATCTACAGCGTCGTTGAAGGTCAAGTGTTCTATATTTCTGACTTCTGTCAAGGTCAACTCACAAACAAAATACTTCATACTAATCAATTCCTTGCCCCATTATTTGTAAATTTGGCACTGGTCTAACTTCTGGGTCGTGTCAATCTGTGCGTACACTGTTTTACTCATCTCGAAAGTTCCAAATATTCAATACCCCTTTTACCGGCTTGATATATGTTATTTTATTAAAATCAATATTAGGTAGACGACTTCGTCCCGAAAATTGCTTTTCCAAATTCGCTCCAGATAGGTTATCGAACGGAAACCTTTTCTATTGACGTGGTTACATGTAAAACAGTTTATCCAATTTGTTAGGAAGTTCTATTATGCTGATCCAATCAGTAACTTTATATTCGAGGTATGATTGGTATATATTATATATCCTTTCAGAGGAAGCCGTGGGTGGGCACTAATAGGGTCTGAAATATTATCTTTAAATAGAGAGGTCAGTAGATCAAATAATCTACTATCGTCTCAGTTATTATCTAATTATTTTAATTGTTAAGAATTCGGATTCTTTCATTCTATAGTTTTTTCTTAGTATCCGCAGACTTTGGGGTCACTTACGATATTTTTACTCAAATCCGCAGATATTCACTGTGGATTTGAGTAAAATTATAGTAAGTAAAACTTTATAAAAAAAATTGAAAAAGAGAGCTGAGACTTTATTTTGAAAAATCTTTTTAGCTCAAGTAAGTACTAATGCTATTTTTTTTTTTTGCTTTCTTTATCAATTGTTTGCCTTTCTATGGGCTTTATGAGTAAATTGTTCTCAAGGATGTAGCAGATTGTCAGAAACGTTTACTCAAAATCTTGATGTTTTTAATTCTGTCGTTTGCAACATGTTGAATAGAAAATTATTCTCGACTTTCATTTGCAAGGCCATCGTCGACGCTGATTCGTTCCACTTTATGTTAAAACTTTCTGTTTGCAACTTAATCCTACAAAGTCTAGGTTACAAGAAATTGAAATTCTATTATTTTTTGTATGCAACGCGATGCTCACCGAACCAGTCGTGTCTTTATGACATTAACGTTATTTACTAAGAACTTGACGTAACAGCAGATTAAAAACAATGACTTTAATTTCAATGCAGTGTATGTAATAGGTATTTGCTGTTACTGCACGTCCATTCATTAGATTGTATAATCTTATCATATCACTAATGATTGCTAATAATTATTTTGTTACATAAATAAATTGTAACTTAACAAAAGACTTCAACGCACGAAGTTGACACGCGGGCTACAGGAAGAGTGTGTGTAAATAATCGATGAATGCGCTAAAAATTAAAAGAAAGTATAAGAAAATGTTTAGTGTTCTCCCAGATTTGTGATGTGAAGAGCATCACGTGTCAGATTGAATTTGATAAATTTCCTTTGTGTTTGTTTGTTTTTGTTTATCATTCGAGAGAGATCGTGTGAAAGAAAAGTTGTGTATAGCTCTGAATATATATGGTCTTCAAGTAGGTCAGAAGTGCAACAAAGCCGAAATATCTTGGACTATTATCATTTGTACTGTAATCACCTGAGAGGAATTGGCTGGAAGGGGAAACGATGTGCAGGCGGATGCACGGGTGGGTGCACAGCCGGGTGCGGGGCCAGTATGGGCCCCGGCGGGTGCACGGGCACGGGGTGCGGCAGCGGCGGCGGCGGCAGCGTGCTGTACGGCGGCGGCGGCACGTTCTCCAGCTCGGGAACGCGCGGAGCCCGCGCTCGCCGCAGGCGCCGCCGCCGCGCGGGCTCCTCCGTCTGGCACTCGGCACTCGCCACACTCCGCTCCCTCTCCGTCTGCACCGCACTGTTCACATTCACGGGCGCATCCTGCACCTCCACTATGTTCACGTTCACACTGGACACGTTCTGCCGGCTCGGCTCGCCCGGGACGCGCACCGAGACCGAGTCCGACTTGCGCAGGCCGGGCGCGGGCACGGGCAGCCGCATATCGGTGTAGGCGCGGGATGACGCGCGCGCATGTCGACCGCCGTGTGGCGACTGGTCGGCGCCCCCCGCGCGGTGCAGCGCGCTGTCGGTGCGCGAGCGCGCGAGGGGCGGCGAGCGGCACTCGTAGGGCTGCCACAGCAGCGCGGACAGCGCCTCGGCGGCGGAGGGCGGCGGCGGCGCGCCGACCACGCTCATCTCGGGACCGCGCTCCGCTGCCGCGCCAGCGCCGTCACCCGCCACCCGCCGCCACCGACACCTGCAGGGAAAACATGCTCTTTATTCCATGCTGATAATGCACATAATACAAAATCATGGATATCTTAAAAATAAAGAAAATTAAGTATATAAACGCTCTAATGTAAGCTAAATAACAAAATTCTGCGATGTTTATTTATTTTTTAAGGATTGAATGACAATTTTAAACACATAAGATAATTATGCAATAAAGGTAATTTAGATGGGAGGTTAGGTCAAGCCACCCCATGACATAAATCCTAAATCAAATACTGTGGATCTGAAACAGAGCTATGCTATATACTGATAAGCTTTGAACCTTTCGACAAAATGTACACTATAATAAATAATTAATCAAAAACCATCTGCTGTAAAGATCGATTAACTGTTGAAAGTTAAAATTAACTAACTCAAATTACGGAACACTAAGTAAGTTGTCATTTTGCGTGACCGCAATACCTCACAAAGCCATAGTTTTGACAGTGGACCAGTGCATTTGGCGCATAACAATAGGGCTGTCACACCATTTGTTGAATATATGAACACTTCTTATCTCTTTTTACAGCCTGAACTAAAACAATTTGAATGAATTAGTTTAAAAATTATCTTTTATTTTTTAACGCTGTGACAATATTAACGCAAACAAATGACTACATGAATACTGTAACATGCCTGAATAGATATGAGTTCTCAAGTAATTTCTTGGCTTTGATTCAAACTCTGGAAAATTAGTTTCAATTAAAATTACACTTAAGACTATACTAATCCAAATTGAGGAAGTTCTTAATAACTTCCTACTTAGCGTCTCATTCATTCTTAATTATGTTCTCTGATTCCTCTTACATTACGTATATGACGGTACATGTGTAGGTACGGTCACGGTCTGAAAGTTTTTACCACCATAAGGATCACAATTGCATGCACACATTGAGGCAACAAGTTCTAAATGTCTATTTCATGATAATTTGATTGATCACAGATTATTTTCTCTAATGATATTACAATCAATCGCTATAGGTGATGGACTGACTACTATAAAGGTTTGATATACAGAAAACCTACTTTTAAAAACAACTATTTTTTTAAATAAGAATATGAAGACATAATATAAATAAAAGTTTTAAAAAAACTTTATTCAATATTTGGTATAACATCACTTTGCAGCTTTGACTAATTTAGTTTTTTGAATATGAATATGAAGAAATAATAAAAAAACACTGAACAAAATCTTTATTAAATACTATCTGTCCCCCGCGGTTTTACCCGCGTAGTTCCCGTTCCCTTGGAATTAAATAAAAATCTTTCCTATGCCCTTGCTTAGGCTATAGACTATCTGTGTATCCGTTTCGGTAGTTTTGGCGCAAAAGCAAGACAACAGACAGATAGTTACTTTCGCAATTATAATAGTAGTATAATAGTTTTTTTAAATAAGAATAAGGAAATAATAAATCAAATCTTAAAAAATCTTTATTCAATATCTAGTATAACATTACTCCGCAGTTACGACTAGTGCATAGATGCAACAAGATACGCGCATATATTAGTATTTCTGGTATCATTTTCTGGTATCACTCGAGCACAGCTAGATCTATGAGGATTTCTTTCATTTTGTCAGTTCCAGCGCTGATCCATAAGCCCTCACAATTTTTTATTGAGTTTAAATCAGCAGACCGAGCGGGCTATTGAATGAGATGAATAATTTCACGGTGCAGAATGAACCACGCCATAGTAGCACAAGCTGGGTGTATCCGTGCATTATCTTGAACGTAATAATGTGAAAGAATTCTGTTGCAGGATACACTACGTAGTAGACAGCATCACTTCTTCCTGAATAATTTCCATGATCTAATATAACCTCACAGTAAATCACAATAGTTATAATGAATTTTCGTGATAAGGCACTAATGATATAAAACTATGTCCATTTTCAAAGATTGCCCCTTGCTCCAGGGTTAAACTTGCCATTTTATTTCGATTTGAATAAAAATATTTCGTAAAATTTTACTCTTGTCTAAACGACGTTCAAACGATATTTTTTGACAAATGTCAATTCCACAAATTAGGAAAAGAGTTTCATCATCACTTATGGCGAGATAAATAGACGTTACTAAGCACTGACTTTGGCACTATACCTGTCACTGTTACACAACTACCAAACGTCAAGTGCACGATAGAGACGAAACATGGCTAAGCCGAAGCCGTTGCTTAGTAACGTCTTTGTTGTTCTCGTTGTGTCATTTTGCATAATAACTTCTAAAAGGTAACAAGTAACATGATATGGCATTTTAGATTTTAATGAAAAAAGTGTGATATAGAATGTACTTTCAAAATTGGTAACCCTTTTCAGACCGCGACCGTACATTATCTTTCAATCTGTGAAAAGTATGTTTGGAGGAGTGTCCGGTCTGTTGCCCCTTACCTTACGTAACTTTCTGTTCGCTCGACATACAATGCCATGTACTAGTCCCCTTATCACCGTACTTTTACATTTCTTCCAAAAACTTTTGTCCTGCTAAGTACATCGTTATTGTTGAGCAGCAGAATTCGCTACGAAATTCTTTTCAACTACGTCCTTCGTTTTACAACAATAAACTTCTTCTTAGAACTAACAAAATTGTCATTCACTGAATATATACGCACTCAATTTTCCATAAGAATACATCTGTTGCTGTGAATCGGACATTTGCATAAATAATTCTCTGCCTACGTCGGTTTCTTTAATCCCTTCGTACTAACTCTCTAGAAGAATGGAGATTTACCACGACCAAGCTTAATAACATGCAGCAAAGCTCTTATGTAAGAATAAGCCCTAGACAGCGGGGAAACTTTATGAAATTTTAATATTCCAGCTGGAAAAAGTCGAGTAACTTAATAATTCTTACAAATAACAGTATAACATCGTAATAGAAACACTTGTTCGTCACAATAATACGAACAACAATACTAATAACAGTGAACCTCATTATGTTACGAATTAATGGCTACCCTATTACGTTGTTATGGACAATAGGTATTACTTATGTGGAAAGCTCTCAGGAAAGAACCGCTTTGGAATTCATGGAGGTTATACAACATTATTATATGTAAAATCTTAATAATCCTAAATATGTTTTGCTGGGACTTTCAACGTGATCAAAACACAACATCAGTAGACTTCAATGAAGATATCGTTGGTGACGCAGTGTATCAGGGGGAGATCAGCCGGGCTCGGTAGCGGAGCCCCAACATCCGAGGTGAAACCACACTCATACACTTTCTCCAAGGCCGCGCGGCGCCGGCGCCTCCCACTACCACCGCTTTGATCATACACATATAAAGTCCCCAATATGTCCGTCTATCCGTGCGAATGATGACCAAAGCTGCTTAGTTGATTGAGAGAAACTTTCTTGTTGCGTAAGGTCTACGTTTTAAGGGCAGACTCATTTGAAAATAGACAGCCCACATGTATATAATCATGGACTATTGTATTCTGCTATTATTGTAAGAGAACAATTTGTTACGAATATTCATAAAAAGTTATACTGTCAACGCCTTTTTACCTTTCGACGACCCAGAGACAGCCGGCTGCCGCGCTGCTATTGTGCCTCGAATCACGTGTATTCGAAGGATTCATTTAATAGATGTGTGAGCTTTAATTTTCATCGATATGCAAATGCGAGATTTCCCCAAGCATATCCGCCGCAAAAATATAGCTGTAAGTGTAAACAAAATACGCGGATACTGTTACGTCATATACCTATTATTGTACACTAATAATCATAACTTTCGTTTATCGTTGACACTTTGCAAATGTCTTCCGTTTAGTCTTTTGCATTTATCTGATTGTATTATGAAACTAATTAGACGAGGATTAAGAACGTTCTCCTACATTTCTGTACATAACTCTAATTAATATAAAAGGAATTATAGTGTTACGTGAGTGAAACCGAAATGAGGTCGTAGTATATTGGATTATGGTACTTCTTTCTGTACTTTTAAAGCATTTATAAAAGTACTGTGAGTATGTGCAAATAGTAATTAGTTATCTGTCGTAATTATATATAAAAAATATGAGCTAACTTACTGTAAGTTTATATTTTATTTACTCGTTCCTTTGCAATGTAAACTAACCACTAAATAAGTAGTATAGTTACCAGTTCGAACGTTAAACCAATACTCAATGAATAGCCGAAGTCTTCTCCAGTAAATCTTTCTCCTAGGCTAATGACCGTTTCTACTCGCTTAAGTAAATATTATACTCTTGATGATAAGAATTTAATAGATACGGGAAATATATATAATAATTATATTGGTAGGTAGCAATGTAGGCAGTATCTACTGCAGGACATCCGCAACTGTGAGTAATGAGGAAAGATTAGGTATGTAGATAAGTAGCTAACATGCAAGTTTATTTATTTTATTCTGTCTAATTCTAAAGGCGTTTATAGTATATTATACTTCAACGTGGTGTTTAAGTCAATATTAAATTGGAGTTTAAATATTAAGAAGCAAATCCTTTACAGAAGATAATTAATAAGATTATGTAAAATTATAAAATTCGCAATCTTATTACCAAATAGAAATCTGTTGTAACTTAAATAATCTAAAAAATCGTTTTAAAAGTATAGATCGGTCAAATGCTACGCTTTCTCTGAAGGTCATTTGACGGAAAGCAAACTTGATTGCCCACGGCGTCTTGCCCCATGGCTTTGAAGTTTCTCTTGCTTGTAATTGGAGGAGACACTAATCCACAAACAGTCGCCGCAGCTTTGAGTATCCGTCAGAGCCGATAAAGATCTTAGATTCGACAAAAATGTAATAACGGATGGTGACGCAACTATGTAACCACTATAATGTGTGTTTCGGAAGCCGTATTATGCATATTCATTGTAAATAATGTGTGAATGCTGCTAAATATTACTTAAATTTAAAGTTAATGAAGAAATAATTTCGCAACAACAGTTTCCGATAAATTAATTTTCATTTAACGTTCGACGATGGGTCGTATACAAGCGCATTATGAAGTAATTTATCAGAAGCCGCGGACGTTGGCATCGTAATCCATCCTCATAAGCGGACGACTGCAGAAGCGCCCACAAACCGGCAACTTAATCCTCATCAATTTTTCACAAACTCTCACTTTGTAATTTTATTTCTGCTCCCACCATAGTTTCATAATCATCTCGTTGATTTCGAATTAATCAGCGCCCCTGTCTATGGTTAATTGGTGACAGATTTTTGCTCAAAAAGGAAGACACGTGATTTGAGACACAAAAGATTCTACCTGGACAAACATACATTGCAAGTAAAAGCTTTTAGAATAGAAAGACAATAGCAGCTCGACATCCGGCTGACGGTTGGTCGTCAAAAGGTTAAAGCGATTTCATCAAACTAGCTTAATCTAAAATACAAAAGAAACATGACAGTCAAGCCTTGCTCTCTAACAAAACATGACATAATCAATCAGCTTAACAAAAAGTCTAGAAACTAGGTACCTACCTACAAATCTGTTATCAATTCCCTAAGCCGTTGAGAGCGTCAACAAAAGGATCTCGGTCGACATTGTATCGTCGATGCACCAGCAACATGACACAGCTAAGCACTGTAGTTATGACCTTAAAATTGATATTGAACGAAAATAAACCATGATTCCAATATATTTTGGTATCAGTTTCTATTGCAGACAGCTCTACTCGTAAAACACAAAGCATGATAAAATGTAAGATACAATAAGAGTTATATCATAATAACGATCATGAGATTTCATCCAGTATTTCACATCAATTTACGATTTCTCTTGGAGTTTGAGGTAGCTGTATAATGGCATTCTGAGCTTGATTGTCTCATATTCCTAAATGCTTTACATTCAGATTTCCTGATATACTGATTTGCGGAATTATAATTGCTTTTTTTTTGTAGTTTTAGACTCGCTATAAAACTTCTAAAATATTTTAACCAAAATAAAAGAACTTGTCTGTATAGCTGTGTGTTATCACTTTCATGACCTAGTGGTTAATAGATTTAAATTATTACTTCAGTAATAGGTTGCTTTTAATTATTATATAAGTATTAAACAGAGATTTCACTACTTTAGTCTTTAAAATATTCCAAAACTCCTAAAACAGCAACATTCAAATAAAAATATCTATTAAACTTTCCAATTAACGACTCCCATTCACTACAGCGAAGTAAAACAAATAAAACACTTAAACAAAACAGATCATTAATTCCGACAGTAATCAACAACAAAATCATACTAAACTTTAACTAAAATAACTTATAAACAACAGATACTACCTACACAAAGCGAAACTTTTGAAATTACCTACCTAATAAATTTTATTTACTTTGGCTTTTTGTTCGTTGATGAATAATAACGAGGGATCTGTGAAAATACATTGAGTTTAACAATGTATTATTATAAGAAGTATTACGTAAAGAACACTTAAAAGTTTATGAGAACAGACGTGATGTAAAGACAAGCGGGGAAGTCGCGGCTTGACTTTTATGTAATGCTTTCTCCAAAAACGCATTTGAGAAATAAAATAGAATGCGTTCCCTTTGTAGTGGATTCAACAACAATGGCGGGCCGCCGGAACTTGGTATAAAAATGAAAGTGGATTCGCCTGTTATTTTTATAAACCAGACAATCTTGTTCTTGTTTCATTTGGTTGACTCCTTATTAGCATACGTCGGTAATGTCCGAGTCGTGACGTACAGCTAAAATCTTAACATGATTTATGAAAACTTGTTTTCATCTACCAAATACGTGCCAAATTGAATTGTCTTTTCCCACGTCATGTAATTGGTGTTCCCAGATCTTACAAGTTACCATTATTTCGATATTGACATAAAATAAAAGCGCCAATATACATTTTACTTTCTTTTTAAAAGTAAACGTTTGTTTTACCCTTTATTCAGGAGAAATCGATAAGTTATCAAGTGGTAATGAATTCGGAAAGGAGTTCGCTATTAGCAGGTTAATTGAAATATCAATAAATCTTAAGCTTTAATTGAGAGCAAATTGATATGTATTTTTAGGATAAACCGAGTCTTAAGTCATCCTACACTACGACTATGACTGATCTAAAAGAATCAATGAATAAACATTATGTACTTATAAAAGCTGAAAGTGATAAACAAAAAAGTTGTATTTTTAGAAAAGGTTGTAGGGTCAGGATGACACGTACTTTATGCATAACAAGATTCCAGGCTTAATCATAACTCTTACAAAGTTGAACCCATATTGATAATACCATAAATAATATCGATTTATATAGGTGGTACGTTCAATTTATCAAACAACTAATACCTGAATTAATTAACAGCACATTGGTATCTAGGCAACCATTCGTGCCGATTATAAAAACAAATGAGTTTGGCTTTCTTTGGCTAAGATTCGGTCATTCGGTCAACCGGTCTCTTTTATTATTAATAAAATTAATATTATAGTCATTCGAGATCCAATACGAAATTGTTTATGAACTTGCTAATGAATACGTTTTAAGTGGGGCTACAGTACCGGGCTTAAAAGTGATGACACATCGAGAAAGAGTAGTTCCGCCGGTAATGGCGCCATGGCATGTCTTTGTTTTTATATTGCTCTTTACATTCATTGTTTAAATAAAAAAACACTTCTATCTATTTGACTTAGACAAAGGTTTGCCAAAAATGAGGTACTGAGAGTTTCCAAGGAGTCTCGTGTCCATTCTTCTCGAAGAATTTTACGTTTTGGAACTAGAAACTAGTTTTAACTTTTTTTCTTGGCTTCGACTTTGAAGAGTTTAAGCCCTACTTTGTCAATGTGATACTTTTTTTTTTTGGTGAGTGGGAAATCATCCAATGACTGCTCCCGTCCTGGGTGCGGCGGGAGGGCGTGTCAGACTCTTACTTACTAAAACACACTCATGTTCCTTCGATTGCCCTTTATGTTCCAGGGTCACGGTAACTATTATAAACATTCCGCAACCCCGGCAGGCGTTGGCCCTGTTGGGCCCCTTCCTGTGCTGACTCCTTCTCTTTGAGGCGCGCGTGGAACACTAACGCGCCGTCGACGCGGTTGCCAATGTGATACTAAATATTTATAAAACTCAATGTGTGGATATTTATTCATACATAAAGATATATTATTATGAAAACCTTATTTATCATCCTGTGTGTATCTATATGCAAAATTGGCCAAACGCTTTGATAAATTGACCGGGTGGTTTTTTTAAACAGTAAATAACCGGATTAATGATTTAATGCTAAACGATTAGGGTCGCTCCCTATCTACTGATAAAACTGAATGAATATTGTAAAAGGAATCGAGTGTGTGCTTGGTTTTACTACAAAGGTTTTGAGGTTCTTTTGATATTGACTGCATATCCTACTATAAAGATGAAAGTTTGTTTATGTGTGTGTGGAAGTTTGTTACTCTTTCACGTAAAAATAAATGAACGGATTTTGATGAAACTTTACAGTAATACAGCTGTTATTGGCTATATCACGCTATGATCTACGGGAGCAGAGCAGTAAGCAAAAACCTAACATAATGCAGATGAAACCGCTGGGCAGCTAGTGAATTATAAATAAAAAAAAACTGCTGCTAGCTTTTGGAAAGTCGTTAAATTTAGGTAGTTATATAGATATATAAATAATTAAGTCTGTGGTATATGTGTTACCGAAAAAACAAAATGTTTAAAATAATTTGAATAAAACACACCTACATATGTCACCAATAAATCCCACTAAACTTTTGATTGCCCGAATAGACTAACTACATAAAATAAATATGAATATTAATTTGATTTTTAAAACCAGACCTGAATAAAAACGTTAACTATATATTTTACTTAGTAGTAAAAGGCTTGTACCTGTAAGTTTATATTTGTTATACAATCTGTCCCACTGCAGGGCGAAGGCCCCTCCTCACACATAGAAGGCAAGAGCTTTGAACACCACGCTTCCATAGAGCGAAAAAGTATTATAAGTTCAAATCTTACGATGTTTTCCTTCACCAACATCTGTGAAGTCCAAGTCATTAGAATATTATTTATTATGTAGAGTACTCTATGAATTGAAAAAGTCGCATTTAGTACTAGGTCATTACGACATTATTTATTTTATTTATTTTAAAGAAGGCTTACAGGCTAACAGTCAATTATATAAAGAATATAATATAAACAAATAGCTAATTACAAGCCCCCACACCACACTCTATTATTCATAATTACTGCATATAATAATAAATAAATAATAATAGTATACTTATACAATTAGTGTGCATACAGACACTTAAATTTTCATGCTCATTAGGCTAAATTAGACCGTTATACGACAGGCAAAGCCCAGTGCATCTCACATCAAACATACGAGTACCCTTAAATGAGGACTGTATTGACACAAGGTGTTATCTCATCAAAAAAAAAGTTTCGCAATAGTAGAAAAATTTTTATTGTATCTATCACTTTTGACACTGCATTCTAACGAAACATAATCTATATCTCAAAAAACTTAACTGCCATTAAACCAGTAAACACCGCGAGTCCGCCTAAATTATCTAAATTGAATGAACGCAAATCAGTTCACATTCACTAACCGAGCGCTATCGACCGCAACAGACAATAGAACAACAGTATATCTACTATTATCAACTGTAATACAATCACAATGGCTACTGATCTATTGATGACGACAGTATCAAAGTTGACCGCAGAGATTAGGCGATTCAGTTGATTACTTGCTTTCTGCCCTTCACCAAGCGAAATGTTGTACGTGATTTATTGCTTTTGCTATTGTTTTGTAATCTGGCAATCTTCTTTCTTCTTTATTTGTTCGCATCGGTATTTTGCGGTTAGGATGACAAACTGTCAATCATAACGTGAGCGCACTACCACGACTCTGGCTGTGATTGTGAATCAGCCGGTGTGAGTGAGTCCTAATATTCGAAGATGTGACATAAATTTTATCGATTTCCGTGTACTCGTACTGAGGCAAGAATTGCTTTAGCTCAGAACATGAAACACAACAACATTGGTTAACGATTCGACATTTAAAACCAGGAATAATTCAACATACAAACTCACATATTACAAACAACCAGATTCGGAAAAAATAGTAGGTCTCACACATTTTGGCCCGCGCGGCAATTGAACCTGCGATATGCATCACAGCAGCCAATCACTTAGCAAATGCGCAAACCGTGTCACCGAGCTATCGTGGACGCAAAAACACTGTCCTATCAACAGTGAAAATCACCCGTGCAGGTCAAACACTCAACATTTCATGTAACACTTGAAAGTACAACACTTTCATATGTAGAATTATGATTGCAACACACCACACTTATCAAAATTAAAGCATGATATTCACGAGCCGATAAGTTCATTACGTACATGGAACACGTACGAATTACATTGAATTAGTGGTACACATATGGTATGGGTAGGTACGATCGAATTACAACCAGTATTATTTCATTAAGACTATCGCTGGCTCGTCTAGATCTCGGATGATGCATGCACGCCTGACCAGATTCAATTACTACGAAATTGATTACCATCTGTCTAAGCCGAGGCTAGCATCTGCCTACGCGTCCTTTACGGCTGCGTATTACTATGCGACGATTTGATTCAATGGCTAAATGGTTTCACCTCGCCTGTATTCTGATTTGTTTGTAATGAAGTTCTTGTTCTTCTGCGTGGGAGGTGGGTGAAAATGTAGAACGAAAAGATTGTCTTTAAATTTGGTTGTATTGTCAGGCTCTAGCAATTTGCTAAATTAACATTACAGCTAAAAGCCTTAAGATTCTCAGCTGTTATCATTCACATGGCTTTATTAGACTATTTTTATGAGCAGACTTCATGAAATAATATTTTTATAGTGTGTTTTTATGTCGACATAATGTGAAAGATCCACGCAGTAAAAAATTACACAATCACATTTTTTAACTCATCATTTATTCAAGCATATGGGACATTCGCAGCGGCCGCATGCATATACGTAGTGCGTAGTACGCAACGCGGCGCTCTCCGCACACGCGCCCACGTTTGTTCAGCAATCTCGTAAATTATTTATATGCAGGATTACTTGTGAAAAAAGTTTGTCACGGACGGTCTCACCTGTCCGAAGCTCGGGGGTTCAATAAAATCCGAGTCGTCGCCAACAAGTGAAGCCATCACCCGCAGGCCGGGGTGCATAAATAATTTAGCCGGGCAATCCGCCGCTTGTTTGCATGCGGATTATCATATTAAACGGATATCAGGGTCGTCGACCGCGGGCTCGATACAAATGCAAACAATATCATGCAACATTTATAAAGACAAACAGTCGGCTACTGCTATCCGTTCAGCTACCGCATTGAACTGTCCGAGTTGGTGCCGAAACCGGAATCACACCGATGTACCTTAGGACTGAACAAACGATACCCCGCCAACTATTATACCGTTCTCTTCGGTTACCGAGTTAAACTTTGATCAAATGGACAGTTCTCTTGAAACGGATCGGACCTTGAAGAACGGACCGATCACGAAAGGACGAAAGCTATTATATTTTCCAACTATTTTCCTGTTTGTCCTTTGAATGCTTTTCAACTAAGCTTTTGAGTCGATAGTGGTATTTGTTATTTATTTTGTAACAAGGAAACCATCACATAAAATCATGATTAAAATCGAAGCGAAATTTCTTTTTATAAATGAATAGCAAGATATTTTTCTTTTGATTAGGAAGGACATTGCTTTTTTAAGTGCTACCTAGACCTTAACCGGATTTTGGAGAATTATGTATGTAAACATATATAAAATTATATTGCACGAACCCATTGTGTAACGTTTTGAAACGAGTTGTTAGAAAAAGGACATAGTCAACCAAATCTTATAGCTTGAGATATAGTTTAAACTTAAGGCTTTACGTCACCTAGCTGGCCTGTACGCAAAATACGCACTGAAACGTGAACTTGCGGACGCCAGTACATTACACAATACAATGGCACCTGGCACCTACTATTTATGTATAAACACAATATATAAATAGCTATATTATGAAAATGCCCAGGCAGTGACTTAGTTACATATTATATGTAAATATCATGTATTAATGTCACTAGACTGTACGATGGCGTAATTCAGATGTTACCTTTCTTCCTGATATGCAAAGATGTATTTTTTCTAACATTTATCTACTTCTATTTATAAATAAAGTGATAAATTGACTGACTGATTGATTGCCTGTTGATATAAACCCACAGCCCAAAGCGCTGGTCCTAAAGACATGAAACTTGCAGGATGTGTACTTTGTAAAGAGTTGGTAACCACAAAGAAATGATTTTTGGAAATTCCCACCTTAAAGGGATAAAATGGCGAAAAGTTAGTAAATTATATTATCAGCAAAAGTTCGATGACTTTCGATTGAATTAATAGGTAGCTAAAGGGTAAACAAGGCGCGTGCGATACCCCTAGTGTTGAAAGCATTCATAAGCAACAGAGACAGTTTACCAACAGGCGCGCTGTATTCTTTGTCGCCACCATCGTTTTCATCAACTCTCTCGCCTTTTCCCAAGTATGTTAGGGTCAGCTTTCAATCTAACTGGATATAAATAAACACCAGTGTTTTATATGGAACGACCTGCGACTGCCTATCAAACCTCTACAGCTCATTATTGGGTAACACACATCTGTGTCACAGTGACTAATTGCCTTGATTCTATTACACGTAACTTTCATAATATAAAAATGTACTCTATGCCCGTAACAACCATCAAAAAACTACAAAAGACAAAAATGAAATTTTTTTTCATAAGTGAAGAACATAGCTTGCTTTAAAACTGATTTGTGTATTCTTGATCTAGTAAATAATATACAACAGGATCGAAATCCTTAGGGAACTTTTATTAAAGTTAAGAATAACTCACAGTATACGGAGCTCGTCGCATAAGAAATGCGAAACTTGTTATCTCCGGCACTTATTCCATATTAGTTTTACATTCCATTTATATATTTTCCATGTTTACCTGTGTATACGAGGAATTTAAAATTTCATTAAAGCTGTAGCAGTAAGCCTTGTACGTAGGAGGTCTACTAGGAAAGCTTTAAGCAAAATGTGATTTTAGTAGATGGCTCCGAGTTGAATAAATAAAAGAATATTGAAAATGTGAGTAGTTGAAAAAGATGTGAGTAGTTATGGGTTTAGTGTTGGAGGTTTTATATAGTAGTGTAATGTTGTTATTATTTAGGTAACTATATTATGCTTATCTCATGTTAAATCCTAATTATCAGCACTTCAAAAGCAGAAACGAGAACCTCTAAGTTCTGAGAGTTATGACGTCTTTAGCTGTAAATTCAGACCACAACACTATTAGACAAAGACAACGATATTTTAATAACATCACAAGTTTTCTTACAAAACACAATAATAACCAAACTTGTTCGTTGAAGTTGTGACGCCGCCGCGCCGCCGGTAGTCTTCCAAAATTCAGTGGAAGTCGTAGAAGCAGTCGTTTCATTTTGTAAACGGGTTTCCGTTTCCATTTCCCAGATCAGCTAACAATGCGCAAGGGTAATTACGTACGCAAACAATTTTCTCCAAGTTCCCTCAGAATACAAAGACAACGTGACATGAAATTAGTTTATTATTAGCTAACTTCGATGTTCGTTCGTCGTGACTTGTTCAAACACCTTCAATATAACAGAGGGGAAAGAAATAAAGCGCAGGTCACTTCTCAAGACTGTGGTAGCCAAGTCGTAGAAAACTACTGCGACTGAGATAGGTTGTATAAAACATATAAATATACGAAAACCCACTACTACCATTGGACACAAGTGAATGTGGGTTGAATAAATAAATTCTAACGAGTTCACTGGAGATATAAAATCAATGAAACATAATACATTCAGTTTCAAAATTTACAATGCAAAAATATTTTATATTCATTTATAAATATTTCCACTAGCGACACTAGATTAGGTTTAAAATTATGTTTGTACAAAAAACAAACTTTTGAGTTGTTGTGAGAGAATATAGAGCTGCTTTTACTTTATATTATTGTAGCTGGGTTTAACAAAAACCTTTTAAAAATAATAGATAAAATGCTTTAGCCTGAATTTACCCGGAGATCTGCGAGAGCAAAACCGTAGTCTTGAAATTCTTCTGCGAGTAAGTACAGTCGGTATAGCTAAAGACGCTCACTAAAGTAGACCCTCCGGGATTTACAGCCATCGTCCCACACCCCTTTGGTCCTAATTCTCTACCTTTCTTTCACAGCGAAAACAACTGTGAATCCGCGCGAAAAATAGTTAAAGCACTTCTCGTGTTTATCGTATGAACCTATGGTATATCTGATCAGTTAAATGTAATACAAACTCATGTTTCATGTTTTCTTAAAGAAAAAAACGTTCCATTACTCTCAATTTTTTTACACATTCATTTTCCTGGACTCCTGCAAATACATACTGTGTTATTTCTGATTTTCGTCAGTCGTTTTCTCTTGCCAATTTCTTTAATTACACAATCCTAATATTGTAACCTCGTTTCATATTGTTTCCGCCGGCGAATGTTTCACTCCTCTTGTCCCACGGGGTAGAGCCGCCTCATATAATTGTGTTAGCAGATGGATTATGGGCAGTAACGGCCAACAGAAAACATAAAACCTCTAATACGATATTTTACGTTTTGTGATCGCTAGCCTTTTGTAATCATTCAGACATTTATTGTACCACTGTATCTGATAACCCGTTGTAAGAAATAAAATGTATCTTACATACGTGTTAATTAAATAAGAGAATAGTACCACGGATAAAACCCCAACTTCTAATTTGTTGTGCTTATATTTACGTTTAAATCTAGTTTATTTTGCAATATGCACAGATGTATGACAGTAACAAGATAAATACTCTTCTAAAATAAGCAATAAGCCGATCGAATTACCTAAAAGGACCGTTTATAGGTGCAATACGGTTCGATGGCTTTACAAATCCTTTTCGAGGGTACAAAAGATCGCACGCCTCTGAACCGATAACTGGCTGCCGATTTTATCTAAGCCTTTGTGGTAGCTATCAGACTTTCAAAGAAATGAGTGACGGATAAAGCTTTAGCTATCGTTCCTTGTGACGCTAGAGGAAAAAACGAAAGCGTTCAGAAATTCGTATTTCAACCACCGCGTAGATATCGATCAAGTATTTGCTTTGTAGTTCTGTGATAAGTACTGATGTTAGTGGTTGCATAGTTCTTGCAAAGGAAAATTATATAGGTAGGTCATCATAATATTAGAAATATGTTAGTCGTAATGCAATTCGACCTTAAAAAAGGCCCCGTAATTCCAAAATAAATGAAGACCGTTCCTCAAATAAGCAGCACAGTAAAACGGAAAAACACTCTTTACAAACAGAATCGTTTACTTATCCATAAGTTAACATTACCACCGACAAAATAAAAGAGATATGGCGAGAATAATGTTTGTGTAACAAAATATCTTGTGACACTTGCGAAAACAAAAAAGTGGACATTGACAAGGCCAGGGTAAGCTTCAAATTGTTTACATTACCCTTCTCAATCAAATCCTCCATGTCTTCTCAATATAAAGGCACACATACCATACCATACTTATATCCTACTCAGGCTCAACAATCTCTCGGGCAAAACAAATGCTCCTGTCTAATAAAATATATAAACGATGTACTTACTGAAGTGATAAATAATTCATGATAAAGCCAAAAACAATTTACACGTTAAACCTATAAAATTTCTATCTCTATTCAAATTCGAGTACCAAAGATATAATAATATGAGCGTTACTCCGACTTTCTTGAACAGAAAATTAATATGAAAAATTGTAAATTATCAAAATGCTTTTGACGTGACAACGTCTTAAATTAGGTTGCGGCTGGGAGTCACTTATGAAAAAGTGTAACGCTCGGTAACGTTACGATGAGTCACCGAACGAGAGAGAGGCCCGCCGAATGCCTTGCGTCTCTCTCCCACTCAACTATGATCGATATGAAAGACGTTGTCACGTAAAATCTTCGCCCGTAAAACCGACTTTACAGGCAACCATTTTTTTTTTTATTGGGTGTTATTGAATAGCAATGACAACTAATAACAATATGTCACTTAACACTAGTTTGAATTATAATGTTGTTTATGCCATTTTGCTTTGCATCAACTCTGTACAGGAGGAGGAGGGTACCTATGCCATGCATGAAAGAAAGTTTCATATTTCTATCACCTACCTCAAATATGTTATGCCATTAGACCTATTATTATGTTAATTTTTAATTGGTTTAGGTACACGTATCTGATCACCCACGTAACAAATTACGAGCAACAATCATAATAACAAAGACAATTTATCGGTAGACAACAAATATGGCTAGAAACTTCGGAGTGAGACAAAAACGGTATCCTAACATCCTATAAAGATATTGCCAATCAGTGGTCTTTCACTGATTGGCAATTTGGTGGTAGTGGTGGTTTAACAGCTCACTACAGTAATAGTTTTTTCCCCTCAAGGTCAAAGTAAGACAAGAATGGTCGTTATAATAGTTCGTACGTGTTGAGGAAATGCGTGGCAGGGTATTATGATGAACAAGGCTATAACGAAAGTGATGAGGGGTTGCCAGATGTCAGAAGTAATACTTCCCTATTCGGAAATCAGGGCTAAATAATGTTAACATGTATATATGGTATATTATTTGTGTTTCATACTAATATAATTGTTGGAAATGTGAAAATATTGTAGTACCCTTGGTGGTACCTGTACATTGTTTTTACATTTTCTCACTTTATTATTGGAAAAGTTGAATGGGTTATGTTTCTGATGGCTTAAAAATATACATTAAAGTCCATTTATATATAATACACCGTTAAATAATCCACCAACTCATTTCAACTCATTGATTCTAGCTTGTTATAATACTCTCGGATAAAAAATGTATAAGCAAAGAAAGATAAGTGGCCGGAGCAAAAAAAAAGTGTCTTAAATTTGCAAAAATATTTAAAAGTCGCAACAAAAAATGAGTCCTTTGTGTAAAATTTACTCAAACTTTTCCTTAAAACGACTCAAATAAATGGACTTACATGAAGAACGCCTGTAGCTTTATTAATGTTACCGAATTGCTCACAGTTATTCTCAAGGCGCTCAACTTATTAGTGCCGCACTAAGTTTAACTTAAACTTCATTTTTAATTAAGTCAATTTCTAATAACCTATCGGTGGATTAGATTACTATAGGTAAATGTTTTTGTAAGCACTATTCATAATGTGTTAAAATTCTATTTCTTGAAGAAAAATGCCGATAGATATTTTTTTGAGAAAGGCAGCTCCATATGAAAAGCTTCTTTTGAAAAAAATATGGTTTAATTTAATTCAAATAAAATAATACTACATGCCGCACACATTTCAATTCTACCCAAATATGTACGTACACATTCTAAAATATGTTGTAACATAAATAGAACTTGATTTCAATTAGACACCCTAATTCATTTACTTTTGATTTCTAATATTTTTCCTCTGAAATATACATTAATTATCGTGTTCATTTCCAAGCTCCATCTTGGAACTCAATTAGCAAGTTGTAGAAGCAAATATTTAGTAAGTGAGTTACAGTCATGATTACAGTACTTTAGTATTAATTACAAAGTAGATACAAATCCCAGCATAAAGTTAGTTCCAGCTTACTGCAAGGAAAACTTGTACAGATTGAATTTATCCAGATTCACTGTCTAGTTCGTTTCGCTTCGGTACTCCGGAGTTTTTAGCACCTGACACGACTTACAAATTGTATTGGCAAGCTTCACTTGTGCCAAGTTTAGCACAGTTGGGGACTTGAATTAATGATTATACTCACACAAGTTCGCTTTGGCCGTATTCTTTCGTGAAATATATGGTCTGTTTCAAGCATAAGAAGTTATACCAAAATGTATAGCTGTGTGCCGCGATATTATGAAAAGAAGTTGGTGTAAGTTTGCTTTGGACTCAACTTGTTTATTGTCTAAGTTCAACGTAGGCTAGCCATACGCCCGGGGTTTTTTGAACCTTGGGTGACCTAAAAAGATCCTGCTACATAGTTGTTATGTTTTCTTAAAACATTACAGTGTTTATCAAAACACGGCGTTTACTACTTTAAGTAACTTCTAAGCAGCTTTTGAACATTCAACGTCGTAAGCACTTAACAAAATTACATTTATTAAATTACTTATTTCCTAAACGTAAGTCTCGCCCGCCTTGATCACCGTTCTCTGTATGAGACGAAACCTTTGCGCTCCAGGACAATGATAGGATTATTTTAACTAATTAACTATAACAAAGCCTTAATTTGTACAACAATTACAATTAGTTTGCATGCTGACATTCATCTAAACAAAGCTAATTAACAAGCTTGTATCCAAACTCAATTCGATTAAAACGTTGACATTCACAAATGGATATAACATCAGTCTCCACGCCACATTGCTCCTTCGTTCGTTCATCCATTCAGTATTAGGTCAACCAGTTTGCCATCTCGAGCTCCCTAGTGCCGCTTTTACCCTCGATTTCAAACGTCTTCAATTCTGAACTAGGAGTTAGTGACCTGAACAAGCTTTTGATAGTTGAGCGATTAAACGTGTCTGATTCCATGAACCGTGCTCAAAGTTAGAAGTTATTGCCAATACAGGATTGTGAAGTTTTTATATTACTGGGAAACATTTTAGGTTTGTGTTGCTTTTAAACTTTTAGTAATCCTCTTTTAGGTTTTATAGGTGGAAAGGCTATAGGGAGCTGATAGTAGATACAGTTGAAAGCACGTTTTGCAATTAACAGTGTAAATTTATTCTAGGGCCTATTGTGAATTTGTGACCAGCGTGTGACAGTTTCTATTACATAGACTAATTTAAATGATTTTAGAAAACGTGCTTAATATTCATTAAATTTAGTTTCTTCTTTCTTCGATTTCGTTCGTTATCTCCTAGCATTGTCAATCTAGTAAATACCAGAATACCAGAGAGAATATTAGTTTTTTACAAAGAGCTATTCCTGTCAGATCTCCACAACCCAATTAATGGGTGGTAAAACGATAATCGAATTTGGTTGTTTAGCTTTCTGACTTTTCTAAGATATTATGGAAAAACCCAATAACACTTTTCCCGCCCTGAAAATTTAACCCAGGGCCCTACAGTCTCCAGTCGATCTTACGACCACGGGACCAAACGAGGTAATTACATCACATAGATTACACTTACATTTCGCTAATCATATTTTTCCTTACATATTATGAAACAATCCCGCGTTTGTCTGTTTGCGATAAATTTCTAGTAATAGACAGAGTGATTCATGAGACAGGTTTTATAATAGAGAATAGCCGGGAATTTCAAAGATTTATTTACTAGTGTCTAAAGCTAGGGCGGGTCTTCAATATTTTGTATGACAGAATTGAATTTTCTGAACAGGCAAATTTCCAGACCCCGACATTCTGGCTCTGAGAAATTTCAGTTGAAAAAGCCCTTGCTTTTCTTAGTAATCGTGAAATCGTGTCAATCTTCTAGATACCTACTTGTGGTAAGTATTTAACTTTTCGCGTTTCTTCTACATTTATATAAATCTCTATTGTGCAGTCTATGTAGTTAATTTGATCAACTTCATACATTACTAAGTTATGTAAACCATTAAAAAGGCGTGTACTAACAGGCGGATCAGTTGACAGTATAATTTAGCTAATTTATTCTCGTGTAGTCTGCGCGCAAAAAGTTTCCCTCGTTAACTAAGGCGACAACACTAGTAAATCACGCAGCGCCACTCGACTCGTATCTCAGACGCGATTACTATCTTCGAATTAGACTAGAGTGAACGGGGCTGCCGAATTATGGACTTTATACACTTTATACAAGCCAATTTTATTAACAAGGATATTTTAATTTGTGGCTTATGTTTGAAGTTTGATGTTGGAGTAGAAAGTTCAATTACTATGAGTCTACAAGTTTTTTAAATATGTAAACATACAAAATTAATAAATAAATAGTTATTAGACACATAACATCGATGTTAACTACGTATGTGCCATACAAACTAATTAACTTTGGGCAAAAATTGGTGCTGGGTAACGATCTTTTATTGTTATATATTAACAGGAATTTCTTCGAGATCGCGCGCGTGTTTGCAAGCATTATGTGCTTTTCATATAATTTTCAAACATCCAGATTCAGGAACAAATACAAAATATTCATCGCATGCGAGAATAAAATCGCTCAACCACGGCATTAACGTCTCAAAGTTTAGACATATCGTTTAAATAATGCTTAAAAAACAAATAAAACTATCTTTGCCCTAAATATCTCCATAACTAGGCCTTCTCCAAGAAAGGTACAGAACAACAAAAAGCTATACTTTTGGCTTGGTTACATAAGTAATCAGTAAATAATACATGCCTATTATGACCCCACTGTATGGCAAAAGCTTTTCTTAAACAGAATTCACATGCCTTGGTTACCACGCTTGCTCAATTCAAACCTGATATCGGCAATCTGGCGATATCAGGCTTGAATTAATTATAAGTCCAGGTTTTCTTACGTTGTTTTTCCGACGTCAGCTATCCATCCATACTAATATTATAAATGGGAAAGTGTGTCTGTCTGTCTGTCTGTCTGTCTGTTTGTCTTTCTTTCACGGCAAAACGGAGCGACGGATTGACGTGATTTTTTAAGTGGAGATAGTTGAAGGGATGGAGAGTAACATAGGCTACTTTTTGTCTCTTTCTAACGCGAGCGAAGCCGCGGGCAGAAGCTAGTAAACTTATAAAGTAAACTTAGTATGTATCTTAACTTTATTTATAGTTACATAAAACGATGACACGACTAGCATTCGCCCGTGGCTATTTTTCCCCTTAGCGTTGGAATTCCCAAAATGTCTTACAAAGTGGATACTTACAGTTCACAAACAACACACCCTCCAAGGTTCATGTCTTAGTTTGAGCTGTGATCCGTACTAATATTATAAACTAGCTTTTGCCCGCGGCTTTGCTCGCGTTAGAAAGAGACAAAAAGTAGCCTATGTTACTCTCCATCCCTTCAACTATCTCCATTTAAAAAATCACGTCAATTCGTCGCACCGTTTTGCCGTGAAAGAAAGACAAACAGACAGACAGACAGACAGACAGACACACTTTCCCATTTATAATATTAGTATGGATGGGAAAGTGTGTCTGTCTGTCTGTCTTCTGTCTGTCTGTCTGTATGTTTGTCTTTTTTTCACGGCAAAACGGAGCGACGAATAGACATGATTTTTTAAGTGGAGATAGTTGAAGGGATGGAGAGTAACATAGGCTACTTTTTGTCTCTTTCTAACGCGAGCGAAGCCGCGGGCAAAAGCTAGTATGATGTATATCAACAGTCAGTCTTGATTGACTAAGATAACACAGTATATAGCGCATAAGAGTTATAATACATATTTCACTCAAGTGGTTAAATGCATATTTTACTCGCTACTTATATATAATTTTTGAACCTTTTTAAAAGTGCACACTATCCACGTCTTTAATTTTATTTTTCCTCGTCTGGATTATGAACAAACTTCTTAGTTCGTTAGTGTTGTTGCCAGACCTACGTTTTAGTTTAGCACGGTAGCTTTAAAAGTCGCTCATTAGACACATTTCGTTTAAAGTATAACGAAGATCCATTGTTTACAATGTAGGGTAGTGGAATAAAAAAAAAATACTTTATTTCACAGAAGATAATCCATAGGCTTACAACTTAGTTTACAGGTTTAATATCTAATATAAACAATTTAGATGAAATAAAATTGTAAGTCGGTTTGAGTAGCCATTGACACCCAAGCTAAGATTCAACTTGTGTTATGGGTGTCAGGGATTCTCTCTCTAATTGTTGGTCAATTTCGGTGACAAAACTTTTAGAAAATTAAACCTCTTATAAAGAAATAATACAAAAGAGAACAAAAAGGGAAAAATTTGAACAAAATAAAAAAATTATAATAATAAAGGACCAGCGAAAAAATTTTTATCTAAAGTCCCTTTGGATGTGTGGATTTGAATTTTGATTGCCCTAGCTACGGAGAGGCAAGCACAATCATCAGATGTCGTGTCATTGCAGTAAGGTGCTCTGAGAGTAAACGAGTCATGTGGCTGTGAAGTGGATTTAAGGGAGAAGGGGATGAAGTTGGTTTTCGTAACATTCAGAGTTAGCAAGTTGTCAGATAGCCAGGACGCGACAATGCTAAGAGCTGCTTCAGCTCGTTCCTTAACTTCATTCTAGTTTTTGCCTTCCACAAGTAAGGCGGTATCGTCGGCATACGTAAATATGCGACAAAAAGGAATTGATAGGTTACAGAGACTATTTACATATATTAAGAACAAGGTTGGCCCCAGGATCGAGCCCTGTGGAACTCAATATGATATGGCATGAGCGTCACTTACGCAATTGCCAATCTTAACACATTGAGATTGTTCAGAAAGGTAACTTTCAAGTATAGCAAGTGCGGGGCCTCTTATCCCTATTTGTTCTAATTTAAGTAAGAGGTTAGGTACAGAAAACAGTGTCAAATGCCTTAGATAGGTCTAGAAATATACTCAGACACTTAGATCCTTCATCAAGTATCTTAACAGCGCTATCAACAAGAGCAACAACAGCATCCTCGCACGACTTACCTCTACGGAAAACGAACTGATTGTCAGATAAGATTTTATGTTTTTCTAAGAACCATATAAAAATAAAAATAAAATCATAATATAAACGAGTCAGTTGCATCATACGCTCAAAATGATTTAAGTCCCTTTTGTAATTTGAGTAAACGCAAACCTGAAGGCAATGTGTTAAGTTAGAGGAGACGGTTGGTGCAGTGATTTATTGATAGGCGCTGTATGTCACTTGTTTGATTTCCCCACGAAACTTTTAGTATAATTAATTAACATGTTCATAATGTAACCTAAATGTAGCAACGTTTAAAAAAAAGACATAACAAAGTCCAGCATTTGATAAACAAAGCGCTACTAAATAAAAAGTTTATACTCACAAAATCGCTGATAACTTATATTTAAATAAGTCAATACGTATTATTAGCTATAGTTACATTTTCGAAATGAAATCCAGTTCTATCTATCTACGCCAAGCAAATCGATTTGTATCTTTATATCAGAAAGCAAATCTATGTAAAGAAAGTGATCGCTGAAGATAGACTAGAAAAGCAAACAGTTTACTATAGAACGTCGATGACAAGCAATAGTAAAGTAACGCTAAGAAATATTATATGCCTTCCTCAAAGCTTAATATCTACTACTACATTTTCTTAAGGTGTTTTTCAAGGTGCATAGAACTTGATTAAATGACTTTTTCATGAAATGATCAATCAATCGAGTTATATGCACTTTGAGGGCTGTTTTGAGTATTTAAATCATTACAATTCTGTAACTAAATATCTAATACAGTCGCGAATCATACTATATCAACATACACTCAAACACTGAGCTACAAATTGCAAAAACACGTAATTGAAAATTTGAATTCGTGAGCTACCTTGCGTTTCCACGTTAAGTAGTCTAGTCTAATGAATTACTTATTATATTATTAGATAATGAATTACTGAAAGATAAAATAATTAAATTAAAAACATTAAAATATATCCGTGCTAAATTGTATTAGAAAAGACGCAATGTAAGTGAAATACATGAGGAATAAAGAAAGCAGTGACAAGAAGAACGATGTAGTCTCGACGTCGGCCACTGATTAATTCTACAACATGAACGAACAGTTCTTCTTACTCGTGTCCGTAATATCGTCTAATGAAATGCCAGTGCCGGGTAACAAACGGACACAAACTCCAATTTTAACTAGAAAGTTGATTATTATCTAGTAGGTAATGATTCACTTTCCGACAGTGACAAGCGATTTTCCAAAAAATATTATAGTCATTTGAACTTGCTCGAAATAGCGTGTTCAATCAGTTTTAGTCGAAATGATGTGATTGCCGAAGTAATTGACCAAACAAAATAGTGTTTTTAGTGGTCTTTTAGAATTTTGACTTGCCTAATTCTATGTGTTGTAGTACAAAATTACTGAATGTATTTAAAGCAGGCAGGCTAGTAAAATTTCAAATAAAAAAAAACAGCGTCTATAATACCCTTCTTTTTCTAGTCCCATAAAAAAGAACTTCGTCAAACTTCATGTTTTTATTTCGAGATTACTCTAAAAAGTGTTTAAAGGGTTCCATCAAAAAAATATACATCACGTTGGTACCAAAAATTACACCGGGAAAACAAACTGTACAGCATCGCTCAAAGTTACCTAGGCACCACTGCAGCACCTCCGCTTTTCATGATAATTCCCCGTCCAAGTTTCCCTTTATATCAACTTTTTTATTTTTCCAGTTTAATATCATGCAAAATGAAGGCCCGGCCACGCCACTCTGAATGGTCGGCTCATTGCATCCCGACCGTAAATCCAACTCCCTTGTCGGCACATTGAGGATAGTATACTCTACAGGATGTCTCTCTACTTTATAAAAATATCAAAAGTAAATTAATTTCAAAACTAAGGGATCTTGGTTGACTTGTGCTGATGGGTCTTGTTAATAGTATTTTAGCATGTCCAATAGATTTTGACGTTTTCATTAATTTACTAGCTTTTGCCCGCGGCTTCGCTCGCGTTAAAAAGAGACAAAAAGTAGCCTGTGTTACTCTCCATCCCTTCAACTATCTCCACTTAAAAAATCACGTTAATTCGTTGCTCCGTTTTGCCGTGAAAGAAAGACAAACATACAGACAGACAGACACACTTTCCCATTTATAATATTAGTATGGATATTCTGTTGATAACAATAAAAAAAGTTACCATGTAAACTCTCTAAGGTTCTACTTTTAATGTATCTTCTAATATGTGCCTGCTACTAACACCTTTTTTTCATAAAAAAAACCTTCATAACTCTATGAATGTACGAGCAATATGTACGACATTGTCGCTTTCTTTTCAATAAATCGAGACGTCGATAGAGTTACAGCGTTTTAGTAATGGAATAAAAAAACTTTTACGTTCAAAGGGTTGCGACTTACGAGCCTCCGTCGATAATATTTTTTCTCAATCGTTCGATTACTCAGTCGAATGAGAAAACTTATTGTGTATTTACAAGAAAAGGGTAGGTAACTTTCATAATATGTAATATTATGGAGTTTTTTTTGTACCTGTTTGATTAAATAAATGTTTATGCCGTCAATAATGTGTCACGTAGACCTACCTACTACAATTACATACTAGTATCTAGAAGAGCGTATTTCGTTGATTACTTGTGGCGCTGTCGATTCACTCTTGACTTTTTGTAGCGCTAATAAAAAATATACCTAGTTTATTACAGTACTAAAATATGCTATTATACAATAAAAATGTTTTAACAAAAAGAAATTAAAAATGCACTACGTAAACAATTTAATCATTAACGTAATGCTTTAGGAAATTGGAGAAACATAAAGTCCTTAGAGTTTCAAAAGCGATTTTTTTAGCTTAGACCCACGTATAACCAACAACTCAAGACTAGACCTGGAGTATGAAGAACGGTTAAGAGCGAATGAGTGGGACCTTAAGTAATTAGCTTATTTCTCTGGGTAATCGCCAGTGATCGGAGTAGGTAGAGTGATTTGCGGTCAATGCTCCGGCACGTATATATTAATATGGATATGCCTCCGGGATCCCGGGATTTCGTAAAAAATATTTTTTTAGGAATTTCAAACATTGTAATGTGTAGGATGAAGAACATATCAATAAAAATAAGAAATGTATTACCCATTTGCTGTCTTTTTTATAGAATATGTGATCGTCCTTCTATAATAAAAATACATATATGAATGAAGAGAAACAGTAAAGAATAGAAGAGGTGGACATTGCAACGACTCAACTTCATTCACAATATTTGATTCAATCCCGTAAATACGAAAATGAAATCCCGGAATAAAGGATTATCCATGTTATGATTTCTATGACTATTCATGATGCAAGTACGTAAAATCACTCTACCTACTCCGATCACTGGTAATCGCGGTGGGTCAACAGGTTTGGAGTCCACAAAGATTATCGTAGCCTCCTCATTGTGATTAAATTTTCTACCATCATGGAGAACTGTAAATTTGTAAAACAATATTTACTGAAATATTGGTGTTCCAGAAACACAATCTTTAGCATTAACATACAGGTGCGATGAATAAAGCCTCCTGTACTTTACATTCTGCATAAACAGTAAATCATGGGGTTCGGTTATTTTTAGCACTGTCTTTGAATTGGACTTCAATAACTGAAATCTTCACTTTGTAAAGTGATATAAGATCTTTTAAAGTGTCTAAATATACTCTTCTAATAACAACTATTACAAAGAGAATTTAATGTAATTTGACTTCAAAGAAGTTGATGTCATTAAACGTTATTTATGTTTATTTCAAATCACTAAGGCCACGTCCGCACAGACAGGTGGCTTGCTTAGCGCCTAGAGCCTAGCGGCTTGCATCCTGGCTACTTGCTTGGATACACGAGTGGCCGCACATGAGGTGGTTTGCGTGGTAGGTCGCTAGGTGCCTTGGGCATTTGCTTGTCGCCACGTTGACGAGATGTCGCTTTCAAAAATAGCTCTAAAAAAACTACTACTCACAGAAAATTCATCTTTAAAATATATTAGTTCACGGCCTTATCCGTCATGTTGGGTTCATGATATAAATAAATCACGGTCAAGTTATGGGGAGTTTAATGTTCTATATAAACAATTGCGTAATTTTGACGATAAATTTTATTAATATTTGCGTATGACCAGGGAAACATTTGATCTACTTCTCAGTAAAGTTAAAGGAAAACTAACTCATTTGGATACTCATCTTAGAAAAAGGTTCCACAAAGGTTTTCTTTTGAAAACTGAAACAATCAATATTTTATCCATTGTTTTCTTCTAACCTCCTATAGTATTACAGAAATCCGAGTTAAGTTTTCACCCAGTGGCTACTTTTCAACCTGGCGCCTCGCAACAAAAAACCAACACGTTTGTTTACATGGATGCACGCCAAGCGACTAGCTAGGCGCTAAGCGCGCAGTGCAGCCGGTCGCGTTCATTTTAGAACGTTTGTTTTACTAAGCTACTAGCTAGGTGACGCGCTAGACACTAGGCGCTAAGCAAGCCGCCTGCCTGTGCGGACATGGCCTTACTTCAATACTTTTTAACACCAGTGTCGTTTTACGTTTTTACATACTTATTGGAACATCCAAGTCTATTGTTAATGCTTTATAAATTCATACTAATAAATATATGTAAATGTGAAAGTAACTGTAACTACCAATTTCAATAAATTATTCTCTATTGATATTAATAGATCCTGTAGAAGTAATAATTTTTCCCAAAATAATTCACCAGATCACGATAAAGCGTTTATTGGGAAAACGTTTCATTGTGTATCGGAAGGATATGAATCTCGGAAACTGGATGCTTATATTATTTTTTATTCAGCAAGTATTATAATCCTACCAGCACTCTTCACGCTTCTTATACCAGCTTTTTCGATGAAACTCACATATCTTTTAATACCTAACGATTGCTTCCCTCACCATGGATAGCTGCTGTGCTGTAATGTTTACTGCTCTCTCAAGAGTAATAACTCTTAGATGATATACTTGGAATCAACCCTAGTAATAAATTCATCGCTGTATCCCGCTCGCATATATGAATGTTACGTCAGCAGGAAACTGAATTACGAGTACCTGCGTGTAGGTAGGTGAAGGCACTCACCGGGGCTATTAGCCACTTGCAATGAACTAACAACCTTAGATCGGAATAACTCTTGAGCACAGACGCCGCTTTGTTCCTCAGTTTCAACTACAATAGATTAGAGTTCTTGTAGTTGTTCTTGTCTCCCCCGCACTGCGATGAGGGCCGCTCCCTAAACGATTAATTCTGAGTGAAGTGAGAAGATTCGTTCTGCAGCAATACTGTTAATTAGTTTAGTGCTCGTGCGGTCACTTGATGAATGATCAACATGATAAATTACAGAAAACCCGAATGCAATACATATGGATAGGATTTATCCTTTCAGCTTTCCCCGATTAAACATTTCGACCGGAACGGAACGAAAGGACGCGCAATTCTGTTTTCGATTACAACGAAATAACTTTTTGATTCTTTCATCAAATTCTTCGATCAAGTACAAGAATACTGTAATTTGGAAAAAAATAAAAACTAAATAAAACAGAAAATACAAACAGCAAAAGTGCTCAGAGCCGTTTTACAATCAAGTCTAAATTAGAGGCTGCTACGTTTGAACGCGGGCGAGCCTACAAATCCCCACGAATGCGGCTTTATTTCGTTCCGTCGCACCAATCAGAGCAATTAACGGACAATAAAAAGAAAAAGTCCCTTTTCCGCCCGACGTGTGGGGTGTGGAACCAGCGAGGGTGGCAAGGGAATCCTAATTGTTCTCTATTGAGCAGACAATGCGTATACTTTGTGAATAACTCTGTGATTATGAGGTATGTAATACTAAAGAGCGTTATTATGTTTGTGTCAGGGACTCTCATAAACAGTCTCTAAGTTCAATGTTTACGGTTCCCTGAAAACATGCTTCCATAGTATAAAGTATTTCGAATTTCGAGTCAAGAAAAATGTCCTTAAACTGTTTAAAGAAATAAATGACTAATTTTGTAGAGGGTCCACGAAAATGCTACTAAAATGTTTGTATCATATATTTATATGATATTTACGTATATTATATGAAAGAACCATTTAATAATGTGTTGTGTAATGTTCCAGTGAATGTTTCGATATGAAAACATTTTTAAAATACTCTCATTTTTATATTAAAAAGATTCCATTGTGCGCACACATCGATCGGGACGATGGCCAGTATTTCACGGGCCATTTTCTTTGACGGAGGGAACGTTTTGAATATAAAACACAATCGCTAATGACGTAAACGATTATTGACAAAACGTTTCGAACGACCGATGGAATGATAAAGCAGTTTAGTAAATTAAGTTTAGTGTGGATTCTTAACAATGTGATCAATTTACGAGTTTATTTAAATATGTATTTGTAAGATGTCACAATTTTCTAGCCATTTATTTTCTGTAAGCATAGATATTTGAATCTGGAGCTAGTTACAACGACGAGCCCTAATCAATTGCTGAAAAAAAAATGTATGCAAACACATAACTCATGAACGGCTACACCTATCCAGCTGAAACTTTTTTTGACAAGGTTTGTGTATGAAAGAAAATGTTTAATAAAAACATGGAATACTTCTTAAAAATTGTTCCGAAAAACCTTCAAATCATAAGAACGTGTGAAACCGGGGCTAACGCCGGTGTGAAACCGAGGTTTTACCACACGATTTCAGATTTGTATTTTGTAGTTTAACCTCATGTCAGCAACAAATAAACAGGTTAAGTTTTTAGCACAAGTGGTCGAGTTACAATAAAGTTCTAAACGCCTTACAGCAAACGTTAAAGTTGCTAGCTTTTAACATGCTAACATCTTTTAGCAATATACAATGTTACCACGCCACGTAGCTGCCGATGATTACTTTGCAAATACTTGTCCATTAAAAATGTCCTATATCACGAGCGGCGCGAAACTTGTCTAATAAAAGTTGTGGACGCCTCTGTTTGACGCGGTTAACCCTTCCATGCGCTCGTGTAAACTACCCGCGTCTCCACCCTCACTTAATGAGCATAATCTTTATGCCTCATTTAGGTTATTGGCGAACAATTTGAATAGCCGAACAGTTTGTTGACATACATTATAAGTTGTTTACATACTCGTTTCGCTCGTATTCGTCTGTTCTAGGCTAGTATCTTAATGAGACCTTATAGAAACAAGTTTTAAAATTCCCTGCCCAAAGTTCATTAATATCAATTTTATTTGCGCTTTCTCGTATTAATGCCAACTTCAGTTATAACTGTTGGATTTACATTTACGTGTCAAAATTATAATATTATCTTTCTCTTTCAAATATTCAATTTTTAAAAAGGGTTTTGAAACAAAACCATTTTTCAAATACGAATTCAAACGAAGACAAAAGCGATGGGATCTGTAAATAAACAGTCGAAGTACATCGATAGCATCTGGTTTTCGCACGTGTCTCTGAATAAAAAGGAAACGACTAATCGAGCTGAGGACGCTCAAGAAAACAAAACACTGCCTCCTGGCGATGGCGCATTCACTGAGAAAAATAAACTGCGGCCCCAAGACACTTCCAGAGACTTACCGTTCGTGCAAATGAAGTGGAGACAGTGTTACGTACAAATGTTTACTTACAGGACTGAATAGAAAAGGCGACGTTAATTTAATATTTCGTCGAAGTCTCGAGGAATCGTGTGCCAGTCGTTTCACGGTTCACTAGCCACTCAAGTCTCAACTTAACTTTGTATTTATTTCTTTTTTTTTGAGAATTGTTTTATAGCACAAACTGAGAATGGGCGGCAACATGTCAAAGTGGCTCATTTTCTTGCCGTCTGCCTCGTGAAAGAATTTATGATGCGATAATGTCTCGTGAGTGAAGGGATCCTTGTGTCTGTCTGCATTATGTACTGTTTTATGAGCTTGTGTGCTTTTATACAGACTGGAAACAGAGACATTTACTCGTAAATTGTGTAGAATACAGCCAATCGAGTCTTATAATGAAAATATGATCTGATATTTTTACGATCGATAGCGCGATCTCAAACGCGTTAGTTACGTCTTCGGTTTATTACTCCTCTGCATTGGGCACGACCCGTGATGACGAACCACACTATATGCCTCATAAATTCAACCATCACAATATAAAAGGTATTTTCCAATCCGACTGGAAGTTTAAGAGTTAACCACGAAAAACGAACATAAATGGAATCTGCTCTGCAGTTTTGTTATATCAGTATAGATAAAACACTATTCTACTAAGCGATGATATAAGATTTGTGTAAGATTTATGCTTGCGCCTGATAATGTCATGTCTTTATTCTGCGTTAGACGTGACGAATCATCAACAGCTTACCAAAAACATTAAAATCTAATCAAAGAATCCTACGTAGCCAGTAATACCACAGGCATTTTAATTAAACCATCATCAGAAGCCATTAAGAATGGCATACAAAAGCGAGACAGTTCCTTGCGTAAGACAAATTACGTGAACATATGGGCTGTCGGCACATAGAAAGGGATTGTGATAGTATCGTACAAGTGAGGCTTAGCGTGACTGATGTGTACCCGGGCCAATGCCGACGGCTCCAGTGAAACCAGTGTTGTCTTCAAATTCAAAACCGTTATTATTGTCCTATTTACAACCAACTGGTATTGTATTCCAGTTTTCGTTCAATAATCCATTTTCAGACTTGTAAGCCTTGCGCTAGCTGCGTCGGAATCATTTAACACTTAATGAGAACTAGCTTTTGCCCGCGACTTCGTCCGCGTGGAATAATAGCTCCCGTTACCGAGGGATTTCCGGGATGAAAACTATCCTATGTCCTTTCTCGGGTCCCAGACTAAATCTGTACCAAATTTTATTTAAATCGGTTCAGTGGTTTAGCAGTGAAGAAGAGACAGACAGACAGACAGACAAACAGACAGATACTACTTTCGCATTTATAATATTAGTACGGGTTTATCTTATTGGCCTAATAAATGAGTTGTTACGAATTTTCTTTTTTATCAAAGTTTACAGTTTTTGCTTTATTATATAGGAATCTTTGTCTACCACTTTGTTCGTTCGACTGTTAAATGACTGTTCGGTTTTTAAATATATTGCTTCTCACACCATTATCCAGCCATAAACTGCATTTTCACCTCGCTCGAATATTGGCGTCGAAGCGCTCAGATTATGCTGATGCGAACCATGTTCGTCACCGCACGCTTTCAAGATGTTAATCGTCCTCCTTTCAAACATACGACGCAGACAAATTTAATTAAACAGGCTTTTACACTGTACAACGTTCCATTATTAATTAGTCTTGACGCGGAATAGGTAAGCAGGTATTATCTAAGTTTACATAGAAACGGATATCGGTGTGTGTACTCGGTAACGCAAACTACGAAACGTTGAATTAAACAGCCCATATTGACACCTTTCATCTGTATGGAGGGTCCTGTGGCTTTATATGATATATGAGTAAGTTCTACATAGTTCTTCAAATAGAATTAGTAGGAAATATGACTTCAAATTGAACTGGTTTAGATTTCAATGATAGAAATTTTGAACACAAATCATGATCTTATAAATCAATATTCGACAAATAATATAGACTTAAATATTTCATAGTAGTGATAATGGTGGTACCATTATCGCTCTGTTTTTAATATTCGAGATAAACAGACCGCAGAAAGCTGTTCCATTTTGATTAATTCGTATTCATGTAGTTTTGATAAATAAAAGCTTTGCAACCCCCTACCACACGATATCGATGTGACTCTGAATTCCGAGAATTGTTTTAACCGAATAATTTGTAAGCTCGTTAATAGCTTTTCATAGCTAGCGAGCAAAGAAATGGTCAAAGACATAAATGACGCGAGTGTAACCGCGTAGCTACAGCTAGAGCTGATATTGGTGCTGATTCTCTTGTTCACAAACTTAACTAAATTTAAGTTAAATGCATCTTTCTCTTTCCATTTCTTAAAGAAAAGGACAGAAGATACAAGATATAAGAAGGATATAAGATAGATAGGTTTTATCCTGTCAAACTAGACAGCGCCTGAAGACAGTAAGAAGAAATTGACGTATATTTAGACGCCATGTTTTTAAATCGCGTCTAAATTATTCGTTCTATGGAGTGTCTAAATTTGACAGGACTAACTAATATTTTATCTTCTGTCCTTTTCCTAATTAAATGGAAAGAGAAAGATGCCCTTAACTTAAATTTACATTAGTTTGTGAATAAGAGAATCGGCACCAATAAGTTCCTAGAGCTTCGTAGTTTACTTTGATTTTTAACCGACTTCAAAAAAGGAGGAGGTTCTCAATTCGTCTGTATGTTTTTGTTTTTTTGTATGTTTGTTACGCGATATCTCCGTCAATTGTAAACGGATGGTTCTTTTTTTGTTTGATAAGTCATGATTCAGGGGTGGTCCCATATAAATTTTGTGGCGATCGGTTCAGTGCTTCTCGAAAAATTCACCAAGAACAAAAAAAAATGACGAAATATTCATAGACGATGTGTGCTTTGTCTTCAAGTTTCTATTTTCGTTTTATAAGATTGTAAGTAGTTTTATTTTGAAAATAAATTACTTTGAAAGATACTATACACAGCCAACATTGGGAGTCGACACTAAAAAGTAATAAATAAAAAACTTTTTTCAAAAAAAAAATAACCGCCTTCAAAAACTAAAAACCCAAAAATAACTAAAATTTCGGAAGTCGGTGGCTTCTCTTCTGCCATTCAATTTGTGTTGCCACCGACTTCCGAAATTTTAGTTATTTTTGGGTTTTTAGTTTTTGAAGGCGGTTATTTTTTTTTTTAAAGTTTTCTTATTGCGTTTCACTTTAACTATAGATAAGCAAACAACGATTTATGAATGTACGTTCTATGCACGCGGTTAAATTACCGCGTTTACAGTTTAAAAACTGTCGTGCGCCGTGCAAAGGATATCGGGTGTTCGTAACTTAATTATGTTTTTCGTTATAATTAAATACATAATGTAGTAGCACTAATTATGAGAGCGAGATTATTTTTAAATTAACAATTTATTGCACAATATAAATGGTTAAAAATAGCTTACAATTCAGGTATGCCTAAGTGTATAAGTTCATAACTAACTATTACAAATAAGTATAATCTAATTATTTATTTCACATACCTAATTAAAGTGTTTTACCGATCTACCACTATAATGTAAAAAATAAAAATATTTCCTCTTTTATTTGAAAATGCATTAATTTTTTTACCAATAAATAATTTTTAAATGTCTTATTATTTCAGCCCATAATTAAATTTCGCAAAACTCTGTGCACTGTAATATGTATCTATTCAATAAACTTCTCTTGTGAGAATGAAAATAACAAATAGAAAATAAAGAAATCAAACATTCAAAAAGTCGGCATCGTAAAAAAGTCGGCATTGCGTACCATAAGCCTTTATAATAGTATAGACAACACTGACCTAAGTAAGTTTACTGACCTTAGTTCGTCGATTCGATTAAAATTTCGTCATGTATTTATACCCTGTGGAATATTATGATGACAATGTCACCGTCGCGTGACGTTGTACATGACAGACAGCTGAAACATCTGCCGATAATTGAAATGTCAGACGCCAACGTCAAGCATGCCTACAAGTGCCCGACAGTGCCCGACAAACGAACAATATCGCGAAAATATTCACTTTAATTAACGAAAAGGATTTTACCCAATTTCATTCTGTGTGGACATGTACAATAATGTTTGTGTCTGGAATATAAAATATTAAATATATTTCTCTGATAGAAGGCTGTTTATTTATATCTGTCTTATCTACTATGTGTTTTTGACTGTTTAATCTTTCAACGACTAAGCGACAGCCGGCTGTCGCGCTGCTATTGACTATTTTATGTCTCGAATGACGTGTGTTCGAAGATTTATTAATATTTGTATTTTATTACTTAATATCTGTAGATATAATTATGTATGTGCTATAGCATCTCCGTGGAAAAATCGCGAAAAAAAGATTTTTGAACATTTACACGAATTGAAATGGATGAATGGGACCTATCTAAAGTATTGCAAATAATAAAAAGTGTAGTGTCTAGTAATAGCAGTGCTATTTGTGTTAGAGCTCATCCGGGGAAGTGCTACCTACCGCTTTAGTTTTCTCTGCTGCAAAAGCGTATTGCCATGTTCATGTTTGAAGGGTATGGGTGTTCTGTGTTATTCCAGCCACATAAGACATATCAACTTTGCTTCTAGGGTGCCTACGCATCTGCGAGGCATATTGCAGATTATAGGCTCACCTATATACTCGTATATTTATATATTTCACAATAAGATATACATGCTGGCATTCTAATGCTAGCTTATTGGCCGTCCAATAAAATAAAAAAGGGAACAAAAATATTACGTATCCTTCAGTTTACCTACATTTGATTGAGCTCTGTTTGCGTTTAATATTCCTTGTAACGTGATTCTATCGTAAGTTTACCAACCGGGCTCTTTCAATTAATAACCTTACAGTCCAAGATCCCTGAGTTTTCAGATCTACGTCATTTTAGCATAGCTATTTTGATTAAGGTATAACGTTAGACATTAATCATAGTTGCTAGCTTCAATGCTGTGTAAATTTTCTAGCATCTGAAAACAAGTGCAAAACTATAAGGGCTGGGTAAATTTTGCTAGTTCAGAGTTGTAGAGAATTAGTAAAATGCGCTTATATTGAAAACTTAGTACAGCTTAGCCGATTTTGTTCTTAAGCTCGTCATCTTAGCCCGTTTTTCATCCCATATTCATATTCACAATTCTCTTACAAACATAAATGTTATGCTTTTTTATGCCCACACCAAGACAAACAATTCCCTCTCAGCTGAATTCTCAGCACCTCTAGAGGTCTCTCTCATCGCAAACAGAATTCAAAAGCTCAACATTAAAGCTTAATAAGTACGTAACCATTTTTCAACATATTTCTCTATATGTCCACAACATTTCAGGCTAAAAATTCCGCCGTTTGACAATTCCAAGATCTCAGACCACAAGTTTAATACTCATAGATATTTATTGTCTAATTCAATTGTTAGCAACTTTCACAAAAATGTAAGCACTATACGATAAAATTTAATATTCGAAATTGCTACATGATACGGAAGATATGCTCTTCAAAGAACAATGTATCAATAACAACCAAACAACGAAACAATATTATATTTTCATACCACAAAAGCCAACGACACCGATACCTTTTAAAGAAATTAAAGTATAAGCCTTCATAAATCTGTATAATAACTAAAACAAAAACCATTATCTTTATTTTGCCAGCTCTCTATCCACGTAAAAAACGCGAAGCTAAAATTTCAAGGCCCATTTAGCAGATCCGTGCTCTGGACAGAGATTAACGCGCTTTCTGTTTCATTAATAAATCCTCAGTTTATCAAAACCAGGAGCGCGAAGCTCCTGGCTGTGATAGCCATTGAAAAATCAATAGCCGAAGCTACTATCAAAACTTTTACCACGTAATGTTATTTTGTAAATGGTTGTTAGTTTAATTAAATTCTATTGGAAAACACTTCAATGTTTTTTTCTTCGACGTAAATAAATCTCGCCGAATGGTTTATATGCATTATGTAGTTGAACAAACCAGGCTGGAAATCGCGTTTCTATTTCAGCACGAATTCACGGGACGCGGAGCAGAAAAAACAATTATAAGTAAGCTTTCGCGACGATATTAAAATAGAACTTGTTAAAAGTTTTCTAGAGTATTTTATAGGCTGTGATTTCATCAGATCATCATTGCGGTCACTGAACATAATTGCAATTAAGTCCAACATAATTTATTTTTGGAGTTGTTATCCCCAGGGGCGTCGTTAGTGGATTACTTGTAGCGCGATCAGCCTGCTGTGAACGCCAACTTTACCGCCAGCGATAGACTTTTATCGTGAAACTTTCTCTTGTGAACTAAACCTATCGCGCTATATGCGCCTAATGTGAGGCCAAAGGACATAACAGGAGCAGTTTGATACTGCTAGTTCACATAGCGCACTTACGCATTTATGCATACCAAATCGTTGTTATAAATTAAGTCAAATAGAAATAATCTTTTCGCTAATTAAAACAATTTCACATTGCTACGATTATTAGCTCGACAGACTGTTTGCTTGGCAGCATCACAAGCTTTAAGATCTAAAAAATAAGTAAATTATCGCGGCGTGACACACGTCTACAGCATTGATTAGTATGAGGCAGTCTTGCCAATAACCTCAAAAGTTAATAAAACACATTTACGACCGTCGAGGGTACGAACATTACATCCATATTCCTCACGTTTCTTATTGATTGGTTCAATGTTTTAGAAAGAATTAACGAACGAAGGAACGAACCTTATTTATTAAATAGGTCTAAACAAATGAACTTTTATTGTTTGTTTGTGTTTCTAAAGTCGTAGCTTTTCATTAAATGACAAGAAAACATTCATTATATATATTTTTAATCTATTAAGTAGTACTGTGCGTTTCGTCTATTTGTCTGTTTTTCTGGCTCATCTCTGAAACGTCTAGACTAATTTGGACTGGACTTACGACTCTAGACTCACTGCCTGAGATACCTGACCCATAAGGTAAGGTATCTTATAAAAATATTGAATATTATCGTATCTGTATACCAATTTAAATATTCTACGGCTATACTCGACTTCGGCCTCAGTCACGACCAGAAGCTACTCTCAAATATATAAAGGTACGGGTAGGTAAAATTTACAATCAAATATTTCTCGAGCCAACACGCATATGCGTACCATTCCGTCGAAAGTAAAAACACTTGATTCATACACCGTTAAAGGAATTTATACGGGTTTACATACCCATACATTGGTAATGCCTACACGATATACGGAAATATTTAAGGAAAACGGAGTAAAAGCGATTTCTTTGTTCGACCTTATTCGTTTGTCTTTTGAGTTTTCGCCGGCTAGAAGGGTATCCCTTGATCATTAAGTACGCTTGTTAGGTGGCATTTTCTGGAAATCCTTTTGACGAAATCTTTTGAAACAATATTATGAACGTAATTACCTGCTTAGCGTTGCCTTTGCTCATTAATTACCCAAACTAAATTACCTTTATTAAATCGATCTGTAAATGATACTACAAAAAAAATTCAACGGTCAAATGAAACTGACAGGTGGATATTAAATATAAAATATATTTATTTATATTAGGCCCTTCACCACACGACATGTAAGTCGCGTTAGATTGAAAAAATATTGTTCCTTGGTCTATTTTTTGGTATGTTGTTAGGATAGTTACCAACTATGTAATTCTAAATTTGCAGTTTCGAAAGACCTGTTCTAAGTGCGTGGACGTAGAAAAATGTCGATAACTGTATGCTACTTACACCTTGTTTAGCGCTATTTTTTGCAACGTAAGACGTCTTAAATTAATAGGCAATAATATAAAAAAGCTCGACATCAAAAACCTTCTCCCTTTAGTAAAAACTGGATTACATATTTTTACATAATATTATCATTCAATCAAATATGAAACTTTTATTTGTGTACTATTATTTTTCGTTCGAATTTTACATATGTATTTGTAAAACGATATTCACTGAAACTTAATATTGAAGCAGTATTATACAAAAGTAAAAAAAAAATGCTAGCTCCACCGCACACGTCGAGATTGGTTTCCAAATGGTTTCAAGAATATCCATTCCATTTGAAACTTCATTAAATAATAACGCCATGTATGCAGCCCCGGGGGAATAGACAGGTGTTTCCAAATGTCACTCGTGTTGAACCGCGGAGGAACAATTAACTATTCATACTTTCATACTTTCTTCCCTTCGCGTTGAAATTCAGAGATAAAATATTTGAAAGCTCACAGATGTTCGAATTCCAACAATGTGGGGAAGCAATAAAGAAACTATTCCACTTTCATCCCGTTATCCTCGTAAAGACTTCATCAAATTCCACCAATGAGAGCAAAAAAGTGAGAAAAAAACTTTTAGGGGAATACAAAAAAGAAACTTGGTTTCGTTCGTATATAATATAAGTTATATAGACGTTATTTGCCAAAGGTATTGGATATCTTACTAAAGATTCAATAACGTTTGAATTCGATATTGTCGCTATACTTTTAGGTGTATTACGTATCAATCCATATCCCTTTCGTATCCCAATTTATTTACGTAGACAAGTAAACACAGCCGGGATACGGGAGCTGTGTTTGCTGATTCTAAGCGATAAAAATGAAATTACTCCTCGACGCCAATTTTGTTAATGCGGCTTGTAATAAGACAAATCGAATTTTATATAAATTGGTTTTGGCGCTTTTACGTCAGAATTCACTAGTTTTGGATATGCTTTGATTGCCACTAAATTGCCTGTATATTAGTTTAATTATATGTTAAGAGCTGACGCAACAGACGTCGTCCTACCATACTGACAGCATCACCATAAAGGTCTAAATATAGACACAAAATTTCATCCAAATTGGTCAAGCGTTTTTTTATAAATAAATAAATAAATATCCTGAGACTTCTTACACACGGCCATCTGATCCCAAGCTAAGCAGAGCTTGTGTTATGGTAATCAGACAACTGATATACATAGTTATATAATTTTTAAATCAATACATATTATTTATCTATAAATAACACCCTGACACAGAACAAACAATGTATGCTCATCACACAAAGTTTGTCCTGGGTGGGAATCGAACCTACAACCTCTGGCTTAGCAGTCACGGTCACTGACCACTACACCAACAGGGCCGTCGAATTAGGTAACATACGTGTAAAATAAATAGTAGTATTATTAAGATATAAAATTGAACATATTTTTACCTAAATTACGACCAGGTCGGTAATTAATTTGTAATTAATTACCGACCTAAAAAATTAAATCAGTAATCATACTCCAAATACTCCTATTTTACGTCTTAGAGAGAGTACAATATACAATTTCGTTTTAGCAGAAATTTAATCAAACTTTCATTTGAGCCTGTTAATTTCAGAATTCCAATATAGTCGTGTACATATTATTTGCTACTTTCAGTAGATTCATAATCAGTGCGGGCGTCTGGTCCAAGTGATATTAAGTAATAAATTCGTTGCGGGGAGCGCTCTAAACGCTTTCGAATTACCGAGTGGCGTAATGGGCAAACTTAATATTCAAGGAGGGATCAAAACGAACCGGAATCTATGTGGCCACGCGCCGCGCTCAAACGTTTTATGTTCCGACCGATAATTGTATATTAATATCCGATTTTTGGAATCAAATCGGATCTTTTCGCAAAAATTGTCTATCACAATAAATCGTAGACTTTTTTCTAATTTATTGACAGCTTGGTTAAGACTAGGATAAGTTAGTTTGGGTTAATTAGGATTTTCATTAACATCAAATTAGTTGAGACTTGAATTAGTTTGAGTTGAAGATTGTCATAAATAAACCCTGCGATTACAGTGTTTTGGAAATAGTATATTACAGTATTGGAAAGTAACTCCATGCGGTCAAACGTTAAAGTTAATAATAAAAGTGTCTTAAAAATAACAACAAATTTCCACTTAGTAGATCTGCTCATTTCATCTCGGTGATATCACCCAGGTAAATTAGTTCCTTTTTGAATCTGAGGACACCATTTTATTCAAGTTCGTTTACCAGATTTAAAAAAAAAATTCAAGATTTGTTCATTGTTAGAATTTATCAATAAATATGTTAAAGTTTATCTAATGTAAACTATTTAATATAATAACTAATGCTCGTGTATATGGCCGTACATTATACATCAAAACAAACACATCATACGTATTTTCCCTAGAATGAGCTTCATATAAATATCATGTACCAATAATCTGCCGCGAATGTTAATTTCACGTCTACGTGTTGAAATGCAAATAAGATGAAGCGAACGGATGAAAAAGTTACAATAACTTCTGATAATGGAAGCTATATTTTATTACGCGTTCAAAAGGCGACACATAATAATTTATTGAGCCCGCTTCCGTGGCTTTAACCTCAAGAAATATACGCTTTGTTATTAAGTTTCATCACGAAATATGACCTGCAATCAGAGTGAAATAGATAATGGAAATTATGAATTAAACGTCCATTATAAAGCTTTTATCGCAACATTGAGCATCATTAAGGACATTGTAAACAAATCCCGTTACAAAGTTTGGATAAAAGAGATGAAAGGGTACTCCCGCAATTAACATTTAAATATTTTCACAAGAGGTAAGTGAAATTAAATTCATGAAATCTGTATCTACATAGAAGCTGTGCTCTGAAATACGCTACGTTAATTCGGTGTGTATTTAACATACAAAATGGGATGTAATTAAAAGATCTTGTTTACAATTGTGTTACTTACGTTAAAGTTCTACGCCGTAACGTATAAAAGGCCGCTGGCAAGCAATCAAAACACAATAGTTGGAGCGTGTTCAGAGCCGGTGCTACGCGCTACGAGTCGCTACGAGCCGCTACGACCATCAAACGATATCCCCATTGCATTCCTTTTGTTATCCGCCTATGAGAACCATTCTCTCCAATCCTCCGCATTTTGCATTATTTTCCTTTTTCCACTAACGAATCGAATGTTTCATTCGTATATCAATGTCGATGTCGAAGCGCAATCGGAGTTTGTTCGTGATTTTGTGATACTTTTTTCATCGTGAATTATTGCTATTATTTTTCATCGGTTTTGTTATTACGGCTAGACGGGTACTGGCGTCTTCTTTCTAATGCTGTTATTTTTGTTTAAATATGCATAAATACATTCAACAAGGAAAGTGATTTAAATCAATGTGTTACAAAATTGTGAAGTTATATTAAATCTATCGCAAAATATAATTTTACTAAAGCCTGGATTATAATTAAATGTCGATCATCGCGGTCACCTTTGCCATTCGATTTAACCACAATGTGGTAAACTTGCAAATAGTATATAATAAATTTACCGATACACAGTTTATTTCACTCAAATTATTTCTACATTTTAACACATAATTATCGCAACGAATGTTAATTCTAAACAGTCTTTGTTTATACTACAGAATATGCCTTATCCAAACAACAACGAGTTATTTTCGACGGACTTTTAAAGTACGTTTTCGTTTGTTCACCAGACCATGTATGGCTACAAATACAGTCACTTTTAACGCTAAGTGGTAATTATATGGAAGTTTTTGTGGAAGGTCCAGTCATGTCCAACAGCACTTAATCACCGACAAAATGAATGAAAAACAAAAGTAAATAAGTAAATGTTTTTGGCAACATGCCGCATTCGATGCTGTACGCTTATTCAATTACGCACCTAAATAAGTTTAACGGCAGCACAGACCGGCTTTATAATCCAACGTTTACCCGAACCCGTAGCGAGTTCACAATATTAATGTCAATTATTAATTATAACGCAAACAATTATCCTGCTCCTTAATTTGGAGACCGCGAGTCGGCGCCGGGCTCGAATTATTGCGCTAAATACGCAGCCCAATTTATCTTGAATCTCGTCAGTTTGAAATTTAAATTAAAATGTAAATGTTGGGAGGGCGAGTCCTCTCTAATTGCGAGCCGAGTCCGTCTGTTGTCGAAGTTGTCCGTGAGGTTTAATAGGACTCGCATGTTTCACCTATCGATATACTCAATCAACATATTCGATAGCTATAGTTTGGGAAACTTGAATATCCCCGATGCTGTTTTTTCCCAATATTGGATAAATTGTCTCTGTACAAAACCCAAAAGTAATTCATCGAACGAAAAGTAATTATCAAACGTAACAATGTAATTCAAGTACGTGAAACAATGAATTGCAAGATGAAAAACACAGAATCGCATTCAAGTTTAAAAAGAACAAAACTGGCATTTTCCCAGACTTCTAATTCGAAAACGGGCAGCAATTAACCGGTAAATCTTCCAAATACGCGGCTTTTCCTAATTGAGGCGTCCGACTAGATATTTGTGGCAATTTGGCTCGCAATTCCGTCTGATACACTTTTCAAGTTAAAATTCCTTGTCAACTGTGGCGGATGAAGCTATTCGGGCACTAAATCACTTTAATTACTTTAGAATCTCTGGACAACTTTGTTGGTGCACACAGAAGTGTTTTATCTAGGTTTAATAAGTTTTCAGTTAAATAAATATTATAGGATTTAATTGCATTCTGGTAACCGAGGGCCGTGTCCTTGAGTGTAGGCCACGCGTTGTTTCTGAAATCTTCGAAGGGTTGTTGATAACAGCAGTACAGTCACGATGATCGTGTTTGTTGGTGTGTAATTGGTGAGATCTTTGTCCAGCAGTTGGTAACTAGCAAATACGTCTGATCACCAACATCAAAAACCCAATTTCAAACTAATCGTATTGATTATAGGCACTGTTTGTACTAAACAAATTCGCCTTTGAAACAATGATCATAATTTGTATTAAACTTTTTACCATTGTCATAATAAACGTGTTATTTTTTATCAATGTTTAACGGTCATGGACAACGACAGACTCATAGGGTTTCATTAGGATCATAGTCCCCTACCCGGCCAAGGTCTAGGTGGATTACTGACAATAATAATACCTAACCAGATTTACTAAAGGTTAATGTCAAAGTTAATTAACTTTAAATAAGTTCTTCTCGCAATCTCGTCGCAACACGCAACGTTAAAAACTTATCAACAACATAAACTTGTTTCTTTTTTTCAGATTTACTTAGATCTAATTTTTTTTTTAATTAAAATACTACAATTAACTCTCACTCACCACAATTTTAGAAATTTTAGGAACGTTTGTTTTTTTACATTATTGCCTCTTACATTTGCATAAAAAATTCAAATGTTTCGATTGAGTTTCTAATATTGTGTTCTGAAAGATTATTTTAATGTGAAATTAATTAACTGCATGCAATTTAATCTGCAAATGCAATGACAAGCATTTCATATAGGCAACTATGCAGTGCCTCTATAAATCCAAGAATCAAAACATTATTTTATTTGATACTTTATGATTTAAGAAAGAAAATGTATTGTTTTGCACATGAGTATTATCCTCCACTGCAAAATTTATCTACCAAATTATAGTTTGCTGGACGAAAACTCATTTATGGATTAAGCTCGCCTTTGTACATAATTATTTTATTTGCTACTATTATGTATATTTTTTCTTGTTCGTGTGCAATAAAGAATCTGAATATTAATGAATATCTAATTGGTACCAATAAAATACATTCCCGCTTAATTACGAGTCAGAAAAACTGCCTACCCGAATACGGCATGGCACTGAAACTGGGCACTGAAACTGTAATAAAACTGTGTTTTATTTATCCTTAAAAATAATGCGAATACCTTAAATAAAAGACTATAATATTAATTATATTCAAAGGTTCTCATACATATTTTTACAAAAAAAGTAAGTCAAGCTCTAAATTTAATAAAACGCATTCGTAGAAGCTGAAGCCACATGAAGCAGAACCATTTTTGTTGTCGTCTTAACGATTGCAGTAAAAGCGAGACTAGACCGGTGGTTTATCGTATTTTTATACATGCTTTAGAGTTACCCATTAAGACGATCCTACGCTTAAGTGCTAGCGAATTTAATTAATTATTATATGCCTTTGTAGTAACTACTAAATGATTTGCTGTATTACTAAATCTAGAAGTTTCCTTGGCAGAACTTAATTTTAAAAAAATAACAACTTCAATGTTAGTAGTACGTATCTATAGTTATCCATATCGTAATAACTGGTATCGCTGCGCGTAATTAGAAACCAATTAAATTGTTTGTAGCATATTTTACCTAGTTGCCTACTTGCCTATACCTAGCTATTATTTATAAACAACATTACTGTCGCCTGTCGCTACCGACCTCGGAAGAAACAAACGAAACAAGACAGACAACTTTAATTAACAAATTCGTTAACAAATCTCATCAAAAAAGTTTCCCATTTTCGTCAATCATTAAAAGTTTTTCGTTTCCTTAGGAGTCTTAAAAAGCAATCAATGTTTATACTTACTTATTTTAGTCATTCCAAATATCAGAAAAACATTACAATCCATTAACGCTTTCGGTAAACGTCCATAAACTTTAACTGATCACTGTGTTTCTATGAAATCGATGTGAGCTGAAGTCACGGTTTATGACGAAATTTTCTGTTTTATCACCGCGTTGTTATTGTTTATTGACCTAGGTAAGGCGGTATGATATTGGCGCGGTGGTATCGGAATGTTGTTCGTAGTAGGGTCCGGCCGCGAGCCCGACGCGTCTGTTCCCGTCGCCGCGCGTGTTTCAACTGCCAGCTTTTCCCTAAAGCAACACATGATTTTCTGAAACAACCCCCGCGGTAACTCGGTCGAGAGTGCAAAACCTTCACACAGTGACACGAGGGTGAACATAATAGCAGTTCGTTAACATAACTCCATGCTCCGTCTGACGCAGCATCGGCTGACTTAAGTACGATATTTGCCTTATTAAATGATTTCAACCCTACCAATTTCATTGTTTATGCAGAATCAGAAATAATTTGGGGTGTCCTGCTTTGAATTCAGAAAACAACAACAAAAGATATTCACCATTAAATATGTTATGTTAATCTGTTGTGTTTTCATGATTCAATTTTCACATTTCTTTAAATAAAGCTTTTTAGGAAGTATAAAAAAAAATTGGCTCATTGCTTTTCCTGTAGTTTTCGCGTTGTTGCTATTACCCACATATTTACTACACTCTTCACTTACATAACTACTTGCGAAGTTAAGTTGCAAAACTGTAGTAAGTTTTAATAGGTTATCCACATGCTACATAATATATCTAATCTAGTTGCATCTTGTTATAAGAACTCCGGTCGATTACTACCTTTCTGATCGTATGACATTAGGGATAATTGAACCGTTAGCATCCACAGTTTTTCCGGATTATGATTTTTGACAGAATTTAATGGCTATAATGGGTGTGACAATTCACCCCACGACCGGTCATTACAGGGTCACATTCAGGGGCCGTTTATTGGGACCCCAATGCTCAGCAGAAAAGGATAAGCGGTTACGGTGTTATGATATAACGAGTGTCATCACCCCTAAAACTTTTCCCGGCAGTATAAAAGCGAAAAGTATTTAAAGGGAAGAGGAACTAAAAGCCCCTCACTTTTACTTTCACGAGTGAAGGGGTGGAAAACTAACATGCGTCGAATTTACTTATTTATAACACCTCTGTATCGAACTAAGTTTTATATCATGAATTCGAATCCTTCTTGTGTTACTCCTTGAAGGATAACTTTATAATCTGCGATTAGGGGTTCGAAAAAGGAACGGGAAAAGTTTTCTTCGGATTTATATGGGAATAATTGTGTTGAACGTATTAATCGTATCCGATAAATCACGACAGGCCGTTTTATTAGAGTTGCGTACATTTAAATGAAAAACGAAAACACTCATCTTTTTATCCGGTCTCCTACTCATCCCTAAAGCTACTGAGCTCAAATTTAAAAAAATATTTGCTTTATACACCTTGACTGGTGAGACGAGGGACATATAATGAAGGCTATTCAGAATTTAATTCTCATTCTACATACTCGTATGTAGAAAAAAATATATAATACATAAATCTTTGACACGTGAGCTGGTTATCCATCGAAAGGAGGACAGTCCATACTTACCTCACTTTCTTATCATAAGTTAGTGACCCGATGCAACCGCGCGCGCAAGGATGTCCTTTTTTAATACTTTGAGAGCCTTATTGCGATAATTTCATTACAGTTTTCTTTACGATTTGTATTGTTATGTTATTATTTTCATTTTTATACTAGTTATATGTGAGCATATATTATCGCGTCCTTGAATATGTCCCTCGTCTTGAAACATAGGTTTGAAAACCTATAAAAACGGAACCCTTGGTATGCGTATCCTACTCTCGCCTGGCGGGTACTATTTAATGTGAACCTGCAATGGTCTCTGGACAGTTGCATTCATTCCGTGAAACAATAGATGTTATGCAAACATGCTTCTCATTACGTGAATATTCTGAGCTTTTGGTTACTATAATACAGATGAAACTTCATATTAACTTTTTGACGACCAACTGACAGCCGGCTGTGGGCTGCAATACGGTAGTTTCCACCATTATCAATTGACGTACTTTTTATGAGCTGTCAAAACGCCCTTCTCTAATAGATTTTGTATGGCAATGGCGACTTATGACGTCACTAAAATAACAACTCAGTTGACTATCTATTTATTGATTTCAAAACAACTAAAAATCAAATTATAAAGCAAATTGAAAATGAACCGAATTTATAAGGCTGAAATTAATAGAAGTTTTATAGGAATTGTGTCTAACATTTATTGGTTAATGGTGGAAACTACCCAATTGTCTTTCTATTGTATCTCAAATCACATGTGTTCGAAGGATTAATGCAACAAACCTTTCTGTTATAAGTATTGTAGAAACACTGACAAGCGGTCGACATAAAATTGATAAAATACGAAAATAAAAAATAATTACGAAATATATCTTTTATTAAAGCTGTTTCGGTACAATAGAGGTCCTTCTGGCCTCTACAGTATCCATATGTAAAGTACTAATAACAGGCAAGACAATAAAAAAAAAATTTGTCCGTCAGTTAGATTTCCAAAAAAAAATTGGATGCTTAGTTTTTCTTTTTTCTCGTAAAAGACACATACGGCGACGATACAGTGCGTTGAAGTTTCGCGTGACATCACGCCTAGGTACAATTTTTATTGAACAGTGACGTCACAAGGTCTCGGGAAAGATGCACTTTATTGTATTTTTGATTAATTTCATCAAGCATAACATATGAGTCCAGTATTTTTGGACGGTCTAACGGACCAAACAGAATGCCTTTTATTTAATGTTGTCGTCAAACTTACTATTGACGCAGTGGAACAACAACAAGCAGTTACACAAAGACGTCTTCCACGACCAATAACAATATTAATTTAACATATTTCCGTTACCTGCTCCCCTACGACCACCATTGGTGTTTGGCATGCAGGCCTTGCCGCACAGGTGCGTTATTATCACCAGTGTAGATGAAAACAAAGAATCTCCCATTCAGCATTGTCTACACTGCCAATAATAAAAAAGCACTTGCCAATTGCCTCTGTCGATTCAATCTTGAAGAGAGTGTTAAGACTCTGACACAGGACTCGATGAATACTTGTAACAATTAGTTATGCCGCATTACGTTACTGTGCGTTCCTAGCGTTTTCTCAACTGTATTGAAGTCTGCTTCCTGCATATACGGATTCAATGTTCTATACGGTGCAACTGTCTACCAGATCTCTACAATTCAATTAAAGCTACACATGATACTTCTTGGCTTCTTACTACCCGTAACAGCTGCAAAAGATGAATGACAATCGATAACAATGATTTCCAAGGCACGTGCTGACAGTACTGCCCTAGATAGACTTAGAAAGAAAATTGTCAAACTTATTAGTATTTACCTAAGCTCTGGCTTAAAAGCAGCAACTTCATTCAGCATGAATGAAGATGAGGCTTTATAAAAATTAAAGTTAATAAAACACTAGAAATCTTTACGGAAATCGGTACTTTGTTGTCTTATTTCAGAGTCCAAATGGCGACTACAATGGGATGAAGTAGCAGTGTAGCAGAGCCTTAACTGTAATTGATATGTAAGCCACGCACTACTTACATCGAGAATTTTTTTCTCAAAATAGTAAGTGCAACTCCATAACAGAACACGTAGACTTATACTTTTAAGTTTAAAGTGTATTCAAATCACGGTGTAGGTGGGACCGCGGCTAAGTAAATTGTGTACGTGCTTGGCCCAGTGCCGAATAGGTCAACCGCAAAGGATGCATACCACAACACATAACCTACGTACCTATAAATACGTAATACTGTTAGCCGCTAAATTCGTATCTATTTTGTATTCCGGTATTGTATTGCTGACTACTGTATCGGTAATGGTATTTCTTGTATGGGATTGCCGTTTTAAACTGGTTCAAATTCACGTTAAGCGGTAAAATTGTAAGCGTCTTACAGCTGAAGGTCAATGACCTCGTATCGGTACTAGAAAAAGAAATTATACAAACCAATTATAAAAAATCTTTCTTAGTTAGCCAGCACTGATTACGTTTTTCTGAGTATAATAAAGATTTATATTTAAATAATTATGTATTTTTTTAGAATTTCATCCTGGAATTTAAGAATTGTTTTTCCCCAAACTCCTGAAAAAACTTACTTTTAAAATGGATTAGCTATATTTTTCATATCATCTCTTGTGTAAGTCCGAACGAGCTGAGCCGTTAACGGATAATTATTTATTTCAATTTCAGAACCAAAACACTCGGAGTTATGAATTTCTAGAGTAGGTGATATCAACAGCAACTATTAAGTAATTAATGCAGTTAATTTATGTTAACATCAATATTCATAGACAAGACATCAATGACAACCAAGAGATAAATTTCTCATATCCACAAAAGTAACTATCGAGAATATCTAATGAGCAGTGAATTGACATAATTCTAATATTCTAGAGCAGAAAAAATCTAAAACCTAGGCCACACCAGAAATGAATAAAAGCGATAATACTTAGGTTACTTCACACTTATGGCGAGATAAATAAGACGCAAAATGGCTTGGCTAAAGCAATCCAATAAGTAAGTACTTAACAACTTACTTCAGTTACGCCATTTTCCGTTTTTAACATGCAAACGTAGAGTGACAGAAATGTTGCTTAGTCCAAGTAAATGCTAAATGACATTTATTTGTTATGGTCTGTCATTTGTTTCTTTAGGGTGTATGCGTTTAGAAATATATAGATTCATAAAAAAGTAGACTAGAAAAAATATCATAGGTGATATTAGTCAGGAGCTACAATCGAACCCGCGATTCGCTAAGAAGAAGCCAGGCGCTCAACAACTGCGCCAAGCGTGCCGCCAAATGAAAAAAAAAATCATTATTTCCATTACACGATGCAATTTTTAAAGTCAAGTAATAATTTTAGAGTACGCTGCTCTAGATCTTAAAATTTTCCCCATGACATAAGTGTTCCTTCATAAAAAAATATTTAGCTAAAACGAGGTAGTTGAGTGACAACATTCGCGACGCTCTCATAAGTACGCACAAGTGTGGCAATATCTCTCAAGTAGCACCCAGGACTTAATCCTAACAATCAAGTCACTTGACCCGCAGTCATCATGTCCCTTTATAAGCGCCCTCTGGCCATTTATTGTATAATTGTAAGCCAAGCAATTACTTTTTCCTGTCTGGCTGGGTTCATGGTTAGGGCTTGTTATTTGAATGTTGAATGCATGTTCTGAACATATCCTGTTTCAGAATCGTAAAAATGTGTGCTGCTTTCGTTGAAAAAATATTTATAAAGAGTCAATATAGTGGGCTAGTTTTGGCACGCAACTTCGCCCGCGTGAGTATTGATTACAGCAGACACAAAGGAAATGGCAAATGTAGCCTATGTTTATGTCAAAAGTAAAAATTGTCACGTAGTTACGTATTTCCATGAAAATGAAACGAAGATTTACACATAATATGAACATAAAACAAGTAAAAATAATTCAAATAAAACAATGATTCATAACGACTTCGGCATATTGAGACGACTGCTACTTGTAATTCAAGAACAACTATAATTATGAAAGTCGCTAAACGTATCTCATGATCTATGAAGTTCCACCGAAACTTATCCTTCGAGTTAAAGATACTTTCCGGCTAAACTTTATCGTGAGTTGGGAACAAATAGGTACGTCTGTGTATGAACTAATGAGAGCAGTTTCCAAGACTTCCTGCTTTGTGTCGTACGTACGTAGTACCTGGCCAACCGTATGCAGCTCAACGGAATTCGCTGCAACAATAATGTCATTTGTTTTAACTACTATAAGGAAATGCATACAGCAAAACATTTACATTTCACAATTTAATATAATGCTTACATGCTTCATTACTGTTTCACTTTAAAATGTACCATTTACTAGCAAATATTTATTATTCATAATTCCTGTCAAAGGATATATTTATTTCATCGCTGTATTTCATAAATCCTCTATAAAGGACTACGAATATTGAATTTGTAGAGCTGGAAAGTGGAGCAATTATGAAATCGTGATTATTTACATTGGCGTATTAGCAATTCCCCATTAATACATATTTGAGTTACATAAATATAAACGAAATTGAGTCCTATCCCATTTCACATAAGTCAATCACTCACGTTTGCATATATTTACATAAACATGTCTGAAAAACAGAAATACGAAAATATTTTTCCTGCAAATAATTTGATTCTATCAAAAGAAAAGTCATTAGCAAGAATGTTCCGAGGGGGATACTCAAGTGAGGTTATTAACAAAGACAATAACGGTTCCAGGCTTAGTATGAAAATAAAGTTTTCAGCTTTGTCGTGGCGTGTCCCGGTTTATTTCAACGAAAGCGTGAGGCGCCGACAACGAAGACGTTCTCTTTTTATAGCGAGACGTTTCATCAAGATTATTTTCTTTTCAAGACGCTCTCGATGGCGGACACTTCAATGGACGCTATCAATTCTCGAGACGAAGAAACCACGACCTCGTAGACTGGAATCGTTCAACGTATCATGACAGCGATAATGGAACTTCTCACAATTGGCACAAGTATCTTCTTACTTTCCTTAAACCTGAAAAGGCAGAGTCACGTCCATTAGCACAAGTAGAAAACGTATCTAATTGAATTAAAAGGGTGCAGATAGATCTCCACTTACAATCTGCGGGAGAGCAATAAACAATTGAAACTTTAGACAAGTTTGAATGTATTGTGGGTGTGATTTTGTCAACAGGAAAATGGCGGACCCGCCTGTCGCTTTCGGATATTTATGACCGCGACTCGACAAATTCTGCATCCTTTTATTTTCAACGCCGGACTAACTGAACGTGAAGGTAAATACTACGATAAAACAAACGTTGACATAGCGCACTTTCTGGATAATGGATTGCACAAATGGAACTGTTTATTAGCGTAATATTAATCATTAACTGTCCATCTATTGTGTTTAATTTGAATTTGTGTGTTTATCCCATGAGGAATACAAACATTACACGTAATTAGGTACGCTGAAGTACGTATTACATCATGTGATGCAACATTATGAACTGAAAATTAATGAGTTAGGTAGGCAGATACGTGTAAAGCTACATACAAGTGACTTGAGTTAAAATTTGTGTTACATTTTCAAATACTAATAAATAATATAAAGATATCTAATATAATTAATTATATTCTACTTAGTTGTTTTCTGAGACTCTAAACTACTGAAGCTTCAGTAGTTTCAGCTGGCAAATATTCACAAAAAAGTTTGTCTTGGAGTAGTAAAACTGGTTAGATTTTTAACGAGGTAAAAATATAACGAACGTATCTTAAGAAAATACTAAATCCAACGACAGTGCCACCTGCCGAGTCAAATTGGTATGTATTGAGGACTCCTAAATTCAGTGACATAAACATAAACAGAAGAATTACATTCGTATAATAACGGTAGACATAGTTTATTTCCTTCAACACCCTACGAACATCGTTGATGCGTGTATTATTTCCTATTACTATGCTCGTGGCGTCTTGATACTGTTCGATCTATTGCAATTGTAATTAAGTGCGTAAAAACAAAAGAAACCTCTGGACTGCATTAGTATTCCGCGGACGAATTCGTATCTGCTTCAGGTATGACTCAACTCGAGGCACGGGGTCCGGAACGTAACATGTTTACTGCCCCTGTAATTCGATAAACCAGTTTTAGTTTCAAAGGTATGAGGAATAAACCAGTGTTAGGTTTAAGGGGTTAGGAATGGAGTGTATAATTCCTCAACCTCCATTGAAAAGGGAGATCCTACGACTAGATGGGTGTTGTGTCTGGAGGGCTACTGCCAGACGATTCAGAAAGTCTGAACGCGTGTACGGAATGTCAGTTAAGATTGGGCATCTCTTAACTGTCTTAATTCTTTAAATTATTTATACTGTTTTTACATATGGAAAAAATAATATGAATTCTTGTACTTACTTTGTAAAACTCCACAGAAAGTATTCGTGTAGATTCTTACTTATTTTTCTTACAGATCAAGTTACGTTTTGGAACAAGCAACTTTACTCTTCTGATGTGTTAGTCTCTTTGATAGTCAAAGTGAAACAAAAGTCTTCAATTGAATCGAATTAAGTAAGTTTATAGAGAAGCCGTTAAAAGAATAAAGAAACTCCACAGGTGTTGCCTAAATAGACATAATTTCATAACATTTACCATGCATATTTCAATACTTATGTTAACTAAATCATTATTATATTGTACGAGTATTACATTCGATTAATTATCATATTTACATATAATAACGTTTTCCATGCCCATTACAATACTAATTCATATTAAAACATTCGATGCAAAAAAATATAAAAAACTAATGCCGGTGGCAAATATTATACCGACAGGTACGTAAATATTATTAACGTCAGACTAATCTGTAGGACCGACTTTGAAGTTAATTATTAAATAATTAACATTCCTTTTCTCGTTTCCTGCCTTTTCTTTGTATGGCTTTCTTTCTATTTTATTTCATGTCTTCTAAAGCCATTGCGACGTATTTTACATTATATTACTTTTATTACCAAATTCTTAAATCAAATCACAGCAAAACAATAATAAATAAATAAAAATAAATATCCTGGGACATCTTACACACGGCCCTCTGATTCCAAGCTAAGCAGAGCTTGTGTTATGGTAATCAGACAACTGATATACATACTTATATAATTTTTTTAAATACATACATATTATCGATAAATAACACTCAGACACAGAACAAACAATTATGGTCATCACACAAAGTTTGTCCTGGGTGGGAATCGAACCCACGACCTCTGGCTTAGCAGTCAGGGTCACTGAACACTAGACCAACAGGCCCGTCAAATGAGACAATTTAATGGTGCCGATTCTGAAGGACAGAAGGTTAAATATTGGTCAAGCCCTGTCTAATTAAGACATTCCATAGATAATTTAGACGCGATTAAAAACATGGCCACTAAAAATAAGTCAATTTACTGACTAATTTGATTGGACTAAACGGAATAATATGTATATTTTGTCCTTTTTTTAATGTAATAAAAAGAAAAAGATGCACTTAACTTAAATTTAGGTTAGTTTGTGGACATGAGAAACTTGTATTTCCTCTAAGTACATATTTATGCTTCACTACCACAATAAAACTGTAAGTTTTACAAACAGAACAAAGTATTAAACACATGAGCCTTCTGGAACAAATTCCACAACGGCGAAAAATCCATTTTGTAGTTTATAAAAACCTCCGTCCATGATGGTAACCGCCTGGGTAATTGGCCATCAAGTAGGCCACAAGGCACAAGTTTGCATTCCACGGCAGAGGCAACGTTCGAAAACAATCCCACGCTCCAATACACATTGATAAACTTGGTGGCGGCGCGGTCCAGTTCCCAAATATAGCAGCCTGGACATTGGACAACGATGACCACAACACTACTGAGCCAGTAAACGCCTTTTCTCCGCAATTTCAATGCGAACTCCATTCCACGAAGTTGATTGTTGAAAATGATTTTGTTAATTGATCCCAAGGTGTCTTTAACACGGCTCGTTTAAAGTAGGTCAAAAAATTCGATGACTCAAAGAAGTTAGTTACTCCCATTGAATTTGGCTCGCTAAGCCAGATTGGATACGGCTCACCCAAATCTAACTAAATAAAAACGAACCGTAAGTAATTGTAAGTAGACACATAGAAATAACTTTGAACGTACTTATTTCTACAAATACCTTGCCAAAGTTACCGTTGGCAACTGCAAAGCATGTCATAAGGTTCCATAGGAAAAGCAATTAAACCGTTTGCCGGTAGATTTAGGGCGCAACTCGGCGCAATACATTCTCGACCAGCGATACCGGGGACTAATGGCTGGAACACACGTGTGCTTCGTGAACCGTTTCACGTTCTATTTTTAAACGTAGACTTGAAGAAGAGACAAAACAATGTTATTAACAGGTAACAGGTTAAGGTAGGGGAATTCTGTATTTTTTATTTTACCGGCCAAGGTGCTCCATCTTACTTGAGGAGGTATTGAGAAGAAACAAATCAAACAAACTAATCTACAAGACCTACACATCGAAGTTTGTACATAAATCTATGCAAACAAATATAATTTGAATAACAACTTAATACTAATTAATCTAAACAATAATTCTGTCTATTTGATTGTCTATTATTATTATTTTCCGGCTAAACCATAGAACCAACTTTGTTTAAATTTGGCGTAGAGTAAACTTGAATCATAAGGAAATACATAGCCCACTTTTTATCTGATCTTATTCCCTTATTATAAATGCTTCTAATTATGTGTCTATGACTAACACAGTCACAACAAGCTGACGCATGACGTAACTCAATTAAAATATTCCATGTTTTTCCGCTAGATAAGAATACAAATTATACCTCTAACTTTAATTCCTGCTGCAATATTTCGCTAAATAGCAATTGCAACCAAATACCTGCCTAATGCCTTTGCTATTTAATCCGATATGCATTCAGGTGATACGCTATAAGCACATAAGTAAGTAGATACTTGCATTGCACGATAATTGAAACACTAACGTTAGCTAATATCGAGATGAGAACCTGCACAATAGTGCTGAAACGGAACAGGACCGCTCCTACTCGATACCTTTAATCGATTTAAATTAAATAGGAGCTGTTCCTTTTCCTCTTTTTATATCGCAATCGAATCACCTATTATCGAATGTTTTTCAGATAAAAAAAACACACATAAAAATACACATGTGTGTTTGTAAAATACGTAGTAGGTATGCATAACCCATAACAATTACGTCCACGTTATTGCAGAGCAATTGTAACACTATTAACAACACGATTTATTTAAACAACTGATTTATACTGCTAACTAATGCGAAAGTTAGTTTGTCCCTGCACCAATTTAGATGAATTTTGTTATAAAAAATAGATTGGACTTTTAAGAAGAACGACTCTAAAAGGAGTTCACGTGTATATGTGACCTTTCGTATTCTACCACAACTTTAAACACCTATATCTGGTAGGTAGGTATCCCGTATCGTAGCATCCTTGCATCATCCTTAGTAATACCTATAGGCATATAAATAAATGTAACACGAAACGACCACTAAACATAAAAATGACGGCACAAATTCGCAGCAAAGAGCTAGTGCAGTAGTAAACAGCTATGGATAATTAGAGAATACAAATTACCATCGTTATTCGCCCTACGTTTGCCTATTTATTTTTATTGATATCGACACAGCACTATCTACGCACACACTAGTCGTAATAATTCTACAAACCATATTTTGAATACTTGGACTTACAAAGGAGTGTTGATCATTCATTTTCTCTCTCACAATAAGCAGGAACGAAATTATTCTCATGCTAGTTTATTCCCATATTTCTCTCAGGCTGTAAAGCCAACATTTTTCATTAACAGCGGGCACTCAGTGTAAACGTTCTTTTTTCATTCGTCACCGCACACATGTAGAAATCTTAATTATATTTTTAATTAGATTTGTACGTTTTTAAAGGTGTTGTGTTTGATTAGTAAAATTTAAAAAAAAATGTAGTTGTTTTTTTCTGGTTTTGCTTCCTTTTTTACCCGACTGCGCGACGCAAAGGGTAATGTGTTTATCAGTCTATGTATGTATGTTTGATTCTATGTGGCGTTCTAGAGACCAAATGCGTAGGCCGATTTTGATCATTCTTACGTCAATCGATTCGCCTTAACCTTGCGAGTGTCACTAAAGACATGACAGTAATCAAAATTCACCACAGCGACAACCAGACGCCATATTGTCAAAATGAAAAAAAAAATGTCGATGAACTATGTCGAGTGGGGGGGGTGTCGTTGAATAGGTATTTTAAAATCATCTTTAGGTTCCTTTTATCATTTTTCATTTTAAATAACAGTTTAGGATATATAACGATTTAAAGTTGTTTAACATTACAATCATTCTCGCTAATTGCTAATTTTCTTGCTTATTGATTTAAAACGATATACAAATAAACAAAACACGAAAAAACATGAAGAACAAATTGTTTTGGTAAAAAATACCACTTTGGTGTCACTCTACACAAGCTCCAAGGAACTACTTTGGACCGAGCTGTGGTTAATAAAGGTCACAAGCATATGTAGCTTTGAGCCGAGTTCTGTCTCTAGAGGGACTAATCATCAGTAGTTTAGACCACCGCAAGTTTCCTAATAATCTCCACGATATAACTCCCTCAATGAAATTACTAGATTGCGTAATTTTCCATCTTATAACGAAGTCAATGAACCGTAACTAAAAAGTATAAAATAAAATATAAATTATTAAAAAACAAAAAACCCGACTGCGTGAAAACTAATTTAAAAAAATGCGTGAAAAATATAACTTAAATAGAAACTGAAAAGAGAGAAACAAGCCCAGTAGTTTAGAATAGAACAGAACGACTCACAGTCGGGGCCTATTCAAATTTTTCCGACCAAATCTTTCCAAGGGGCCCCGACTGTGAGTCGTTCTGTTCTATTCTAAACTACTGGGCTTGTTTCTCTCTTTTCAGTTTTTATTTAAGTTATATTTTTCACGCATTTTTTTAAATTAGTTTTCACGCAGTCGGGTTTTTTGTTTTTTAATAATTTGCTGTTGCTTTGTACTAGGTATTCCTCTTGTATCGTTGTTTCGTTTACAAACATAAAACTGACGTACACATCCTGATTCTGAACAAATACCTGTAGGCCATACAAATATTTGCCCCGTGCGGGAGTTAAACCGCAGCAGGCAAACGCTCATCAAAATTCGTCGATATTCTTTGTATTCATCAGTATGAATCTAAGCTTACTAGACCATCACCGACCGACTCTTGTCAACATTAAGTCGGCAAGAACATGATTATGATATGCTCTTGATACGTTCTAGTGGGCATAACAGCCCGTGTCATGACTCTATCCGTGCCCGATATATTAAGGCACGGTATGATACGGTGTAGTAAGCAGAATCCTTTAAGAAGTACTGAAATGTTACTCACAACTAGAACTTCTTCTTAGACCTCACTATTTATTAAAGTTGGTATTCTTATTGTATCTTAGCTGTCTTGGTTTTTAATTTATTTGAATTGTTGCTAATATAATTTATTTTACGGAAACTCCTTTTAACATGCACAATTAATTACTTTGTTTCCACATTGAACAATGTGGACTTTCAGACTACTTCAGTGTTTAAATTTCGTGTAAAAGCTTCATTTTCGTTAAATTCTACTTATAACTAATTATTTATTATTACTTATTCTTTTCATTATTCCATCAATAGCGAATTGTATTTGAAGATGCATTCACATGGATTACATTATTACATCGTAAGCCTCTTTCAATTCGGTTGCCATGGTCTAATGAAAATAAACGTTTTGCCATTGGCCTTGTTTTGGGGTTTTAAACCCACTTCATAAATTATCTGGCTGTTTTACTTTCACGACTAGATTACTGAACGACTTTTTATTTGATAAGAAACTTGAACCCAAAGAATGAACTTCTTTTCAATAAGAGACTTCGTATGCATGTATTTATTAGCAAAATTTTAGCAGTTTTAACAAATAGAGCTTCATTTTCGTACCCAGTTAAATAGTTCCAAAACCTGTTTCATCATTAGCATGATTAATATAACATCACATGGCAATGACAGTCGAATCATTGAAACTAATTTGTATTATCGAGTAACGATCTGGGTCGGCACAAACAGGGTTACGTGAGCTATGATGGATACATCCATCCCCGTAGGCAATGTATTATTCATATAAGCGTAATAAATCACGTTTGTAGTACATCCCTGTAGATTTGCTATTATTCCCTTTTCTAAATCTGAAGTCCATTAGAAGGAATGAGACAAAGAGGGTGGTCCCTCTGCGAAGGTGAGGCTGTTAATGGTTGATACGTGATTATTTGCACTTTGATGCGACAATTTGGAGAGTGCTTTGATGTATCAAATATCAATGGCTTTCTACTTATAATGTTCTTAAAAAAGTTAAAGACAATGAAACTGCAGCGTCTAACATTGCATTATAACTCATATAAGTTGTCTTATGTAACGATATTTGAAATGAATTAATTTAACACAAAAATGTCATTGACATTGAACAAATAATTACGTAGTATTATGATAATGGCCGTCAGTCCTTACATAATAAGCCAATACATAAATACCGCAAATGTTTTCAAGTTGTCAATATGTAGGTAGTGTATAATATTAGCATAGTTTTACCCACCACACAAACAGTTAATATGTTTCAAGAAGATACTTAGTCGACTTACCCCATCAGGCATAAAGCATAATTTTCTGCAGGTAAGTGCATGCATACAATGTAAGAGAAAATGCTCAATACGAAATCTAATATTCGAATATTATCCTCCATTGCAACACTTAGTTCCTGGCAATGCAAAATAAATGGTGCTTTCTCCATTGTTATTACAGCCATTCGCCCTGTGGCGGAGTCGCGAACGCCGCGCAATGAACTGCTATCAACGACTCTTTTGTTATTCGTGTAGGTAATAATAACCAGGTATGTACGAATTCCGTGTCTCTATTGAAGATAATGATGCATTCATGATGTTACATTACTTCATAGGTAGTCAACGTAGTAAATATGTAACGTTGGAGTATGTAAGTAGTTAATATATGATTCACCAACAAAAACTTCTTTGAATCTGTGATCACCATTATTGAGACGCTCTTTTCTTCCAATCTGCCAGAAGTACAAAGTATATATGATGTGTTCTAAAGTCACGAAATGAATATCGGTTTGCCGAATCGTCACGTGTGTTAACACAAAACTTTGCACAGAATCGCACGAGGGGAAACAATAAAATTCACGGGTCGCTGGCACTCTTGTAATGGGGAAGCGCTCGGCTCCCGATCGCGGCGATAAATCTGTTGGTAAGCCGACCGATCGGCGACACTTCCGATAGTGCAGTTTCGATCTTGAACTAACGTATCTAACTACACTTGTCTTGACAATGACCCCTACTAACGCGTTTGCGACGCAAACACGTAGTAAATTGTTTACGCTTTACGCGACACTGAACAGAACTGTTATAAACTAACGCTTCACAGCTTGCATTTAGATTTCCTGTGCAGCCAGTTCCTGTGTAAACATAAATCACATTCACATTTGAAAACTGTGTTTAGTTTATGTTTCATACAAACTATGAGAGAAGAACAGACATCACGGCTACGACATTTGGGCCACCCTCTTGTGAAAAAACCACCGCCAGCAAAATCTGTTAAACACTGCTTATTTTTTTTTTCTTCATTTTGCCACGTGTGTTATGACAAAGTAAATGTGTTTCATAATGAAACGACGACGTTTGTGATATAGTGCAAGTAACAACACATGTTACCGCTTATACGGCGGGTTGCTGTATTATTATTAATGGTGCATGCTGAAATCAGTTTACATGCGATACTAATATACTGCCAGATTAAGCTAAAGCTTTAAAGATAAATGCTGTTTGAAAGTCGCCCATAAACTGCGTTTTAACTTTGTTATTAAATACACAGCTGGATACACCTCGCAATTATTAGCACATTTGTTTCAACTATTGCTGAGTTAAAGCTATTATATAGCTGAATATGCGCCATTAGCATCCGAAAATTATCCGTATTTATGGTAAACTGTAGATATTCTGCATTTTCATTTTCCAATACGTTAATGAATTTCAATTCGCGTTTCAGTTTCAGCTACAGATTTGTTTGATGAACCGAAATGAAACAAAAATAGAGTATTTAATGTTGGTAATGGGAATTTAACTCACATAAGGCAAACGATTGACCTAAATAGATTTTTATAAATGTCAACACACTCTGTGAACTGTCATCATAATAAAAATGCAGATAAAAAGTGTTCAGTCATCGTCGTTCAGTAAATTGTGGAAGAAAACCAAACAAATATCCTTCGCGCGAAAATGGGTCGCTTTCCAATTGACAACGCATGATTAATGGATACCCAAGTTCGCATAAATCACGCGGATGTTGTGCTATCAAATCTAAAGATATTACCGACGTTCTCGTGGTTTCGTAAACGAGAAACGCTTAACAAACTTCGAAAGTACATATTATGTACGCTACACGTACGTACCTATGTAATTTTTATTTCACGGAGAAATAGATGTTATCTTTTTACATAGTCTGCTGATTTTTGTAAAGCAACCGATCGCCATGTAACAAAAATACTTTGGCAAGTAATTATGTACTTATTGAAAATTACAAAATACAACATTCTTATATCAGTTTAGATCCTGTGGTGTGGTGACCTGTATCTCATGCAAAGATCTATGAAAGAACTACTTTCTGCCTCACCTAGGAAACATGTCATTAAAAGCCACGTAATCCCCAGCTTCGGCACTAAATGTGTGTCAAATACTGCAGCTAGTTAACACGAAATCAAACACATACGTATGATAACATCATGTCCAAAGCCCAGATTCGCAGAGCAAAGGAACATAAAATGAGCACCTCTGTCGAGGCGGTCATGTTATTGGATTGATCCGAGTATCCCAGCTACAAAGGCCCAATTACGAGGGGATGGCACGACTACAAGGTCAATCAGTCGACTGACTGCCCGTCCGCTCAGTAATGACTCTACCCGGATTTAGCGTCCTTATACTCTAAATTCTGGGACTATGTTTTCCTTAACATGAACACACACATGCATAGGAAAACAACCCTTGTAAATAATGGTGTGTAGATAGACTATAAGACCTTGCTTAATTACGTAACGTAAACAAATTAATTCACTTTACGAAACTCAATTCATTTACACTCAAGACAATATCGTGACATTATCGCGTACATTTACTGAGTTGTTATTTTATGGCACGCTTTCTACTGAAATGTTTGATAAACAACAATCGAGTACACACTGACCGTGACCACAGTTTTACGATCCATACAGTTGTAAAACGAATGTACTTGCATAGAGCAACGGCGGGGATCTCGAGGGGAAGTGGGCGGCGCGGATCGCTGCCCGCGAGTGCGCGTAGTTGGCGGGCCAAACTCTGGGGCTAACAAATCCGTGTAAATCGCGAGCGAGTTTTCAAGAATCATTGAATAAACTAATTATAATGGTGCACACTTCTTGTTCTGTGTACGGATGTACCTCGACAACGAGACACAATAAGGATTTAAGATTTCATAGATTTCCCCGTGACGCGAGGTAAGTTTATTCTTATAAATTCGTATTAAACAGGTGGGTATCTACTAATATTTATTTTGTATAAACTCGTCGTGTTTATAGTTACGTATATAATAATTATAGTAGGTACGAGTAAAGTTAAGTTATACACGTATTCGTATACGTTATATTATTACAATCGGAAAAACATTTCAATCGGCATCATTTATATTTCGTATTGTAGGTATATACGCTTTGCGAACGGGCTATCTCAGGCACTTGGACACTGTTCACGCAATGTTAGGTTATTTATTTAAATATACAAAAGTTAAAAAAACTAAAACCTGACTACGAAAAACCCGGATAAAACAATAAGCAAAGGTACTTAGGTACCTTCTGTCCTGTGTACCAGTCTGTTTCCAGGTTATGACCGTAGTCGCATGATGCCGCTGTGACCTGTCTTTTTTTCTTCTAAAGCTTGTATCTCGAAAACGGTGTGTCCTATCGCAAAAATAATGAAAAATTTGCCCCCCTTTATAAAACCCCACAGCCGCGTAATTCTCACATGTAGGTAATATTCAATTATGAAAAAAATAAAGTTTGTCTTTTTTGACAACCCTTGCACATTTGCACGCGGTAGCGTAAATACCTACACGGGCGGCGGCGGCGGTGTCGTCCGACATCAAAGGCGTTTACCAACTGTATGGATCGTTAAACTGTGCCGTGACTTTGTTCTCAGTAAATGGGTATAAAGACTGTTCTTCAATACAAATGCTTTATGATCATCTCCATTGGTTCCCTGGCACGCTCCATTGTCCATTGTATCTACAAAGAATTCATTCATTTGTGCGAAATGAAGACTGCAGCAATGTGTCGATATATCAAGCTCCTATTGTCTATTTTCTGAGCACAAGCTTCGTTACGAGTTAACCACAAACGAACCCCGTTTATCTTCCATCCATCATAGCATTACACAATGCTTCTAGAAAAAGTATCAGTAGGTAATGGATGTCCACCGTATTGAGCAAAGTAAAGGTAATATTTCAAGCGATTGTACGTGACCAATCGTAGCCACGGTCTCTTTTAATTATGCACGGGACGACGTGATTATGACTATGATTGAATGCGCAACGGTTACGTTTCAAACGTTGAGAGGTTCTCTATGATTTATTATGTCATCATTAGCAGTGGGTCTTCGCACAATGTCAGGACCAAATATGTAGATATCAGGGTATATAGAGTAATTTGATAAGATATGATGTTATGTATCTTCGTCCTAGTGTCGATAACAAGTCAGTGTTATACCTATAAGGGCCCAAACTTAGTCTACAAGTTTGACACAATTACTAACGACCAAGAATTCCTGCAGCGAGGTCTAGATGTGTCTCCTTTGTGATTAAACCTTATTTTCACCCGGCAATTTCCACACAATTCGCATAATGTATCTAATATAAAAATAAAGGCCCTTATTATTTTTGTATCATGAACAATAATACTGTGAGTACTGTAATGAAAAACATTCATTATAATATTTTCCGGTAAGCAGTTTCCCAGAGCAATGTAGTATCATTTTGTTCTGTTATTCAGTTCCTACGAACATAGGTTAGTTAGGTTAACCCTCCGACTGCGTAATAGGTACTCTGCGATAACCTAATATTCATAACAGACGGCACGGTGTGGAGGAGCACAAGGTCTCCACCCGGGTCAATTACTAATCAACTCAAGGAACGGTCGCTCTCAGACACTAATGACCAATTATTCCAATTAACTCTTGACCAAAACATTTTTGTTCAAACCTTTTATTAGCCACGGGGTTTCAACATAAGTCTAGGATTAATGTTATATTTTTAAACCGTTAAATTAGGTGATTCATGATGCTTTAATTTTTAAAGTATTATATTTATACTAACTAGCCGTCCCTCGTGGTTTTAATTGTGTTGAGTTAGGTCGTTGGTTACTGATACGTCCCCAGTGGTCGTAGCGTGATGTTATGTGTTATTATCACTACATAGTATAAAACAAAGTCGTTATCCGCCGTCTGTCCCTAAGAATGCTTAGATCTTTAAAAGTACGCAACGGATTTAAATGCAGTTTTTTTTAATAGATTGAGTGATTCTTAAGGAAGGTTTATATGTATAATACAAGCATAATATAATACAGAAAAGCCGGGATTTTTAAAGATTTGTAACACCCGCGCGAAACTGGGACGGGTCGTTAGTTTTCTTTTCATATAACTCTAAAGTTACATCAAATTTCCATTGGGCAATTATTTGTTTTTATTTATCCATCCATCCTGACAAACCTTCTCATTTATTATATTAGTAGAATAAGATTTCTTGCAAACAAAATATTTTTCCCACTAATATTATAGTATAATATGTACTTACTGTAAGCTGTCATTATTATTGATACGTTTCTTTTGGATCAACGGTAAAAAAGTCCGTTCTTTTTCCAGAATCCATCCATTTTAGTAGCAGCCATAAAAAGGTACGATTCAGTCGGGAAAACTAGGAACTTTTCACGCTGACACCCTCTTAGTGTGGTATATTTTTAGATAGATTCGTTGTTTGCGAGGTTTACGCTGATCCGAAATTAATCGAGTGAGATGTTCGCCACGTAATATTATCGACCGTTTACTATATTTTATGTCTCCTTAGGTATCGATGCTTCCTATAACTTTATTACATAAAATGTTAGATTGTGGCAGACCCGATGATTTCCTTATAGTTTACCGATAAATGTAAACTTGAGTGCAATGAGGTATGTTAAAGAGACGTTAGTGCTCTACCGGGTTAAACCAGTTTTGGAATGCGATCCATAGAGAACATATCTTTCAATCTAGCCTTTGTTTGCGCTTACATTGTTTTTCATGACATTAAGCCTGCTACATATTTGCTATGTAGGTGAATGTTTTTGCTCATCTATTTCACTGTTCAATAAAAAGTAACACAGAAACTATCTAAGGTCATAATTATGTTATAGCTAACAATAATGCACAATTTGTGAATAAACTAGGACCGAGATAAGTAAATCTTACTTACTAGATAAAGACGGAGAACATAGCTAAACCAAAGAAAGAGCTGAGAAGCGTATTTTAAATTATTATTTACCTCAACCTTCTGCTAATTGCAGACAAAGAGCTAACAGTTTTTCCATACCTCTATAAACTTAACTATTCGAACTAAGCTAAACTAAGTTGTCTTAGTTTTCGGCCTGAATCCCGCTTCATTGTCTTAGCTAAGCCTTTACACTGAACCAGCATCCAGCCTTTTGTACCAGGTATAAAGCCTAGCACACACTAGCGACGGGAGCGATGCAGGCCACGTGTGCGGTTGTACTCACCGCTTTCCTCGGGCTGCTGTGTCGTGACTCGGTCATTACTTCGCTCCACATCTACCACTACACTTTTCCCTACACTTAAAACCTCCTTGTGCTTACTTAGTTCCTCTTCACACAACGGTTTTCTTTAAGTGCAAATTAAATGCACATTTCCTGTAAGTGTTCACAAGAAAACATAAAAGGCTATTAGTCGAATCAGATATAGGTACCTAATGCTTTATGCGTAAAATTTGAATAAACGACAGAATTTGAATAGACAATCTTTACCAAATTTATTTCTTTGCATTATAAATTTATAACTACCTAAAACTTAGCATTAAAATATTATAGAATTCCCCAGAGTACTCAACAATATTTAGGTCTGCCTTTGTTTCTTCAAATATCAAAACGAACGAATCCTTGACATTTCAAGTTATCTGTGAGTCAACATAACTCACCATAATATTGAAAGTTGAAAAAGGGCGAGGTCACATCGCGCGACCTGCCGATGTTGCTGTCAACACCGTTCTAGCAGTATAGTCATCAGTCAACACCTCAATTGCCGGGATACGGCTGAACCAAACCAGTCATAGTACTCGACAACCTGAGTTCTTTCTGTGTACTTCCAAGTCGCCGTCACGCGCGCCAGTCACCGTTGGGACGTCCAATCGTACGAGCGTATTGCGCGCGCGCACTTATAAGCACCGAATTCGAATTTCTAATCGTGACGCAAAACAGTGTTGTGACTTGTGCCAATTCGTGACAGTGTATCGATACCATCTGTGTTACCAATACAGATTTAGCAAAATTACAATGACGTGAAGTGACATGTGATTGTTCAATACTGGGTATGAAAGACGATTACATTTTTATGGTAAGGAAGTGTGTTTTTTCATTATTGTTTTTATGGGTACGTTGACATTACTTGTGAGCATTGTAATTCGCAATGCATTTTGCTTTGTAATAAAATATGCGACTCTAAAAATTCAAAGTTGTGGGATCCAAACTAAAAAAGTTGACTTTGATTTTAATTGGGAAAACATTTTGCGTTATTTATTATCAACCCTTCAAATGTATTTATATTATATAATGATACCTATCATTTCACTAAAGTTATAAACAAATAAAAAAATAATTTAAAGCGACCCAAACCCCCATAATAAACAAATAAAAAAAAAAAATTAAAGCGACCCCACCAATTCTGATTACCAAATAGGTACCTATATAGAGCAAAAAAATATAGAAATAGATTGCACATTATATCGGAAGCTATACAAATCTCAATTACTTAGTACTCTTGAATTCTACTACAGTCCTAAACAACACACGCTGATGCGTGTGTGATGTTTATCATATTTACAAGACATTAAAAATTACACATAGGAAGCCACGCTACTCCAATTTCATAATTGTTTAATACAACAGCAAGCGATATTGAAACTGGAATAAGTAGACTGAATCAGCATAAAAGCGCAACCGCAACATTGAGAGGCGTCTCACCTCTCGCACATAGCAGCTATTGCCATATGGACTCGATGCATATTAATGTGAACCGCGTAAGAACTCTTTACCTCCCACCTGTGGTTACCACACTTCCTGGTACGAGACACAGCGAGAGCTGCAGGAAATAACACGACAAAACGTAACCAATAGATTTCAATGAATTTCGGAAGCGCCTAATAAACGTGACTTATAAAGCAATCCCTTGAATACAAATTACAATTTCTAGACTTTAAATCTTTGAAGGTCGATCGATACCACAAAGAATTTTCCGTTTACAGGTTAGTGTCATGTTTACTATTTAGTCACATTGATATCAAAACTTACAATAAAATAAGAAGTAGTAATGTCACAGAAAATAACTTCTCGATCAAACAAGGACACATATGTTTCCAGACGATCGTGATGCTGTTGTCATACTTGATATTATTTAATTCCGTCATCAATATTCATTTTACGCCATGGCCTTGCTGATGTAATACTACGTTTATTTTGACAGCTCCGAAAGTACTGTCTCAATTGAAGTAACATCACAAGATATACGATCAAATAATTTGAAAATGTCTTCGTACGTAAAATGGACCTACGAGTATACAAAAGTAAGACGAAACTTTGGTAGACAACCTCTATTTCAAATGGTGCCAGCCCGTATGCTGGACTCAATTAATCCCAACAAGGAAGATCAAAAGCAATACATGCTTCGAAATCCCGTACATCGCGAGGTCCAAGCGACTCACTCAGCTTCTCTAAATGAGACAAACACGGCGCAATTGAAAACTCACGATCAAGGCATAGATCACACTGAAGGTGGTTGCCACGAGATGTTAATCCTAACAACGAAGATCATGTACAACGACATCGTCGTAGAATTATGCACGACGATAATTATATACAAGCCGTATTAAACCTATCAACACCGATGTTTCACTGTGCAGACCAAAATAATGCCATTGAAATGTACCAAACATATTATGCTGGCATGGCTGAACAGGAACCCGTAGATAAGTATAGTATCCGAATCGCTAACGTGTTTCGTGACGAAACTCAGAGACCAATAGTATGCGTTAAATGGACAAACGAAAAAAATTCTAAATTGGCTGTGGCTTACTGCTTTAAAACATGTATACAAGACATCGAACTAAACAAAATAACCGATTGTTATTTATGGGATGTACATAGGCAAACAAAACCTGTGTATAAACTACGACCCAAATACCCTTGTTGGCAACTAGCGTGCTCTCCCACAACCCCTGAATTGTTAATATGCGGACTTGAAAAAGGTATTGCTAATGTATTCGATGTCCGTGCAGGCATAAAAGCTGTGTCATCTAGTTCAGTCTACAATTCCCATCGTGAAGGAATAACATCAATACTTTATACTCATTCTCGCACACACTCTGAATTCTTTACTGGATCTTCAGACGGACAATGTCTTTGGTGGGATTTACGCAAACTTTCATGTCCGATAGATCAACTACCTATGTCAGTCAGGCATTCACCATCAGAACTTCCAAATTCAAGTAACGCTGAAGGTGTAAGTACATTAGAATTTAATATTGGCTTGCCTACAAAGTTCCTCTGTGGCACGGAGTCTGGTTTAGTCATTAACGGAAACCGAATGGGAAGAAGCCATTCTGATGTTTTAGTTTCATACTGGAATGCACACGATGGACCAGTACAAGCAATACAAAGAAGTCCTTGTACAATTAGAATGTTTCTAACGTGCGGTGACTTTACAGTTAAAGTGTGGAGCGAGGAAGTTCGTACAGCACCCATTATCGTAACAAGACCATATAAGAATCATGTGACCGATGCCGCTTGGGCTCCGTTAAGATTTTCCTCTTATATGTCTGTATGTACAGATGGAAAGTTTTATTACTGGGACTTACTGAGAAAATATAAGGAGCCAGTTGTAACTCTACAAGTATCTAAGTATGAGCTTACAAGAATGTCTCCTCATTCAGAGGGTGAATCAGTTGCTATTGGTGACTGCAAAGGAGCGTTGTATCTTATGCATTTGTCAGAAAATATGGCGATACCGGGAAATCGCGATAAATTGCTAATGGGTCAAGTATATGAACGTGAGACCAGACGGGAACATATTTTAGACAATCGTATAAAAGAAATTCGGTTAAAAGCACGTGACGAAGAAGAAGCAGCTGCTGCTACCGAAGAACCTGATGAGGGAACCGGCGAAGTAGAATTAGAACGAGAAACAGAAGATGCATATTTTAGAATAGTTCAAGAAGAAATGGAAAAAATAGATATGATACCCGAACAACCTGAATAGCAAGTGCTATAGCATATTGTTACAGTGTATGGTAAAAGATATTTGTAAATCTTTTCTATGTATTGATCTCGTAAAAATGAAGAACGTCTTTTGTTCATTTTTGTTCATTTTACTTGTAAAATTACTCTCAAAGAGGATAGTTAATAAAGGATCACTAATAACGATTAAATAAAATTATGTGATCTTTTAGCATAAATAGTAGAATACTTGCATACTATTATATATATTCCATGGAATTGTTGAATATCATTCACACTGTTTTGTTATACTATTTTATTCTCTGTTTATTCAAATCACACCTGGCAGAGAATGAATGTAGAAAATGCATTACTTCACGATACTCGATACCGATAAGATTGGTTGAATGTTGTGAAATGTCACAACCTTTGTGAAGTAACTGATTCACGTGTTATTGTAGAGACTCTATTACTCGATTGCAGCTACATTTGCAGCAGAAATACACTAACAATATACCTATTTTATAGTTGTAGGATTTCGTTTATGACATTTTAAATCAAGTTTTTTAAATAAGTACCTTTCGTCCAAAACGTAAGCGTTTGACGAAGTTGCAATTTCCATTTCATTTCCTCAATGTGATTCTTTTAGCTCGCCGCTTCATTAGCCCTGTATTTTCTACTTGATCTTTGTCTTTTTCTTATTTTTCCTTTAATAATGTTGATTAACTTATCGCCTCTAATAACCAATAGCAAATCTTACTTTTTTTTTTTAATTCAAAATTACTTATGTAAGCACTTACATAATTGTCTAAAGCATCCGTACACAAAACAATGTTTGATGTTTTGTCCATGTGATGAGTAATGTAGCATGTTACTAACAAGTTTACAAGAGCGACCGACCCGGATGTTTGGTACAGTCGAGAAGCCCGCATGTCTCCCGACAGATCCGGCGACTAGGCAGCAAGGGCCATGACCGCCGATTTACAAAACGACAACTCTAACCTGAACTACCAGATTTCAATAGAGATTCCCCTTTGTAAACATATCTGATGAATTAATAAGAGAGGCGGAGGGGTTCTTATTAGAATGGTGGCGTAAATTACTCGAGGCTCGTGAGTTGCGTTTATACAAAGTGCGTCACTGGCAACTTTCACCGCGGCAAGGTACTCACTGCTCCAGCCACAGTCGCACCAGGCGCACGCACCGTGTATGCGGTAGCCTCGATTTCATTCAACGTTACTTACTTGAATATACTTTTTTATCTTCGCATCAGAGCACAGATAAACAAGGAGGCTATAACTATCCAAAAAGCTTTTTATAGACTCTTATTAACAAACCTTCAAGCTCATAATTTCATTAAAACCTCCGGATACTAAGTCTACAGCGATAAAACGAAATTAGATTCTACATTTAGCAAACCAGTTTTACAAAGCTTATCATGTCAAAATGTTAATTAGTAATTAGTTAATCTAAGCAATTAATTACGTAAGAACGTATGAACTTTTAACGTTTAGCTAATCTAAAGCGCGGAGGCAAGATTTACGAGGCGTATGTTCATAAAGTACTTCGGCCAATGTAGGTTAATTATATCTACCACTCCAGATGATGTAGTACCTACCTATAGCATTAATAGTAGACTACTTTATATACCTATAAATTGTAATTGTGCATGTCTAAATAATAACAAGGATTGAGACTTAACTAACGTAAACTATACTGCCAGCTGTATCGAAGCTGTATCGAAAGTCAATCGATCGCGTTTTGCGAAAGTTTCTTTCCTTGCTATGATTTTAATTTAAAAACAGATTGGTGTAGCCAATCTGTAGAACACAAATAAAAATAATAAAAAACACACAAAATTAAAGCTTTTCATTAAATTCTATGTAGGTACAACCTATCTATATTCTATGCACATTGCGTGCTAGTAACTATTTCAAGTGATGATCTCTTGCTTGCTTTTAGGTACAAATAATAATTAAATATGAAATAAACTCCGTTCAAAAAGGACTAAACCTATTTCCACGCATTTTTCGATTTCGAGTGATTAGATAAGAAAGACTTTGGCGCATAACACATGCATATTCGCACTGAAATAAAACTTATTATTTTCTATTAATAAACTATTATTTGAAATTGGATTAATACTCCCACTGACTACTTCTTACTAATAAAACCTCTTTATAATATCAGTATAAATTGCAGTACCTACATAAAGTACTAACAAGCTAGTATGAAGGTAACAGCTGGGCGCACCTAGTACGTATAACCGAGTCGTGCTCACAGCCATTAGCAGCACCCAGTGTTTCATAACCTTAGCTTAGTCAGACGTGATTATTAGATACGACCGTACGTAAATACGTTGGTAACACGCAAATGAAGCAGATATTGATATTTACTTCGGAATGATGTTATAAAGCTTCAATATGTTAAAGTCAAAGTTTTGGGTAAAGAGCTTTGATTCTACATGTGCATGTTAATAATTCTATTTGTCGTAGCGTGATGATATAGAGTCTATGTAGGTAGTATAATATCACGCTTCAGCTCAAGACTATGGGTTTTAAAAACGGATCAATCAGGAAGAGTTTTACCCATAGATATATTAAAGAAGGAGATATGCCCTGTAGACGAAAATGTATCGGAGACCTGTGTCTCCCGTTTCCCCTACCACACGGCAACTACTACACGCACGGTTTAGTAAAAGCAATAGATACGCAGCAGCGCACACATCCGCAATTCTTATACTAGTACGTACCACACAATCGATAATGAACCTTAAAACACCAACGCAGCGTGTATTTACCATGCACCGTACAATTTACTCACACAAAAACATCGGTGGTTATCGGTGTGCTGTGCAAAAGCAATTTATTTTACATTTACGCTAGTGATTGACTAAAACGGAAAGTTATCGAAACTTCTATAATTCTTACTATAGACCAAATTCTTTTGAGTTCCTGAAAATAAAATAAATAAAAGACGGCGTGAATAGAAAAATCTTTTAATAAAAATAAACAATATATAGCTTAAAAATATAATTATGATTAAACTTCTACTAATACTATTATGATTAAGCTGTCATACTTGAGCACACAAATTATTTAATAATTGGAAGACGTTAATGTTATTTATCAAGACACTTGCTCGTAAAGTGGGTCTTATTACCCTGCACTTAGACCCGTTATTGAGTATATTACGCACGCGTGCGTTTGACTTTACATTATCGCACTAGTCAATAACAATCACACACCATTAATAGCAAATAAATAGCATGAAAATTCTCATTATCTGAACCACGCTGATTAATATAACACATTCATAGAAGTAACGAAAAAGCACAAGGATACGCAATAATATAATTACGTAATTCAAAGCAATACTCCACTGAGTATTAACCTAAATTTTTATTAACTTACTTTACGAAAGTTGGCTACGCATTTCTCTACTACGGCTGTAAAAAATAATTAAAAAATTGTAAATAATATTATTAAACATCGATATTCCAATCGAGTTAAAACGGTTGACTAATTTAAAAATAAACTCTAAACAATATTTTATTCATCAGGCGACTTCGTTGTATATCGATAACCTACGTTAGTGGATTTGCACATGGACATCACTAACTCACGGCAAGAACCAGCGGCCGCATCACGCGATTCTTTCGTTTAGTTAAGTATCGTTTTGTGATCTTTACATTGCTTGTCTCGTCACTGAGTGGCAAACTTACGTAGTTGTGAAGGAGCAATGTATATATAGCAAAACAGTGCAGTCGCTGTTTTGTTTTGAAACGAAATGACAAGGAATATTTTACGATTTTTTGTTTTCTATGATTTTAAAGACAAATATAGAAAAATACTTGTACTTACAGATGGTATGTGATTCCATTATTTACGTAGTTGTGGTACCTGCTTTGGTTTTTGCAAGAAATCACTGTACAATACGGCATTTTAATATGTTTTTACCATAACGTTCAAAAGCAGACTAGTTCGCGGAGACGGCCATTTACGATTATATGTATTACGATTGCATGTCGAGCGGACAGCGACACGCCCACTTGCCACTTCTCCTGTTATTTATATTTCTGTGGTTTTACCCGCGTTATATCACCTAATTTATTGATTAGTACTTTACAGAAGTATAGCTCATAAAATACATTACTACAAAGTTTCAACATAATATATACGTTGAAACATGTTTAGTTTTGCATGAGAGTAACAAACATCCATCCATCGGTCCTCACTAACTTTGACATTTAAAATCCTTACATAGGTAATACAAAATTAACTCCGTTCAAAAACGACTGAACCTATTTCGCTTTTTTTGATAGAAAGAGTGAGTAGGATAATCATAATAGGTTTTACCAAATTAATAGAAATCACGAAGAAGTTTCAAATCTTCAAACTAACATTTAAAACCCTGGCCGATATATTTAAAAAGCAGGTGACAGCCATTGTTTGTCGAGGAAAAAAAAGATATGAAAAAAAAAACAAATGGCGTTTCTAATTTTTTCGGTGAAAGAATCCCAGCAGCCCTAAATCAAAGGAGATCCAAATGTGGTTATACTCAAAATAGTATTTGAACTTTATCAAAATATGGCCGTACTAATAGAGGTTTTCCTGCAAGGAGTCTGTAGTCTTAATTAATCGGTTTTACGTGGTGCTGGCAATATATCACAAAAATAAATTTAAAATGCCATTTGTGTTTTTTAGGGTTCCGTACCTAAAAAGGTAAAAACGGAACCCTTATAGGATCACTTTGTTGTCCGTCTGTCCGTCCGTCCGTCCGGCTGTCAAGACCCTTTTTCTCAGAAACGCGTCGAGATATCAAGCTGAAATTAATATCACATACTCGGGTCTGCTATCTCTTAAAGCAGTGAAAAAATCAAGTTTTTAAATCAACGCAATAAAAAGATACGGCGGTTTATATTGCAAATTTGGACATTTGCAAGGAAATCAAAACCTATAGGGTACTTCCCATTGACCTAGAATCATGAAATTTGGCAAAAAGCAAGGTCATGTAGCACAAGTAAAGGGAAAACTCCGAAAACCGTAAATTTGTAGTTAGTTCACACCAGGCGTCCGTCTGTCCGTCTGTCTGTCAATAACCTTTTTCTCATAAACGCGTCGAGATATCAAGCTGAAATTAATATCACATACTCAGGTCTGCTATCTCTCAAAGCAGTGAAAAAATCAAGTTTCTAAATCAACGCAATAAAAAGATACGGTGGTTTATATTGCATATTTAGACATTTTCAAGGGAATCAAAACTCAAAACCTATAGGGTACTTCCCATTGACCTAGAATTGTGAAATTTGGCAAGAAACAAGGTCATGTAGCACAAGTAAAGGGAAAACTCTGAAAACCGTAAATTTGTAGTTAGTTCACATCAGGCGTCCGTCTGTCCGTCTGTCTGTCAAGAACCTTTTTCTCAGAAACGCGTCGAGATATCAAACTGAAATTAATATCACTTACTCGAGTCTGCTATCTCCCAAAGCAGTGAAAAAATCAAGTTTCTAAATCAACGCAATAAAAAGATACGGCGGTTTATATTGCATATTTAGACATTTTCAAGGGAATCAAAACTCAAAACCTATAGGGTACTTCCCATTGACCAAGAATCATGAAATTTGGCAAGAAGCAACGTCATGTAGCAAAAGTAAAGGAAAAACTCTGAAAACCGTAAATTTGTAGTTAGTTCACATCCGTCCGTCCTCCCGTTCGTCCGTCTGTCAAGACCTTTATTTTTTCAGAAACGCGTCGAGATATCAAGCTGAAATTAATATCACATACTCAGGTCTGCTTTCTCTTAAAGCAGTGAAAAAATCAAGTTTCTAAATCAACGCAATAAAAAGATACGGCGGTTTATATCGCATATTTAGACATTTTCAAGGGAATCAAAACTCAAAACCTATAGGGTACTTCCCATTGACCTAGAATCGTGAAATTTGGCAAGAAGCAAGGTCATGTAGCACAAGTAAAGAGAAAACTCCGAAAACCGTAAATTTGTAGTTATTTCACTAAAAAACAAATTAACGGAACCCTCGTTGCGCGAGTAGAACTCGCACTTGACCGGTTTTTTTTTCTTTTTATTTGTCGACACAGATAATGGCGGTCATTTGTTTTTTTTATTTAACAGCCAGTTCAGAATAAGTAATAAGATATGAAAACTCTTAAGAGAAATCATTTAAATGGGAAACTAAAACTTGTTTTGGCACATGCCTGATAATAATATTTGCCATAAACTATAATTTCAAAAATCTCATAAATATCAAAATCTCTTCAGGCTTATTATAAGCGGGTATCGGTATTGTGTAATAATAACTATGCCTAAAGCTTCGTCCAGGTAATTATGCACTTATGTTTAACGTGGGCGAATAAAAACGAGATAAGCACCTGATAATCTTTTGGATAGTTTTTGCTTAGTCCTTCAGAAAAAGGCTTAACCTTAAATATACATAATAAAGGTAAACCTCTGACTTTTAAAGAAAATACTATGATATCACTGTGAGGGTAACATATTTTAGTAGACTTCTTTTTGTACTGGCCAATACAACCAAACCACCTTATATGGTTTTGTAAATACCTACTAAGTTAAAAATAATTTTAATTAAAAAAGGATTAAAAAAATATATATGTAATTGATATTTAATCGATAAAGATCTAAAAACTGACTTCAACTGAACAATTCTGGGTGAGCCAGCTCAATTTATCTATTTTAAAATCACATGTCAAGTAATCTGATTGGCTTTTGTTACTTCCGACAACCAATCATGACAGTGACAGCTAACATAAGATTTGATATTAGATTAGCCGAAGACTTAATTGACCTTGCCAAAACCGGGCTTACCGCGTTTATATACAAAGTCTACTTTATGGCTAGACTACAAATTATATTAAGTAGTAGTTAAGTACTGTAACTCTGGGTACTTTTGCTATCTCAAACCTTATGTTGATATTTTATGGTTTGATAGAATATCTACTGTAAACGATGAGTGGACTGTATGATTTGTGGTGCGGATGATTGAAAGCCTGAGAACAGAACTATGATATTTATTGAATAAAGACGAATATTAACAATTAGTGAAAATTAAAAACTGTAATGTAGCTATGACAACACTAGACAACGACAGACAAAATATGACCAGCTTTTTTTCTAATTTAAAACTGATTCCAAAAAAGATACAAAAATAATATAGTATCAAAAAAGAGGTTGCTCTGCAACATCTACATTTAAAAAGAAAGAGCTTGACATCCCGTCAGCCTGTCGGCCAATCATAAAAAAAATATTATTTAAATGAATTACTACAAAAATATGGACGCTATTATGCTTAAATGTAGTCTAATTTAAATGAAACTGTTATTATTCCTGTACAGTAGAGTCGGTGGCAACACAAATTGACTAGCAGAAGAGAAGCCACCGACTTCCGAAATTTTAGTTATTTTAAAGTTTTTAGTTTTTGAAGGCGGTTATTATTTTTTTGGAAAAGGTTTTTTGTTTTTTACTTTTTAGTGTCGAGTCCCAATTTTTGACTGTGTATTACAGTATCTTTGAAAGTAATTTATTTTCAAAATGAAAGTACTTACAATCTTATAAAACGAAAATAGTAACTTGAAGTAACGCACATATCGTCAATGTATATTTCGTCGATTTTTTTTGTTCTTGATCAATTTTTCGAGAAGCTCTGAACCGATCGCCATAAAATTTATACGGGACCACCTCTGAATCATGACTTATCAAACAAAAAAAGAACCATCAAATTCGTTTAGAATCGACGGAGATATCGCGTAACAAACATACAAAAAGTCTTTTGAAGTCGGTTAAAAAGTAGTCGCCACCGTGCCTACAGTGCCAACTTTAATATTTAATTCTGGAAATTATAAAATAAGTCCAACCAAAGGTATCCTAATTCCTAATCGGTAACAATCAGCTTATATTTTTTGAATCAGAATAAATAACATAACTCCACCATATGGCCACCAAATAACACAGAGTATCTAGACTTATTTTGGGATTTATGATGCCAATAATCACCACGTGTGGTCTTTCTTTATTTCAATGGAAGTTCACTCACTCACTGTCAGTCAGTTCATATACCAACACGCACACATATACCTACCGATATTATTACAGGTAGTTAGACGGCACGCACGCAAGAAAACTACAAGAAAGCCTAACACGCGATCGTGACTTACTTCATACTTACACGCTGTTGTGTAATATTAATTCACTAATCTTCTATCATCTGAAGAAGTGCTACCTTGAAAATTGAGTCTTATGCTTGTTAAAGATAAGTTAGTAATTTAGTTGTAAAATAAAACGTTTGAATGAGCAATGAAACTTAATTCATTTTAAGATATATTAATATAGATATACTTATACTAAATTCAAAGCTACTGAATATGTGTCTAAAACATAAGCTCAATCATCCAGTATCTATCTACATTTAATCAAGATTAACTTACCGTATAAGTAGTAGGTACTATCTAAACCGCAGGCTATTTATTACCCGAGGCTTATCAAACATTCAAACATCTGTGCAATCAAATTAGAAAGCTGTTGATTAATGGCCAACCGAAATATTGATGCATTCGTTATCGATGACATTCAATATCATTGCTATGCGGCGCCCCAGCAAGCGTCTGTCTGTTTCAAAGCGCTAATCTCTGAAAGTGCGGAACAGATTTAGTTTAAGTTTCACCAAGAGATCAATGTTCTTTCCAAAAGGGATTATATCGGAGTGCATGATTATGATTAATTATTAATTACAGATCCAAGGTCAAAAATGTAGGCTGCAAACCACCTACCAATTTGTAGGAAAACAAACAAGTATTGCACATAAATATTGTAAACACGTGGCGTGTGGGAGTCGGTTATCGAATGCCAATGTCAACTGATTTACAAACTTGTCGTACTGTTATACAGACGCATGGACAGACGAGAGCGTCTGACCCACATCCAACATGGCCATACAATATAATTAACACGCGGATTTTTTGTTAAACAGGACATTGGCCGGCCAGTAATAATACTGCGTGACTCACCAGACCTACCAACGCATCGTTATAAGGATTTCATTATGAGAACGTTCAAAAGAAGTTTTTGTTTAAGGATAAAACTCGCTTTTTACGTTGTTAAAATACGTTGTGTTGTTGTAAAAAGTGAACGCACTCATTAAAGTCTTGATGAATGTAATAAATTCTTATATTATAAGATAAAAAATCTTAATATGCTGAGCTTATATTATTAGCTTAAGTGCGTTATAGGTAATAACTTACTTGTGGCGCTTAAAAAAAGGAAAGTAAGAACGTCCATGCTACGTCTCGTAGCAGCGTAGACGTAGTTCAATGAAATAATACTCGTATTTTAAAATGGTCCAAAGCTGAGTGATCACCGATCTGTGATAATGATAACCAATAGACATCTGAATGCTGTAATGTACTACATTTATAATTATGTTATCAACGAAACATTTATGTGTCAGTGTGTAACCCACACAACACAGTTTTTATTTTGCCTTATGCATACATAATTTATAAACTCCTCAATCAAGATATTAATAACGGCATTGTTACGGGTTTCATATTAAATAATATAATGATTGGCACGTTTATAATGTAATAATGTACTGCCTTTGTCATTAACGAAAACAGTCAATCGTTTATTGCCAAAATATACCCACTAAAAAGATATTACTGGCACAGAAGCTTCGGCAATATAAGAACGTGTCGTAAAAATATGAGAGCTGTAATCACAGGCACGAAATTGCTATAGATGTAGTCATTGCGTACATTACATATTTAATACGTCATAGTGAAAGTTAATAGAAGATTTTGCGTGAACGGTACCTAAGTATTCAGTGAGTTACTCGAGTTAAACTGAACCACACATTAAGAACAAAACTTTATTGCTATTAAAGATTTTGAAGTTGCGGTTACGACTTAACTGTTTTATTTTATGCTTTTCTTAAAATTTACGGCCGTTGCCACAACAAAGAAACTAAATCTGTGGTCTCTTATTACACATAAAAGCAGAATATTTTAATAAAACAAGTGACTTCACTTGTTTCTAACAAAAGTGATGTCATGAGAACAGTTATGGTGAAGTTTATTCTGGCCTTAAAGTTTCTGAGTACTTTATCACTAACTCGAAATGTATTATTAATGTTTATTAACAACCTAATTGGTACATTTAAACTTTGTTTTGTTTGGTACACTAAAATCTTGCTTGTTTTTATCATTTTGTTCCATTAAAAATGCAGCAAGCTTTTTCATTTTTCAGGCATAGATAGATGCTGCTTAGAAAAGACACTTCTAAAATGTCGCAAAAGACCTATGCCTAAAAGACGAAACCTTTCGTCTTCTGCCAAGTTGAGGCTGACACCTTTTCTGTTACCTTTTAAGCACTTGGAGGTACTAGCGCATCATATAAAGTAGGCACTAGAAACTGCTCACAGTTCATTCATCACACAACAACTACAAGCCAGTTGTCATTCCGTGAAAGTTGAGCGTCGACTTGCTCGTAAGTGTCGATGTAGCAACGCATTACTACTTATAGCAACTAATTAGCTATGAATTTTCACACATTACTATAATAATAATAATAATAAACCCGCAGGGCAGCTTGTGGCGAGCTGTCGGGCAGTAGCGACCCCGTGGACCTGACCTCCTGGGAGACCCTTTGTTCTTCATCTCTGGCTTGCCTTAACTGGCCGGCCAGAGTGAGCACTGGCGAGGAACAAGGCTCCCACCTCACTCTTGCCTTAATTGGCTGGTTTGAGTGGAGAATCGCAAGAGCATACGTGCTCGGGGGAAGGAAGTATTCCAGTAAGATGCTGGTAGGGATCTTGACCGTACTTCCGGGATTGTCCTGATAGCCGTGGAATACCTCTCCACTCCTCAAGCACCTCGATATATGTTGCCCCCTTGTTGCTACGTCACTATGTGCTAGCGGCCGTTTTCGGGGGCCCATTTACTGAGTGTGCAAGTCACCCCCTGCCATTATATCAGTGTCATACAACCATTGGTAAGGCAGGGGCCATAGTCACTCCATAGTTTCTGGTACCTTATTCATTAAAGAATCCAAACCCATAGTCTAAAATTTTTGTTAGTTGCCATATTTTACAATAGTCCAACACCAACCGGGGGTTGTCCTTAGGTGCACTTACATAGTGCATATAGGGATAATCGTCGGTCGGTGTCCCATTCCACATAAAGTTTTTCCTCAAGGGGCCTCTGCGAGTTGGCTTCGGCCCCTCGTACGCCTTCCAAAAGTCCGGGACCTCAGGGTCCCGAGATATGGAAACATATTTTAAAATAATAATAATAATAAATTTCTTTATTGCCATAATATGGGCGCGACTGCGAATGGCGAGCGATGGGTAGCTCGCCGCCCGATAAGGACCGTTTGTTCCACTCGCGCCTCAAACAGCAGTCAGCACGGGTTACGGATTAATTCTAATAGTTACCGCTGCCCCGGAAGTAAACTCACTGACTAATATCAACGCGTTTGTTGATATTTAGATAACAATAACTAACTAGAGACACGAAACTTGGAGGATTATTCTTTGTGAAGAGTAAGCCTAAGCCACTAAGAAAGGATTTTTTTTTTATTCAACTCCTAAAGGGCTTAAAATTGTGGATAGAAGTTCGACATCTACGCGGGCGGAGCCGCGGGCAAAAGCTAGTTTTAAAATAATAATAATAATAAATTTCTTTATTGCCATAAAAACAGGTTACAGATAAGTGAGACCCTGGCTCAAGAGCTAGGTTAGAGAACCTGTGTTTCAGGAGCCAGTGACTTCTTCCATTTTAGTTACATTAAATGCAAGTTTTATGAAGCAAAAGGTGACCAAGTACTTATAATTAAGATTATTGTTGAATTTTGCAGTGAAATAGATTTATAATGAAATTAAATTAATATATAAAGCAAGTTAAATAAATCTAAAACAAACTTCGAAATAAAATCAGAATAAACAAGACGACGAGTTGAGGCTGACACCTTTTCTGTTACCTTTTAAGCACTTGGAGGTACTAGCGCATCATATAAAGTAGGCACTAGAAACTGCTCACAGTTCATTCATCACACAACAACTACAAGCCAGTTGTCATTCCGTGAAAGTTGAGCGTCGATTTACTCGTAGGTGTCGATGTAGCAACGCATTACTACTTATGGCAACTAATTAGCTGCGAATTTTTTACAAATTACTGTGATCGATTCAATGGAATCTAGTGAGTGTAGGTAACAAGAACTGTTTTGTTATGTATTGTAGGCTTTATGTGAAAACTTGGCGGTTATAGTTACTTATTTAAGATTTATTAAGATAAAGACTAACGCGGGATACATAATAATATCCAGACAATGTAGCGTCCTGTCTTCTTCTTCCTTCTTTATTATGATGTTTATAGAACTGTGTGGAATTAGTACACAAAAAATTTCATTAAATAGATTTAAGTAACAACACTTTATCAGCTAATGGAAGAATATTTTTTTATAACACAAATCCATGAAAATATCGCATGGAAATCTGAATTTAATTACAAACCTCTAACTTATCGTTAATTTTGTAGACACTTGTAAAACCATCACTGTTACTTGTTACTTGTATTACATTAACAAAAGCCGAGACAGCGGGCGTTCTTAGATTAAGATTTTATAGAACAAATTAGAAAATAATAAGTACATATAAAAAAAGAAGTTTCATTATATAAAAACACGTTTATTAAAAATATGTATAAAAATAGTGCCCCACCGCTCGAGGTATAGAAACAAGCTAACTATACTATATTATTATTAATTAAAATGTGTGTTCCACAGTAATATGATGAGTAGCGGTGTGCGATGACGTGCGCGGCGCTGGTGGCGCTGGCGGCGTGGCTGGCGACGTCGGCGTGTGCGCAGCTGCGGCCCGCCGACGCGCCGCTCGCCATCAACGACACACGTGAGTGAGTCCGACTACCTTTAGTCCTGCGCAGACGAGGGACAACAGTGGAAAGAGATGACCGCGGTGCGCTTTTATTTTAGCGCTATAAGGATTCGCACAGACGAGCAGCAGTTTGCTGCCGACAAAGCCAACTTCAGCTGTCGACAGAGCCAACTTCAGCTGTCGACAGATACCGATCGCACTACAAGAATACTATCGACTGGTGGGCAGCAGTCGGCGCGACAAAAACAACTGCTGTAGTAGCAATTGCTTTTGTCGAGAGCTGAAGTTGGCTCTGTCGACAGCTAAAGATTACTCTGTCGACAGCAAAGTGCTGCTCGTCTGATTGACGTCTAAACCTTCTTTATTTTCGTGCAATACCTTACGCGTCGCCTGGCGGACTGCAAAGGGAAACAAAAAGCAACCTAATGACAGTAAAACAGGAGCGCACCGCGGCCCTTTCATCTACCATCGTCCCTTGTCTTTGCAGGCCCTAAGTGTTACTGGATAGGATACAAAATGGGGTCGCCAAGATTCGCCCTTGGATTGGATCGAATTGTGTTTCAGAATCATAATCCATACTAGGACTGCACTAACTATTAACGTCGTAATAGAGCAAAGGATAGTGGAAAAATAAAAAAATATTTCGATCGGAGGGATCACAGTCGAAGTCCAAACCAGGGCGATCAGATAGCTGAAGTTCAGTCAGATACGGTCATATCAAACCCTCAACCCCCTCTCCTGGGTCCGCTTAAAGCTCTACATAAATGAATTCTCCATCAGTATCCAATTACATATTTTCTTTCAAGAGCGATGACTACCAATCAATCACTAGAACAATTCCGAAGCTGCTAAGTTTTTAGTTATTTCTAGAAAACAATGAAATTGCCTCTTTATTTAGCAATCAATTGTGTTTGTTTTATTTGATATTTTTCTTCTAGGCACTCGTATTTTTATTTTAACGTCTTCTATAAAAATTGATTGGAAATCTCTCATGACAACAAACACAAGTAATTAAACCTAGTTTTTCCGGTAGGTAGGTAAACTAAGAATTAAGAATAGACACGTGGCTTTCTCCTGAACCTACTTACTGTTTTAATTAACATATTAAACGCCTTTCTATTACTCAATCATGACGTGATCACATAACATGCGATGTACCTATTTGAAACTCAAATGATTGTATTATTAAATACAATCATTTGAGCTGGGTTTCAAATCGTTCAATTCTTTTTTTTTTCATTCATTTGACTACCTTCTTCCTAATTTTTGTAGAAGTAACCCACCTTGAATTCAAGTCAAACGACGGTCCTGGGTCACTCATGGGCGTTATAGTGTTACTTTTGGTTCTTTATTTAAATATCCAACAGACTCGTAGGCACCGCCTTAGAGAAGTGGATTGAATGCTTTGCTTTAAATAAAAAACTTTTTTCAAAAAAAAAATAACCGCCTTCAAAAATTTGTTTCTCTTCTGCCATTCAATTTGTGTTGCCACCGACTTCCGAAATTTTAGTTATTATTGGGTTTTTAGTTTTTGAAGGCGGTTATTTTTTTTTTGAAAAAAGTTTTTTATTTATTACTTTTTAGTGTCGACTCCCAATGTTTGACTGTGTATAGTATCTTTCAAAGTAATTTATTTTCAAAATAAAACTACTAACAATCTTATAAAACGAAAATAGAAACTTGAAGACAAAGCACACATCGTCTATGAAAATTTCGTCAATTTTTTTTTTGTTCTTGGTGAATTTTTCGAGAAGCACTGAACCGATCGCCACAAAATTTATATGGGACCACCCCTGAATCATGACTTATCAAACAAAAAAAGAACCATCAAAATCCGTTGACAATTGACGGAGTAATCGATGAACAAACATACAAAAAAAAAAAAAAAAAACATACAAACAGCCGAACATAGTACCTCCTCCTTTTTGTGAAGTCGGTAATAAACGGCTCTACCGGCGGTCAAGGAAGTGTAGCAGTACAATAGGGTTCGTCACGTCAAATATATCAATTTCTAACTAAAAAACCGTATCAAAATCACAGACAGACCAAAAACAGCGACTGCTTTAAAAGGTTTTGAGATATCACACATCTAATAATTCACACACACGAGCAACTCAATTACCGTTAAAAACTGTCAATACTAGAAGAAATGCACATTATTTCAATGTATTTATAGAAACTGGAAGAATTAACTTTCCAAACATTGTGATGCAAACAGTCGATGAGAACTATAACACTATAAGAAAACGAGTTTCCTATTTTCCACCGCTCGTTGCTGCAACTGTTGCTGTGTCAATGTTCTCATATCTTTTACGTGAATTGTGCTTGTTGGCCCGAGGCTGTATCTCTGTGGAAAAGGTTTCCTTATATAAAATTACTATCTTAGCTTTTGTTTTCTAGAAAACTGTCTTGAAAAGCTGTCATTGTTTATAAACTTGTATCTGTAGACCAACCCTTATGATGTGTAAGGAAATGGAAATCTGCTAAGCTCGTTTGTGGATCGCATTTTTTTTTATTTTACAATTTTAGGGTTGGTTTAGTTTAGTTACAAGTAGTTTTTATGTGAATTACAACGGTTCGTTTTCAAGTTTAATGCGCAGAGTTGCAAAGGCGGTCTTAATACCCGGGGCAGTTTCAAATATGAAATACATTTAATCTTCAGCAATAACAAAGTAATTTATGTACATCCATACAAAATTTACTCTTAGAATATATTTAATATTAAACCGCGAGTCGGTACATAATAATTTTCAATAATCAATTTATTTACTTATACATGATTAAATTGGAAAACCGCTGATATAATTTTGTACGTAAAACCATTGCAATTAATCAGTGTAATAAAGATAACAAAATGATCAATCATAAGTTCTCGTAAATGAATAATTTAGAGCTTTACTCACTAATTTGATGGATCTATTTTTGTTATAAATGGATACGTCAATATTGTTTACAAAAGTAACTAGGTATCAGAATTAAATGTTGAAACCATTTTAATGTTAGCTTATTTAACAAATAATATTGATGATATAATTAAATAAACCCATCAACAATAGCGAGTTTCCTGATTAATTCGGTATTGCCTTAGATGAGGTTAATTATGTGTTTAATTTATAAGTTCACAATATTATAAAGTTAATTAGTTTATTAAATTCATAATTGTTCGCTATAAGGAAGCTACGCTATCCTTTAAAACTGTAGTCTATATTTATTTCTTCTTAGGTAAAACAAAATTGAATTCGTGTAAAGAACTTCTCATGCAGACGACTTCGCAGGCAAAAGCTAGTAGTCCAGCTTTCACAATAACTGCGCCTCTTACCTTCCACTCAGTCCTCCCACACACTACGGAGAAGTATCCGCTTCGAAGTATACAATAACCCTTTTCTAGGTAACATAAACAAAGGGCAAAACCATTTCAAAGAAACTTATCGGCATTGGTAACACCTATGCTGAGTGTATGCGTTCTACCAAAGGTACATAATTATCGGAATCTCGTATATAATCCCGACCTACCACCGATTAACAAATACCCAACATCATTTATGATCTACTTCAAACTGACCAGTATTCGTAAATCGATAATATAATTGGCGAACACTAAAAGGCCGATCGCCAGAAATTGCCTATCATGCAACGCAGTACACAGGAGCCGTATTATGCACGTAATGCTGCGCGTAAAGTGAAAAACAAAACACGGTAATGTGTCTACTCGTCCGGTCGGTCCCGTTAATTGAACAGCGCACTAATCGCATATTGCGCGCGCTTTCCCTTTGGAAAGTATCGAAATACGATCCAAATCACTGAAGTTGAATATAAATCGATTTCCAAAGTCATTGCTTCCGAAATGGGGAATTGAGTGAACCCGTAGCCTAACTTACTTTTGTATAATTTACTAAGCAAGACTCTTAACTTTATACCAAGAGCGAGCTTAAAGCTTGACATTTAGTCGCTGACGAGCTTTGTTTTGTTTGTTTCAAAGCAAGCGGTAAATATTTTAATGTTCTACTATATTATAGAAGTAAACCGCTCGTAAATTCATTTAAATGTATATGCAAATTAATTCGCTTGTGCGTCCTACTTTTACAACATAACCAAAAAATAATGTTATCTTACGTAAGTTCCGCATTATATTATGATGGTTGATTTTAGCGGTTTTTGGTCACCGCTGCGGTTTGGCCCCATACCGACATAAATTATAAACATATGAGCTTTGTATGGTGATATCGTGTAGGAGAGTTGAAATTCTACATTCACCAGTCGTGTTTGTATCGAGCAATCGAGTAAACGACGTGCATTGGCATGAATACATTACACCTAAACATGGACCATTTATAAGCATAGAAATTTTAAATGTTACAATCCCTCGACTTCCTAACCCGAATTAGGGCATGCAATTATCGAAATATTCCGATAATCGATAAAATGAAAAATATCGGTTTTTTTTTCGATAAAAACCGGTAATTACCGATAATTGTCGTTATTTATAAAAATAAATACAAAAACTTGTTTTTGACATGTAAATGAATGGATAAACTAATGCAATTACTTGCCTTAAATAAAAAGTAATATAATATACTGAAAAATAAATAAAACAAGGTTTTTTTTAACCATAGTACAAGCTCTGCTTAGTTTGGGATCAGATAACCGTATGTTAGTTGTCCAAGAAAAAAAAAATTATGTAACATAGCATTTTGGATTTCCTCACTAAACTCTTCTTAAAGAGATCTTTTAAATAAAATTTTAGAAGCTTTTTGCCAAAGTAATTATTTAAAAAGTTAGACTCTTCAAAATAATATAATAATTATTATGAGTCAAATATTGACACTTTTGAACGTTTGTTAAAATTAAACTAACATTGAATTTTTTCGTAGTTTACTGAAAAGGTATATATCTGAGTCATAAAACTTTAAAAATACACATCTTAACAAGATTTGTTAACGATTAATACAATAGTTAAATTCAAATATAATAATTACGTTTTATAATTAAAAGAGATCACATTTAAAATAATTTGTAGAAAATATTTTAAGGATTATTGCACTATAAAAAAATTACTTAACATAAAATTATTATTTTGTATTATAATTAAAAGAGATCACATTTGAAATAATCACATTTTAAAGAGATTTTTAGGGTATGCTTACTGTTGCTATTTTTTTTTGCTGCAGAAAATGTGTCCTCAAAAATGACAAACAACCAATAGTTTTGTCATTTAGGCTAGTAATTCGTTGTAAAAAAATTATCGATTATCGGTAATTATCGTTTTTGTTTTCGATATTTATCGTTTAGTCAAAATGGATCGATAACCGATAAATTATCGATTATCGGTTATCGGTTTGCATGCCCTAACCCGAATGTAGATAGGTATACAAAAAATGCCATTGGAATTGTGGTCTAAAGTTACAGCCGCAGGTATCTTCAAAAACTTTGTCAAGCCCTCCAATAAACTTTACCTCTACAAAACGAAGTATTTTGTTGCATCTAAGTTAAAAGATAAAACTGAATATTCCGACTCGTATTTTTTAAGCTCAAGTTTTGTAGATGTTTTTGTGACTTAATATAAAACACATAATCATTCCGTGAAAGTAAACTTTGGAATGTTAGGAATTCAAACGTTCTCGATTGACTTAAGCACACCATTAGAAAATGATACCATTTTACATTGTAGTTATAATGATGTGGTAACAAAAACGGAAAAATAATGTAAGGTCTGCAAAATGCAGTCCTAGCGCTTTACCGACCATTGAAAGCTTCCATTGATTATCTTCTCGAAATTCTTTTTTTCAAAGCCAGGATAAAAATATAAACAGGCTTCATTGTTACACTAGGTAAACATTAATCCAAATTAACACCCATCAAGTAATTATCAATTTATGTATCTACGACACCATGATGCTGCTAACTAAACCATTCTACTGACATATAAAGCTCCACTGTGCACTAGTATAAAACTTAATCATACAATTTTGTTTCCAGGCTGTGGTACGGAATGCGTCCGCTGCGCCGCAGACGGATGCGTCAAGTGCGCTCGTCTCCTGGTGTGGCCTGGAGGGACCTGCGCTCATGACTGTCCAGCCGGCAGTCGCGAGGCCTGGGCCCACGATGACCACCTCATGGGCCGAGTGTGCTACCCAGCGCAGACTTATAACGAGGTACCTATGTCAAAGTTTTTAGATGATCATTTTACCTAGCGCAAACTTATAACGAGGTATGTCGAACTTTTCGGACGGTCATTATAGATATTATGCGATGGACAGTTACTCTTCAGATAGTTTGGTGGAAATAAACTTACAGGTGTCTAGACATACCTAATTAGATCTTTTATACCTATTTTCGAGAAGTGTAATTAAATAAAATAAATATAAATATCCTCGGACAACTTACACACGGTCATCTGATCCCAAACTAAGCAGAGCTTGTACTATGGTAACCAGACAGCTGATAAACATACTTATATATTTTTTAAATACATACATAATATGGATAAATCACACCCAGACACAGAACAAACATTCATGCTCATCACACAAAGTTTGTCCTGGGTGGGAATCGAACCCACGACCTGCGGCTTAGCAGTCAGGGTCACTAACCACTAGACCAACAAGCCCGTCAAATTGACGGCATAGAATAAACTGTGCGAAACATTTAATTAGTACAACTCCATGTTATATTTGATAAATATGGCGCAGTTGTAACTTGTACGTCATGGCGAGTTATACACAAAAACTAACTATACTTTAATATATTATAATATTAGCCTAATTTATCAAATGCCAGAACATCAAAGTTCAACGTCTTATAGATGAAAACATTATGATGCAACGTCTTTGATGCGCGCTACAGATGTCCATGGTAGGCCGTAGGTGGGCACGGGCACATGCAATCTAAATCATTTCAAATGGAACGTTCAAATGATGATTCTGCACTCATAACTTTTATGGCGGCCATGATACCATATGCCCAACATAAAGCTGACCAAAATAAATATTCAAATGCTATTTATGTAAAGAAACTTTCAATCTCAGTTGTGAATGAATAGAGGCTGCTTTATTGTTAGCAGATGCATCAAATTCAAATTCGTTTTCTTTATAAATTTTATTAGTTATGTTTCATGATAGTAATGCTAACCTGTTTTGATTTTAAACTCTTATCAAACATAAGAAATAAAGCAAATAAATAAAAAAGTGTGCAGAGTAGCATCAAGGAAAAAATCCGCATAGCTGAAAGATACTGGTAATGTACCCAAGAGACTTCAGACCTTAACCCTGTTAGGCTTATTCGCAAAATCCACCCTAAAATTAAGGGGAAAGAAGCAATTTTTTATTTTCCCCAAAATACCTTACTAGCTATAGGAAGAATGTAGACAGTTCTAATCCCTGATTTTTAATCCAATATAATACCTAATAAAATATTTGTTTGTTTTAAAGTCCATTACAATAATTTATCTACCCCGCTTCTCTGCAATGAGTACCAAGGTACATAATATTGTATCTACGCACTTAGTGAACAATGTTAAACTAAATAAATAAACGACTCTATTGTAGCAGGTGCTGTACTACCATTTTATTTCTCAGTGGTGTCAATTGAAACTAACCACTAGCAAATAACAACGTTTGGCGTCACCCATACCTACTGGAGGCAGACAATATTGGGCGGTTTTTAGCGACTTTTAATTTTATACATACACTAGCTGCCTCCCGCGGTTTCACCCGCGATAAAAATTTTAAGGGTAAAAAAAGATATAGTAGCCGATTTTCAGACCTACTGAACACAAAATTTGGTAAAAATCGGTAAAGCCGTTTCGGAGGAGTAAGGTAACTATTAACCTCCGTGCTATTAACACACGAGAATTTTATATATAAGATTTTATTACCGAATAACTGGAATTGCGATTAAAGTCAATGAAACCGCACTGAAAATCGTGCGATTATACTTGATTCAAAGAGATTTTAAGGTGATAATCTACATTTTAACTGCTTTAAACTTTCATATTTACTGACAGTAGTTCCCAGTTTATTTCATACTAGCTTTTGCCCGCGGCTTCGCTCGCGTTAGAAAGAGACAAAAAGTAGCCTATGTTACTCTCCATCCCTTCAACTATCTCCACTTAAAAAATCACGTCAATTCGTCGCTCCGTTTTGCCGTGAAAGAAAGACAGACAGACAGACACACTTTCCCATTTATAATATTAAGTATGGATTCACACAGTTGTTTTACGGAAAGAAACAATAAAAATGTTGACGTAATAATACCATATTTAAAAGTAAAATAAACCGGATATTTGTTATTAAAATCGGTTCTGGTGCAATGGTTGCAAGTATAATACTTAACTCCTTTACACTGGCGAACTTACCATCTTAATAAATATTCGATACTTGTGCCACGCAAACTAAATTACCATTTACCATCTCCATCTTTTCTACAATCTCTTTTTTTGTTAACCTGAAAATATCTGCTGCTCTATACATTTTATCGCGTTCAGCAACATCACCTTAACCTTTTCCTAACTATGAATACCAGTGGTTTACATGGAAAGACTGCTTATCAGACTCCACAATCGTTCCCAACCTAGTCTCTGGGAATCACGATACCTCTTGGTTTATACATTTCGGGCAAAAATGTACAGTCTTTTTTGCGATTTCTCGTTTAGTCCCGTAGTAAAAGTTGCCCAATATTATAAGTACAATAACCCCAGCTTCCATTTAAACAAAAAACAAAGTGGCATACTGTACAATCATAGAGCCTCTTAGTAACAGTACGTACATAAGTGATATGATAAAGGATGCATGAATGCGTCAACACGATCACGCTTGGTATTGTTCTATTAGGGCAATGGAACATTAAGCACCTACAAATGACCTCGACTCCTTTACTTACTTACTATCTGGAAAGGGACCTCAGCTATTGGCAAATTGTTGGTACGAAGGATCAAGCACACAATCGACGTCGACTTAACTGTATTATGCCGATGTCGTGCGCACGATTTTTGGTCGAATCGAGAGTCGAAGGAAATAAATTTTATCAGGTGCCCGGTTGTTGTACAACTGTTGTATTACAAGTTTATTATTTATTATTAGTCGCTTATTTGTGTTTGCAAGATCCTGCATCTAGTAGGTGCGGTGGTATCCACAAATTAATTGTTTAGCTCTATTATTTTTACTAGCTTTCGCCCGCATGAATGTCGATACGATACCATCCCCTATTCAGGGGCCTTCAGGGCTGGAATTTCTAAAAATCTTTTCATTTACCTTCTTTTTACAAACAACACATCATCAAGTTTTATGTTTTTAGAACCAGCGGTTTGGGTTGTGCGTTGATGTATCAACAGACATGGCCAAATACTCAAACGTCACTTAATTTTTAAACGCTCTCAAAACTGTTGCTGTCTTTGACACTCTAAAGGGATAAAGTAAGGACAGCAACAGATTTGACAGCGTCCCAAAATTAAGTGACGTTTGGGTAATCGGTTTTTGGTAACCGATCTGTTCCCGTAGATCCTAGCGCGATGGCGTACAGCCTTCCTCATAAATGGGCTATCCAGCACTAAATGAAAATTTAGTTTTAACATTTACTCCGTAAATATTTCCTTTAATATGTAACACCATAATTCCTTGCATCGTCAGGTGATAGTGGGCAGCGCTTGCGGCGTGGCGGCGTGCATCGCGCTGGTGATCGCGGCGGCGGCGTACGCGCGGTGTCGCAGTAAGGCGCGCTCGCAGCCGCAGCCGCTGCCGCAACGCGCGCTTCACGACGACGACACCAGGCTCCGGGAGTTCCACAAACAATTGGACTGCTTGCGAGTAAGTTCCTGTTACACAAAATTTTAACTATCTCAAAAGCGTATTTATTATAATGCTAGCGGTGCCCTGTGATCGCAGCGTGCTTTTTTCGATAAATGAGCTATAACCTTTCGACGACCAAGCGACAGCCGGCTGACGCGCTGCTATTGTCTTTCTATTGTGTCTCGAATCACGTATGTTTGAAGGATTAAACACAAAAAAGTAGAAATTAGCGCGATCAACCAAACAAACTTTCAGGCTTTATAACTTTAGTGTCTCTAGCCTTTCCGAAAAATTTTAGGGTCGTCGTCATCTATTCGAACTCAGGTGAATAATAAAATAAAAATAAAAAAGCCTTTTAATTCAAATAGCTTCAACAAATAGTTTACATAACAAAAAAAACACATTAATCAATGGATTCGGGTGAATGCCAGTATTTGTATGCAGCGATTGCCTATCAGACCTCGGCAATATGCTTTGTTACTAGATGACACGACATCCCTTGTTTCGTATGGTTTTTAGAGGTTTTGGTCTACTGACTGCCCGTAATGAATGTAAAGGTCTACGAATGACAACCACAAACAATGGGCTCAGGGACTTTTTCACCGCTAATTTCCATACTCCAAGCTAACTAAGAAATTCAAAAAACCCAATAAAACTTCTTCCCCGGTCTGATAATCGAATATAAGACAAAGAATTCATTATTAGTCGTGCTTGAGACCACGAGGCCAACGCTGTCCAATAGTAACAGTAAATGGAATCATAATATAGGTCATATAAGTTACGACTCAGCAAAACTAATAAATATTGGACCGGTCTTCCAATGTAAAATAAAATGCTATAGGTAAATAGTTAAGTAGGTAAGTATTCTAAAATAACAACGATCTCATTTACAAACTAAACGAGCTTATAAAAGTGAGAACAACTTTGAAACTCGGCTCCGCATTTGAATATAAATCACAGCCGTTAGGTTCAGCCCATCAGCACCAATTAAAAAGTAGTTTACACAAATACTTACATATAACTAACTCGCTTATAATTGCCTTACCTACTAATGTTTTAGTAAGTCGTTTCTTATGATGTGCAATTGTTTTTTACTCTCACGGTAAAAAATTTTCAATTAGGAAGTTTAAAGCCAGTTGGTTCCCGCCCAATTGCATACTTGACTCATATAAGTTGGAAAAATCAAAGAAAACAAAATGTAAAACAACATACATGATGTTGATATAAGTTCTATTGATTGAAAATAATTATAAAAACTTCAAAGATGAATGGTGATCTACAGACAATCGAATAAATATGTTACTAAAGTACTAAAAATAATCACAGTGAGAGGCAGAACCGCAGAACTAATACACGATAAGAAATGAATGTAGGTACCTAGTTGGAGAAAAAATGTTGGGAAATCAGGAGATAATTTCAACACCTCCGCTATGATCACACGATATCTACGCCTCAAGAGCCTACTTTTTTCCAACATTTCACAATTTGCTCCAGTTGAGGAACACAAAAGACCAACTTATCTTGACATACTGTTAAATATCCATATTATAAAATGTTCTTTCAACACGTTAAGACCTCTAAGCAATCAACGACCAGGATATACTGGTCATCGTTGTACTATAATGCTGATAACACGAGTTTTATCATTACAGCCTCACGCTTACACCTTACTGGCGATTCTGAACCACACGCGGAACCAAGTGCGCGAGCTCTATCAACTTGGCAACAATGATGCTGCGATGGCTTACAGGTGGGTACATAGATTAGCATTTTGGGGCTGTTAGACACAGAAAGGTCCAGACAGGAACAAAGTACAACGACTGTTATACAACAGCAGTCGGATTGCAGTTAGTGTAGGTTGTCAGTTTCGATGCAGTTATGATAACTGCGCGAAATCTGCATGCAATCTTTGATTTTGTAGCGGTGATGCAATTCCAAGCACTCCATGCCCAATTGTCCATGTGTATGACTGTAGAGCCAAAACTTTGTCGCTGTTTTAAAATTCATCCAGCTACTTTACGCTCTAGAGAGAATGAGGAATACCGATCTGTCCAAGTACGTTGCTCTTCACGTTTGTTAAGAAAGGCTTGCTTTCGGAATTTTAACTACGAACACAAGTACAAATAATATTATTATAACTGTTATAAACAAAAAATGAATGTTCACGAAAGCCGCTATAAGATAAGGATTCCATAGGTGAATAGAAAACAAATTATATAGGCACCCTACAAACTCAACTCAAACTTAGGTATATACGTGTAAACATGCCTTTTTATACCACAGCACCTACTTTTCTTTCTTCAAAAGCAAAGGAATCAACATACCGATTGAATTGCAACACAACAGTGTTCTTATTAAAGCAAGCGAGTTTGTTGACAGAGCTACCAACCTAACCTACAAAAACACATTCCAAACAGTGGCTCACACTGCACAGCAGTGTATATTTACGTAAGATACTTGAGATAGTGGGGACTTATATTAGCTTCTGTTACAGTTGCATCCTGAGTGATCTGGCCAAGTTGCTGATATTGTTGAACAAGCAGCAGGTGCCCGTTGTGCCGGATGAGTGGCCACGACTTGCAAGTTGGGCTGAAAGGTTTGTTCCTTTTGGTTTAAATATTTTTGCTTCTTACACTTACAATTTTGACTACCTGCTTACAGGTACACATTTCTTTCTTTTATTGTCCTACTATAAATTAATACAATACGAAATATTGTTAACAGAATTCTGAAGCGCTACAGCCGTACGGGTGTGGGTCCACAACAAGAAGGTCAACTAGTTAATTTCCTCCCCGCCCCACCGAGCCAAGGCTCCGATTCGGAAACAACCCAGCAATCCTTCTCCACGTTCAAACCTCCTTCGTATTCCCCTACGTCATATGACAGCAATATCATAGACAAAGAGATGGAATGCGAGTGGAGTGACGCGGGCAGACCACCCAGCTATTCGCAAGTAGAGAGAGAAAGAGAAACCATCGTCCTCTCCGACCCATGGGAGAGGAGACCGATTGTTAGAAGGGAAAGTGTCTGGCTAGAAGATGAATTCTTCGAAATGTCGAGGCGGCCCCAAGACGAACTAACCACTGAACTTTAATCGTGTAATATTAACTTTATGAGCATTTGGTTCACCATTCCAAGTCTGACGAGTACAAAATACAGTAAGTTTGTAGTGGTGCTTTCGACCTTGTAAATAATTGCCTACCTGCCTAATCTATACCATAGTTACCTAAAAGTAAAAAAATAAATTAAAAGCCTTGAAAATTTGAAATTTGAGTATATTGCTGATGTAGCAAAATTAAATATAGTCAAAATATACGACATTCAAAATAAAATTCACGAAACGTGCTGAATTGCATCGAATAACATAATATATTTTAAAATAACTAAGCAATTTATTGTAGTATGCTTTAAGTAGATTATGCGGAAATAACACTATTTTTACACAGTTTAAAACCAAAGTAGAATGTAAAATAGTTATCTAGTCTAATAAATAAATTCGAAATGTTTTACGATTCTACGCAAATTTTATTTTTAAGATGTATTATTTTTTTTTGTAATACCAAGACAAAATTGTTAATTTTATAGATTGTCAATAAATTATATTACAATTATGTTTTACCACCTGTATAAACTTAGGATCATATACAACTGTTTACATTACATATTGTAAGAAGTTGATACTACATAACAGTATTTTATGCAGAAGTTGAAACATCTTTACCTCGACCTAGCTAGTAGATTTTCAGTAATACAGTGAGGTAGTACACACTATTAGTAGGTGACTACGTAATTATATAAAAGCAGTGTAATTGTTACATGAAGCAGCAAACCAGTGGAGTGCGTAAAGGCATGTTTTTGTTCTAAATCAAAGTCACCAGATAACGAAGGGGTGGAGCTAAGCTTCGCCCGCTGTGATTGGTCGATGAATTTGACAACTGTTTTTTTAGGGATTGCAAAAGGGTGATTAAAAAAATATCGATATCGATAATTATTCAAATTATTAGTTGTATAAGACCCGATTTTGTAATAAAACAGGGTTTTATAAAAATAAGGTTATATTAAAAAAGGTTTCGCAATCAAGCAGTAGCTTAAATCAATTAATAAAATTATTATAATATTTTGGAAGCCAGTTTTCCCTGTTAGTGGCATTAACCCATTTTTCTTTACTTCCGGAATATTTAGAAATCTAAAATGAAAACATTAAAACGAAACATTATTTTTATTTTACCATTAAAAATTATCGATAAAATAATTTATCTACTGTGTTTTGTGAAGTCACATCACTTCAGGACACAGTACGAAGTACTTACGAATAGAAAGGGATAGACTTATCTAATATTCTAGTGAAAGTAAAGGACTTTTTCAAAAGACATCAACGCGGTATGACTTTTTTCGAAACCAACCAGTTTAGCTTGAGCTCTCTAATTACCAAAAATGTAGATAAATATAAACATATTTTACTTACCGATGAAAACTTATGCCATCTTTTTTATAACTAGATGTTTTAGAACATTTTCCGCACCATTTTATTGCACATGTACTCATTTTTGCTTCGGTTTTATACGATAAATGTATTTTTAGGTACCGAAATTAGGAAGTGTGCACGGATCCAACAACTGGTCAGTACTAAAAATTGCACTCATACCTGCGTCTCTTATAAGTGATATTCCATTTAAGTGTCGTGAGCCCGAATCACCCGTATGAGCGGTCAAGTGGTTGTATAGTCTTTGAATTGTTAACACACAAACCCCTTTCATTTTGACAATTTAATAATAGTAATTCATAGTTTTTGTCGTCACATTTTCTTTGTAAGGAAATAGATTGTGATTGTCTCAGAGTCCCGCCATACTATTCCCAACCACTGCAACTCCTGAAAGCCAGAATCAACAGTAGAGTCTGCTAATAAAGCGTCGAAGCAATGAAGCTTATTTTACAGCAATCAATTGAATCTATTGGAAATTATGAAGTCTGATTTGGATAGATAATAAAATAGTGGAAATTAAGGTTCAAAAACTCCACAATTTCTACTCAGGGTAATGTCCTTACACCTACCTTGTATTAAGTATAATAAAGCAAACAACACTTTTATTTACTTAGTGAAACATAGGGCGGTATCCGACTCTTCCTGTTTGTAAATACTTACTATAATAACAAAGAAATGAAGTTAGAATAAGTGCCTAAATTAAATATTATAAATAATAAAGACAACGAAAATACCTATTTGTTAAAATAGTATAGAGTATTTTTTATGATTGTTAAAATAATATTAATAAAGATGAATAATGTTCTTGTTCAAGATTATTTTTTCATTATATATACCTACCTACCTAAGTACCTAAATACCTAAGTACATCTTACTAAATGCACTTACAGAATATGTGATGTGTCGCTGATTAGGTAAGTAACTATCGTTTGGGAAACAAATTTTCCTCGGGTATTAAAATACCAAAATATTTATACAATTTACCGTTTTAGTATATAAAAACAGGAATCTAATATAAATAAACATAAAGCACATACATGACTAAAAGGCCACATTGGTACTCGCCCGGTTTCGAACTCGCAATCAAGATGAATTTTGTTTATGTGAGGATAACTTCATCAACATTCACGCAAAAACGACTGAACGGCCGGCATTGATAAAAACTTTACAATAATATAAAGCTTGTACATCAGACGCGCTATGACCACGGTAGCGGAGCAATAACCAAAAACCTAACATAACTTGCTCAGTTTCAAACCCGCAACTGGCTATCGCTACCACTGGATCATTACGACATAATTTTCAATCAGTACTCGCGGTTTTCAACTGAATTCAAAAAAGGAGGTTCTCAGTTTGACCTATATTTACGCATATTTGTTCGCGGTTGTCTCGCGTTCGGCTGAACCGATTTTGCGGCAGTTTTAGGAAAAATATTTGTTACATTTAAGAGAAGGTTTTATTCAATACTTTACCCGATTTAGAAAATAAAGGCCCTCAACAAAAATCGCAGTAATTTTTCGGTTTTCAGTTTTTTAAGGAGGTTCTCATTTTTTAATCCTTTACTTAGCTGTTCCTCGCGGTTTCACCCGCATTACATTAAGTTTTTGGTTACTGCTTCGCTCCCGTGGGACCTAGCGTGATATTATATAGCCTATGTTACTCGTGGACAATGTAGCTTTCGACTGGTGAAAGAATTTTTAAAATCAGTCCATTAGTTTTTGAGCCTATTCATTACAATCAAACAAACAAAGTTCTTCTCTTTATAATATTAGTATAGAAAACAATTGAGGAAAAAGAAAGAAAGATTAATGATGAAAGGGTGACAAATTGGCCAGGCATTGGGTATGCATATAAAGGCCACGGAGTACATTGAATAATATTTTTATGACCCCAATTAGGCACCTTTCTTGCAAGATTTCATCCTTAGAAATGACCAATGGTGAATGGGTCACAAATGGGCAGTTAACAGGCCTTGGATATGCTTATTATGACTACAGAGTACATAATATCTTGAATAATTTTATTGTGACCCCAAATGAATGCCATATACTCCAGGTAAAGACATAGTATAGATATGCCCTTCATAGAGCTATACATATGAAGATGCCTTTAACTTTTATTTTGTACCTATATAAAAACGTGGCAAAAAAACACCTTCAAACATCAGCTGATCTTTAGTAACTAAAGGTTGGTTAGGCGGAGGGGTGAAAGGAGCTTTGCCGGTAAAGGGCGGTTTACTCACAAATCTTTGGGACCACTACCATGGAAAGGTAACGCACCGGTTTCGAGATATACGTGTTTTTGTTTTTTTTTATAACATAACCTTATTACATTTTTAAGTACCTAGCTTAAATTCGCTTCTGCATCGTCTCCGGCGCGGCAGGAAGTGCAACCTCTTCACCCTAAGGTAACAAACGATAGGCACCCACTCTCCTTATGCGCCTCTTTTTTTTATAAACACGCTAGGGTTACGAGCCAAAAGACTACTTTAACAGGGCTCTCCTACGGGAGGTTAAACAAACGCACTGGTTCGAGGTAAACAGTATAATATAATGAATAACACACACACGATACACAGTCACAATCAGTACAATAAAACTTATGGCGGTAAGATGGCGTCGGTCGCGCGATCGCAGATCGTGCGCAGCCTACTCTTAACACTATGCCTCGCGGGTGCCGACTGGCCACGCGAGCGAGCGCCTGCGTCGCGGCGGCGGGCCGCGGGGAGGGGCGAGAGCGGGGTAACCTTGTCGCTATGGCGACGGCGCAGCGCGGGCGCAATGCGAATGCTACACACTCCCCCTCTAGTTCGAACATAGCGCCCTCGCGTTCGGGCTAGCAATCATATCTACGTGGCCGACCGCGTCTGCGCTTCTTCCTAACCGGAGTCTCTATATCGTTGACAAATGGAGTCAGGTCGGAGACGTGGTATCTTCCTACGTGCTCACCTCTAGCAACTCCCTCCAACGCGTAAGTAGGGCGTACTACTTCGCGGGTGCGATATGGGCCATCCCTCCGGGGTGTAAACTTGGCAGACTGTCCAGGGCCAACCTCGTTCAATCCCTGCGTTTTCAACAAAACGAGGTCCTTACATCGCTGGCAAACGGCACAGCGTTTAATATATCTCTTTACAAAAGACTTCATACCTGGCCAGAAGTATCGTGATCGGGTGCATTGTAGAGTTCGTTTAGCACCAAAGTGGCCTGCTGTGGGAGCATCGTGGAACTCTACGAGGACGGCTTCTCTTTCGTGTTTAGGGACCACGAGACAGGCGGAATCGGCGTCTTTCGATTCTGGGGCGTACCTATACAACACACCATCACACATCAGGTATCCTCTCTCTGTCCATCCTCTCCCCCTGAAGGGATCGTCGGTTGTCTCCAGATCCTCGACAATCCTCTTCAGAGCCGGGTCCTTGAGCTGGTTAGAGCGCTCATCCTCTATTACATCTGCGTGCAGCAGCTTCTTAATCTCACCGTCCAACAACTCTCTCTTACCTTGCGACATCCTACAGGGTGGTGAAGCGGTCGACTCCTGCTTCTCGTCAGCCTGGATGTGATGAGTGGCCTGAGTTGTAGGGGGCCCTTCGGTGGCGAAGCGCTCAGCTCTCCTACTTATGAGCTGGTTGAGCTGCGTCCTATCTGAAGGTGACAGTCTCGTTCCTTCATCCTCTCTCAGCGCCAAGCCGGTGGTATTAACCTGCGTCAGCTCTGTATCGCTGGTGGATGGAAGACTGTACGATTGCACGAACGTAAACTTCCGCTTAGGGGTATTACCAAAATACCAACATTTACGTTGGAGGTTCACACATATACCTGCTTTAGTGATGAAATCCTGTCCAAGAAGGGTCCTATTATCCGCTTCTGGTATCACTAAGAATGTGGTGGGGATAACGCGTCCCTGAATAGTGACGTACGTGTTACATGACAACATCTCACGTACCTGCTGTGTTCCGTCGGCGAGGCCGAGGTTGCGACGTGTTTTCTCGAAAGTCGTCCCACTGTCCAATAATATTTTATACAGTCCGGGACTAGCAAGACTCTCGGTAGCACCCGTGTCCAACACTGCAACACCTATTAAAGACGCAACTTCTATCTTTACCGTAGGGTGTGATAAGTCAGACTCATGGATGGTTGCACTTTGAAAACTCACCTTGGCGGCGGAGGGCGTGCTTTTACACGTCGGGCACTTAGAGCGTATCACTCCTTCTCGACCGCAGCCGTAACAAGACAGCGGAGCATTGTTGTCTTTGTCACTCGATTTTATTTTTATTTTACAATCGTCTATCGAATGACCAAACCGTTTACAGAAAGCGCAGCGCGGTCGTACACGTTTCGTATTCGAATTCGTAACGTAACAAATATTCGAACTAGAGTCGGACACAGCGCGCGAAGGGTTACTTTGAATAACCGTAGCCGGTGAAGGGTTATTGTTTACATTTCGAGAACTCGCGGTACTTGCAACGTTGTTATCGTTATTACTCGAAATACTCGCGTTATGAGACGGAATAAGTGGCTTTGTTCGACTCACCTCGCTCAGCGTCTCCTCTACATACCTTGCTCGCTCGAGTAGACAGTCGACACTACTTACACTATCGCGTGACACTCTTTTTCGGAACTTGCGGTGTAAAAGGCCGTAAACTACATCTACTTGCATAACATCGGGCAACTTATATGGTAAACGCGACATTTCTGCTCGCACTCGCGATATAAACGAATCGACACTATCGTTGTCACTTTGTTCCCGCGCAAATATTTCTCGAAGAATCCGGTGGGCGGGGCGCGGGGCGCCGTACATGAATCGCAGGCGGCGTATCGCGTCGTCCCAGGTCTCCACGGTAGATCGTACTCCTTGCCACCACACTGCGGCGTCTCCGGTCAGCAACATGGGTAATCCTCGAAGGGCGTGTTCGTCGGAAACACTTGCGCACTCTTTGTAAATGAGCACGCTCTCGACGAACGCTTCTAGGGCCTCGGTACTTCGGGCGGCTCCGTCGAATCGGGCCGTGCACCGGGTGAAGTTGCTGTGCATGCCGTGCATGCCCTGCACGGTCGCGCATGTGTGTGCAGCGGTGGGTTGAGTCGGTCCCGTCGGGTCGCTACTCGTCGACGTCGGCGTCAAGGTCGCGACGCTTCTCATGACGTTGGATAACAATCGTGTGAGCTGTTCTTCGGACATGGAGATCATGTTAGCTCCTGTCGTTGCTGGTATCGGTGTTGACGTTGCCGTGGTATTCACGCTCACGGGGTTAGCTACTGCATGGGTTTCTTCCTCACTACTGGAACCGTCCGTTTCCCGCTCGTTTGCGTGCGCGCGACGTGTTTTCGGCGGCATCTTCTCGACGATAGCACGCGGTAATTCACGCAAACGGTAATAATGGGCAATATAGTCCAGTAGGTACCCTAATTAGGCACTCGAACTGTGATAATATAGTCTATTCACGTGGATTTCGTACGCACTCGCGACGGTTTTTTCCGTTTTATAGGTATGTCCCGTACGGAGCACGTGCCACTAGTTGGGCGCAATTTATAACGGGGCTCTCCTACGGGAGGTTAAACAAACGCACTGGTTCGAGGTAAACAGTATAATATAATGAATAACACACACACGATACACAGTCACAATCAGTACAATAAAACTTATGGCGGTAAGATGGCGTCGGTCGCGCGATCGCAGATCGTGCGCAGCCTACTCTTAACACTATGCCTCGCGGGTGCCGACTGGCCACGCGAGCGAGCGCCTGCGTCGCGGCGGCGGGCCGCGGGGAGGGGCGAGAGCGGGGTAACCTTGTCGCTATGGCGACGGCGCAGCGCGGGCGCAATGCGAATGCTACACTACGTGAAATCGTGGTGCCCAATTCGATTTTGAATTAGATTCAACCTATTCATAAAAGAGATAATAAAAGAATAACATTAACGCAACTCGGGAAGTAGAAACGGAATTAAGATAAACAAAGTTAACAAACTGACAGAGCAGAAACCCCACTTTAACTTTTACACCTTTTACACGACCACTTTTACCCCACTGCTTCTGCCTAGAGATACTAAACCTCACATGTAAAGATAGTATTCGCCGCCTCTTCTTCCTTATATTAATACTTGAGGTAAGCGTCAATTCACACGTATCACAACCACACCGTCACCACGTCGCAGCGACAAAATGTGGTCAAGCTGTGGTTACGTGTGAACAGTGTCGCAGCGGCTTTTTGCAGTTGCGTTGTGGTAGCGACAAAATGTCGATGTGGTTGCGTTGTCGCTGTCGTTGCGATGTGGTAACCACGTGGTCATGTTATACATGGCCAGCTAGGCGCGCGCTGTTTATAACGTCATGTCGTGGCGATGTGGCCGCGCTGCCGCCGCCGGTGGTGGCGTTGCTGTCGCGATGTGGTTGCGATGTAGTCGTATTACACAGGTGGTCGATAACAACCGCAAAATGTGGTACGTGTGAATTGCAATATTCCTTTTCAATACAAAATTTACGCCCGACCACATCGCGTCGTTGTGGTATGGTTGTGGTTGTGGTGTGGTTGTGGTACGTGTGAATTGAGCCTAAATGTAAATAATTAATTTGCAATGCCATCTTTACACGTTTTTAGTTATTTATTGCAAGAAACAGCAGCATTATTTCGAAGCTAGTACTCGTCCATAGATAAATACATATTAACAATTTTATTTTAAATGTTGCAATGGTAAAATCTTGTATATTGGCAACATTTTGCCCAAAGCTGTCGCCATGCTTGACGGTTGACTGACAGTGTTACGTCAAAATCAAAGAAGAGGTCTATTGTCGTTGTTTCGTATAAATTCAGTCTATCGTAATAATATATAATTAGTGTTCTTATTGATTGTATTCATGATAATTTAGTTAATTTTGTGTCAAAGTGTTTTCCTGTAAACTGAATTCCCGATGCCTACAATGTTTACCCGTTGTCAATAGATAAATTGAGAAAAATGTAGCGCAAAAGACTACATAACGGTACAGTTCTAAATAAAGCTTATTATTTGAATATTGCGTGCGTGCTATTGTGATACCGATGCACATAATTTTGGAGGTGACCTTTATCCGCCTTTATTTAGTAAACTTTGATCTGTAGGGGTTATGAAAAGTACCCAAAATGATATTTCATAACAAGTAACTTGTTGACATACAGCTGATCAAACATGCTTTGTTCGAAGTATTGAAGCGCTTATCAGTTATGGAAATAATGTTCGTTTTCAGGAGTCTTTAAATACACTTGATTTTTGATTTCATTGGAGTATTCCACTTACAATCTGTGACCACTAAGACAAATGGTAAGTACAGTTATTCAGCAAGATAAATCACAGCCATCTGCATAAATAATATGAGTAGTAATTGTAAAGCAATTAAATTAAAATCAATTAATATAACATCAAACACATATAACATATTTGTTTAAATAAGACACCAACTACTACACATACACTAACACTAACTTATATTAAATTCACAAATCATGTTAAATTCTATTAATTTTTTTTTTGTAAGATTATCTATAATAATAATTATTAGAATTACCTTTATGACAACAGCTTTTCTAATAAAAACCAATTATTTAGTGCAGTTTATTAAAGTAAATTTTAGCATGCTGTTAAAAGCTAAAATTGAAATTACCAACAGTCTGCTTGAATTTTTATTTTCAGCTTTCAAGCACGAATAAAGTGACAATATTTCAAACATCTTCAAATTTTTCTGGTCATCATGAAACAGTTGGCGGCATGGTATGTATAACTCACTTATTTTAATGTTAGTACAGCCATTCCTATGCCTGGTTACCAAGGCTGCGGGTTGCTCAAAAAAGATACTGCAGCCCTGGACTAGGAAGTAACATGGGTGGGTTTTAGTTGGTAGAAGTCTGACACTCCCTTACGCTCCGCCCTAAGTGGCCTCCCACTCAATCAATTGAAGATTTCCCAACCCAAAAAAAAAGGAACCATACCATGTACTTATTTCTTCTGCAAAGTAGTATTGCTGGTATGAAAGATATGGATATGGGTGTTAGTGTAATTCATAACACATTTCATCATTGTCGTTGTCATTATTTGTGATTACAGCCCACTTCAGTTGAAGTGCTTTTGTTTGCCATCTGATGATAAAAAAAGGAATTAGGACAGGTTGACTTTATATGTTCTGTGGGTTTACTTGTAATGTCAGCAATAGGGATGACCACCGCATAAAAAAATGGCATTCTCTTTAGTCCGTCTTGTCCAAAATATGGGACACGTATTTTTTGCTTGATCAAATTAATAAAAAAATACAAAGATAAAGAGCAACAAAGTTCCGGAGTGGGGGCTTTTGACGTCACCGCCCTGCAAAAATTGTATCAAATCGTCACGTCATGCGCAACTTCAACACACTGTATCGTCGTCATTTTTCGTTTACGAGAAAACAGAAAAAATACGTGTCTAAATTTTTTTTTACAATCTAACTGACGGACTAATTACTTTTTTTTCGTCGTCTCGCCTATTGATATGTCAGGGTAACATTTTTGCAATAATTTTGGTCATTTTTATATACTTCTAAAAATATAGTTTTGTACTCCTATCTGTCTGTTTTTGTTCTAAATTCTTCAAATATCCACATAATGTGCTTTAAATATGGACTGCCTACAAACCTGTTCATTTGATAAACCAGTAGCTACCTTGTAACTTGGAATATCTAATGAGTTAACATTTTCATCATTTGAATAAATATCTATAATAATATTATAAAGAGGATAGATTTGTATTTGTATGTAACAAATAAACTCAAAAATAACTGGACCATTTTCAAAAATTTTCATTAGAAAACTACATTATCCCTGAGTAACATAAGCTATATAATATCACACTATGTCCAACGGAAGCAAAGCAGTAACCAAAAACCTAACGTAACGCGGGTGAAACCGCAAGGAACAGCTAGTTTATTATAAACTAATATCAAATACTACAAACACACTCTCTTTTTCCTTGTTTAATTATTGCTTACATTGATAAAATGTTATCACTATCACAAAAAATTATGAGCCAATAAATTAACAAACAGTTGCCAAACATGTTTATGGTTTCTAGAATTTTTGTATTATGTTTTAGATGAGATAAACTGATTAGGCAAAGCAGGATGTACACTTGTATGCATATTTAAATGAATTTCCTTATAAGCAGTGGAAAGATTGAAGATTTGAATATAAATAGAAGTATATTCTCTATGAAATAAAAAATATTCTCATTAAAATTAATTATGTGTACATGTAATTGAAATATCATTATACTACTTTATAACCAAATGAACACATATACTTAATAAAAATCATATTATTATGTAATGTCCCTAGTGGGATGCTGAGGCGTGTATGCCTCACCCTCATCCCTATATAGGACATTAAATATGTATTTGTAGTATTTTAAATATTTAAACTATTTACTGTCTATGCTTTACAACAAATTAACTGAATATTTGCAAACATTTGTTCATCAAACAAAAAAAATCAAATTAACCTTTCGTCGACCAAGCAACAGTCAGGCTGCTCAATAGCAGCCTGACTGTTGCTTGGTCGACGAAAGGTTAATTTGATTTGAAAGACAATTCTTTCTATTGTGTCTCGACTCGACTCACGTGTTTTCGAAGGCTTAAACTTACCAATATATTGATTTCAAGACAGAAAACTTACTCCTATAATTTTCTTCACTAGGTATCAGAAGAAAATAAGTTCTTACGACAAAGAAGAATGGGAGACGATGGTGGAACAGCTACTGATGCGCGGCACCTACCGCCGCCGTATCGTAGACTTCTCCTCACATGCTCGCTCTTACCTCATTGATGTTGACTTAGTCAGAGGTATACCTTCATTTATTTTGGGGCCCTAGAGTAAGAACTGTTGCAAAAAGAATCTGCCGCAATGTCCATCCAAGTTGTAGCACCGCAATATTTTGCTGCGTAACGGCATAAACACGCGTAAAATGTCCTCATGCTGCATTTAAACATCATTTCTTCATTTATGTTTTTTCCAAGCAGTTGATTTTGTATTTACGCTTTAGGCTCCTTCAGTAAAAGCTTTTCCAAAGAAATCTGCCGCAATACCTAGTTCTGCATGTTTAGCAAAATAATTTTACGCTTGCTTAGCGACAAAAGGCGGTGGTATCACTTTTCATTAAGTAGGACATTGTTTGGCGAACAATCCAAATAGGTTTTACTTACACGTGAAATTTTGTTTTGGCTTAAAGTGATATTTCCCTCTAGCTTTTAGAACCCGCTAAACAATTGAGTATGTTTGACAACAGGATCATCGTTCCCAAAAGCGAAGCCGACACTGAGCATGCGTCGTGTCGTGTGGTACGCTCTAGTCCGACTATTGTTCCTACCCGCGCTGTACCAATGGTGGACCCAGCAGACCTCGCCAGCATGCGCCAAATTCCTCCTCACACTATGGCTCATGCAGGTCCTCAATATAACCATATACTTTATGACGCCTGAATTGGTGGAAACCGATGTAAGTTGCCACACCGTTCTGAACACTATTACTTATATGTAAAGTTTAATTTTAAATGTATGTTGTTTACACTCTCCTAAAATGAGTTTCGACGATAATTTTAAATGCAACAGTGGCTAAAACTAGCTAGATTTACAATTATACCATGATGTATTGTTTCTATTGATGTTGTATGTTACCAGTTACATGTAATATAACCAATATTTACATTCCTATGAGTTTCTAAAGGAATGTATAAATAAGTGTCCTATGCATAATTACTTAACACTAATTTAAAATATTCCACTTCCTATCTCCGGCCCCTGTGTAACTGTCCATTTGTGTTTATTTACATAGTTACGATTAGACAAACTTTTTGTGAATAATATCGTTTACTAGGTTTTTATTTTATTTTCAGCCAAATTGTTGGCTAGTGCCGCTAGGTCTGATGCTGGTACTTAGTGTGGTACACTCACAGATAGTTAGCACGACTGAAATGGAGCTAGCTAGAGTGCGGCCCCGCACCACTTTTCGCCGCAAGCTTCCTAGATATTTCAGGTATTTGCTTACACTCAATTTCAGTTTCAAATATATTTAAGTGTAGTTTTTGTCATTTTCATTATACATACTGTCCTTAAAATAACACACAATGTACTAATTTATCGACCAGTTTAGGCCGTAATAACACCAAACGGTAGTGAGGTAAACTGAATGTCCTGTATAACAGGCGTGCACGGTCAGATTGCGATGGTGGCAGCGGTGGCGGCTCGGCCGAGAGTGGCGCCACCTCCAGTCAGAGCAAGACACCCTCTTCTAAACCCGCCAAGTTCCGACGAAGACAATCACGCACTGACATCGCTGAAAATGGACTGAGGTTACCTTCATTTATAGCTAGACTAGCTTTTGCCCACAGCTTCGCTCGCGTTAGAAAGAGACAGAAATTAGCCTATGTTACTCTCCATCCCTTCAACTATCTCCACTTAAAAAATCACGTCAATTCGTCGCTCCGTTTTGCCGTGAAAGAAAGACAAACACACAGACAGACACACTTTCCTATTTATAATATTAGTATGGATAGACCCAACGTTTTCAGAGAATACAGTTTTTGTAGAATATTAATCCACTTTTGATGAAAAAATACCTTATCATATAAAACAACACTGTCATACACAAAAGCATAATTACTAGTTAAAAAAAAAACTAATTTTACATCTCCAGAAAACGTAAAAAGGATTTGATAAAAGAGAATCTAATCAAAAACTTGGAGCCTGTTAAGAACAAAACCGTTATAAAGGTGAAAGCGAAAGACTCAGATGACGAAGATTATATGGTTTGGCAGAAGCCTGATTTGACGGCACCTATAGTGACGTTTACCCCACCGCCTGACGACGCTACTCCTAGCACCTCGTTCAGATATAAACCCAACGTACTAACAAAGAAACAATTAGAATCGTTTAATGTAAGACAGAATCAGCAAATGCACAACTCTAGAGCACTGGCTGACGGCGACGATGGCTTTGAAAGCCTTAATGGATACAATTCTAACGGCAGCGAAGGAGAAAGGGTGAAAAATGAGACTGAAAACTTAATACAGAAAGAAGCGACGACTTCTAAGAAACACGAAAATGAAACTCCACTAGAAAAAAATACTCTAGACGAATTGACTGAAGGTCCTAAAGCTTGTACCAAAAATAACGAGCCCAAAAATGTTGTACCTGCTAAGGTATTTGTTAAAACGGATATATTAAAGAAAGAAGACGATGAAAAGTCCATAGATTCGGATGGTATTGCGCCAACTAGCAGTCCTATTACAGGGAAAAGAATTGGAGTCCGATTTAGAAATTCATGGGCTCAAGACGGTATTCTTTTACAAGAATCTAGTGACGAAGACTTTCCTGATGTTAATAAAAGGAAAGAGATGAAAGAAAAGGTAAATGTTGTTTTTTTTTGTAAGCATGCTTCAAAATGGGTAATTGACACCATTAACCAGAAATACCAAAACAAATCCTTAAATAGACTTTATTTTACGTCCTACTTAAAACCCCCAATAACTTTTAATTAACTGTTAAATTAGATTTTAGATGCTTTTTAGACAATAAAATATGTAATTATTTAGTTCAGTTTCAAATTTAAGTGTCGTCATTATTTGCCAATGACGTACAATATTTTTAGGGAAATAGACAGGCATACTTTTTGTGGCAGCAAATGGGCCACTAAAAATAATTATGACAATTGCCACATGATAGATGGTGTCTACCCAATTTTAAGTTGTATGAAACTTGTAAAAATGCACTACTTATATTTTACAAAAAGGAACACTAAATTAACTTGTCCTATGTTTTAACATTAGGTGATAGATGCCAGGAATTTACAGCACGCGAATAAAGGTAGCTATCGGCTGTTTATGAGTGTGGTAGCATGTCAATAACACTACTACCCGTTTACACTAGCGCTAAGCGACACCTGGATTTTATGAAAGAAAATATCACTAAACTGTTCTATTTTCAACTCTCAGCCTTAAGCAGAGAGTTGAAAATCTAACAATCAGTTTGTATTTATGCTTTAACGTCGCCTAGTGTTGTAATGAGCATATGTTTACTAATATCGCTTGCCTCGTTTGACTTAACAAACAAAAGTGAGAGATAGCCTATTCAATGATGTTAATTCAAATTGTTCTTATACCATCAATTGACTTGTTTAAAATGTTGAAATGTATGTAACATTAACATACATAACATTTTGACCTTTTTATTAAGATAAAAGTTATCAATCTATATAAAAAATTAAATTCTGAATGAATTTCCATAGAAACTAGACAATTACCAGTCATCGTCATCGGACGGAGAATGTTCGGCGTCCGCTCCATCCATCGCCCTACCATCCCACCATACCATGTCTGACTGGGTTGGGCAAACTACTAACAGTAAGCATCAATTATGTATGTTAACTATCAACTATTTTTACTAATATATGTACTCATTTTTTAAACTGGTTGGCTTATTTATTTTCGATAAGATTTTGATAATAATTAATAATAAATCAATTCTCATAGGCCTCTTCGTATGTAAAACAAGTTGATATTAAATACTTATTTCCGTGGTCTACAAAACTCGTTATTTGGAGCATCATTATTAATTTATTCTTATTTTAACGTTCTATTTTTGTCACTTTTATGCGTAACATAAATAGATTGTTGATTGATAAAAAAATCGACAGATCAATTACAAGTCTGTCAAAATAAAGTGACATCTCGCGGCAAAGTTTTCACCAATGAATCCATTGAGACCCCTTGATCGGTAACCTTCCCCATTGACCATGCTGTAATCATGTGTTTTCTAAAACAACACGTTATGTTAATTCAAGTCATGTGTCTGTAGGTGAAGAAAGCAGTTATTGCTCTCAATCGGAAGGGGGACACTCGGATGTGGGCTTTCCGTACACTGCTGACAGTTCATGGGATCCTTTTGCCATTCTCGACCCTACGAGTGATACAGGTAACTTTTATTTACAAAACTTCCCTTATACCGTGGTGTTGCTTTCGTTTGGGATTTTGTTTATTACGCCTGGTGCCATAGATGTCGCCTCAAACCTTTTTATTTTATTTTTTCTTACTTTTTTTTTGGAGAGTGGGAAATAATCAAATGAGCAGTCATTTGATCCCGTCCTGGGAGGGGCGGGAGGGCGTGTCAGACTTTGACTGACTAAAACCCACTCATGTTCATGCTTCCTTTTTGTTCCGGGGTCACGGTAACTATTATAAGTATTCCGCAACCTCGGCAGGCATTAGCCCTACTGGGCCCCTTCTCGTGCTGACTGCTCTTTGGATATCATTGCAATTGAACACCCAACTGTCACGACGACGTCATAGAAAGATTCCACTGGACTTCACTTCTCTTAAATAAGGTCTAGCTGTTAGAATTTTTAACAGCTTCCGTACCCAGTTGCTGAATCAATTTATCTAATTGAACAATTGTTGTATACAAACTATAATCTGAATCTCAAAAACGGATTTCGGGGCGACACATCGATCTAGGTAGGTTTTATCACAGGTTTTATTTTTAGAAAACTTCGAAAGAAAAATAACATGCTAACTCGCTCATCCGGTTCTGAAATGTAAGAATGATTGATTGCAATGATTATAATGACCTTTTCATTATAATCACGTTTCATAGTAAAATGCACGATGTGGGAGCGAGGTTCGACTCTTCGCGCGGAGCTGTCGGCGGTAGACATCAGCTGGTACGTGGTGGCGCGCGCAGAGCGGGCCATGGCGGCAGACGGCTGTTTATGGGCCGGCCTCGCCATGGCCGCTGCAGTCGCCACCATCAAACCTCTCATGCGGTTTACTCAGGTAACGTATAATTTCTGACCTTTTTCACCGTTTACTATATCGACTGTGAACCAATATATTAATGTGACTTTTCTTAACTCATACGTGCTTTTTAAAGACACCCAAAATTTTTTTTAAAGAAAGTGTCGTGATGGCCCAGTGGTTAAGGCGCCCGCCTCTCGTAATAGAGGTTGTGGGTTCGAACATGTGACTTTTTCGATTCATATTTACTTTCTAAAGTTTAACTTGGATATCACTGACATCCCGTGCCTCGGAAAGCACTTAAAGCCGTTGGTCCCGGTTGTCATTCGTAGACCTTTGACAGTCGTTACACGATACCCCTTAGTCCGATATTCGGGCTTCTGACTACCCAGAAGCCCGAATGTTGGACTAAGAGGTATCGTGTCGTCCAGTTACTAGGTTGTGGACGTCTGATAGGCAGTCGCTTCACGTCTGGAATCCAGCTGAATTAAGTTAGGCTGGAAGCCGACCCCAACATAGTTTGTAAAAGGTTAGGGAGATGATGATGTACTTTCTAAAGTTGACATCAAAAGCAGCAGAAAGCAGCGTCGTTAGAAGCCAGAAAGTCTCAACAGTCTAACCAGGTATATCGTTTGACAACCTTACAGAATGAAGAAGAATAAAAATCTAGTTTCTGTGTTTGATCACTGTTTGGAGCAAAGTAATGCTATTTGCAATGTTACGAATTCGAAATGTTATTATAGAATGGTATTACAAAATTTAATCTCCGTAAAAATGAAATAGGACAAGTCACAGTTGAAATGCCGTAATCTAGTGTCGGCACATATACATTCTACTGGAAAACTTTTTTGTTGTTGTAATAGGTTGCTGCAGAACAGGATAGTAGGACGGAGGAAGAACTTCAAGCGCTTTCTGTCCTCACGTACTTCCCGACGCTTATGGCCAGCTACAAGGGATCCCTCTTCTCCATTTTCATTGGTGCTTTTGGTGACAATGTTTGGTAAGTCTACCCTTAACATTTGTTCAAGTTTGTTTAGTTAGAGGAAGATGTCGTGAATGTTTTGACAGCAGAAAAAATACTAAATAGCTGAAGTAGACGATTTATGAACATTTTCTTAAGACAAATATGGCTGTATGTTTTAAGACTGACAAAGTGACGCTAAATTAATTTTCCGAGTTCCGCCTAGACATTATGTACCCAACGAATAAAATGTAACTGGTACAATAGCTGTGAAAATCACATATATTTGTATACTACAGAAAAGAGATCATCGTTTTCTATGCCGTGATAGCCTCAAACACTAGAACAATGACGTTTCTAATATTTTTCCACCAGGTTGATATCAACAAACCTGCTATCCTGCATGCTACGGTTTGCTCTCGCGGCACTGGTATTCTTCCTACTGGCAGTAGCGGAGCGAGCGTTCAAACAACGCTTCTTGTACGCAAAGCTGTTCTCACATCTGACGTCAGCGCGACGGGCCCGCAAGTCTGAACTGCCTCACTTTAGGCTCAACACCGTTAGGAATATCAAGACCTGGCTGTCTACACGATCGTATTTACGGGTAAGTGTCCACATTCTGGAATACGGTATTTTACACTATCGTCAGTTGACGTACTTTTTATGAGCTGTCCAAACGGATTTTGTATGGCAATGTCACCTTATGACGTCAATAAGAAATCAACTCAATTGCCTCTAGCTATTTGTTGATTACAAAGCATCTAAAAATTGAAATTTACAGTAAATTGAATATGAACCAGATTTTTGGGGTTTAAATTGGGAGAGATTTTATAGAATTTATGTCTTTCATTTATTGGTTAATGGTGTAAAATACCCCATTAACCTTTCGAAGACCAAGCGACAGCCGGCTGTCGCGCTGCTATTATCTTTCTATTGTGTCTCGAATCACGTGTGTTCGAAGGTTTAACCGATTCCGTGCGGATGGCGCCGTGGAGGCGCCATGGGTATTTTCTGTGAATGGCGTGTGGCGCCCGAGAGGAGCCAAAATGTTTACCTGTAAAACATGGATAAAACACCATTTTTCAGTGGTTATCCGTAAATAAAAGTTTCTTTATTTGTCACGCAGATGCAATATCCCGAAGCTAACACTGGAATCGTATTCCAGTGTTAACTTCGGGATATTGCATGAAAACGCATACTTCAGGAGTTGTAAACCTTTTCAGTATAAGTACAAATCATTCATTATGATACGGAAACCGAATTATTTTTTTATACACACATCAAAAGTGTCTAGGGATATTTTAATTAAACCTAAATAACTAAAATTCTATTAACTTTTTGTTAAGACACCTACACTTTAAAATAAACCTTGTTTAATTGCCTATCTAATCTGATAATAAACTTTTAGATAAAGTTAAATTTAAAAAAAACTTAGCAGAAGAGGAACTCAGATTATAAAACAGTAGGCAGATAGACAGCGCGGAACATTACGAGTGCGGCGAATGTCGAGACATGTGTGCGTGACTGCCACGTGACTGCGCTGTAAGAACACGTCGTCTCTGTGTGCGTTCCGGTTGCCAGGATGATGAAAAATTACCCGTAATATTTCATTCTTATCTGTCTATATTAATTAAAATCAATTTATGAATTTACTAAAAGTATGTAGGTACGCGCGTAGCATAAGAACTGCGACGCCTAATTAGGTGAATCTACTTTGTTGTGTTTGTAATTGTCAGGACAATGTTGGTATGACAACATTGATTAAAAAAAATGCACCCTGGCTAAGCTGGAAGCGGGCAGATAGTACAAAATAATAATTGATTTATTTTGTTTAAAATTATGGAACAACTTAGGGATATAAATAATAAAGTGCTTAGGTGTATAACAATTTTATAAAGCTAAAAAGTTTGTTTGTTTGAAACTTGAACGCGCTAATTTATTCTCTTATTCACAAACTACTAAATTTAAGTTAAATGCATCTGTCTCTTTCCATTTCTTAAAGAAAAGGACAGATATAAAATATAAGTTAAGTCATCTTTTCTGTTCACTGTTTTTTACTATATTTACTTTATGTTGGCGAATCGACTGGTGTACATAATTTTAGTTAGAGTCAAAACATTCACTAGTTTTATTAACGAAGACTTTTGACACATACAAGATAAGTACACACACATGATACAACAACCAAAAAGAAAAAAAACACTCGAAATAAATATTCTTGTAGATCGATAATCCTATGTCCAATACATATTTCCCAACTTAGGGGTAAATTTTTTCACAATAAAATAGCAACACCGACAGATTTCTGTTGAGGTTTTGTGTTCCAAATAAAATACCATCCAAAAAGGCAAAAATACCCATATTAATCTATAAAAAGGTACTCCATCTTCTTTCTTTTGATTTAGGGAACAATTTTTGCAATGTTTAAAAACAAAAGACGGTGTCATTCTCGAAAATATGAATATTTTCTGTGACATGTTTACGGCGCGACGCTTCGTGCCGTACTGTCTCGAGATTGTATTCGCTTTTGGTTTTGTATTTGCTTTGTTGACCTCACTCGCGGTGTTCCGCGCTATCTATCTGCCTTCTGTTTACTAATCTGAGAAGAGGAAAAACTCAACAAAATTTCAATTTAACTTTATTTTTGAAATTTCAAAGCTTTATAAAAATTGTTGAAAACTTAAAATTTATAATTCGTGGATCCACCTAAGACATTTTTGCCTTATCATATAAACAATTTAAAAACTGCGTTTCTGGAAAATCTGACTCTAATTTTCCATTACATTAATTGTATTCCTTATTAGTACACTCAGTTTATTTACAGCTGTTTATGTAAACTTGCCTAATATTAACTGATAATTAGTTTTTGCTAAAGTCTGCTTGCAACTTGTTATTTATTTTTGTTATTAGCATTACTTCGTGGATAACGGTGCTGGTTGCGTGATTATTCAAGTGTTTTATAAGTTTCATTTTGTTATATTAAGCATTATTACGCAATTGTTTGTTATCCCAAAGAAATAAAAATAAATAAATAAAATAAGACTCTCCTGACACATCTGGAGCGGTTCTGCATACTCAAAACAAGGGTGTCAATATCCTGTTGTGGAGTACTGTCCCAAATCCTGCTAAGATGCAAGAAAAGCTGGTTTTGATGCACAATATCAACAGGGAAATTCCTACGATCTCTTCTCTGAAGCATATTCCTGGCATGCTCAATAGGATTTAAGTCAGGGGATTGTGCAGGCCGGTCTAAAGCTTGGATAACATGCTGTTGTAACCAACTTGTAACGATACGCGCCGTATGTGGACGGGCATTGTCGTGCATTAGCTGGAAATTTTGTCCCATTTGCTGTCTGTGGGGCAAGATTACAGGCTCTAGCACCTCATCTCGGTATTTTCGAGCAGTCATATTGCCTTGTATCCAAACGAGGTCCGTTCTACCGCCGAGACGAATTCCTGCCCAAACCATAATCGTGCCACCTTAATATCCATGAACTTGTTGTGGGTGCTGCAGTCGATTCCAACGTCCAGGTTTTCTCCAAACGCGTACTCTTCGCGAATCAGGATGAAATCCAAACCTAGATTCATCAGTAAAAAGCACAAGTGACCATTGAGAATGGTTCCAGTTTTCGTGTGCAATAGCCCATTGTAATCTTCTTCCTCGATTACCTCTCCTTAGTGCTGATACCCAAAATGGCCTACGAGCACGTAGATTGACTTCATGCAGTCGCCTTCTCAAAGTTTGACCGCTTACCAGCAAACCATACTCTCTCTGTAGCCTTTGAACCAATTGCATCGCCGCTGCATTTAGTTGACTTTGTGCAGCATTTACTATGAATCGGTCCTGTACATGTGTTGTAATGCGTTGAGGTCCTCGGTGCCGTTCCACCACTTCCTCCGTGACACGATAACATGACCAAAGCCTGGATACAACGCTCTGACTGGTCTTCATGGCTTCAGAAACGGCAATTATGGGACAGTATTCCACAACAGGATATTGACACCCTTGATTTGAGTATGCAGAACCGCTGCAGATGTGTCAGGAGAGTCTTAGGTGGATCCACGGAATATTAATTTTAAGTTTTCAAGAATTTTTATAAAAAAAATTGTTGTTTTGTTTGAGTTTTGATGTTTCAAAAATAAAGTTAAGATTGAAATTTTGTTTGAGTTTTTCCTCTTCTTCTAAGTTTTTTTTAAATTTAACTTTATCTAAAAGTTTATTATCAGATTAAATAGTCTATTAAACAAGGTTAGATAGAATTTTAGTAATTTAGGTTTAATTGAAATATCCCTAGACACTTTTGATGTGTGTATAAAAACATTAGAAAGAAAGAAAGAAAGAAAAACAGTTTATTCACACAGAGTGAGCTACAAATAATAAAAAAAACCATATACCACAATCCCTAAAACCAAAAACATTTAAGTAGCGTCACTACCGCGCGAAACGGCTAGCGCTCAGCATAATGCCGTGACCCATACACACGCACGAGTCCCCGACATTAATACGTTTATTTGTTTATAAAATACTATAACATAGGAATATTTGCGTTATACACGACTAGCATGGTAATATCAACAAAAATAAATAATGGATCAATCAAACGAGCCAAACATATACCAAAAGGTTTACGACACCTGATTAAATAAGTCACTTACCTTCCATTTCGGTTTACACACGTATGTAGTCACATGTAAACACCTGAAACGAACTTTTAAAACCACTCACGTTTTGCTGTTGGGTTACGACTACAACAATAACAAGTGGAATCCGATGAAAAAGCGATAAGTTACACTTCATGGCGAATGGCGCACGAGAGGATCCATGAAAGTCCCTAGCGCTTGGCGCCTCAGAGGAGCCACGATAAATTTGTTCGCCGCTAGGCGCTATAGTTTGAAAAAACTACCATCGCACTGAATCGGTTAAGGTTTTAGTAGATCAATATTTGAGACATTTTGTTGAGTTTGTAGACAGCATACAACACAGATAGTAGTCAGTTCCAGCGTCGTTTTTTTTCTTATCATCGATGATAAGAAAAAAAAACGACGCTGACTACTATAAAAATATTTCAAATTGTCAAGGCTATTAATCAAAATAAAAGCTTGAAAGGCGATTAAAAAATATGACTTTGTTCATTATACGAAGTTCGTTTGTTTGTTATACGAAGTTCATTAATTTCATTATAATTAAATACCCTGCAATAAATACCCTATATAGTCATGCCCTGATTTCATGTATTTGTTTTTATTGTTGTTTAGCGTCGGGGACCTCAGCGTTCGGTGGAAGTCATCGTGTCAACGGCATTCATGCTAATGGTGATATTGCTCGGCTGCGTTAGTACACACCTATTGAGAGTAAGTGTTGGAAAATATTCTCCCTAATAACCATAATAATATCTATTTAAGAAGCGACATTGATTATATTTGTAACAAAACGTAAAAATACTAATTTCACTAAAAAAACTACGTATTTCTACACGTTGTTTAGGAAAAATTATAGATTTTTATATATATACCTGTATATTATTATATCATCAAATAAATGTTGTCCTGTTGTGCCTTATGAGTGTGCCTAAGAAAACGGGCACCTATTACAACCATCGTGTTAACGCGATTGTTCTATCAGATCATATATTTTTCATGTTAAGAAATTATTTTATTATCACTCATAATTTTTTATATATTTACAATATTGTGTAAAAGTTCAGAAAATTATAAAGATTAACAACAGTGTAATAATCCTCAGGATTCGGTGACGTTAGAAAGCGGTTGGCTTTTGGAAGTGTTACTGTGGAGCTTCTGCATAGGTATATACCTACTGCGACTGGGCACTCTGGGCAGTAATGTGAATAAGAAATACCGAGGATGCTTGTCCGCCATTCTGACCGAACAGATCAACTTACATCTCGCCATAGAACAGAGGCCAGAGAGTAAAGAACAACTGACGGTCGCTAACAATGTCCTAAAACTGGCTGCTGATTTACTTAAGGTGTGTATAGACAACAGTCTATTTTATTTAAGAGTCTACTTACAACGCCGTATTGTATCATGTCGAAATTCGATCATATTTTTTTTTAAGCTTGGACATTTTCTCTCCCTAGTCAACAGGCTATATACATTATGGAGTTCTTTCTTCTAAGTTTAGGTTACAAACGAGTACATTTTAAATACGTATAACAATAGTGTGACAAGCTCATTGTAGTGTGTAAACTGTTTTCTATTAATAATGTTACTTTTCTGCACTTCTTTTCCTTATAAATGTTATGCCTAATTTCGGGTAAAATTCGTGAAAAATGGCTAACCGTTTTTGCTTCAAATATTAACATAATAATTTCTATCATTGTTGTATTGATTTTAATTATGTTACATTGTTTCAGGAATTGGACGCACCTTTCAAAATATCTGCATTATGCTCCAATCACTATCTATACACCATCACTAAAGTGGTGATACTATCGGCGCTATCAGGGGTGCTATCAGAGATGCTAGGCTTCAAGCTAAAACTTCACAAAATTAAAATCAAATAAAAGCATAGAGAATTCATTATTACTCTACTTTGTAGTTCAGTAATAGTCACTAGTCTCAAAGGCCATTTAGTTGTAATTGTGATGAATTTCATTTCTCCGCGCAACTATAATAGCTAATTTAGGTACCTACTTCAGGATAAATTATTATATTTTATCATGCGCATAATATTATAATTATGTACCTACATAACTATATCAGGAAAATCATGTTGAAGTACTTACATAATGATACAAATGAAATACACACATCAACATGGTCTAGGGATATTTCAATTAAACCTAAATTACTAAAATTCTATTAACTTTTTATTAAGATTAGCCTATCTAACCTGATAATAAACTTATCTATAAACAAAGTTAAATTTAAAAACACATAGAAGTAGAGGTAAAACTCAGACAAAATTTCAATCTTTACTATCTTTGAAACTTCGAAACCTAAACAAAACAACCATTTTTAGGATTCCGAACCTCGAAAGGTAAAAACAGAACCTTTATAGGAACACTTTGTTGTCTGTCCGTCGGTCTGTCAAGACCCTTTTTCTCAGCAAACCATACTCTCTCTGTAGCTTTTGAACCAATTGCATCGCCGTTACATTTGACTTCGTGCAGCATTTCGTGTACTATGATTCGATCCTGTACATGTGTTGCAATGCGTTGAGGTTCTCGCGGTGCCGTTCCACCACTTCCCCCGTGACACGATAACATGACCAAAGCCTCAGAAACTGCAATTTGGGACAGTATTCCACAATATTGACCCTTGTTTTGAGTATACAGAAGCGCTGCAGATATGTCAGGAGAGTCTTAGGTGGATCCAGGGATTATTAATATTAAGTTTTCAACAATTTTTATTAAAAAAATAGTTGTTTTGTTTAGGTTTTGATGTTTCAAAAATAACGAAGATTATTTAGTTTTCCTCTTCTTCTAAGTTTTTTTTTAATGCTTTATTTAAAGTTTATTATCAGATTAATTAGGCTATTAAACAAGGTTTCTTTTAATGTGTAGGTGTCTTAACAAAAAGTTGATAGAATTTTAGCTATTTAGGTTTAATTGAAATATCCCTAGACCATGTTGATGTGTGCAAGTTAGCCGAAGTTGAGCCGAAGACAAAGGCGCCGGGAGAGGTTCAAGCCTACAGTGTACGTGTCCAGGCAAATGCTCTTGTTTCTCAAACGACTCTTTTCGTCGCATTTGCGAGGCAAAAATTTATAAAACAAAATATTATCAATATTTTAATGAAATGTCACATTTATTTATTGACAATAGTAGATAAACATAAAATACAAGTATATAATGTCGTGATGGCCCAGTGGATATGGCGCCCGCCTTTCGTGTAAGAGGTTATGGGTTCGAATCCGGTCAAATACCAATGTGACTTTTTCAATTCATATGTACTTTCTAAAGTTTATCTTAGACATCACTGACATCCCGTGCCTCGGAAAGCACGTAAATCCTTGATGTCATTCGTAGAACTTTGACAGTCGTTACTGGGTAACCAGAAACTCAGACCAGTCTAACCAAGAAGTATCGTGTCGCCCAGTTACTGGGTTGTGGAGGTCAGATAGGCAGTCGCTCCACGTAAAACACCGGTATCCAGCTGAATCCGGTTAGGCTGGCAGCCGACCCCAACATGGTTGGGAAAAAGGCTAGGGAGATGATGGAGTAGATAAAGTTAAAGATATATTTATTGCATAACTGTATACATAGGTTCTTAGCAGTAAACATTTCATTTCTAGTATCAACAGTCTACCCATGTCTGATATAGCACTATAGATGGAACTAACTGACATTGAAAAAAAAAACATTTTTGCAAGCAAGTGTGATGAAAAGATTATTTAAATACGAGTAATCTGGATCACAACTTATGTAGACTTTTATCTATAAATCATACTGAACTTAATATAATTAAAAATTTAACTATTATGTAAACTATAGTTAAGTTTCAAAGGCATAGTTAGCAACGTTATGATGTGTTAATTTATAAACAGGGATATATTTTATAGGCAAAAAAATATCGTATTGACATAAGTAGATCTTTCTATCATAATTATTTATCTAGAAAAGTCTAAATATTGGGCGTAACAGTTGCTAAATTTTAATTGCATTGCAAAAAAAAAACGCTAGAAAGGCCCTAAAGCTTTCATGTTTATTGAAATTATCTCAAGAAAATAAGTAACAACAATGGCGCTAATTCTCTTGTACACAAACTTCACTAAATTTAAGTTATGTGCATCTCTCTCTTTCCATTTCTTAAAGAAAAGGACAGAAGATACATTTTAGTTTAATCCTGTCAAATTAGACAGCGCCTGAAGTAAATCGACGTATTTTTAGTCGCGTTGTTTTTAATCCCGACTAAATTATCTATGGAGTGTCTTAATGTGACAGGACTTACCTAATATTTTATTTTCTGTCCTTTTCTTAATGAAATCGAAAGAGAAAGATGCACTTAACTTAAATTTAGGTTAGTTTGTGAATATAAAGAGAATCGGCACCATTATTGTACAAACTTAATTTCGAAAAAGCTATTAAGAAGCCGTATTAGATGCTAAAACTATCTAACCTGAAAACGTACACTGTTAATTTAGTTTTATTGAATGAATCCTATTGTTCTACTAGAGAAAATTGCCATTTTATACCTATGAGATTACGAATATTTTATGTCAGTTATTTTGGTGTGATTTCTAATAATTCCCGATTATGCTTGCAAATGTGCTGTGCACATCGTCGCAAACCCTACTTAAAATATACGTCGAAAAAATATTATTTCTCAAGACTATTTTTTTATTCGAAAATACATCTACTTTTGTATGATCTCACTCACTCATAATATAATTTTAATTTTTAATGAACTGTAGTATATTTTAGTTTGTTTTCTTTGATAATAACTGTTTGAAACTTTTGTTTCATCTCCCGTACTGACTTACGTATAATAAGTGTTGAGTTATTTATCTTATATTATTATTCGTAAAATGTTTGAATATTATTTGAAAAATTGGAAGGATGGGTAATATGAACACTGAGTCACAATATAACAGTTTTATACTATTGCGCCATAAGCATAAACGTATGGTTGTGTTATATTCATTTTGTTGATAAGTCTGTGAACATACTGAACATTATTGTTTGTGGCATGTTGGAGGCGTTATTTTGTATCGAAATTACACGGAATATGTTTATAAGGCAAAAACGTGATGTAAGCCAAAAATAAAAACACGCGAGCTCTTTTTGGGCATCTAGTTTTCTATCCATAAATTACGTCACAGGTTTAAAGAGAGGGGGGATAACGCACAGTCTGCAAAGTGGGTAGGTATGCAGGCCCGTCATTTTATAAATGAAATTTTCTCAAAAGCAAATGGACATTTTTAATGTGGTATAAAATAATTCGTTCTTTAATCATTTTAAACCTTCAAACACACGTGATTCGGGACACAATAGAAAGACAATAGAAACCCGACAGCCGGCTGTCGGTTGGTCATTGAAAGGTTAAATTTCATTTGAATACACCATCGATATTCACGAAAACATAAATCATTTATGACGGCCGTGCATACTTATCTACTTTGTTGACTGTACGGTCAGCAAAGTAGATAAGTATGCAGGGCCGTCATCTACAATTGAGGTTTTCTTGAATACCAATGAATGTATTCAAATGAAATTTAACCTAATTGAAGAACTAGTCATTTGCTACTATATTTTAAATTTTTATTAGAAAATATCCGTTTTTTGAGAAAACTTAAACTGTATCTAACGACCCTGTATACTTATCTACTTTGTTGACTGTACATACATTTCATTTTTATTTCTTTAGTCCTTGGTGTAAAGTTAAAAAAATAAGCGGCGTAACACCAGGTAAAAAGGAATCCTACAGATGTGATGTGAAAAGGACAAAAAAAATGTGTGTGTGACGTCATTTATGGATTATACTTTATAAAAACGATTTCATGAAATGTTAGTCTAAGGGCCTTTTCGTATGCCGATCTGGTTATTATAAAATTATTTGTTATGAAAATCCTACCCAAGTTCTATTGTATAAATATCGCAAATATACTATATTTTTATTGTTGGTATAAAGATAATAAGAAAGTACTCGTATTATGGAAATCAGATAATAATAATGCAGTAGATTTATTATAATATTTTCGCAATTTTCAACAAAGTTATCTATTCTAAAATATTATTTCTACTTCCAATTCTTAAATATAAAAATCATGTTTTATTAGTAAACTAATACTCCATACACTATAACATTTAAATAACTACCGCCATTTAAATTTTGTGCAATGAGCTTATGGGGCTTATTATACCATACTGAAATTCAAGACTGCTGCTTTATATTTTATAATAAATACTATTCTAGCAACGAATACTATTTACCGTTTATAAAATAGAAATAATATTATAATGCGCCCACAGAATTTTGATCTTAATAGGTTTGATAATGAAAATCAGCTCAGTAACGAACTTTTTTGGGCCGTTGTTATTCTAATGTTATGGAGTATACCTACGTAAGAGACAACCGGGGGTTGTGTAGTTAAAATGCCATTATTTTTTACCTTATCTATGTTCCTAATTACAATGAATGACTAAATAACTATCTTAAAAATACATTAGGAATTCTAGTACTAGATACATTTAGTTTAGTAGTGTAGGAGCTATTCATAGATGTTATTTTTGTATTTTACTAAGGTCTTCTTGTAGAACAATGCATGACCCTAATATGTATAGTAATTTCGTCGTTTTCTATCTTAGTAAAGTTGTCTAGTGGGTACTTTATCAATACCTTTAATATTTCCTATAATAAAAAAGTTTCGACCGTTGTTATATTTTCTTATATTAGTTGTAGTCGGCAAATATTAGAAAATGTTAAAAATATGACTTAAGTAGATGCTTTCAATTGCAGACAGGTATTTCTTTTTTTTAAATACCGACAGTAGGTAAAATCGTTACATTTAATTTAAGTACCTATTTACTATGTAAGCATTAAATGCTTCACAGTAAGACGAGAAGAGAATAAATGAATTAAGTATACATATATCTTTTTTTCTTCTTCTAGCAATTTGCCCCGACGTAGATGCAGAACCAAAGGCTAAGATTAGTCCCTAATGCCGGCTACTCCGCATTTGGTGAATAGTTGGCAATATAGTTGCAAAACTTCTGAAAATTTCGAAATAATACGGTATTTTACACCATTAACCAATAAATACAAGACATAATTTCCATAAAAATTCTTCTAATTTAAACCCTAAAAATCTGGTTCATATTAAATTTACCGTTAAATTAGATTTTTAAATGCTTTGTAATCAATAAATAGATAGACAATTGAGTTGTTTACTTAATGACGTCATAAGGTGTTTTGCCGTACAAAATCTATGGGAGAATATCGTTTTGACAGCTCATAAAAAGTACGTCAATTGATGATGGTGTAAAATACCGTATTCCAGAATACTTCTGGGAAAGGTTCTTTAAATCAGAATTATTCAAAATGAATTTAATTTAGATTTGTATTTTTTTGCGAAATATATTTTTATATTTTTTTAAATATCGAATGGAATTTTGCATCGACCGTCGATCGCCGCTGTCCGACTGTGTGCACGCAGGCGATGGCGGTGCGGGGTGCGGAAAGAGGGGAGATGCTCCCCGCAGAAGTTTTCCCTCGCCCCGCGAGAAAGATTCGTACCACAGATTAATAAATAGTTACTACGTAACAGATACTTTACTCCAATACAAAAACGAAAATACCTACGCTATAATAACCTACAAAACCATAGTAATAATACCAGCTGTTTGCAGCGAGGAGAAATGTACCATAAGTACGCACTAAGAGAGTTGAGATTCTTTTGCCCGCCCGCGCCGCGCGACTTACGTGTGTGCGTGTCACCCAGCAAATATGATAGGGTTATACGTATGATGATAATGGTAATAAAACAAATGTTTTAGAAAAACAATTATTATTTTATTTTTTGATCAAATATTTTTTAGTTTAATAAAATGACTGATACATATTTTTCGTTCCTTGAATACCCGATTATTATATTTTAGTGTCGTAAATATCCAAAACCGCGTGAATAATTTAAATAAATAATCAAAGCGGAAACAGGAGAATTGGGAAACAGGGGAATTGCACAATAATTACGCAATAATTACGTGGTTTCGGCATTTTGATAGTCAGCGCTGTACCCGTGACGCGCGAGCACTCAGGCGGGCGCGCGACAGCCCGGTGTTGTACCGTCGACGGTACGCGAAGCGGTAGTAGGCATAAAACGCGTGGCCTTGAGCGAGTGACGGACGCCTGTTCATACCCCGCAATCAAATGTTTCCGCGGAATATTTCGCCCGAATTATTCAATAAGAATAAACGTGTTTATTTTTTGTGTGGTGGGTGAATTAATTTTTTTTCAGTGGTCATACTACAACGAGCGCACCTGCTTGCTCTGGGCAGGTGTGGGAGTCGTCGACTCCCACACGAGTCGACTCTGACTTCGGCACGAACGTCGTCGAACATTGGCACTTTGCTCGACGACACCACTTCCTCGATGCTTTCTTACGGTTGGGGCGTCTTGTTGTTCTCCTGATCTCCTCTGCGAGCCGCACGCAGAACATTCCGGGGCAGTGGTCCAACTGCTCTGTGGTTGGACCTTTGCTCTGGGCAGTTGTCAAACTTTAAAAAAGACCACAGTATCTTGAGTGTTTCGTGGTAATACATTGAACAACCCTCCTTTAGGCAGTCGGGTAAAAAAATAGCCAACTATAAGACCGATGTTTTATTGTCATCCGTGCTCGCGTGCATTTCAACTGCAACCCGCAGGCACAATTTATTAGTTACACAGTTATTTTTATGAACCTATTTCATACAACAACTTTACTGGCGGATTCTACGTATTTTTTTTTAAAAAAAGGCCCGTGAAACCGTTAATTGTAATTCTCATCTTCAAATAAGTAGGTACAGCCGTACACTATAACTGTTTGATGAATTTTAACAAGCGTGAAGCGGGGTACGTATGTGTGATCGGGTTATCGGCGCGGCGAAGTTGAGAAAAAAAACACACCAGTCAATTATAATGATTTTAATTTTAACAAACGAAAAGCCCTAAACTACTAGTTACATCATACCTTTCTGTAAACCTGATGCATCCTTTTTTTTACTAAACTTGCTCATGAAATATTGCCTATTTTATTGCTTCTGCAATGTTCAAAATCAATATAACTAGCGCAAACAAACTATGTAGGTACCTTACCGACACGAAATATTCTTAACTTTCAAATAGTTTTACATTAAAACCTATCAAGTCTTACATAATATATTATAGTCTACAATTAAATCTATATACTAACGCTTGAACGATCCAGCGTAGAAGTCAGTTTCCTACTAAGCCCATTGTAATTTATGTATTTCTGTAATTTTAAGATCTTTTTTTTTAATAATTGCAAGATCGTCCAAGAAATACAAATAATATACATACAGATTGGATCTCCATTAAGTCACTGAATAGTCAGCCAAAAACGTGTCAAATAAAATGAAATTATACTTCAAGCGTTTAAAATACATTGCTCCTATGTCGGCACTTCTAGTTATATCTAATTATTTTTATATTAACCAAGAAATGTTTTCGGTTAAAATATGATAATTATATTGTAACCATTCTAGAAATCAGAAATATACAACATGGTGCAAAGAAATAAAATATTTTTCTACCTTAGATAAAACCTCAAAATAAACTTAATTTACACAAAACTAATGGTGATGAAAAAGCTTTAGGCATTTACATTTCCTAACTAAACAAGGGATATAATGCATGTTTACAATTTTAATATATTAATATTGCATTTAAGCAATCAGAAATTACACTTAGTTAATTGAGAGGTAAAGCAAATAAAAACATGCAAGCACATTTCTCGTTAATTTTACTAAGGGCTGATTTTTCAATCATCAGTTAACTTTTATCTGAGGAATAAATATGGCGGTTTGACATATTTTCTATACAAAAGCTGTCAAAACGTCAAACATACTCTTCAGATAAAAGTTATCTGGCGATTGAAAAATCGGCCCTAAATCAATATAATATATGTATGACAAAATTCGATTGTAAGGGTACTATTAAATGTGGGATTTAATCAACCACACATTAAGTTTCAAGAGAGAAAGAGAATCATATTTGAAATTATTAATAAAGTTTATGCAATAATGTCGTCTACTAGTCCCTTCTGCGTTCTTTAGACGAGGAGCGATGAGAGCGGCTGCGACGCGATTCACGGTCGCGTTCACGATCGCGGTCGCGACCGCGAGAGCGCTCACGTGAGCCATCTCGTTTGCTTCTGCTGCGGGATCGGCTACGTCTGTCACATAAAAATAATATTGTAAAGAATGTCGGTGCACAAAATCTCAAAAGCAAAAAAAGAAGAAAGTATGTAGTATAAGTAAGAATGTATTTATTCCCTCATAGCTCCTAAACTACTTATCAGAACTAGACAAATGAGGTATCGTTAGAAGCGTCCTGGTTGTCCGCTGGTTATAGGTTTTATGACGTGTCGCCGTATCCAATCTTGCGTCCTCTGGAGGACGAAATAGCCAAGATTAAAAAAATAAATTAAGATAAGCATACCGTGTTTACATTCACCGTAATAATGTTAACAGAAATCAATAAATAGGTACAAAATGTTCAAAGTAAGGCATGCCTGTATACATCATGTGGCTGCAATGAACATGTATTGTAATGCAACCATGGCTTTACCTTGACCATTTTGTACTGTCTTGATTTCAGTCTGAAATATTTTCTTGTTTCGAATATTTTAGAGCACTTTTAGTTGTAGTCAGGTTTTTTTTTCCTAAATAAAGCTATTTAAGTTTACCTCCTTTCACGTTCGCGTTCTCGGTCGCCATCCCGACGGTCCCTATCCTTACGGTCGCGATCGCGATCGGACTCCTTGTTGCGGTCGCGGTCCCTCGCGGACTCGCGGTGGCGCCGAGCACGGCGGTCTAACTCGCGACCACCGACGTAGTGACGCCGACCGCCTGTACGCTCACGTTCTGAAGCACCACGCTCCTCACGGCGTTTGTCTACTGTTTTCTACAAGAACACGAAGACGCTAGTTAATTCGAAAACCTTGAGTACTTGCAGTCACAATCAATAAGAATAAAATCAAACAAACGGGTCTTGTTGCTTTTAGACAGAGACGAAACTGACAAGAAAAGACAAAGTTTAGTAATTCCAACAAATTTTCAAGCAGTACCTTTAGTTCAGACAGCTTTTCTCGAATGGTAATAAATCCAAGATGAAGTTTCCCTCCAAAATGATCAGCTAACCGTCTGTCATTATCATGTATACCCAGGTATGCAGAACACACTTCACAGACGCGTAGTTTCTGTTGTTGATAAGAGGAAGCAGGCATGGAATTACGGTACTCCTGCTCGGCTACAGCCTTCTTTTTACGTAGCTCATCAATCTGAAATGAAATGAGTAAATTAGTAGAGATAAACGATTGTTTGTGATTATACAAAAAAAAACTAGAATTTTGAACACCTCACCTCTCCCATTAGTTTGACACTTTCTTCTACCATGCCTTCTTCTCCCAGTGCTTCAGCTCGAGCAAGTTTTTGACCAATTTGTTCTGCCAACTCATGCACAGCATTAGCTTTTTCTGTGACTTCAGCAGACAGTTCTTCTTGAGTTTCAGCAAGGCGCTGTTTAGCCGCTGTTGTGCGACGATCGCAGTCGGCTATAAATGCCTCTAAATGTTCTGTTGCCTAGGCATCATAAATCAAATTAAAATTAAGTATTTATTGAATTTGTGAGTCTTATTTTTCACCTGGCACTGTACCTAACTTGTAAATTTATCAAAAATTAATTGAATACTAATCTAGTGCTATTGATGAACTGAAAATAAAGCACACTAATAACTTTAGTTTTTTGTATAGTCTGTTTGAACATAATTTAACAAGTAGTTTTACATGTATAAGCTTAAAATTTATAAATGAATTATACTTACATCAATATCATAGAAATAGTCTTTGGTTTTTGAAGCTAATTCATAATCCGCACGGAGAGCCAAATCATGTATTTTTGGACACTCACCTAAATCCATTCGCTGTAATAAAAATTAAAATCACATAAATACTAAGTGCCCATTAACAAGTTGTACATCAAGTTTAGGTAAGACTAGTAAGAGATAACTTTTCATTTTTATTTTTGTTATTATAATAAATTTTATAATTTTTCCCTAACAGACACAAATGATATGCAGAAAAATATATTCTCAATACACAAAAATCTGTCATAAAAATATTTTAAAGAAATACATACTACATCACCACAGCTCACACAGCCCAGGTTCACGCACAGGATAATGTAATTTATCATAAATACTTACAAATGTTAGAGAAAACACCCTCCCGAATATCCTAACTAGACTGAAGATATATTTAGAGAGAACAGAACAAAATCAAAGGTTACAAGATCTTCACAAATATTATTAAAAATACCAAATTCGATTACATTCCAAGTTTTTCTTTGTATATTTGCTTTTTGCCACTTTCAATATTTGCAGATCATACCAGCCGGAAATATTGTGCAGTGTTTTTGTCATCAAGTAAAAATGTTAAAAACATGAGATAGGTAACATTTTTTAACCAGTATCAAAACATTAACTAGTTCAAAACAGTACATCATTTCTAATTCTTATTTACATATTCAGGTAATAAATTATGTTTTTTATTGTTCATTGTAGGCATATCTATGCCATTTTTAAAAACCATTTCATTTTAGTAATTGAGTACAATGCAACTAAAACATTCAATAATTTCATAGTACAGAGTTTGAAAATTTTTCTTGCTCATGCAAAAGTTTGTTGGATATGCTAGCCATTTAAACAGCACAGTACGTACCCAATGTAGTTAGAATGAATGACACCAAATTGCTCTCACCCGGGCTTATGTTTTTCATGTTCCTAAAATTTTCTTATGTACTCACCGAAGCAGCATTAGTAACCGTTGGAAAATTTAATTATTTCATGAGCCTTATTTAAATTAAATACTGCATAGCAGTAATAATACAATCAGCTAACTATAAATGTTTTTATACGTACATCTTGGTACTTACAGAACAGCCTAACTCATACAATCTATCCCTCATCTGTTAAGTATTGTGATGAGCAATAAAGACTAGTGTTGGGCATTTTCTGAAAAGCATATTTCACCACAGTTAATGCCACTCCGATGAAAGAATTCTCCAGTGACGATAAATTCATAAGATCTTATGGCAAGAGATATGAGAGTGAAAATCAAACACATACATTAAGATCAGTAGGTACTAAATAAATTGAAATACTTGGTTGTAAACATGTAAAATCTCAATGTATGTGGACAAAAAAGCACTGCATTTCCCAATTTAAATAAAATTACTGAGATTTCATTAACAGTAGGAATTATGAATATTTAGCTTAATGCTAACATGGAAATAAAATAAAATTCATTGTAGAAAACTTTAATGAAAACTCAGAATTCATTACCAAGTTTTAATCAAAACAGAATTGCTTACCGTGGAAGATAAGATTTCATGAGGACAACATTGTAATAAAAACGATTTGCACACTGCATCGTCATAAAATTTAACCCCATGTCTGTCTGTTTCACCTGAAACAATTTATTAAGTATTTTTTTTATTATCCCCATATCACCATATTGCAGAACATTTACAATCACAATTTATAATTTATAAAGGCCGTCGTTTTTTTTATAGCAAGAAAACAAAACCTATTCGACAGTAATTTGTTAATTATATACAACAAATACCATTGCGAGCGGTGCCCATGAGTTGGTCCAACATTGCCCTCATTTGTTCGTGTGCTGACATATTGAATCGGAAATGTAGCCTTTCCCAATTGAAAAGTTTCTATCCCTCAATAAACTATGATCTTCGTTAGACGGCGAAAATATTATATTATCACAAGCGTTTAGAACTGAATCATAATTCAATTTTTCTTAAAACTTCTAATCGCCAGCACAAGCCAACAAATCAATCAAATTACGAAATAAAATGGCGTCACTCACTCACTATTAGTGATGTGCGGAATCGATTACATATCAATAATCGATTAATCGATTATGAGAATAATCGGTTGCCAATCGATTATAATTCACATAATCGATCATGATCGAAGGTGACAAAAAGCATTTATTTATTATTATTTATTACACTAACAACTTTTACTATGTCTAAAAATTTTTTGTTCGTCATTTTGCTTTATGGTAACCCTACCCTCTGAATTTTGTCTAATTGAGGCTGGGGAATTCCCTACAAATGAAATGCAGGCTGCTTAAGGAAATATGTGGCACTTTGAAGTGAAAGTTCACGAGGCCTGTCGCGTAATTACTTAAGATTTATTAATTAATTAAGATTTTTTTCATTTGTTGGAGTGTGATATAGACTGCTCCAGTTTTAAAATGAAGCGTCGAGAAAGTTCGTACGTATGGGAGCATTTTGATAAATCGGAATAGGAAGCAATAATGTAAGCAGTGTAGTAAAAAAATTAAACTTTGTGGAAACACTACAAATTTATGAGAATATTTGAGGAGAATGCATTGCATTGAAGATCGGAGCCAGAACAAAAGTTCAACAGAGGATGAAATCATCGAATGATTCATTGAATAAAAATTAATACTTTCACCTTTTTTAATATAATAAATATTATCACTAAGATTATGTTTTCTTTTTTTAGAAGAGTATACCCTAAGAAGTCATATTTTTTGTTAGGATAAGTTTCAATAATCGCTTGATAATCGATTATTGATCGATTACGATTATTAGCACAATCGATTAATCGATTATTAATATAATCGAATCGGTACATCACTCACTATCTATCTTTCATTAATTTCTTAAATGTAAGAGTAAAGTTGTCAGTTCTGGAACAATGTATTTTGGCTTTGATTAGGGGTTTCTGGGTGGATGTTATTATTCCATAAGCCGGATTTACATTACGAAACTAGTGGCTTGAAATTAGTTGTATAACACTTTTACAAGGCATGCATTGTAAAACTGAACATTTACACAAGAAATTACTGGTCAAATTAGTGTTATTTATGACACTAGTTTCAAGCCACTAGTTTCGTAATGTAAATCCGGCTTTAACTCAGAAACTAGTCTTTTGTTTGCTATAAGTTTATTATGTTATGTTTTTTTGTGTGCAATAAAGAATATGAATATATGAATAAGAAGAAGCAATTCCACTAATAAGATCATATAATTATATAATATGAATGGTACTCTTTCCTAAGATACAGATAGATTTTTCTGCCTAGTGTAAGAAAAGGGAGTCCTGTGACCCCTTATACTACCTATTGTACAGGTTCTACTGTATTATGAAAACTCTGTATGCTATTGTTATTATTTAATTATTATATACCAAACAATTCCAAAGGCTGCTACCTTAGATTATATACATGTCTAGATGCCACATTGACCGTACTCTGCTGAAGGGACCAAAAAAAGACTACGAATTTAGTAGACACGGTTCTCCCTTACGTCAGTGTCATTTTACACGTCAACGGATAAGGTGCTCACAATAAATATTTAATTATGCCGGTTTGTGCTGTCCGACTGTGTCGGAATTATGCAGGAAAACCCTATAATAATACCAAGATCAGTTTTCATCGGATAGTTTTTTTCTTTAACCACTATTATTTTAAGAAAACACGTTTTTTCGAATCGAGATTTTGAATGTCAGTTTGATTAGTCAGTGTTGTCACTTTATTACTAGGGAGATTCGGCGAAATTATGGGAGACAAAATACAAATATCATTACATCATAATTATTTCAATCAAGACAAGCTTGTTGAAGCTAACCATTGATAAATATTTGCAAATAAGATGCCACCATATTTGTAAATCGGACAACGTAGCCCAGGCAATAAAATCGAAGGAGATGGGTTTTGATAAATTACTATATTTAATTTCTTTACTGGATTTTTTGTTTTTCTTTTTGGTGCAGCCGCGAGGCGCGGGCCGTGAAGCAGTAACATGTAATCCTGAGTTATTCTTTAATCTTTAAACGTTTTATTTGGTTGTTTTATGATTCTTACAAGTAACTGGAGTAATCTTTAAGTTGATGCTAAATAAATCTGTCATATAATATCATAAATTACTTATATCTTTTCTTTTCATCAATCTATAACGGGACGACGGATGACGGGCCTGTTGGTCTAGTGGTTAGTGACCCTGACTGCTAAGCCGTAGGTCGTGGGTTCGATTCCCACCCAGGACAAACTTTGTGTGATGAGCATGATTGTTTGTTCTGTGTCTGGGTGTAATTTATCTATAATAATATGTATGTATTTATAAATTATTTAATCTTACTCTGGCAGGAGGTGACAGACTCATAGGTACACCTCAAATACATCAATACATCTCATCTCATTGTCAAATGTCAATGCCGCCTTGAGAAAAGTTCCTCAATAAACGGAAAAACTCAAGTAGAATTTGATGTAAACCTGGGCTCCTAGACTTAATTTTTCAGGCATCAACGATGCCGCATCGTCCTACCTATAATAAAAGAAAGTGAATGTGCGATCATCGTATCGTTCGTTCGTCATCGTTGAGTCACTTACCCACCTGTACTTACCTGTCTGTTTCCCACGGCGAGAGTCCACGCGTCAGCGCTATTTGGAAACAGCAATTAATCTATTCCAATATTTCATTGATCGTCAAAGGTTGGGGAATTTATTAAATTGGCATTGGCAACTTTATGCTTACTGTCAGTCAACTTGTCAAGTGTCACATGTCACTTTCTTTTCTGCACCCGTTTCTGTTTTTGTTTATAGTTTTTTACTATACTGTATCGGTGGTTTGGTTTTGTGCTTTTTAGTTTTTATTAAGTTTAAAAAATAATGTAAAGATATCAAAAATGCCTACAACAATAAGAATATTATTGCCTATATTTCCACGTAACTCTAAAGCAGTATTTTTTAAGGGTTATGTTACTGTTATGGAAGATAATACTCTTACGATTTATATAACCAAATACACAACAAATAATGAGCTATGGTGCGAGAAACAAAAAGAAAACGAGATATACGGATACTGTGGGGATTATTTGCAAAAGAAAGTATCTAGTAGATATTCGAATTTCCTTGACATAGAACAAAACTTAACAATGAAAATCAAAAAGCTGCAATTAAATGGAAATCATGTTAGCACCAGAAGTAATTGCATTCTTATGCTCTATGATTACAACAGTATTAAAGACTCTCAAGCAATTACTGATACCAAGAACAACTATTTTACGAAATTGGTAGATTTGATTCAAGAAGAACATGGGCAAACAATCGCAAAAGAGGATGAGGAAAGGACCAGAAACCAGCACTGGCTGGCTTCCTCCATGTTCTTGCAACATATTTACAATTATTGGAAATTGATCAATTGGCTTATATCATCTATAAAAAGAAACAAGAAAGTATGCACACACAGGTCTTTTATTTTTATTTTTGTGCATGTATTTAGTCAAATTGTTACTAGTTGTAATATAAGTAAAGATGTTATATTCAAAAACATCTAAATTGATGATCAGTATTTAAAGTTTTTTTATAAAACTTTAAAAAATAAAATAATGATGGATATATTTGGAATAAGAGTAAGAGAAACATTGTTTTTGTTATCCTCGTATGCACTCACACATCTTCGCCTACTGCATCGCACTCACTACACCTGACACTACATTCACTACATCACACTCTACACAACCTCCCTTCTACAAACTTTGTCAAACCTAAATTTAGAGCTTTGTTGACTTTGTTATTGTAAGCAGTTTTGATTATGGATCGAAAGAGATAGACTAGACCCCACAACACACATAATCTGAGTGTGGGGTTCAGGGCTACACAATACGCTTGTAAAATTTGTAAGTGACATTAAACTATTTATTTACTATATGAAATTAATACTAACTGTCCCAAATTTACAGATCACAGTAAAACAAGGCAACTTAATTTTGGCAGTGATAATGGACATTCTATTGGGTTACATAACTCTGCAGTTGCTTTCGCAGGACAAAAGGGATATCAGCATAGCACTCATGGGGGTTTTAGAGGTAAATATTTAGTTTAAGAAATCTTTTTATGACTGAATAAAGCAGAAGAAAAGCCAATGCTCTTATGCTTTTTCTTTAAATCATTTAAATCATTAAATTATTACAATCTGACTTCTTTTATCTTACTAATATTATATATGTGAAAGTTTGTATGTATTGATATATGAATGGATGTGTTTATTACTCTATCACGCAAAAAGTACTGAACAGATTTTGATAAGATTTTAGTGACATGACATCACACTATGAGCCCTGGGAACAGAACAATAATCAAAAACCTAATAAATTGTGTGTGAAACCGTGGGGGACAGCAAGTAGTTAATATAATTACCATCTTGGCCTTAGTGTGTTCTGAGCAGATTTTTCAACCGATTCTTTTTTGTTTCAGAAATTAATTAATTCCCTTTACTCTCTACTGAAGTGGCTCATGGGTGCTCCAGTTGGATTAAAATTGAACAATGCATTCAATAAAATGTTAGGCAAATACTTTTCTTATCATGTACAACTATGGTGGTTGTTTTTAGGTAAAATCATGGCTTTACTACTAAGAGCAATTTCATCCAACTATTATATCAAATCTGAGAATAAAATATAAAATTATGAGTTTGTCAAAATGTTAATTTTATTCCATGAAAAACTAGATATATGGAATGTTGGTGGAGTTCGCCGTAAGAATTGTAAAATTCATCAATAGTAAGTAATAAAAAATAACTGTGTATCTGTGTATTTCAGATGTATCAGGGGAGAAACTGGATACTATACTACAAATATACCACTACATAGGGTATTTGGGATTCACATTTCAAACTGCTATAGTGTCAGATCTGATATGTATTGCTACATTCCATTCCTACTGCATCTATGTGTATGCTGCCAGGTAAAATATAAAACCTTCCTTAATTAAGACAAAAGAAATACTATCTCAGCTTGTAAAATGAAATGAATAGCCTGCATTTTTAGAAATATTACATTTCACTTTCACTATATCCATTCTAATATTATAAATGGGAAAGTGTGTCTGTCTGTCTGTCTGTATGTTTGTCTTTCTTTCACGGCAAAACGGAGCGACGAATTGACGTGATTTTTTAAGTGGAGATAGTTGAAGGGATGGAGAGTAACATAGGCTACTTTTTGTCTCTTTCTAACGCGAGCGAAGCCGCGGGCAGAAGCTAGTGTTCTCATATAAAAATAAAATACAATTTTCTTTAATCTGAGAGGTGGGAACTATAGCTCCCAGTATTTTAATAAGGGTTATTAAGACGAAAGAAATAGTATCTGAGCCTGTCATGTTTTTTTTCTTTATGTATCGTTAAGAAATCCTCATGAAAACTCTTCATCTAGGAGGGTTGACAAACGCTTACAGAGTGAAACCACGTTCCTTCTGTTACCTTGGGCCAGGAGCCCGGTATACACTTGACGCACGAGGCTTCTGGGCGCATGATCCGCAACCGCGGCTAGGACATGTCTTATCTATCTTCATGCAACAATCAACATTAGCGCAATGTTTTTATTTTAATCAGAATATGTAAAAAAAAAAAATTAATCATGTTGTGTTGAGAGCTTTAAAAGAGATACAAGATTTAATTATCGCTCAAATAAAATATTGCCGTGTTGGCTAAAGATGGGAATGTTGGTTCAATATCAAACACGTTCAAGTACAAGTTTATCTAGAACAACAAACATTGACATCAAACATAGAAAAGAAACCTGGATTAAATAAATCATCCGCCTCGTATTTCATAATTTTTTTCAGAAATTTATTATGAATTTGGCTTCAAATGTTACCAGTTCGATGTTGTCCTTCAAAACTAAATTTATACATTGCAGATCATCTTCATCTGTTTAGCCTTTTCCCCAATTCCCACATTGCAGATACGTTACATAAATAATCATGATGCTGCATATTTTCAGGCTATTTAACATACAAATATCGGGACTGATTGCTTTACTAAGATTGTTTGTTGGAAGAAAATATAATCCACTGCGAGGCGGCATCGACTCCTGTGAATATACGAACCAAGAGCTTTTTGTAGGAACTGTAGCATTTACCATATTGCTGTTACTGTTACCTACGACTACGCTATACTACATAGTTTTTACAATGGTAAGGAATAATGTCGCAATTAGCAGTAAAACCATGCTTGTGATACTTATTGGCATTGCATGAATTTGACTTCAATTGTGAGCCATTAATGGACCAAGACAAAAAGCTTTATTTATACTGATTACTGATTCAAAATGTTCATAATGAATAGGGAAGATGCAAACATAGTATTTATTGAAAATTTGTTAATAAAATGTTGAAAAAATGTAAATGAAGGGCCTCTGCAACTCTTTTTTTTGCATAATGTTTATTTTTATCAATAAATTATGAATTTAAAATTACATGAAATGAAACGTAATTTAAAACACCAATCAGCGTTAAGCGACTGGAATGACGTCACTGGCACGTTCCATAACGTGCGAGGAATTCACTCGAAAATGAAAAGAGGTTATAGTACGATTTTTAATTCGAGTCAGAAAAATTACATTTTCAGTGTTGCAGGTTTTTAGTTCCAAATAAATAGTGATGTGATACAATCGAGTTTTTACAATGAAATCTTAATCGAGATTTTTTTTAATGTGTTATTTATCTATAATATGTATATAAGTATTATATAAGTATGTATATCAGTTGTCTGATTACCATAACACAAGCTCTGCTTAGCTTGGGATCGGATGGTCGTGTGTAAGATGTCCCAGGATATTTATTTATTTATTATTTATTAATATCAAATTGCCTTTGATTATATAAAAAAATATTACATGTAATTTACGGTTATTAAATAGAAGACCTACACGGTAGGTAATTTAATATTACATAAAACACTGTTATATTATTTGTTTTTGGTAAGGTCCATATTTCTAAAATTGTTTTATTTAAGATGGTATGTATTCAATATTTACAATAACAAAACGCTTTGGTACCTAATAAAACAAAGCATGACTAAATGTCTAAATGTCTGCGATTGGTACTTTATCGTCATCGTAGCAGTAAGTGCATTAGAACAATCAGCAAGCGATTAGCAATCGATTCATACATAATACGATTTTTTAAGACGTTAAGCGATTAATCGCGCGATCACTGCGCAAATATTGCTGATTGCTGTTTCATAGGTAATAAGCCAGCGGAACGCTATATAGTAACTTTCGCGCTACTCCGTTTAACTCTTACCCTTTTTGGAACGCACCCCCGCAGTTAGTTGTCAAAATGTCAAAGTAAACAGACAAAGTAACATTCCTACAAAATAGATTTGTAGGAATAAAATTAGCTTTAGAAAAGCAAATTCGCGCTTCGCGCAGTCTTCTAATGACTCTTTAATTATGATTTCGAAGGCATACAATTTTCTTCGACTGTAGTACTTCATCTTTTGAACTTTTCTTAGTGTTGTTCACTAATGGTCTAATCAACTGAAATAACACACCTTCGATATGCTTGAAGCCTCTGTCTGCCATGATACAAGGTCCAGGAGGTAAAGATTCCATAAATCCAGATTCTTCAAATTATTTAAAATCAGAAGTTCAGCCACCAAAACTGTCTGATACAAAGTTAGTAACCACGTCTGGTGTTGGAGATATCAACATGAGTCAACATGCTTTTTTGCATAAAAAAGCATTGCATACATGCTTTCATGCGGTATTATTATGACCACGAGATGTTGATTGATAGTTTATTTTCAAATTTTAGCAGTTAAAGTATTTGGAATGGCGAAAAATAATAAAAAGTTATAAAAATTAGAGAAGAACAATACAACCAGAGATACAGTGTCACTGCAGTGACGTCATCGGAACTATTGGTCCGTTTTCGCGCGGACGTTTAAACTGTCAATTTAAAACCGCTTTTTTTTACAATAAATTACAACATTTTAACTTTTTAATATATTAGTGGTCTATTTTACATGGAATACTTTAAAATCAAAACAAAAATAAAAATATTGCATCTTCCCTATTGCATGCAATGAATGCCTTAACCTAATCTTCAAGATTATAAACGCGTTATGACCTTAACAAAAAATACTCATTTTAATAATTAGTATGATGCAAATTTTATTTGCCTTTGAAGTTAACTTTGTAAGAATTTATACATAACATATTGTTTGAATTGTTTCTTAACATTGTTTTATTATTCCACAGTTCAGAGTATTATCTCTGGCGGTCCAGTATTTATTAGCCAAATTGATCTATATGGTACAAACATTACCTTTGTATGTAGTAGCACTATGGTTTACCCATTCCCCAAAAGTGACTGGTAAGTTTAATTTGTTTTAAAAATTGGCAAAAACCTTAAAGTATTTATTTTTTTATATTAAAAACTTTAACTTGCAGGTAATATCCTAATGGAGGTAATTAATCAAGAAGAAAATGCACCTTTGATACTCAGGATAAAATTATTCAGTAAATCTATCCCTGAATTGGTAAATATTTTTAAGCCTCCGGTGGAAGTACCCAATAAAGTGCAATGGACCAATTTACTATCAAATGTGCTTGTTGGGAAGCAAATAGTTTGAGACTGTGTTATATCAGTATTTTGTTGTTTTATAGTTATAAGGAAAATATAAGAAAAAGAGACAAATCTGTTTTGACTTACTTTATTATCGTTTGATATCTCATATTGCGTAAAAAATAAAAGTTGTTTGGTCACCACACGCGTGAACGTATAAATGCTAGATACCTACTTAAAACTATTTGCAGCAAACTGGGCAAATAACAAATCATTGTTTTATCCAATTTATATTGTAGATATTACTAGAGCAATTTTTCATACATTATTATTTATTAATATAGATGTCACACAAAATTGTTTAGTTTAGAGGTATGTTACACTGATAAGTTTCTAAATAACTATTTTTATTTGGGGCTATTTTATTAGGTGTATGTTACTTGTATAAAACGCAGTATTAAATAGCAAAAATATTTAAATTGAAATTCTATCTACAGTCAATTGTTTTCATTTCAATTTCTCTAATATTAATAAGTTAATGATAGAATGTAATGAACTTAATTAAATTCAAAAATTACTGCCACTAACTAATAATAGTTTACAAGGCAAGACGCGACTCACTTGTCATTATGTTAAATCATAAAAATATTTTGTACCAAGCTCGCTATCCTACGAAAAAGATTCAGGGAGAGTAGAACTATTTTCCATATCAACTTGGTAATGACAATTGACGAACGCTCAAAACAGGATAGGTACTTACATATAATACATAATATAGGAATGACAAACACGTTATACAAATATATTAGTGCATGCTAAGAACAATGTTGTGATACACTCGTGCAGTTATTGCCCAATAGTAACTAACGGTTAGTCACAATTTTTTTTCTGATTCACCTAGATAGTTTTCAAAATCCAATAGAAATCATATTGATTATTAATATTATTCAAACTGTTTCAGTTCCAAGTTTTTAACTATTTGTGTATTGAGCACCCGATTATTATGTTATAATGGTGTTATTAAATTATTCTAGTCACAAATTGTAAAAAAATCCATTACCGGATAAATCTAACTCAAACATTTATTGCTATAATAATTCTCATCGCAATGTATTGTCGAATACACAAATCTGATTTTATCTACATAAATATGTTCCTATTTTGCAAGTACAAAATACATAAATTTATACGTGTCATTGCAATTTCTGTTGATAATTTTTTTATCTTTAATTATAACAATTTCATACATACCTCTTTACCTACTATTTACATAAATATCATTCGAAAATATTTTTGTCCACCAACAGACTAAAGTATCTTATTTATTTATTGGAGTAATAATGTAAAGGTGAGTCCAATACTCCTAACATTTACACCGAGAATTGTGCACTCAAGTGATAAGTATATTAATAACTGAATATTATAACAATTATTACTTATGTCTGGAGTTAATAGAAAAAGATCTAAATTACCGCCAAATGCGGTGGCTAAAACTCCCTTTAATAGGTATTTAAAGATGGACGCTTTATTTTTTTTATTATCATTTATAGAAACAACACATGTTTCGTGAAGCTAGTAACTACATGATGTGCGGCATTTATTTCACACAGTGCTAGTTCTCCGGTGGGTAGGCCAAAACCGTTCACATAGATAGATATACCGATACTTAACTATTTCATTATCATCACAGATATTAGTAAAATTAGGAAAAATGTGATTACGATCACAGTACTCGAGTTGAATTTTTTATGATCAGCAAGATTAACTTGAAGCGATGTTTAAAGATTCGCTTGATTATCACACTATGATAAAAGCTATACGCTACGGCGGCACGTCACGATACAGATGTGATGATATGAGGGACGTATCTAGTTCTTGAGTACACACCTGTAGTCCTTATTGACATCCGATGCTGAATTTGGTGAATGTTCTTTAGGTCTAACTGTACCGCGACACGACGCTAACTTTGATTCCAAAGCCTACAATGAAGAAAAGTACACAGTAAATGATGATGTTATTATTAGTAGGTGACAGGAAGGTATGTGCGGTGATAACCAACACCTATTATTTTAAGCGAACTGTACAGTATGTACAATGATGCGTATGACAAGCTGAAAATATATTTAAATAAAATAATGAAAACAATGAGGGAATATAAGAGTCAGCTCAAAAAGATCAGCATTATACTAGAGAAGTTTTCATTATTTGATAATGAACTAAAATTCATTACATAGTTGTCGGAAATATTTCCGCGTGATCTTGGACGCAATCACCGTTTTAATCTAATACGGTATTTTACACCATCATCAATTGACGTACATTTTATAAGCTGTCACAACGCAATTCTCTCATAGATTTCGGATGGCAATGCCGCCTTATGACGTCACAAGTTTCAACTCAAATCCATACTAATATTATAAATGGGAAAGTGTGTCTGTCTGTCTGTCTGTATGTTTGTCTTTCTTTCACGGCAAAACGGAGCGACGAATTGACGTGATTTTTTAAGTGGAGATAGTTGAAGGGATGGAGAGTAACATAGGCTACTTTTTGTCTCTTTCTAACGCGAGCGAAGCCGCGGGCAAAAGCTAGTTACTAATAATTAATTATTGATTTCAAAACAACTAAAAATTAAATTGTACAGTAAATTGAAATTGAACCATTTTTTTGGGCTAAAATTAAAGGAAATTTTATAGAAATTGTGTCTTAAATTTATTGGATCATGATGTAAAATACACAACTCACTATCATTTGGAAAATGTAAACTGCTCGAAGATTTTGCTGATCTGAATGTATTGACCACAGAACAGATACTTATAAGCAGTAGTCGGTTTAGTTAGGACCTAAAAATCCTTTATTTACAGTACCATAATAAAATAATCTACACTAGTAACTAAGTAGATAATTGTTAATTTTAACTAGATAATACATTATAATGTGAATTGATAAATGTTGTACGTATTAACAGTAAAAACATATAAAACAAAAAAAAAAAAACATTTATCTCTAGTAAAGCTCATTCATATCATAATTATTAAACAATTTTCTATTTAAAAAACACTAGAAATCTCATTAGTTTTGTACTTTTCTCGGTTGGTCATTCCCTTTTCTGATAGAAGCAAAACTTAAAAGGTTTTCTAGGCCCTCTCGAGACCGCACGGCAAAAGATCTTCTCAACTTTCCATTTCCTGCTTGAGGAGATCTCACAAATGGTTGTTCTGATGCGCGTTGTGTTAAAATAGGCGGTTTCTTTGTTAAAGAATCCTGTTCAGATCCCGAATTAGACCGTACATATACTCGTTGGTTTCTGAACTCTACAGAATCACAATTATCTAAATCATTGTCGATCAATCCATTCTCTGTTGCACTGGAATCGCTCGGCGTTGTTATTTTTGACGCAGCTGGAGGAGTGTCACAGCAGCATTTAACCTTACCACACTCACGGCAAAGAAACCTTTCAAGCTGTAAGCAATAAATTTCATGCATACTACAACAACACAACCATGCAAATACAAAATCAAGAAAACTACAAAAATATGCTTAAAAATTGTTATAATATTATGTACTGCTACCAGAAATACCTAATGTTGTCTTTGCAGTGATGTTATTGATTGAACTACTAACAACTCTAAGTTATATACTATAAGTTTTACTAAAACTAGAATATGTAAATACCATGTAAAAATAAATATTCAAAACCTCGTGGATTGTGAAATTATTAACTTTAATATGCATAATTATAATACTGAAGAAAGTAAAAGACGTTCTATGTAGTCATACTGGACTCCATAGACTGGCACAAATAACTCCATTCAATATGTAGGGCAAGGCAGCACTAGAGGAATATGTGAAATGTTTAATCCTACAAAAATATTTTGGTAGACCTTATTACATAACCAAACTATTTTTGTTAATAAATAAAATAAATAAAAAAAGGTAAATGATTATGTATTTGCAATCTACTAATCATGTAAAAAATATATAAATGAGGTAAATACTAAATTTATTACAAATCCATACTTACATCTATCGAAGATTTAACTGTATACATAAAAATAAATATGAATTATAAAATTGAGGCATTTGTGCTTTCTACAGCTTTAAAAATACATACATAAGCATAAACAATACATGATTACATTTACATCCATACATTAAATAATATAAATATATATAAATAATTTCCCTTAACTTTTCCCCTACTATCTGGTGCATTCTAAAGTTACTAGTGCTACAATTAAGACTAATATAGCTTTGACTAATGTGAATATATTTAGTTGACTCACCCCCACTTTACGCAGTAAGTCGCCAACTATATTTATGGCCGTTACTCGAGACGATGGTGTCATTGCGTTGCCGTTTATTTCACCTGTAAGCATTATTAAAACAAAGGTAAAAATGGAACCCTTATCACTTTATTGTTCATTTTAAAGTTAAAAGTTGTACAGGCGCAGTTTAGACAGAATTACTCCTGTATGGCAATGGCTCTTAAAAGTTTGTAGTAAATATTTCTACCATACTAGGGCAATGACATGAAATCAACTTTTTGGTTATGGAGATTAAATGATAGATGCAGTGTTTTTTGTATAAAAGTAATATTTCATATTTAACGGTAAGGGGAGCTACCTTAACCATTGCAGATACACCAAAATGGTTTTACGAGACTATCCATAATTTTTCTTGTGATTGAGATTTCCACTAACACATTTTCAACTTCTATTTGGTCAAGTGAGGTTGGAGTACTAGAAAAATACCCCCCCCCCCTCTTCCTAACTGCCCTGTTTCCAAGTATACTAGACCTGGAGAAGTTGAAACAGTTTTTCAAAAAGTTCCAAACTGAAATACTCAAGAGCTCTGTAGGCGCTTTTTAATCAGATTTAATTAAAATCGTTGTTACAACTTTGTTCTTGTTGCTTGAGTTCATAAACAATTTAGGTTAAGAGCAACATGAAACAATTATAAAAATTCAGGGCAGTTAAGTGATGATTAATCTCAACACTGCCCATTGTTGAATATGATGCTTTGATCAATACTGTTTAGCTTAACCATCTTGAATGGAATAAGAACACAACAAAAAATGGTAGTATATGAGAACAATGCTGTGTAACTTTATAACATCTGTAATACCATATATTAAGAAACAAATTCTATTTTATTCTTTTCTAACACTAACAATCAGACTGGCTTGGTCTTACCATGGGTAAATTCACATATGGAATTAAAAAATCCACTTACGTTTTTGTGGTGTTATGAGAGAAGTTTGTGTTTCTATCTCCACTTGAGTCCGAGACAGACTTGAAATGTGACCATTGACTAATGAGCTTTCAATTGTACTATCATCTCCTGTCTTTGGTTTCGGAACTTTCTCCATTACTCTCAGTTCATGTTTCAGATCTGAAATTTATTGAAATCACAATTTATAGCAGACTAGCTTCTGCCCGCGGCTTCGCTCGCGTTAGAAAGAGACAAAAAGTAGCCTATGTTACTCTCCATCCCTTCAACTATCTCCACTTAAAAAATCACGTCAATTCGTCGCTCTGCTCGTCGTCTGCCGTGAAAGAAAGACAAACAGACAGACAGACACACTTTCCCATTTATAATATTAGTATGGATAATACACAGATTAAAAAGCAGAGAAATCGGCTGATTGCCATATTATAAAAAAAAAAAAACCAGAGAATGTCCTCTAAGGCCTATTATGCATAAACTAACAAGCCAGCAGGCAAACTTTTGTGTTTATAATTAAAGTTTAGCTAATCATACCTCTGGCTTCATCTGTTGCTCTTTGCAACCTGATCCTCAAATTCTCAACTTCGTCCACTTCACTTTCTAGGACAGCATTTCTTTCATAGGCTTGATTTAGCATCGACTCAATGCATGACACAGATTCTGATATTACTCTGTAAACATATAATTATTATTATACACAATAAAATACTAATATACATACATGAGATATATTATTTGTACTCTTGAATTTCTGAAAAGATTTCAGTTATATAAAATTGTGTGTGTTGATGTACGATTTACTAGATAATAGTTCCCGTTCCCAGGGGATTTCCGGAATGAAAACTATCCATGTCCTTTTTCAGGTCCCAGACTATATTTGTACCAAATTTCATTCAAATCGGGTCAGTGGTTTAGTCGGTATATATAATAGAATTCAATAATTCAAACTGATAGTACTATAGCTTTCATACATCACACATACAAAAAGACACTTTCTAAGGGGACTGCAGCATATGACACAAGCATTTGTAAGTGGATTATTTTTTTTTATTTAATGGAATGCTTTATTTACATTAATATACAAATACAAAATACAAATACAAAAATGCTTTATTTCTAATTTAAACATTATATTTTAAACATTGACATTTGAATGAAATTTAACCCTTGAGGGTTAAGTATAGTAGACCAGATTTTTATTAATACACCATCAATGGTCATTTGTTATGGGATCTGGGGATCCAAGACACATTATAAGTTGATTGGATAATTCGAAAATTGAAACTAGCTGTTTGTAACAAATTGGTAAGCTGTTAGGAAGAAAAAAAAAACAACATTTAAATACACTTTTTTAAAGAAATATCTTTTAAATAGTAATTGAAAAACATACAGATGAAAGTAATAAAAGTGTGTTAAAAATTAATAGTGATTTTAGCAATGCACAAAAAATTTAAAATTATTACTTAAAATGCAACAATTACAAATACTAAATTACAAGTAACACATACAAACTGCTGTCTTACAATAACAAGAATAATAAATAAAGCTTATGTAACCTCTTACCTCTGACCTCTCTCTAAATCATCGTTTTTTTGCTCTAGCTCTCTGATGTAAACACCTTGTTTATCCTTATCTATTTTTAATGCTTGCAGTTCATTCTCTAAAGCAGTTGTTTCATGCTGACTTCTTTCCAATTTGTTCTGGAAATAGGGTTTATTAAAGATTTATTACAGGTAAATTAAAACTAAAAGTGAAAATCCATAAAAAATATAGGTATACCCTTAGCATTTCAATTTCGTTTTTCAGCCGTTGGTTCTGATGTTCCAGATCTCTGTTTTGTTTTTCAACTTGTACTAATGAAGCCTCTAGTTCTTTTTCAAGTTGAGCTGAGTTTTCAGTGTATTCATCTAATTCTTGTTGTATATCGATAACCCTAAAGAAACAAGCAAGCAAGAAGTAATGAATCACGAAAACGATGGTTGCCATAAAATGTTTTTAAATTTCTTATAGTGTCTATTGATTGTACTTACTTTTGTTCATAATACTTGGCTTGTTTCTTCCAATACTCGACAGTATCAGAATCTGATTGTCTTGGAGATTCCATGATTGTAACAATTTACTACTTTCAGTAAAAGAGATTCCAAGGATGTCTATCGAATCATAACAAAAAATGTTACAGGTTCTACAAACTAGTGCGCAGATGCTATTATTGTTACTTTTTCGTATCGAAGTCGTTGTTATCAATAATTTTCACGTTTTGTTAAACTTCAGCCGTTAAAACACAAAAACTGACACAACTTCGTCGTCAAAAAATCCAAAACAGTAAATTTTCGATGAAATTAAAATGGCTGCGGAGTGCGGGGCACAGATTACTAAAGTGCGAGTGAGTGCAGTGCGGAGAAAATATGTCAATTAAAAAAAGTTAGATGTCACTTTATCGACACTGAATACAAGGATTTTGGATTACCTACAAAGGGTATGTCCAGGTAGTTTGCAGTTTAGTTTAGACAATACAAGTTGACCATCGCAATCATTAGCACATCATTACTTAGATGCAAAAATTGAATCCCAAATCAATTTGTTAAACAGGTGGACTATAACACTTTTACTCTAGCTCTCTCATGAATAAAAGGTGAGGAGAGCAACAACCGTATGAATGTTCTAGTCATGTTCTAGAGGTAAAAGTGATTGATGAATGAGGTTTTCTAGGTTAATTGTAAAATGAACGATTAAATACATGCAATCTTTAAGGACTGTGTCTTTTGTTAATGTCAAAATCATCCGCTAAATTGAAAGCACTACCTAAAGCCAGGGAAAAATATTATAATGGTTACCCTGCTTAGAAAGAGAGGGACTGCCCACAAAGAGAGAGATAGAAATATATAAGTTGGTTTCAAACTTAGACTATTAACTTCTAGACGTAACCATGAGGTTGTAAAGAAGTGTGAAAGTGAGAAGCATATATACGAATTTCGTAAGAAAATTGAGACAAAGCATAACATGCTCTGTCTCCTTCGGCGTGGCCGGTTTTCGCTTGGCGAACATTGAAAAGTTAGCCAAACAAAGGGATGTCACTGTCATTGAATGGTCGGCTCGTATTAGTTTTTACAATTTTATAACAATTTCGGTAATTAAACCAATAGTTTTAATGTATATTTGAGAAATTGACTCCAGTAGTTAAGTGTTTAGTGCGTTTTCTGTGCTATAAAATGGGAGGATGCACTATTTTAGGCTGCAAAAGCCGCACAGAAAGAAAGCGAGATAAGAATGTTACTTTTCACTCGTAAGGATGCAAATATTACAAGTTATTGTGCATTGATTGAATAAATACATTTGTGTGTATGTAATTACATGGCTTTCGATCAAAATTAAGGACATTTTCTAGCGATATCGTTTATATTTTTATCTACATAACCTATTACTTGTTTTTCAAAGTGTTACCATACCTCAGTTTTATTTTTCCCATAACTTGATAATAAAATTGCAACTAGTTAAATAAATAAAATTAATCAGATGATTAATTAGTTCTTTGATGCCCTGTGAGGTATCCTCTCCCTTTTAAAAGGAATTTTATATATTTTTTATAGTTGGACATCACAGACATCAGTGAAGGAAAACATCGTGAGAAAACCTGGACTCGTAACTTAAATAATACTTACGATATAAATAATTTTGCACTCTTAATAAGGATTATGATACGCAACTTAGTACATGAATGTAATAAGTAGTTGTTGCAACGGAACATCTCACGGTTTTGGTCATATTTAGGGAAAATTTTACGTAATGACAACATTGAAATTTTATAGTGCTGTCTCATGTGCGGCCACGCGGTGGCTCAATCTAGAAGTTAATAATCTAAGGTTTCAAATAAAGGGGAACGCAGACTTGGCCGCACCGCACGCGCCGCAGTCCCCGCAGTCATCGCATTTTCTTTGTTGTCGTTTCAGGGTCTGCGGCAACTGCGACGCGGGTAGGTGTGCGAGGTGGCATAGAACTTCATATAAAGAATTCGAATGCGAAGAGTGTGGCGCGTGCGGTGCGGCCAAGTCTGCGTTCACCTTAAGTATTAAGGGTGCGTTCCAAAAAGGGTAAGAATTACACGGAGTAGAGCAAAAGTTACTCTAGCTAGAGCGTTCCGAAATGAGCCGAGTGAAACCGAGGGTAACAGAACGATTAATCGACAGCTACCCGAGCAGTATTTTGGAACGCTTTTTTCGGTAGAGTAATTTTTGCACTGAAAAGTGCGATTTCTCACCCTTGGCTGAGCGTCGTTAAAAATTACCTGACGTATGTCAAAATCATATATGCGCCAATCATGGGCGTAGTCAGCCTTGGGCCCAGGATGGGGCAAAATTCAACCTACACCCCCCGCCCCTCTCGTGGTAATTTTTTTACTCGACTGCCCAAAAAAAGGAGTGTTATGTTTTTAAGATTCATGTATGTATGTATGTATGTGAGTTTCTTTATTCCTCCATAACTTCTTAATGCCTGAACCGATTTAGATGTATGATGTATAGTTACAATCCGTACTTAGTTCCGACTCCGAGTAACATAGGCTAGTACAACCTCTGTGTGTGTAAAATAGGGGATGAAAATTTGAACGAAAATCTGTCGTTATTGATTGAAGTAAGTTACTGGAAACTTGGTGTTTACCATTTTGGACGGAGATAAAAATTTAGAAATTCAACCCTTATGTGTGTAAAATAGGGGATGAAAATTTGAATGAAAATCTGTCATTTTTGGAGTTAGAGACTGGAAACTTGGTGTTTACCATTTTGGACGGAGAAAAAAAATTAACTTTTTTGCCTTTTAGTTCTTTTTTGTCATGGCAGTCGTGTTTTTTAATTTTTTATAACTTGAGCCGTTTGGGCTCTGCGCCTTAATAAAATGTAATATTTAGTTTCTACAAATCTTTATAACAGTATTGGCCATGCCCATGTTTATGTTGTATTTTGTAATGTTATTGCCAAGAGTGTAAGTGAGTGTGTGAGCGGTGCTAGAGAAAGAGCAGAGCGGACTCGCTAGAACGCTCTGGACCCGAGATATAGAATAGAGACATACAGAGAGTATGGTTTGCTGGTAAGCGGTCAAACTTTAAGAAAACTGCATGAAGTCAACCTACGTGCTCGTAGGCTACTTCGGGTACCGCCAGCGCTAAGGAGAGGCAATCGAGGAAGAAGGTTACAATGGGCTATTGCACACAAAAACTGGAACCATTCTCAAAGGTCACTTGTGCTTTTCACTGATGAATCCAGGTTTGAATTTCATACTGATTCGCGAAGAGTACGCGTTTGGGGTGAACATGGACGTTGGAAACGACTGCAGGATCCACAATAAGTTCATGCATATCAAGGTGGCACGATTATGGTTTGAATTGAAATAACTGCACAGACAGCAAATAGGACATCCAGCTAATGCACAACAATTCCCGTCCACATCCGGCGTCTTTCGTTCTTGTTTCAACAGCACCCAATCTTAGACTGGCCTGCACAATCCCCTGACTTAGATCCTATTGAGCATGCCTGGGATATGCTTCAGAGAAGAGCTCTTAGGAATTTCCCTGAAGATATTGTGGATGAAAACCAGCTTTTCTTGCATCTTAGCAGGACTTGGGATTTTGACACCCTTGTTTTGAGTATGCAGAACCGCTGCAGATGTGTCAGGAGAGTCTTAGGTAGATCCACGGATTAATAATTTTAAGTTTTTATCAATTTTTATAAACAAAATAGCTGTGTCGTTTAGGTTTTGATGTTTCAAAAATAAAGTCAACATTTAAATTTTGTCTCGAGTTTTTCCTCTTCTTCTAAGTTCCTTTTAAATTTTATACTTTATCTAAAAGTTTATTATCAGATTAGATAGGCTATTAAACAAGGTTTATTTTAATGTAGAGGTGTCTTACGAAAGAGTTAATAGAATTATAGTTATTTAGGTTTAATTGAAATATCCCTAGACCATGTTGATGTGTGTATTTATCTCTAAAGTAATATTTACGGCTCTGTTTCAAAAGGCTGCTGTTACGATGCGCGCGTTCGGTCAATCGTGCGCGCTTTTTGTTTTGATCGCACTTTTTTTCTTGTCGACTATTATTATTGTGTAACTTTCTTACGGATGTTATGATTGTTGTTAGTATAAGATTTTTTTTTTGTTAGGCACCTAATAGGTCAGAGCCAGGGTGGGGCAAGTGCCCCAGCTTGCCCCAGTGTGGCTACGCCCATGGCGCCAATGTTGAAGTTTGATGTTGAAGAATGGATTTACTAAAGTAGAAAGTAGAAACAAACAGGTAGTACTTATTTATTTGCAAAATATGCTTAAAAACACGATTTTCCTTCTTTTCAATAGAGAGAAAAGGTTATGTTGACAGTGTCATCATACGACCCTAACCATCATGACCTTAACCTACTACCGGTTTGTTTCTACTTTAGTAAATCCATTTTTCAACATCAAACTTCAACATTGGTGCATATACACACATCAAAAGTGTCTAGGGATATTTTATTAAACCTAAATAACTAAAATTCTATTAACTTTTTGTTAAGACACCTACACTTTAAAATAAACCTTGTTTAATTGCCTTTCTAATCTGATAATAAGCTTTTAGATAAAGTTAAATTAAAAAAAAAACTTAGAAGAAGAGGAAAACTCAACAAAATTTCAATTTAACTTTATTTTTAAAATTTCAAAACCTAAACAACAAAACAATTTTTTTTTATAATTGTTGAAAACTTAAAATTAATAATTCGTGGATCCACCTAAGACTCTCCTGACACATCTGTTGCGGTTCTGCATACTCAAAACAAGGGTGTCAATATCCTGTTGTGGAGTACTGTCCCAAATCCTGCTAAGATGCAAGCATGGGCGTAGCCACACTGGGGCAAGCTGGGGCACTTGCCCCACCCTGGCTCTGACCTATTAGGTGCATAACTAAAAAAAAAACTTATACTAATAACAATCATAATATCCGTAAGAAAATTACACAATAAAAATAGTCGACAAGAAAAAAAGTGCGATCAAATCAAAAAGCGCGTACGATTGACCAAACGCGCGCATCGCAGCAGCCTTTTGAAACAGAGCCGTATTACTGTAGATAAATACACACATCAACATGGTCTAGGGATATTTCAATAAAAACTAAATAACTAATAATTCTATTAACTGTTTGTTAAGACACCTATACATTAAAATAAACCTTGTTCAATAGCCTCTGAAATTCTATTGATAAATCTATTAATAAATCTTATCTGAAATCAAACTTTTAGATAAAGTATAAAATTTAAAAGAAACTTAGAAGAAGAGGAAAAACTCAGACAAAATTTAAATCTTGACTTTATTTTTGAAACATCAAAACCTAAACGACACATCTATTTTGTTTATAAAAATTGATGAAAACTTAAAATTATGAATCCGTGGATCCACTTAAGTCTCTCCTGACACATCTGCAGCGGTTCTGCATACTCAAAACAAGGGTGTCAAAATCCTGTTGTGGAATACTGCCCCAAGTCCTGCTAAGATGCAAGAAAACTGAATTTCATCCACAATATCTTCAGGGAAATTCCTAAGAGCTCTTCTCTAAAGCATATCTCAGGCATACTCAATTGTGCAGGCTAGTCTAAAGCTTGGATGCTGTTGAAACATGTAACGAAAGGCGCCGGATGTGGACGGGAATTGTTGTGCATTAGCTGGAAATTTTGTCCGATTTGCTGTCTGTGGGGCAAGATGACAGCCTCTAGCACCTCATCTCGGTATTTCTAGCAATTTCAATTCAAACCTTGATATGCATGAACTTGTTGTGGATGCTGCAGTCGTTTCCAACGTCCAGGTTCACCCCAAACGCGTACTCTTCGCGAATCAGTATGAAATCCAAACCTGGATTCATCAGTGAAAAGCACAAGTGACCTTTGAGAAAGGTCCCAGTTTTCGTGAGCAATAGCCCATTGTGATCTTCCTCGATTGCCTCTCCTTAGCGCTGGTACCCGAAGTGGCCTACGAGCACGAAGGTGACGTAGGTTGACTTCATGCAGTCTTCTTTAAGTTTTACCGCTTACCAGCAAACCATACTCTCTGTATGTCTCTCTCGTTATGTGAAGTTTGTACCTACTTTACTTAGGTATTTTAAGAGAATTTTATTATTCTATATCTCGGGTCCAGAGCGATCTGGCGCGTCCGCTCTGCTCTTTCTCTAGCACCGCTCACACACTCACTTGCACTCTTGGCAATAACATTACAAAATACAACATAAACATGGGCATGGCCAATACTTTTATAAAGATTTGTAGAAAGTAAATATTACATTTTATTAAGGCACAGAGCCCAAACGGCTCAAGTTATAAAAAAAATACCGTGAGAGCGGGGGGGTGGGGGGAGGTTGACTTCTGGTCTGCCCCATCCTGAGCCCAAGGCTGGCTACGCCCATGGATGCAAGAAAAGCTGGTTTTGATGCACAATATCAACAGGGAAATTCCTACGAGCTCTTCTCTGAAGCATATTCCAGGCATGCTCAATAGGATTTAAGTCAGGGGATTGTGCAGGCCGGTCTAAAGCTTGGATAACATGCTGTTGTAACCAACTTGTAACGATACGCGCCGTATGTGGACGGGCATTGTCGTGCATTAGCTGGAAATTTTGTCCCATTTGCTGTTTGTGGGGCAAGATTACAGGCTCTAGCACCTCATCTCGGTATTTTCGAGCAGTCATATTGCCTTGTATCCAAACGAGGTCCGTTCTACCGCCGAGACGAATTCCTGCCCAAACCATAATCGTGCCACCTTAATATGCATGAACTTGTTGTGGGTGCTGCAGTCGATTCCAACGTCCAGGTTTTCTCCAAACGCGTACTCTTCGCGAATCAGGATGAAATCCAAACCTAGATTCATCAGCGAAAAGCACAAGTGACCATTGAGAATGGTTCCAGTTTTCGTGTGCAATAGCCCATTGTAATCTTCTTCCTCGATTACCTCTCCTTAGTGCTGATACCCAAAATGGCCTACGAGCACGTAGATTGACTTCATGCAGTCGCCTTCTCAAAGTTTGACCGCTTACCAGCAAACCATACTCTCTCTGTAGCCTTTGAACCAATTGCATCGCCGCTGCATTTAGTTGACTTCGTGCAGCATTTACTATGAATCGGTCCTGTACATGTGTTGTAATGCGTTGAGGTCCTCGGTGCCGTTTCACCACTTCCTCCGTGACACGATAACATGACCAAAGCCTGGATATAACGCTCTGACTGGTCTTCATGGGTTTAGAAACGGCAATCATGGGACAGTATTCCACAACAGGATATTGACACCCTTGTTTTGAGTATGCAGAACCGCTGCAGATGTGTCAGGAGAGTCTTAGGTGTATCCACAGAATATTAATTTTAAGTTTTCAAGAATTTTTATAAAAAAAATTGTTGTTTTGTTTAAGTTTTGATGTTTCAAAAATAAAGTTAAGATTTAAATTTTGTTTGAGTTTTTCCTCTTCTTCTAAGTTTTTTTTAAATTTAACTTTATCTAAAAGTTTATTATCAGATTAAATAGTCTATTAAACAAGGTTTATTTTAATGTGTACATGTTTTAACAAAAAGTTAATAGAATTTTAGTAATTTAGGTTTAATTGAAATATCCCTAGACACTTTTGATGTGTGTATGATTTTGACATTTGTCACGTTCAGCCAAGGGTGAGAAATCGCACTTGTCAGTGCGAAAATTACTCTACCGAAAGCGTTCCAAAATACTGCTCGGGTAGCTGTCGAGTAATTGTTCGGTTATCCTCGGTTTCACTCGGCTCATTTCGGAACGCTCTAGAATAACTTTCGCACTAGGTACTCCGTGTAATTCTTACTTACCCTTTTTGGAACGCACCCTAAGGGCCTATTTCACCATCTTCAAGTAAAGTGTTGATTAGTTAATTCCCAATTAGCGTTAACTGGCAAGTAAAAGCTATGAGTATCTTCTGTCAATTTCACCATCGAAAACAAAGCTTCAAGTAGTAACTCATTGGTTTAACTGAATGATGTCAAGATCATACGTCTCATTCGTTCAATATTACGTCAATTGTCTCTCGACAAACGTCATATTTTGCTTTTTTTTAGCTTCTTTGTTTTTTTTTTGTGAGTTTCAATAGGGTAATATTTTTTTTACAACACGGCATTCTGTTGTTTATACTACACTACGATTATCAGCCGCACTTTAACGTTGATAAAGTCTATTTTTTATTAACGCTAAAGTGTTTTAGTTGAGACGGATTGATTTCTAAAATAAATAGTTGACGCAACGGAGCGTAGGTATAAAGTTTAGGTAGGCCTGGGACCTTATTAAACCTTTAAACACACGTGATTCGAGACACAATAGAAAGACAATAGCAGCGCGACAGCCCGCTGTCGGTTGGTCGTTGAAAGGTTAAGCTATACATTTTCATTATAAACTGCTCCCCATACCACAAAGGGGCAGCATTTAGCTTAGAAATGTATTTAGGTTGACACAGTACTGAAAGTATAAAGTCATTACTGCAATTAAAAAACAATTCTCGTCTACGAATCATCATTTCATTTTTTAGTTGTCTGGTTACCACAATACAAGTTCTGCTTAGTTTGGGACCAGATGGCCGTGCAAGTTTAAAAAAAAAGGGATCGCACAAAGGAACAACCGTTCTAAACACGTGGCAAATATTTTTAACCGCCAAGTAAAGACTCTATTGGGCAGATGAGGTGGCTAGTAAGTTACGGGCCAGTTAAGCTTATAAGTAGTGCTACTTGAAGGTGGTGAAATTGGCATGTGTAGTCACGGGTGACTTTAACCAATGATTAGCTTACTTGACACTTTACTTGGAGTTGGTGAAATAGGCCCTAAATGTAGCATCAGATGAATTGGGTAGTTTCCACCATTAACCAATAAATGTTAGACACAATTCCTATAAAACCTCTGTTAATTTCAGCCTAATAAATTCGGTTCATTTTCAATTTGCTATAAAATTTGATTTTTAGTTGTTTTGAAATCAATAAATAGATAGTCAACTGAGTTGTTATTTTAGTGACGTCATAAATCACCATTGCCATACAAAATCTATTGGAAAATGGCGTTTTGACAGCTCATAAAAAGTACGTCAATTGATAAAGGTGGAAACTACCGTATTCCTTGTCGATGGATGGTATTGACAAAAAAGTATTGTGGAGTTTGACATGAGTTTGACATTTTGACAATAACAATGAGTGACATTTACAGGCTCGCGAAGTGTCATTGAGTTGGTCTGCAAAACGAGCCTTTCTTCATTAAAATTGATTATGAATAAATAAATAAAAGCAGTTTTATGCTTAGTTAATGAAAATTTATTATGAATTTTCCACCAAACTCACTTAGTATTGTTAGTGCCAACTTACTATACACATTCCTCATGCAATGCTGTGTTATCAATGATAGTATTTCAATATCATTATTGTTTTTGAATGACGTGTAATGTTTCCAACGGTGGACGCTGAGGATATTTCGCAGGTCACGTCATTAACAACACAGTCAAGTGCTGCTAGCGATGCCCAAAGCTCGGTTGAAAATACTCAAGTTGCAACACAACAGAGCACCAGGGAGTTAACACTCAACATGTTAATTAAAGAGATGTTATTCTGCTTGGCCCTGGCGCTGACCACGTACGGGGCCCTACATAACTCGTAAGTATTCCGTTTATTTATTATCTTAAGTTAATTATACTTACATTCCATGATAATTATGTTTAGAACATGCACACTGTTTCAGAAGCCAAAACCCTATTTATCCTTTATATCATGGGTTTTATTAACAAAGTAGGCAAATAATAATATTTTTAATACTAAGGCGAATAGTAGAAAATCGCTGTAGCATTAATTTGTTTAAAGAGTAACTTGTAGCATAATGTTGTCAAGTAAACATTTTTTTTTATCAAATATATTGTTCCAGACCAACAAAGGTTTCTAAACACCCACAAGCCACAAGGTTCTTTAAATCAGATTCAGTAGTTCAAGACTGGTACCGCGGACAACTCAACAATGTGCTGGCTAGTGTTAACCGTGTCGACGTGTCATTTGTCATGTACTATGCACCGTGGGATGCAGAATCTCAGTACGTAAGAGGAGAATTTGAGAAAGCTGCTAACATTCTTAAAGATCGGGTAAGTGTTATTAATTGTGTTATTGTGACTATTTACAAAAGTAATTAATTTTGTTATGTGTGATCTATTATGTTTAAAGTCGGACACTTAATGTTTAAATAATAATAGAAATATTTTAATTTAATTCCTTACCAATAAAGATACTGCTGGAAAGTTTGTTTTACTTTGCATGAAATATATATTTATGGCATTTTATTGAAGGAGTATTGCTTACGAAATAATATTTTAAGTATCTCTTATCTGTTAGTGATAAACATTAAATAACTTCTGTTCATAGATTGTACATAATACGTAAATTAAATAATACTACTATTTGTATATGTCACCGGAAAATAACAAGATCCGTAAGTTTATCAATTTACTAGGAAATTTATAAACTTTCGTAGGATTCTAAACGGGAGATAAATTGTAATATTTTACGTCCACGTTTTCGTAAATTGATAAACTTACTGAACTCACTCGTAAAATAATAAGTAAGCAGTAACCAAACGCTACGCGCGATCTGATTGGTTGACCGTCACGTGTCACTTCTCCTTCCTCGCGGCCGCCATTGTTCGCCACGGAACATAAATAAACCAGTTTGCATGTGCGTTTTTATTAGTTTTAAATGTTGAACTGTGTTGCAACTCAAAGAAAACTCAACTCACTACATCCGTGCCAGAGAGGAACCAGGCATTGTTGCTTCCAATTTATAGTTTGCCAAGTCTGATTATACCAGTATCTGGACACAAGCATTGCCACTATGAACATTGACCAATCAGAGAGCAGTGTGTTATTTTACGTATTTCAAAGATGCGTATATTTAAAAGAGTTTCTGTGATTGGTCAAACCGTTTAAAATCTTACGAATTGATAACCGTTACTTTATAAATTTTCCGTATGACGTCGGAAATTGATAAATTTACGAGAATGTGAACGTAAAATATTACAATTTATCTCCCGCTTAGAATCCTACGGAAGTTTATAAACTTCCTAGTAGATTGATAAACTTACGGATCTTGTTATTTTCCGGTGACATATATATTAATGAATTGTTTCAGGTTCTGTTTTCTGCAATCAATTGCTGGAATCCAGGAAGTGAATGTAGATTACACAATAATAAGATATCCTCATGGCCTATATTAATGGCATATACAACCATATCAACAGGAATACTGTACTATGGTAGGTATATTGTAATCAAGATAGAAATACTAAGCTCAAATTACAGAATCAATTTTACAGTTTACTAGTAATATTTACTGAATTCATTTAGTATCCCTGAAAGACATTGAAGAATGGAGTGATATGTACTAATATAATAAAACAGAAATGTTTGACAGTTAGTTATTTATTTTTAAATAAAATAGCCAGGTTAACGAGGTGTGTAGCATGCATAGGAGTGAAGTATTGGCTCAAGACATAACTGAGGGCGGATATGTGAAAGAGTGGGCCATGACTGATAAAAAAGTAGTAATACATACTTTCATTACATTGTCAAGTTTGCTGGTTTATCATAGTCAAGTATCATATTATCAGTAACAACATTAACCTGTCAGTATTACACACATTAACAATATTAATAGATGATTAGAGTATATTAGAGTACAGGTTTTTGCCAATTGAACATTGTAAGAATCAAGGTCATGAGTAATCAGGAGCTCAATTGTGAAATATTTGAACAAAAAGTAAATCTCAGTCTTGTTATTATCTGACTCCCAAATAGGATGTGGAAGGTTAATGATGCTCCTTTTTTGATATACATACTATATTTTTTCGCGATTTCAGAGTTGGTTCCATAATAAAAGTTGTTTGTTTTCATGGGTAGAATCACCTCCTAGCAGGTTGAGCAAGACCAAAAATACACCTAGTATAAATAGTTAGAGTACTGACCTCAATATCAATAAATTAAAGATATGTTATTTAACTTTACATGTGCTTTTCAGGTCCTCGAGATGCTCACAGTATGGTCAACTTTTTAGAAATAATGATGAAGCCTCTAAGAAGAGTTTCATCCTCAGAGGATCTTGTCAATTTACTCTCGCGTTGTGATGTGGGTACATAAAAGTCTATTAAATAATTGATTGATGTATTTAGCATGAACTTAGCCCCGGCCCCCCAACAAAAACAAAAAAATAATACATATTTTTACTGCTTCATATTATTATGAATACTATTTGCTTTGGTTTTGTTTTTATATTATTATGAATACTATTTGCTTTGGTTTTGTTTTTATATTATTATGAATACTATTTGCTTTGGTTTTGTTTTTCTCATTGATGATGTCATATTGTTTGCAGGCAGTAGCAGTTGGGTACACACCATTAACAGATACTTCAAAGTATTATAACACTTGGTACACGGTTGCCTTAAAATCAAGAGAAGCAGATATTCTTGGAGAGATATGCTTTGCAGCTGTAACGTCAGAGGAACTCGCAGCAGAGTTGGGTGTAGAAAGTGTGCCAAATGCACGTCTCATGTTGTGGAATGATACCAAGGTTTGAAATGATACCATTTACATTGATACCTAGTCATAGAACTCAAGGCTTTGCATCTAGTATAATAATAGTCAAGACTTTAATCAAAGTATGTGCCTAAAAATTACATAACTGACATTTAATACATGAGCATCCAGCAGGAAAACGTATTTCAATTTTGTGGTCTTTGATAACATGAGTATCATCAACTTAAACTCATGTCATCACCTACTTTTTTTGTTATTTTTTACAGGAATATATAACGCGTGACGGTGACCTTCAAGCGTGGAACCATTCTGCTCTAATACACTGGGTGTTGGACAACTTTTCCCAGCCAGTGGCAAGGATAATGCCACTATGGAGAAAAGCTTTCAATTTCGAGAGATACGTCGACGGCAATCCTATACTAATACTCTTTACTCCACTAAACCCCTTGTATGACCAACTACCGTCGTATGCTTTGGTAAGATTTTTAAAAAGGCTGTAACAATAATTAGTTAATATGCACTACGCTTATTTTGTTAGTTTTTTTTTGTTACTGTACCAAACGAATTGTTTGTAATCAAATAGCAAGGTTTAATGAGGGTATGAAAAGAGATCACCCTGAAATAAATGAAAAAAATATTGATCTTTTACAAATAATAAGGAACATTGTTTTGCTACCATAAATCGTGTGCCGCCCGTATGTTACGCGTGACGGGCGGTGTGACTTTGTACATAACATGTCAAATCAGTCACGTTTATAGTTATTTAAATTGGTCAATAACAGACACATAGTAAACAGTGCAATAATCCGTACGTCCACGGTAACAATTGTACTTTGAAAACGTTTTTATTTCGTAGCAGTTAGTGCGGTTTTCCTGTACTACTATCAACTACTTGTGTTAATTAACCAATTTGCCATATTTATTTCAGTTACGTGAGGTAGCAATGGAATACTACAACTGTAAAAACAAAGACAGTAATCAATGGACTTCAGAATTACTTAAGTTACAACAAGTACAAAGACTTCTGTATCAACAAAAAAACTACACGAAATTCTGTAACGAGTTCAAATTTAAAAAGCCTATTAGAAAACAAAGAAGTTTTTATAGAAAAGAGGTAGAGTCACAAAACAATAAATATCCATGGTATAATACGACACAGAAAAATCAAAAGAATGGAGTTTTCAATTTTCTTTTGAAAAGAGGTTTTACTGCTTCTAAAGGAGGTGAAAGTTTAGAGGAGAGTTCTCAGTTGCTTGCGTCGTTGGATTGGTTGCAAGAGTGCAGTATGAAGGTTTTGCCGGCCGAAAGAAGTTTTTACGAGCATTATGAGCAATGTCAGTCGTTTGAGGAGAGTTTCAGTCATGAACCTGAAGTCACTTCTGAACTAGACGAGTAAGTACAATTTGAGCTCTTTTACTTTGAACTTTAATTCAATAGAGACAAAGTTGCTATTTGAATACTGCATAGTATAGATATATTGTTACAAAAATGTTATCTGGTACCCTTAAAATAATTAAAATACTTATTTCAGAATAGAAACCACAATGCTACCATTTGAAGATGACCCGTTAGCACCAGAGAATCTTTTACAAGACAGTGTCAAACACTTTTGTAAAATATATCGGTTTGCTCAAGAGTGGGGATCTCCGATCTATCCTTCAAGACATCCGACGATCGACGAACGTCGCATAAACATAACGCACATAGAGGGACTATCTTGTGAACGTAATTTTAGTTTACACATGATTGCAGTCGATAGTAAAAGAAATCATCACTTTGCTGAATCACTAGGAATAGATATTACTAATAAAAAGGACATGACTGCTGTTGTTATATTGGACAGTAAGGTAAATATACGTCCGTTACTTTTAAAAAATAAAGGAAAGTTTCCTTTAAGTTAAAGAATCTATCTTAACGATAGAAAGTATTTTTTCCAGGGCCCAATAAAACTTTTCACCTTGTATATATTTTTTTTATAAAAAGTTATAATATAGGTAATATAAATAAAATTCTCGTTTTAGTTTCATTGCTTAGCTGAATTACTTTTTTAATATATTACTTTGAATAATAGTAGTCATTTGTACGGTATTTTTTCCATATCTCAAGGCCAAAGCCCGTTGCGAAAAGTACATAAATCGTGTTTTTTTCATCAAGTAGATTTAAAACATTTCGAAATAGGTACCATTTGGGTGCCTATTCGTAATACTTATCCTGCTGCCGGGGCTGCGGAAAAGTTATACTTATGTATATAATACATAGTTACCCTGAACCCGGAACATAAAGGGCGACCGAAGGAACATGAGTTGGTTTTAGTTACTAAAAGTCTGACACGAAGGACGGGAGCAGTCATCTGATGATTTCCCACTCTCCAAAAATAAGACGCTACGTATGTCACCAAGTCATTACCTAGTCATTTACAATTGTATATTAATATAAAGTCAATCAATAAAATTTTCGTTTACAGCACGAAAGCCAGTACTTATTATCAGAGGACTACAACGCGAAGTCAATAAGGGAGTTTATATCGAACTTCACGAACAAAGATCTGAAGCGTTCGCTGCGATCGAATGTGTATGAGACGGCGCATACGCACTACTTCGGGTCGGACGGCGCCACCGAACAGATGGGCATCACCAAGAACTCTATTTATATAGAAGACCTCACGTCAAGGTCATTTAGAAGAATGGTGAAGACGCCTGGAACTGTGAGTTATACTTCTTGATTACCATACTATTATTATAAATAGGAAAGTGTGTCTGTCTGTCTGCGGCAAAATTGACGTGATTTTTTAAGTGGAGATAGTTGAAGGGATGGAGAGTAACATAGGCTACTTTTTGTCTCTTTCTAACGCGAGCGAAGCCGCGGGCAAAAGCTAGTTACTTTATTATTATCATACTGCAAACTATTTCACGATTATTACGGTTAGCAAATTAAAATGACTAGATATTATAACAAAAAACTAGCTTTCGCCCGCCTGAGTCATGTAAGTATCGATATGGAAACTTCCGTCCCAACACACCCTGCATTCTCTAGGACCAGTGTTTTGGGCTGTGCGTATAGATTAAACTATATTCCTGACAAGTAGAGAACATATTTTACACATACTGATTCGTACATACACAAAATAGGTGCGTAAATCCGTGTACAACATGTACCTACAAAAACTGATTTTCTTTGTAAATTCGGTTATCCGAATCTTCAGTTATCCGGATGCCCAACGACAACAATTAGTCCGGGTTATCGAGTTTTTACTGTTTATAGATACAAACTTCCTATTGAATCTAATGTCGAAAATGCATTAATATCTAATCCAAAAAAGATCTAGCTGAACGGAGATCGAAAAAACCTTCATTTCATTTTACTATACTATACTAAGTAATATGGATTATAATAAAGCTACATATCCACAGATGACGCTAGTAGCAGTATGCGGCGGCGCGTGCAGCGCTCTGACGACGCGCGCGCTGTGCGCGGCGCGGCGCCTGCTGCTCGCGTGCGGCCTGCGCGTGCGCGTGGCGCGCCTCGACGCGCTGCGCCACGACCTGCCCTGGCACTACACCGTGCACCACTACCCCACGCTACTCGTGTTCCCTGCGCACAGGTATACTTCTTAGGCTAGTAATAGGCAATGAAGTAAGGGGTTGGTGAAATTTTTTGCCACTAGTTGGCGCCACTACTTTCTGTCAAAAGTGTTAAAGCCTCATTGATGTATATACCTATTTATTTTGTTCATTTCAGACGGGGCGAGGCGGACAGCCAGTCATACCCAGGAGAGGAGCGTGTGACGTCAGCGGGCGCGGTGGCGCTGGTGCTGCGCTCGCTGGGCGCGCCGCAACACCTGCGCGTGCGGCTCGCGCTGTGTGCAGCCGTGCAGGTGCGTGCGTGTATAGTAACATAGTCGATAGACCGCGTGACGTCAGCGGGCGCGGTGGCGCTGGTGCTGCGCTCGCTGGGCGCGCCGCAACACCTGCGCGTGCGGCTCGCGCTGTGTGCAGCCGTGCAGGTGCGTGCGTGTATAGTAACATAGTCGATAGACCGCGTGACGTCAGCGGGCGCGGTGGCGCTGGTGCTGCGCTCGCTGGGCGCGCCGCAACACCTGCGCGTGCGGCTCTCGCTGTGTGCAGCCGTGCAGGTGCGTGCGTGTATAGTAACATAGTCGAGCCAGCGGGCTCTGGATCACTGCTGAAGCCAAAGCTTCAAAACAAATATCTACATTATACTGCCCGCGTAAATGTTGATTATATCGAAATTAACGCAGATTAGTTGTTAAAACTTTGGAAGCCATTAGACTTTATTAGTATTAATATTAATTTTATTTCTGAAACTTTGTGTAGTAATCTTGTCTATAATATTTATATTTTTTTCTCACAGGTCCACGCTGATAGAACGACATGTTTAAAAGACATAAAAGAGCACGTGGCATCAGTGATCGGCAAGAACTTAAAGTACTGGCGACAGGTTGAAGGCAAAGAGCTTAAAGATGCCTTATTTAAAAGACTGCTACATTTACACACACTCGCGTTGGACTTAAGTGTATTCCATGTAGCTGATCTCAGTGAAAATAGTGTGAAACACACTTCACTTTCGAACACCCTTAGTATATTATCGAAGAACTGGGACATTGACTCAAAGTTAAGAAAAAATGCCACTGTCGCATCACTACGAAAAAGAAGTTGATATTAGATTTAACTTTGTAAATAGTGTACATTGCTCATATAGAAATATGTAACTGTGTTATTTATTTTTGAAGCCCAAAGTACTATTAAACGTTGAAAAATAAATAAAAATAAAAATAATTGTTTTTTATCTTGTTATTTATTCTATGAATGACTTTATCTTATTGACATGTTTTTAAAAATATGTGAGCATGAGCTTTCGTTAAGAAGGCAAACTTACAAAGAGGCCCTCATAATAATATGCTTAGTTGCAATACTTATCACTTATTGGTTAAAAAAGCTTTTTAAACTGATTTTCAAGTGCGGATTACACATGTAAGACGAAAACGAAGGTACTTATTCGTAATAATATATTCAGTCAGTCTCGGTACATCTTTAATTCAGAACTCCACATCTCTTCCGAAAAAGGAGAGCGTGTTTTGTTTGGTGCTGCTTCGCCATCCGCGCACCACACTCAGTATCGTTGTTATGGACTTCTGAACGTACAAACCTGGCAATGAAAAATAAGTTTAATTTTAAAGTAAACCTTGTATCTGTTCTATCTGTTTTTTTAAAAGGACAGAAGATGAATGTTAGTTTGAGCTATTTAGTAATCTGTGGTTTAGTCCTGTCAAATTAAGATACTCTACTAAACTAATTTATCTTCTGTCCTTTTCTTAATGAAATGGAAAGAGAAAGATGCACTTAAGTGTAGGCGTTTGTGAACAAGAAAATCAGCATCTTTATCTCTGGTATTTATCTATATCTATATAAAAATGAAACCTGTTTTCCGTTGTCACGACATAGCATGAAAACGGCTTGACCGATTTAGCCAATTCTTTTTTTTAAATGTTCGTTGAAGTTCAAGGATGGTTTTTACGCCGAGAAAAAATCGAACAATTGCCGGAAAAGCCCTAAAAACAGCCCTTTTCTTTTTCCCATACAAAAGATTAATTTAATAATACTTAAAAGTCAATTTGAACTTTAAACCATACCAGTTCAAGTGTTAGTCGAGAGGTTTTGAGAAGCCAATACAATTGAGTGACGTTAGTATCGTATCGTCGTCAAACACAAATTGTTTTACGTAAAATGTCACATGAAATGTAAACGTCTCTTTGATGTGCATCTATAATATTACTAATTCTAAAGTCACATCCGTATTAATATTATAAATACGAAAGTAGCTCTGTCTGTCTGTCTGTCTCTTCTTCACTAACCACTGAACCACTGAACCGATTTGAATAAAGTTTGGTACACTAAAGTTAAGTTTGGTGACTGGTAATTAGTGTACAATAATAAACACGCGATTGTGCTCATGATAACCAACAATTTTTATTATGGGAGCAAAGCCGAAATCGCGAAAATATATCAGCTGTTCAGTACATTAAGCAAACATAAATGTGCTGAACAGCAGATTTTTTTTCGCGACTTTAGGTTTGTTCCCACAGTAAAAGTTTTTGGTTTTCATCAGCACAGTCATAAGTATCATACACTAATTACCAGTCACCCTATAGTCTGGTGGGACCCGAGAAAGGACATAGGATATTTTCATCCCGGAAATCCCCCGGGAACGGGAGCTATTAATCCACTCGGAAGAAGTCGCGTGCAAAAGCTATCTTATAAGTATATATAAAAGAAAGTCGTTGTCGAAAATTGGTGAGGAGGTAGCTTAGGACCAGGGGACGGACATAGAATACTTTTTATCTTCTTTTTTTAGTAACCAAAAATCTTATATAACGCGGGTGGAAACCGCGGGGGTCAACTAGTAACTAAATAAAAAAAAATGCGCGACATTTTCAGACTATAAAATGATATTACAGACGTTAAGAGTCAGGATTTTAGGATCCGGTAGTAGGGCATTGAAGTTCAATCCACCTGATATTAAAAACCACAATGCAAAAAGAGATAACCTTAAGATAACACAAAAAGCATGTTTACCTAGGTTGGTAGTATTCGTGAAGCTAGGAAACATTTCGTGATATGGCTTGATGAGAAACACGAGGTCAATGCCCACCACGCCAGAGACGTAGTCACTCAGTGTCCCCGCTACACGCTCGTCATTACTGCTTTGGTGGACCTGTAAATTAGACCTGTAACTACTAGCTATCCAGGTCTAAATGAACTGGTAGATATTAGTGTAGAGTTATGCTGTACCCACATCACTCGACCCGACTCCGGGTTGCTACTAGGAGAAAAAACTTATAACACCGACTGATCCACGAATCGTACCCTACTTCAGCAGCCATACTTGTATTCATGAATCTTTCTTTCGTCAAGTTTTGGTTTCATTTTCACGGGTAGACCCTTTCGCCTGGTCATCCCACTCTATATTGTTCCCTACACTACTGTAACTGCCAACTAACTAGAACCCCGTCATTTGTACCTCGTACAGCCGGCCATCCGGCAAGCGGGCTTGTCTTGCCGCATATTCCCCGATTTCTTGAAGAGTGCGGTAGTTGCTCGGTGTACGTCGTGAGTAACGCCATGGATATAAGATGTATTCCTAAAACAGTGGTTGTAATATGTATGATGTGTTTAAAATTACTTAACATAAATAAACTCAAAGAAAATATCCCTCGTTTTAAACCTAATATAGATACCGTTGCCCGTTATAGGTACCTAAGTATATTTGACTAATTTGATCAATCGTTAGGTAGGTATAATCGTTTGATATCTACTAATATCATAAAGCTGAAGAGTTTGTTTGTTTATTTTATTTGAATGCGTTAATCTACTAATGTGATTTGGTAAATAAACATTTTAAATTACATACATGTATTACTCATTTATCGAGAAAGGCTTTTATCTCTTTAATATCACGTCACGACTCACGACTATAAACGGGAACAGAGCGTTCTTAACTAAACGAGGGCTTACGAGGGGTAATTTTGGTCTAGGTAGACGAGTAACCAAATTTACCTTTTTAGGCAAGAAACTTGCATGTAAATGTATGGCCAAATTAATAATATCGCCCAGTTTGTCCACATATTTTCGAATCGCTTTCGCTTCTGCAGTGGAAAAAGGTTTCGAACCCGGATAATATTGACAACAGCGCGGTGGGGTTTTATGTACGTCATCTGAAACAGGTTGAGGTAAGTACATAGATGTAGGCAAATAGTAGGTGCTTATCTATTGCATTGCAACACGTGGCGGTCTTATAATGGCGCCAATGGCGGTAAAACAATCTGACCACTATCTGATAATGAACTCATAACCATATCTGCTTTTTTGTTTTTCACGATTGCCTAAAAACTGTTGCTGATGTAACTCATGGCTTTTCAAACCATTTTCGGCCCACAAATAGATAGTTTATACTGTTTATATGACTGTGCCCTGTATCTATATACCTATTTTATTTTAGGTAGTAAGTTAAGTTGGGTACTTAGTTAAAATGCGGTTCTGTATAGACAGCAGCAGTAGTGTCCAATATGTCTTTAACACGTTGGCTGCCAGGAAAAAAAACGCGTCTTACCATTCAAGCCACGTCGGTCAGTGCTGGTCGACATCTAGACTTTTCGTTTGGGCCGCGTCGGTCATAGCTGACCACGTTTTATGAGTGTTTTCAATCAACTCTTACAGGCCGTAGGGCAGCGCTATCAAACTAAATCCTATACTCATGGACCCGCGTGGCCCTCCAGTTAAACGAAATTACGTTGGTTTTTGAAAAATTGAAAGAACATAGAGAAAAAAAACAATTACCAAAGAGTAAAAATTTGCGTCGTCAAAAAAAAGTTTATTGGATAAAAATTATACACAAACAAAAGAAAAAATGTGTTCAAAGTAATAACGATTGTTTTTAACAATTTGAGAGTCTACAAACAATCAACTTGAATACCTATCCAAAAATAAATCTTGACTAACAACATTAAGTACTTACTTAAAAATTAAATTTTAATATGAACGTTGGCAAAACATTCAACACATAGAAAAGGTTTATCTTCGCAAGTGTCACAGAAAGTAGGCACTTTTTTAGTTTTGACGGACCCGACACCCGCGACCCGCGCGGCCTCCCCTAACGGAAAGTCGATATTTCGTCTCCATGGGCCGCGGCGGTCAGTGTTGACCGACGTCTAATATCTCTATAAACTATGACTAAAATTCACCTTTGTTAATAGAATCACACATTCTGACATTAGATTTAAGTATTTAATCAAAAAAATTGTTTGGCAAAATTTTAACACATTTCCGATTTTTTATTGGCCTAAAGAGGAAGTTCACTGTCGGTCAGCACTGACCTGCGTTGGCATAGAACGTGTTAAAATCACTTTTTGCTGGTAGCTTACTAAGGTAAAGGTTTTTTCCGAACTTTATCGATTGGGGTTTTCCCACTAAAATTATCATACGCACGCAAATTACCGTAGTATTATCAACTCACCTTGCCAATGATAAGCGAAATTGCGATTGATATTTGTCCCGAAGCACGTCGGGTGCGTTTCTTTAGCTTCCATGTCTACGTTTTTGTGCCATTCAGCTGGGCGGGTGCGATGTCTTACAGTTTCGTTCCGAGTCCACTCTTCATAATGTATTGGTGGGCGCGAGCGCATCTTGTGAGTGAACTGAACGCCGTCTGGATTGGCCAGCGGTATCAGATACCTTGTTGCAGAAAACAACGTCTTAATTTAGATGTTAGGAAAAACAGCAGATGAAGATTCTAGTTGTCAGATACCTATAGAAATACCATCAGGTTTGGCAGTGTCTCCCATAAGGTCAACAAGCAAGCAAGTCTCTCCAACAAGCGATCCGTGACACATTAAATAGATACACAGTTGTTTCCTATTTTTTTTATTAAACTATGTACCCGTTCTCTATTGCAATTTAAATTTCGCCAGCTGCAGTTAAGATTCGCTCGATAAGTGAAAGCTTATCTTTATCTCTGTCTGTTCTTTTGTGGAATACTTGCTTGGCTTGGTACTATGACAAGCACAATTTTATTGTTTCCTATCTAAAATAATTGATAAATTGTAATTGTTCGCTAAATTCTTAGCAACAATTGCTAAGATATAATTTATTCGACGAGATATGACATATCACATTTGAAATGCCATCTACTGATGGATTATTAAGTAATAAGTAATTTTACTGTAGGTATTGTTAATCACGCACATGTCATCTGATGTCTAAATAGTAATGTATTTACATAAGGTACTAGGTATTTACTATCTTTTCCGTGGGATATTAGATCTCCACCGCATAGATACTTGACCTTTGCTCTTAGGTCTTAGTATATTTAAAAATCACAAAGCTGGCTACGACTGCTTATTTGATGATTAATTTATTGGAGAAACTGCGGCCAGTGGACTTATTCTGGGCGGATTTTTATCGCACCCACCATCATTCTCACCGTTGTTTATGTGTGTCAATGTTCTTTAATATTATTAAAGCGGTTTGATTTACATATTTTTTGATATATTTTATAATGTAAATAGTTTTGATTCCTTTTTGTTTCGCCAGATTGCATTGTGAGTTTCAGCTTTCAGCGCATTTCCGTCAGACGGTTTGAAGGATTTTAATGATTGATTCGTAATGATTTTACCTAACAAGAGTAATTAAATATCGAGGGAAGCTCTGCGTTACCTACCTTTTACAGACGATCGCACCGGCTGATGATGTCGGTTACGTCAGTCCGTTGGCTCGGGCAGACCGTCTGAAACCTGATAACGTATCGTCGGAGTCTCAAGGTCACTGAGCAGTACTGCGTACTTACAATAGATAGGTAGCTTTGAAAATCCCAATTAGGAAGCAACATCCCACGCCGCGCTCGGTTGGCATTTAAGGCATTTATCTACACGAGTGTCTTGTGAGGCTTTGGTTATACTTATGTATAAGTCCGTAGACAATGAGGTATGTCTGAACAGGTTAGTTTTTTTCTAGATGCTAGCTATTATTAAGTGGTAACCAGCCCTGCAGTGGTAAAAAGCTCTGATTGGCAACATATAGGCATCGTGGAGTAAGTACTTCCCCGGACGAGTTTCTTCAATAATGGCTGAAATTCTGAGTACCTACCTAGTAGTACAATTCAACAAATACTTGATAATTGACGCAGGTCGATAGACACTTACCAGTCGTAATCATTGAAGAATGGTGTTTGATATCTCGCATCATAAAGTAATTTTTCTGACAAGTCCAATATGGCATTTGGTGCTCCCCAAGCCATTGGATTTAGTGCTGTTCAGTGAAATAAAGTGCGTTAATTATTTATTGTATGTATTATAATATGTATGTATACTTACTATAATATGTATACTTATAATATTTTTAACAATATTTCGTAATAGTAGCGTTGAAAAACTTTCTAAGGAATAAATAAAGCTTGTTACAAAATTAAGTTTTTCACAGTTTTTAGCTATCTGATTGTAAGTAATATGTGTGTGAATTGTCCAAGGATATATATTTATATTTATTTATAATACCAACCCCCAATGATTAGAATACCAGGTTTTCTGGTTTGTTTGTCACTGCGCAGTTCGACAGCCATTATGCTGCGGTTCTCAGATGTCGTTGGAGTTAAATTCACCACACGCACGACATCCTGGTCATGTCGGCGGAATCGGTCGAGCACAGACATCACTATCTTCTGATCGGCATACTGTCTAAAGTGTATGCTGTCACCTGTACTTCTAATCGTCCGTATTTTAGCTCCAGATCTGAATGATTCACAAGTTTTCAAGTTAATCTGGTGAGACAATAACCACAAATTGCTAGGGGCGGAGATATACACATAGTTGCCCGACCTGGCTACCGAACTAAGGATCTCATGAGCTTGAGAGTGCTTTCGGCACCTTTACGAACAATGACGTATTCGCATTCCAGTGGGAACCCCACTGGAATGTGAATACGTAATTGTCCTATACCACTCAAATGAAACTCATATACTCACAGATCAAAATTCCTCGGTGGAAATAAGGCCATAAAGAGAGCACCAAGGATGTATATGACACCGATTAAATATATTTTAATCTGTAAAAGCATGTTTTTGAAAAGAAATAATAAGTTCAACACTTGATAACTGCCTGTTGCCAGATAACTACAAGTAAATCAGTACAAAAGTAATCCAGTACAAAGTAGATGCCGATGTATAAAAAATCTGACAGCTTGTAAAGATGGACATTGACCATAGATTTTGGTAACTATATGTATTAGGAATTCAACAGATTAGACTGATACTCCACAAAAACTCATATGATCTTTGTTATAATAACCACAGTGTTAATGGCCCACCAGACCTCCATCGGTAATCGGTAATCTTTTAGTAATGGATGCCAAATGAGCTATGCCAATATTCCAACCTTCTGTTTTATTAAAATCCTTTCGAAAATATTTCCTCTTGTTCATTCTAACACAAGTCCGTGTCATAAAAGCAGCAAGGATTATTCCTGTTTGATTCAAAAATTTCCACGTAGGATAGCACAGATCAGAACTGAGGACATCCATTTCTTGACTCACGATGTTTTGCTTGTCTTGCAGGCGGGCACCTAACCCCTAGGCCACCACGACCTGAATCTAAGTAATTAAAGTAAGTTGCATCTTAGTAAATAAAAATGTCAACTCGGAATCGAACCATGGACCCCATGGAACCACGGACGCAGAACATCACATCATCATTTTATTATATTTTGTGTTTTGATATTTTTGTGCGTCGTATTTTTAGATGTATTTTATTTCTTTCTTTAGATCAAGAACTCTTTAAAAATAAAAATATAAAGCATAAAGTTACATTTATGGTGTAAGGAAAACAAAGTTCTGGCCACTTCAGTTCTAGATTTTATGATAAAATACACCTGAATGAATGTCAAGAAAGGCGTCATGTTATGTCAAAATATGAAGATTTTGTTAACATGAAAACTTATGTATTTTTGATAACATTAGGTTTTACACAATTAGTTTTCTGCAACCACGACGTCAATATTAGCGACTATGATTTAAATTCTGTTTGTCCCATTCAGTGTAAGTACCTCTTACCCTACATCAGTATTACATTCGTTAAGTTCCTTGTGTTTCAAATAAATGTAGTTAGATGGGTTCTACAGAAATAATAAATGATTTTCGTGTTAGTTTTTCGCCGGAAAAGGGCATATACAGAATACACACGATGGCGCGCAAACCAAGACCAAACTACAAACGAGTTCCTAGTGAAGGTATTAGATGAAGACTTGCCTACGACACAAATGCAGCCGATTGTAGCTGTAAACATTCTGCCCGTGACGAAAGCAAATGAGAAGATTATAATAGGTGGAGTAAGGGTCCCTTCTCCGACAACATCACCAGCTACCACCGATGAGCTGCAGGATTACACGCGATTCATAGGGCCCAAAACATCTACAGCGCGCGGAGGAGACCTTTTCCTTGCTCCAATACCTGCAGTGACAGTTCCACCAATAATGCCATTGCCACCAAAAGGTCTGTAAAGTGTAATTAATTAATTTTATGGCTAAAGTTACATTTCTTTATAATTCGTAGCGTACCTATATTCTAAGTATATTTTATAACCAAGCTCCTTCGGTTGCCCTTTATGTTCCAGGGCTATAACTCTCCCGCATATTCAAAGTATCAACAAACAAAATAGTGTTAACAAATTGATGTTAAGTAAAATTTCTGTGAGTGTGAGCCATGTCGCGCTTTTGATTATGTTAAGTAATTAAACAAAGAATTGTTAAATTTAGGCATTAACATCATCCGGAATTCGCAACGTGATGATAGCCCTCCAGCGAGTCCTCAGTTTTTACCTCGGACGCCAGTTTTGTTGGGTCGTCAGTATGCACCAATAGCTCCTGTTGCATTCAGTCGGAAACCAACTATTACTCCCGTAACGCCACCACCTATGAATACTTATGTAAGCGTTTATCAGATATTCTATTTAGGTTTTAATGAAGTTTAACTTACCTACGGTGTTATTTTTTATGAAATGTGATTTCTTACAGAATGAAGAATCTGAATCATCGTATTTAGTTTCTGATCCTACTCGATCACGTACAGAGTTTACATTTCCGAGTAGAACAGTCACTCCAGTTGACGACTTTCGAAAATATAATTCATTTGAAGAAGCAACACAGCAACAAAGCCGCCCTGAGATAATAACTCGCTCAACTTATTTAATTCCGGATAGGACAAGTGAAATAATAATGATAAGCGAATCTGAAACTGAAATTACATTGACGACTGTAGAAAAAAAAATTGAAGATGGTATAAAACGAGATGAAGAAATTAAAAAAGTCGCAGAGAAGGATTCTGAATCTTCTTATAACATGATGTTTTATAACGATGAAGATAACAATATTCTTTCAAAAAAAGATGATCAAGACATCAATGACAACTATTTCGACAAAAAAGGCAACAATGAAGGAACTACAGAAAAAAGTTTTTCAGATAATAAAGAAAACGAATTAGATTACATTGATCACAGGAAAACCAATTTTAATAAAGAGTTACTCCCAGAAGAGCATGGCTTGGACAACTTAACATACAGAATGTCATCAGCAGGAGTGATTGGTATTCCTGGTGTAGAAATAGTAACGTTAAAAGGGGCACAAGATACGACGACGTTTAGAGATAAGCGACGTCCATTTTGCAGTTTACTAACAATAAGGCAATTAAGTTTTAGTTCTCCGCGGACGTTACCAGAGGTTATTACATTTTTTAAATATTTTATTAAATACCTGTATTACTCCAGCTATTGTACCAGAGTGTCTAAACACCCACCAGACTGTCGCTAAGCATGTTGTAAGTTTCGCTTGCCCTACTGTTATTAACCACAATCAGACTTCGTGTTACGTAGTAACTATTTATTAATCTGTGCTTCGTGTACACTTTACCTAAAATACAATTGGTAAAAGAGAGTCTGTACTGTAGGTTTAGTAGGTTTTAAGAGTTTTCTTTCATTGTTGTTTATCACCAAGATCTTAAACTAGCACTTAGAGTATTGTAATAAATACATCATACACAGTAGTGGACATAATACCGCAACTCCGCCAAACATAAGATCCTGAATATCCTAATCATTTTCAAATGTTAAGTGATTTTAAACTCATTTTTTCTAGAACACTCTTGTCGTACAATCATTTAGTAAAGGTGCTAATTCTCTTGTTCACTAACTAAAGTAAATCAAGGTTTAGTGCATATTTCTCTTTTAATTTAAACCCTCAAACACACGTGATTCAAGACACCATAGAAAGACAATAGCAGTGCGACAGCCGCCTGCCGCTTGGTCGTCGAAAGGTTAATTAAGAAAGGGGCAAAAGATACTTATTAGTTTAGTCCTGTCCTGTCGAATTAGCCAGCGCTTGAAGTACAGTCACGTGTATATTTTATACACTACCTATGCAAAGATTTAAATAAATTTTCTCTGAAATGAGCCATTCATAACTTTCAGTTTATGCTCGTGACTGTACATCGATGTATTTTTAGTTGCCATGTTTTTAATCGCCTCTAATTCAAATAAGAGAGTATGTTAATTTGACAGTACTAAACTAATATTTTATGCTCTGGTTGTTTTATGCTTACATAAACATATGTTGTTTTACGCTTAACTTACATCACATTTACATAAATGTTGTTTTACGCTTAACTTTAATTAAGTTTAGTTTGTGAACAAGGGATTTGGCACCATTATTTCTATTTCAATTAAATCCCTTTATAGATAACGAGCCAGATGAAGCAGTGGGCAGAAAATAGTCCTGTCGCCAAATGGGTAGACATAACTAATGGAAATTTTACTACTATGGAAAATCCTATTTATATGATGATAGTAGATGACCCGAGCAGTGGCCAAATTATTTCTGCTAAACAAACTGTGATGATTGTTGCAGGTAATCTTTATAATATCAAATAGATTTTAACAATCGTGGTATGTGTGATAAAAATATTAGATAGGTCTTCTAATTTCAAAAAGCTTTCTTTTGAAATCAGTTAAATAAAAATATTTAACAAGATAACTTACGTTATTGGATTATGCTAATTTAGTTCAAATGTTATTCTTAATTATTTATTTCAATTACATTGAACTTTTTTTCATTATCTATTTACACCAGTCTTTTTTAATGACTGGGAGTCGACCATACCATAGTAGACTTCTAGTCTAACCGGATGCAGCTAAATACCACAGTGTTTTATATGGGGCTGCCTATCAGGGGTGCGTTCCAAAACGTGCGATGAATTCTCTCGGAAGTTAAAGAGAGATAGAAACAACGAAAGAAAGAGAACGGCTATACTGTTTTTGAACGCTACAGAGTGATTTACTGTTTTGGAACGGGTTAGGGTCATGATGGTTAGGGTCGTATGATGACACTGTCAACATAACCTTTTCTCTCTATTGCAAAGAAGGAAAATCATGGTTTTTAATCATATTTTGCAAATAAATAAGTACTACTTGTTCGTTTCTACTTTAGTAAATCCATTCTTCAACATCAAACTTCAACATTGGCGCATATATGATTTTGACATATGTCAGGTAATTTTTAACGACGGTAAGGGTGAGAAATCGCACTTGTCAGTGCGAAAATTACTTTACCGAAAGCGTTTCGAAATACTGCTCGGGTAGCTGTCGAGTGATTGTTCGGTTACCCTCGGTTTCACTCGGCTCATTTCGGAACGCGCTAGAGTAACTTTTGCACTACTCCGTGTAATTTTTACCCTTTTTGGAACGCACCCCAGATCTACACAAACCAGTTACTGGGGGTAACACGATGCTTCTAGTTAAGACTGATTGACGGACTTCTGATTTTTAGGGTTCCGTACCTCAAAAGGTAAAAACGAAACCCTTATAGGATCACTTTGTTGTCCGTCTGTCCGTCCGTCCGTCCGTCTGTCAAGACCCTTTTTCTCAGAAACGCGTCGAGATATCAAGCTGAAATTAATATCACATACTCAAGTCTGCTATCTCTCAAAGCAGTGAAAATATCAAGTTTCTAAATCAACGCAATAAAAAGATACGGCGATTTACATTGCATATTTAGACATTTGCAAGGGAATCAAAACCTATAGGGTACTTCCAGTTGACCAAGAATCATGAAATTTGGCAAGAAGCAAGGTCATGTAGTACAAGTAAAGGGAAAACTCCGAAAACCGTAAATTTGTAGTTAGTTCACATCAGGCGTCTGTCTGTCCGTCTGTCTGTCAAGAACCTTTTTCTCAGGAACGCGTCGAGATATCAAGCTGAAACTAATATCACATACTCAAGTTTGCTATGTCCCTAAGCAGTGAAAAAAACAAGTTTCTAAATCAACACAATAAAAAGATACGGCGGTTTATATTGCATATTTAGACATTTTCAAGGGAATCAAAACTCAAAACCTATAGGGTACTTCCCATTGACCTAGAATCGTGAAATTTGGCAAAAAGCAAGGACGTGTAGCACAAATAAAGGGAAAACTCCGAAAACCATAAATTTGTAGTTAGTTCACATCAGGCGTCCGTCTGTCCGTCTGTCTGTCAAGAACCTTTTTCTCAAGAACGCGTCGAGACATCAAGCTGAAATTAATATCACATACTCAAATCTGCTATCTCCCAAAGTAGTGAAGAAATCAAGCTTCTAAATCAACGCAATAAAAAGATACGGCGGTTAATGTTGTATATTTAGACATTTTCAAGGGAATCAAAACTCAAAACCTATAGGGTACTTCCCATTGACCTAGAATCATGAAATTTGGCAAGAAGCAAGGTCATGTAGCACAAGTAAAGGAAAAACTCTGAAAACCGTAAATTTGTAGTTAATTCACATTCGTCTGTCCTCCCGTTCGTCCGTCTGTCAAGACCCTTTTTCTCAGAAACGCTTCGAGATATCAAGCTGAAATTAATATCACATACTCAGGTCTGCTATCTTTCAAAGCAGTGAAAAAATCAAGTTTCTAAATCAACGCAATAAAAAGATACGGCGGTTTATATTGCATATTTAGACTTTTTCAGGGGAATCAAAACTCAAAACCTATAGGGTACTTCCCATTGACCTAGAATCGTGAAATTTGGCAAGAAGCAAGGTCATGTAGCACAAGTAAAGGGAAAACTCCGAAAACCGTAAATTTGTAGTTATTTCACTAAAAAACAAATTAACGGAACCCTCGTTGCGCGAGTCCAACTCGCACTTGACCGGTTTTTTGACACGTAATGACTGTCAAAGATATTACAGTACCGACTTCTTTTAATTATATTAGCTACTACTGAGGAAGAATTTCTAATAAAACCCGATGACATCTTGCCCGACCCGGATATCGATCTTAGGAACCCATGCTCTGAATCTTGAATTTTTTAATATTAATAATTATCATACTATCTAAGTATATTATGTTATTATTGTCTAACTGTCATAATGGTCATGACATATTGATTACAGGTATACAAGGGCGTGACCACCATGCGGTGGCTGCCGCCATGTATGTTTTATATCAACTGATAGAGCGAAGCGAAGCTCATGGTGATCTACTGTCAAAGTACCGTTTCTGGATTATACCAGTATTCAACCCGGATGGATACGACTACTCTATGACATTTCCTCACGTTAGTCCTTTATTTGGTTAATTTCTTTATTTTAAAGATTATTTTGAAGAAGTATTTATACCCTTTTTTAATGGATGGGAAATCATCAAATGACTTCTTCCGCCCGGCGGGGTGGGAGGGAGAATCAGAGTTTTACTGACTAAAACACACCCTTGTTCCTTCGGTTGCCCTTTATGTTCCCAGGCCACGGTAACTATTAGAACTATTATTCCTTAGCCCCAGTATTTATACCTTTCATTATTTAATTTTACAGAGGCGAGAATGGTCTAAGAATTTGCGTCAATTATGGGACATATGTAAAGGACGAGAGTCATGTAAAACGTGCGCGAGCCACGGCTTGCGGTGTACTATTCGGTCATGTTATGGTGTTAATCTTGATAGAAATTTTGAATATCAGTGGATATCTGGTAAGACAACTGTATTTTATTATGCCGTTTCTTGTCAACTCAGCCGCCGTAGTATTCTGCTACGTAGAGGAAGACCTGGTGACGGCGTTGATAGACTAATCATCACTATGTTTGAGTTGGCAGATTAAACTGCAAATTAAGTAACTTGCTCTTATTAATTGTTAGCGCAGGAATAAAATGATAGTTTGGAAAATAACAAGGTATTTTATATTTTAAGCTTTCGCGTTGCATATTATACTTTACTGTTAAACGGGATTTAACGCGCGCGTACCTTTTTTGCTTGACGTTTCGGCTGGGCTATACCTGCCATGGTCACAAGCAGACTGACTGTCTGCTTGTGACCATGGCAGCTGACTAACAAGGTGTTGATTGCAGCGGAGGAGCTTCGCACCGAGCATCCTTGTGGTAACCTGTACTCGGGCGACCGTCAGCTCAGCGAGCTGGAGACGCGCGCTCTCACGCAGTTCATGCACGACCAGAACACGCCACTGTACACCTTCATAGCTTTTAAAGAAGGAGATATTCTGGTTAGCCTCTTTGTAATCTGAACTAATATTATAAAGCTAAAGCTATTTTTGTGTTGAATAGCCCTTTATCGAGGAAGACTATAGGCTATATAAGAAAAGGACAGAAGATACATTTGAGTTTAAATAATCCTGTCAAATTAGACAGCGCCCGAAGTAAATCGACGTATTTTTAGTCGCCATGTTTTTAATTCGCATCTAAATTATCTATTGGGTGTCTAAATTTGACAGGACTTACAATATTTTATCTTCTGTCATTTTCTTTAAGAAATGGAAAGAGAAAGATGCATTTAGCTTAGATTTAGCTAAGTTTGTGAATATGAGAATCGGCACCATTGTATCTTAAGGAAATTGTAAAATAAGACTTCCTCTGCGTCCCATACAATTTTTCGTTTAATCATTCCTCGAAAAAGGCTTTAATAAATATACTGGGTGTATTTTTACCCCTGCGCAACCTGCTAGGAGATGATTCTACCCATTAAAACAAACAACTTTTATTATGGAACCAACTCTGAAATCTCGAAAAAAACATTAGCTGTTTCATACATTAAGAAAGAAAGAAAGAAAGAAAAACATTTATTTTGGTCACACACAGGAAAGAAAAATATCACAAGCAAAAAGAAAAATAAAACATGAATTTATATAAAAAAAAAATACATTTTTCGTTCGAGGCCAAAAACGGTTCCTATCGCATACATTATGGTCGGGAGGGCATTGAGCTTTGTTAGAAACAGCTGATATTTTTTTCGCGATTTCAGAGAGAGAGAGAGTTGGTTCCATAATAAAAGTTGTTTGTTTTCATGGGTAGAATCATCTCCTAGCAGGGTTGAGCAATACCAAAAATACACCTAGATTTCAACCGTTACACACCATATTTAGTAGTTATATTATTCCCCAAATATTAGGACTGTCACTGACTGTGAGGAGCGTAGGTCTATTGTCTTTCTTCGTCATTTGTTAGTTTTGCTTATCTAGCAATACAGCGGCATTTTTATATTTATATCATTTTCCTTTATAGGGTATAATGTATCCATATTCCCACACTAAGAAGAAGCGTGCTTTTGACCCGATTTATGTAAGTATATTTTACATCTCGTATATTACCATTTCATGATCGGCGGCGGTGACCTCTCGCGCCCAGCGCTGGTTCAGGCCATGCTGCGGGGCGAGACGGAATGGGATGCCGTCGCCTCCTTCTGCGAAGCAGTTTTGCTAGTGAAGGAAGCGGCGGCGCGCGAGAGGCAACGACGAGCCTCTCGCCCCGGACAAAGACCCAGGCGAAGACGTCGAGAGTCGCAAGACGACTACCGGCCACCGTAGGCGCGGTTCTGCGGATGGCGAGCGATGGGTAGCTCGCCGCCCGGCTAGGACCAGGACCGCGTCGACGGCGCGTTAGTGTTCCACGCGCGCCTCAAAGAGAAGGAGTCAGCACAGGAACGGGGCCTAACAGGGCCAACGCCTGCCGGGGTTGCGGAATGTGTATAGTAGTCACCGTGACCCTGGAACATAAAGGGCAATCGAAGGAACATGAGTGGGTTTTAGTCAGTAAGAGTCTGACACACCCTCCCGCCGCACCCAGGACGGGAGCAGTCATTGGATGATTTCCCACTCACTAAAAAAAAAATAATATTACCATTTCATAAATAGCGAATTTACATAATGATATGAACGATACTGAAAACCAATTTCACTTCAAATCGTACAGTCTACTTTAAAAAATACTACTACCTACTGATTTTATAACTTGGCAGAGACAACGAGCCACGAGGGCGGCATCAGCAGCCTTCAGCATCAGCAATCGTCCTTATGTGGCAGGACAGACCTCGGAGTTCTTACGTGAGATTCTCTTGATGTCATTCGTTCTAAAACTTTTAAAGATTCTTCTCTATTACCCTTTTTTCTTTTCGTCTTTTCATATTACAAGAGAAGCAATTATACACATTTTCTATTTTTAGATCGAAAATATACCTTCATTATTTGGTTACTCTTCGTGGTGTCATTCATAGTGATAGAGTAATTATGGATTAAGGGTTTTCATAATTCTCAAATCGTTTTCCCTTCAAAATAACAGCGGGAAAACCATCGGAAACCCAAAAAATATCTACGGAACGGCAGTCACAAATATAATGATAATATGATACCTGGGGCCAATTTAGTGCTCGCCATCAATTTCCAATTTCTGCTATTTAGGAATACCATGTCCCTTGCGCCGTTGCGTCGCGCTTACGACAACGTAAACCAGCATTTATTCAATCTTAGAAACGTTTAATGATTTGGCTTCCGAGGTTTGACTTAATGTTTTATTTTCTTTTTAGCATTATATGCTGGTGGCATTGAGGACTGGGTGGACGGTCACTTGGGCATCGACAACACATACACTATTATGATGTTTCGGCCTTCGGATTCTTACAATTCTAAACTTATTACTGAGGTATAGGTATCTATAATCTATAATAATATTATAAAGAGGTAAAATTTGTAAGTTTGTAGGTTTGTAAGTTTGTATGTAGGGGCTAATCTCTGGAGCTACTGGTCCGATTTGAAAAATTCTTTCAGTGTTACATAGCCCATTTATCGAGGAATGCTATAGGCTATATACCATCACGCACGGGAGCGGAGCAGTAACGAAAAATGCGGGTGTAACCGCAGGGGACAGCTAGTTATAAGCGTACTATACCTATGAAATTGCACTAATTGGTTAGATGGCGTCAAAATCAATGAGTTGGTTACAAATTGTTGGCCACTACACGAGACAACAGTTGGGATAGAAAAGTCAAGATCAAGATCAGTACAACAAAAAAATAGCGAGCTTCTAAATCTTCCCAAGTGCGTGGAGTCGTTTCGAATTGGTGTTTAGTTACTTAGGGCTACGGGGTGGGTTCTTCTTTGGTTTGGGAATTTCTTCTGTCAAGAATTTCTTTCAACTCTTCACAGCCTAAGTTTTCTCTGGTCTTGCGGGTAGGTGTGTTATTAATGTCGAAAATTCCAATATCGAACGAAAATTCCAATATCCTTTGTAGCACTGTCTCTTACTCGAAGCTTGGTCACTGAATGTTGCCATGAGCAATTCGTAACCTTCCGCCGCGCTCTTCTTCAATTGCACACTACAGGCAGACACCAGGGCTCCTCGCAAAATGACGTTTTTCGACACGTAATAGCTAGTATGTAAACAACGCAGTAGGTTTCACGCGAAAATTCAAACCACAGTCGATTCTTGCGGGTGGTGGTGCAGTACACCTATGTATCAGATTTTTGCCACAAAAGTACTCTAAGTATATCGATGACATGTTTAAAATTTGCTAAATTCGTGCCTTCATATTAGTAAAAGAGGCCTTTGTCCTGCTGTTTATAACTAAAGAAGGGTAATATTAGTACAATGTTTTATTATGGAATTCCTGTGGACCATTTTCTTTAAACGAAATCAAGCCTATTCTTTCAATTTTCTGGGAAACATTAATGTCACAGTTTTTTCTTGCAGCGTGTTGTCCATGAAGCATATGCAGCGATGGATACTCTACTTCTCCATAGCATTGAACCTCGGAGTCCAGCTCGCGTCACCATGTCTCGGAATGGACTGCGTTCTTCAGCCAAGACTCCAAGTTCAACACATTTAATTATTATACTTCCCATAGTTGTACTATGGTGTGGTTAAATCCATTTTCGTTTTCCCTATTAGCGGTAACGAATATTTTATGATTAGTATGTTAATTAAAAACGATGCAAACGGTGTACGATGACATCGTTTGCATCGTTTTTTCAAGAAAAGACAGCAAGCCTAATTCATAAATATGAAATAGATTAATGACCTACTGTCTTTTTGCACAAACTTTTGATTTGTAGTACAAATGTCGTTAACAATACATTACATTAGTCTTCTAGCTTATTCAGTAGGTTAGTCCGTGAACACACACAAGTCTGCTTGCCGCGTAGGCCTAGCACGATCGCACTTCCATTTAATTCGAATTGGATGGAAGTGCAACACAGTGTTTTGGTTAGTATTATTCGCAATGTTTTGATGATTATTTTTAACTTAATTATTTATTGCGTTAGCACTTAGAGCTTCGGGTAATAGCGGCGCTCGCTGTCAGAAATATATGAATGTTTAAGTTTTACTTACGAAGTGATTGAAGAAAATCTATTGATTGAACAGGCACGAAAACTGGCCTCTAATCCAAAGCTCGTAAAACTAATCGAATAACTTATAAATTACATTTGGTACATAATCCACGATGCACTAAAGTGCGCCACAGTTTGTAATGAATAATTATGATTTTCTTTTATATATAAACTTATGTACATTAACTAATAATTAAATAAATGTGGTTTCTTTGAAAGTTTACTTTATTTTTACCAGACTAGCAAGATAGTATACTTCAATAATTATCTCTGTACCAAGATCCAAGAGCCGTAAAACATGGTAACTCAATTTCTAAAAGACAACCTTGTGTTTTCGGTAGAGTATCGCGTCCGATATCAGAGCTGCGTGTTTGTGGAGTTGGCTGTGTGACACCTGGCGAGAAAGGTTTATAATGCCACTAGCTTCTGCCCGCGGCTTCGCTCGCGTTAGAAAGAGACAAAAAGTAGCCTATGTTACTCTCCATCCCTTCAACTATCTCCACTTAAAAAATCACGTCAATTCGTCGCTCCGTTTTGCCGTGAAAGAAAGACAAACAGACAGACAGACAGACAGACAGACAGACACACTTTCCCATTTATAATATTAGTATAGATTATCGCGATACGCGTTAGTTACAGAGTAAAATACTGGTCAAATTGTAGTGTATAATCTATAGTTCTAAGTGTGCATAGATCAATGTATCTTACTTGTGTATTTAAATATCAATCCTTATTAATAAACAGTCAGTACTCAATCAGCAGTCAGAGTGTTTTACTCAATACCATCCTTACATGGCGACCCTGCCAGGATTGGTATTGAGGTGTCGGGTAGCCATGTGTATACAACGTCGGTGGTATAGACTCTCGTTCTAAGTGTATGTTGCGTTATTGAACTTTCAAAAATAAATATAATAAAAACAATAAACTTTAAAATGTGCAATTCTAATACTCCAAAACGTGAAGAAGTGATTATAAACCAGAATGGCATTGGAGCTTCGAATGTGGCTAACACAGAACAGCTACAGTTTCATCTTTCTGCGATCAGCATAGTGATGATGATAATTCTGGGGTTGTTGCTGATATTGGCAGCCTATTTTGTGTACAAATGCTATAAGAACTGCCATCACGAGTGGATCAATGACCAAATCCTACGTCAATCTCTGAGAAGTTCGACTTATCGGCGTAGTCGCAGGGAAACTACAGAAAGAAAACGATGTGCAGCGTGCTCAAGCAGTCCAGGACAGGGGCGTCCACATCATAAGGAAGATCTCGGTGCGTAAACCAAAAGTGTGATACCAAGTGCGCGTAAAGTGTGTGTAAAGTGAAACAGATCCTAAAGCGTTGAACTATGTGTGGTAAGCGGTTTATATTATACAAACTAATTATTAGTTATTACCTAGACTGGTTACTCCACTTTCCTTAAAAATGTTAAATAATGGCACTAGAGCTTAATGATATATACGAAAAGTTGAGAAAATTGAAAGAGAATTTATTCAAATTAAGTTTGGAAAGGAGGACACCAGATCGTTTGAGAGAAAAGTTGAATGAAGCAAATATTATAATTATGATGATTATTCTGTTTTACTTGTAAGCATTAGAAAACAAATAGATAATAAGATATTTAGTGGTGAAAGTTTGTCATTAGTTAAATCGCATTGTGATAAAATTGTTGAGTTATACGCCCAAATTCAAGAGTTTTGTAATAAGTTGCATTTGCCTATAACTAAAAGTAGTTGTGAGTTTGGTGAGACATCGAATCTTGAATCCAAAATGGAGTTTAATTTAAAGATAGCTTTGAGTTTGTTGCCAGTCATGAATAATGAGGAATTGACGACTCGTCAACTTATAGATGGTATCGAATACTATAGCTCTACTTTAAAAACCGAACAATGTCAATTAAGTTTAATTAACTTTGTCTTAAAAAGTCGTCTTTCTCAACAAGCAAAATTAAGCCTTAAGTCTGATTATACATCTATAGACGCATTACTGACAGATATGCGTATGATTCTTTTACCTAAAAAGAGTGCAGTTGCCTTGCAAAATAAACTTCAAACTTCGCGACAAGATCAAAGGTCAATTAATGATTATGGTAAGGAATTGACTGAGCTATTTATGGACTTGTCTATAGCGCAAGCCGAAGGCAAAACTGAAAACCTAAAGATTTTACAACCTCTAAACGAAAAACAAGCCATTAAACGTTTTGCCGACGGATTACGTAATAGACGGCTCAGTACAATAATAGCTGCACAAAGGTTTGAAACCTTAAAGGACGCGGTGCAAGCAGCTATAGATGAAGAGACCACTGCATTTTCGTCTCATTCTGAAAACGTTTTAACTTATAGGAAACGTAATAATTATTTCCAAGGACAGCATAATCGTGGATCCTTTCAACAACCTCGTCGCAACTTCGCGAATTACAACTTTAGCAGATTTACCGGCCATCGTGTGCGAGTGTCTACCGTGGCCGTGGCCGTGGACGTTCGTCCCAAAGCTATAACCGAGGTCAGCCAAGACAGTATCGAGGTACGCACTATAATTCTCATAGTAGATATAATAACACCAGAGGTCACCAAAAGAACAATCAGCGTTCTGATGCCAATATTCATGTTCTAAAAAACGATGAACCCTAAACAAATAATGCAACCGAGGAGCAGAGCAAGTTTTTTCGTGAATAATGGGTTTGTATTTGCAAGTAACAGTAATTGTTACGTAGAATTGTACATAGGTACATCAAAACATTTATTTTTAATTGACACCGGTGCTACAATTAGTGCAATTAAATATAAACATGTTATTGAATTAAACATACCTATCCATAAAAAGAGCATTAAGATAAGCGGAATCGGCGGCACCGTAGAAGCTATCGGATTGTTTATTTAACCATGAGCAATTGTTATGATTTAGTAGGACAAACATTTAAACAGAAGTTCTATGTTTTTAATTCTTTGCCGTGTATGGCACATGCTATTTTAGGACAAGATTTTCTAATGAAATTTAATGCTGTATTAGATTATGGCTCTAGAAGTTTAACATTAAATAATTATGATGCAAATGTAATTTTACCTTTAAAACTAAATAACACAACAGGTTCTTATTATTTAACTTTGCCACCAAGGTCCGAATCAATACATTACATACCTACTGATATTACTGAAGAGTGTCTTGTTTGTTCGTCAGAATTACAAACCGGAATATTTATTGCCAGCGTGTTAGTTAAACCCATGAATGGTTTGATACCTATTTTGATTCTTAATGCAAACGAAACAGAGGTTCATATTGACACAATTGAACCAAAATTACATAAAATTTGTGACTATAATTTGTGTACTTTTGACCAGTGTAGAATTATTAACGCAGATAGAGTTCGAAAATTGTTCAGCTTGTTAAATTTACAACATTTGAATGAGGAAGAGCAAATTACTATAGAAAATATTTGTGCGAAATTTTCCGACATATTTTTAATGCCCGGTGACAAGTTAACAACAACTAATATTTACAAACATAAAATTAATTTACTACCTAATGCCCAACCAGTTTTTAGTAAACCATATAGAATACCATACTCGCAAAAACAAGAAGTAAACAAGCAGATTAGTAACATGTTACGAGATGGTATAATTGAACCATGTCAATCAGAATGGTCGAGTCCAATGTTATTGGTCCCTAAAAAAGTAGATAATACAGGCAATAAGAATTGGCGCTTAGTAATAGATTACAGGAAATTAAATAACTGCATACAAGAGGACAAATTCCCTCTACCGAATATTACAGAAATTTTAGATTCGCTTTCTGGTTCTGTATACTTTACTACTCTTGACCTTTCTAATAGTTACTACCAATGTGACCTTGACCCCGACAGTCGAAAATACACAGCATTTTGTTCCGGACAGTTTAAAGTTTCTGAAAACGACGAAAAGAGTACGGCTTCCTTATCTGGACAATACCAGATGGCGAGAATGCCAATGGGTTTAAAAACGAGCCCTAATGCATTTTCAAAAATGATGACTGTCGCAATGTCAGGATTGACATATGAGAAGTGCCTAGTATATTTAGATGACCTTATAATTTTTGGAAATTCATTAGGAAACCATAACAAAAACCTCATAGATGTTTTTACTAGATTGCGTCAGGTAAATTTAAAGTTAAATCCCCGTAAATGTAATTTTCTTAAAAAGGATATATTGTATTTAGGACATGTCATAACAAGCGAAGGTGTTTTGCCCGATCCTGAGAAAATAAGTGCTTTAAGTAACTGGCCAATACCGAAAAATGTGGAAGAATTAATTAGGTTTATCGCATTCGCCAACTATTATAGAAAGTTCATCAAAAACTTTGCCAATATAACTTATCCCTTAACAAAGCTAACTAAGAAAAATGCGTTATTCATATGGGATCAACAAGACTGTCAAACTGCTTTTTCTACTTTAAAGTCTATAATTTCTAGCCCGCCCATACTACAATACCCTAACTTTTCTAGTAATCATAAGTTCATATTACAAACCGACGCTTCTAAATATTCGTTGGGTGCAGTTTTATGCAATGACAACAGAAAACCAATAGCATTCGCGAGTAGAAATTTAAATAAGGCCGAGATTAATTATCCCACCGGAGAAAAAGAGCTGTTAGCAATAGTGTGGGCAGTAAAACATTTCCGTCCCTATTTGTATGGCCGTACATTTATTATTGAAACCGATCATAAACCACTTATTTATTTATTTGGCATGCGTGACCCATCTAGTCGTCTTATAAAGTTCAGACTTCTACTTGAAGAGTACGATTTTATCGTAGAATATATAAAAGGATCGACAAATATTCCAGCAGATTCAATGTCACGATTACCTATCACATCAACTGACTTAAAAAATATGCATGAAAGTATAATCACGGTTATGACACGTTCGCAATATAGAAAAGTGCAAGAGTCGCAACATTCTCAAAGTGCTATGGATACTAGTGACGAGTCATATGGGACCAACCCAGGTTCGAGTGCTAATAAGGTCAGTTACTGCAAAATACCTTTTTTCATGCACTTGTACGAAATCATCACAGATTCTAAGACAAGACTAGTGACACTGAAATGCTGAAAAAGCCATTCCGAAACCGCCAATCTGGTTTAGGCAAACGTGGTGCTTTGTATGAGAGTCTTTGCCCTGCACAGTAAAAGGCTGTTATTTATTCTATCATCTTTACTATCACTGCTATTCTGACATTCACATTGAATGACTGACTGGTCATACAAGCATGTAGACCAAATGTCCTTTTTAGACTGTAGATCAAAATGACCCTACAATGTTAGTTTGTATGAAAAATACATATTTTGAAAGCAAAATTACAATAGCTTTTAAACAGTCTTAAGGAGTTATTAGAATATAAAAAAAAATGTTTTTAAGTTTACTTATAATAGACAAAATATATAAATAAATAGCTTTTGCACACGAATCCATACTAATATTATAAATGGGAAAGTGTGTCTGTCTGTCTGTCTGTTTGTCTTTCTTTCACGGCAAAACGGAGCGACAAATTGACGTGATTTTTTAAGTGGAAATAGTTGAAGGGATGGAGAGTAATATAGGCTACTTTTTGTCTCTTTCTAACGCGAGCGAAGCCGCGGGCAGAAGCTTGTGTAAAATAAAGCACGCTTGCATACAGGCAGGGTACTGTTATTTTAGGTTTTAAGAACTTACCTGTATATAAATGTACTTACCTCTAGCAAATAAATGATTGATATTAGCGAATTCGGTAGCAACAGATAATGCATAATAATGTAATTAGATTATAATTCAATTCTTTGGAATTGAAAGCATTTAAGAGAAGTACCTGTAATGTATTTTATTTATTGCATATTAATCGGTGATAATACTTATCGTTAGTTGATTAGAAATAGGTATTTAAGGCAGTTTGTACTGCTGAGGTTTTTGTAGGGCCTCACACTCACCATCAATATGATGCAAGTGATTCTACTTCTAGTCCTGATCTGAATTCGTCAATACGTATTATTATAATTATTATCTTAACTAGCTTTCGCCCGCGGCTTTGCTCGCGTTAGAAAGAGACAAAAAGTAGCCTATGTTACTCTCCATCCCTTCAACTATTTCCACTTAAAAACCGCGTCCCATTTCCAAAATTGTTTGTAATAAGTATTCCCTTTCAAGACCTTGTCCAAATGCTCATCGATCCAGTCATACAAGGCGTATTAAATACGCCGCGACGTCAATACGACGGACGTTCTGTACGTCGGCGTCGCGTATCTAATACGCCTAAGCTATCGATAATGATGCAAATCGGTAATCAGTACTAAACGACGGAGATCAGATAATTAAAAATGATACATGTGTAGACAATACTTAACGTATCGAAACAAACTATACATGCCGACCGACGATAAGACGTATTAAGAAGGCCGCAGTTGTCGGCAAGGTGATAGTGTGATAGTGACTGCCTGACTGGGTTGGCTACAAGCCCCAATGTACTCGTATATTTGAGCATCATCCCTCGCATATAAGAAGAAAGCAGCAGTCTGACTTTAGGATCTCGCCCCTCTTTGTTCCCGGGGTTTAAAAAAAACGATAGGATATCCCTAGGGATCTAAAGGCTTAATGACAGCCCACCCGCCTGTGCTCTCATTCCCGTCTCACTTACCCGCAAGGGTTTCTCGGACAGTAATAGTAACGACTAGTGCCAGGTGGGACGGGAGCGCGTGACAGACTTTTTCTGACTAAAACCGACTCATGTTCCTTCGGTGTCTACGCCTGGGTTCCTGTCCGGGGCGTGAGGCTTGATGCTGCCTCACGCGTGCCGCCGCTTCCTTCTCCAGCATGACTGCTTCGCAGAAGGAGGCGACGACTTCCCATTCAGTCTCGCCCCGGAGCATGGCCTGAACCAGCGCCGGGGGCGAGAGGTCACTGCCACCGATCGCCTCAGCGAGGACACGGCGATGGTTCGCTCAAGCAGACGCCCCGCCACGCTTCAGGTGCTGTTTGATGGGGAGGAAGGGAACGTTTCAAATAACGCACACTTTTACTTTAGAAGTTTAGAGAAAAGGCCTTGACAAAAACTCCAAAAAAGGGGTAAATTAAAGTTGATTAAAAATGAGCGGGCGAAGCTGTAGGAGACTCCTAGTGAGTAGATAAGCGCTTAATCGCTTACCAAGTAGGTAGATAATTCGCTTTTTCATTATATCAGGTAAAAAAATGCAGATTTTAATAGATACTAAAAGCCAATGATATAGATAGTTGGTAATCAGTACTAGACATCTACGATTAAATTAATGTTCCCTGCTTAACATATGGTTTTGCTGGTTACATTATCTAATACCTCATCAATATTGTGATAATTGATTTTGTACTAAGTCAATAAAGTAGCGACAGAAGCCATGGGTACCTATAATACCTACTACATTTAATTTCAATTTGAGTCTCGAGCGGACTGAGTGTACGCCATTCACCTTCCGTGACGTTAAAAAAAGCCTTTTTTTAATAACCGCCTTCTAAAACGAATATTAAAAAAAAACATAAAATTCGGAAGACAGCGTCAGGAGCGTAGTTAACGAAAATATTTCAAATTCTTTTATAAGTATTGACGTAAAAAACTCATACTTGGTAAAGCCGAACAGCAAACTGTAGTTATTAAAAATAAAATATAAATAAAGTGTACCTTAATAAATCGCTTAATTTGCGTATTATAACCATTAGCATGAGCCAAAAAATAACTTTAATAGTTTATATACATAAGTACGTACCTAATTACGATGTCTCTACGTGTATTTTTGGTCTTGCAAAACCCGCTAGGAGATTATGCTACTCATAAAAACTAACAAATTTTATTATGGAACTAACATATATAAATATAAAAAAAATATCAGCTGTTTCATTCATACATTATGGTCTGAGGGCATTGAACTTTTGTTAGAAACAGCTGATATTTTTTTTGCGATTTCAGAGTTGGTTCCATATTAAAAGTTGTTTGTTTTTATGGGTAGACTTGTATGTATTAGCCAAAATACATTTGTAGAGACATACGTGGGAACACAGTCAATAGCAAATTCGATTAATACTACGACTTTTACTCATTGCTTAAATAAACACGAAATAATAAGTATTCTACCAATTTAGTAACTAAGATTCAATTATATTCATTTGTACTTTTCATATTGTACTCGATAATTATTATAAAATAATCCCAAGCATTAGATACTTTTGTAGCGGACAATGCTGACCGTACCATAGAGACATCCAGGATCTAAAAAAATAGGTAATACTTTTTTTTGCCCCTATGTTTTCTCTTAGATACTAAACCAGCAAACCGAATAATTACGTTATCGTTCCATTTGTACTGAAGATGAAGGCGCGACACTGATCGACACTGACCATTGATAGTCCAGTCATTTTAGGTTTTATCTGCGGAAAAAATCCTAGTGAGCTGAATTTTTATTACGGCATTGTCATGAAGATGTGAAAAATCGACATAGATATCGTGCCGGCTAAAAAAGTTATAAAGGTCAAAAGGTCACGATAATCAGTTTTTTGCAAATATCTCGCGATCTATTGCTCAGAGGTCATAAAGGTCATTGCAATAATTGTTTGTCGTGAAATTGTCAACAAAAAATGTCTCTTGCATTTTTCTGTAGAATTAACCGTTTTTGAGGTAGAGAGTAGAAGACACTCACATACGGTATTGTATACCATACGGCGTATCCCAAGGCGTAAACCCTATTGCTTTTTTCTTATGTTTGTAAGTGTGTTGTTAGTAAAATAAAAAAAATGGTCTGCAGTCATTAAAAAAAATATAGGAGTAACATTTGACGAAATCAAATTATTACGCTCTGACTGAGTTCTTTCATTATCATCAGTAAATAAATACTTCTATCATGGTTCATGACATGACTGCAAGGTTTTTTTGAGATCGCAGATTGGGGTTTAAAGCTAAAATGACGAAGATAGGTAATCCTAATCAATGACACTGACATTAAAATTTTTGTAACATGGTGGATTTTACTTTGAGCTATCAAAATAAACTTGGATTGCAGAGTACAAAAATAACATGCTAATTTTAACCTTTTAGCGACGAAGCGACAGCCGGCTGTCGGGCTGCTATTGTCTTTCTATTGTGTCTCGAATCGCGTGTGTTCAAAGGTTTAAACTATGCAACTGATTTTAAACAATACAAAAAATCCAAACTAGAGTTTGACTGAAGCAGTCCAATACGTCATCAGTCTGCTCAAAGCTTTTATTTTATAATTTTCGTCATTCGGCAGAACAATACCTGTGTGTCTGTCTTAAACGCAAAGCTGTACTGTGATCTACGCAGATTACGCTGGGGCAGTTGGAATATAATCACTATCAATAGCAGCATTATTTACAACTAATAAGCACTTAGATAAAAAAAAAATGTGCGCATGTTTAAAATTGCGACACTCACTCAATCGCTCCTATCAAAGATAGCACAAAGGTAATGTGATTGTACTGATACAAAGATTTCGAAATGACGTAAAGTCTAGAGAAGGCATGCTCAAAGAGGTCTTTGCAAATTCGTCTAAGTCCAAAGTCCAAGGTCCAAAGTCGTAACTATTTACTTACTCAATTGATTTGTTAGATTTGTCTTCGCCTCGAATACAAGAATCCTTACTAATATTATAAATGCGAAAGTAACTCTGTCTGTCTGTCTGTCTGTCTTTCTGTCTGTCTGTCTTTCTGTCTGTCTGTCTGTCTGTCTGTCTGTCTGTCTCTTCTTCACGCCTAAACCACTGAACCGATTTAAATGAAATTTAGTACAGATATAGTCTGGGACCCGAGAAAGGACATAGGATAGTTTTCATCCCGGAAATCCCCCGGAAACGGGAACTATTATTCCACGCGGACGAAGTCGCGGGCAAAAGCTAGTTTAGTAATAAATCATTAACCTTTTGTCACGTGTAAGTGACATTTAAGCCAGCGCAGCATGCCCTGTACTATACACTAACAACTGCACTGTACAAATAAATATCTGACAAATAATGTGGTGCACTATACCAAATATAATTTAGAAAAACTGGAACTACATAACAACACCACTCACCGAATTGAGCCTTCGTGCCTGAAATACAAGATAGTAGTAAAATGAAGTATATAAAAACATTTCCGAAGATGTATTGCAAGCTGTTATTGGTTCCTGGTCATGTGCAACTTCTGACAATTCTCACAAGCAAGACAAACACGACTACAATATTCCGTTATGGAGTTCCACACAGTGCCTACCTTCTAGCTTTATAATCCATCCATAATCCATACTAATATTATAAATGGGAAAGTGGGTCTGTCTGTCTGTATGTTTGTCTTTCTTTCACGGCAAAACGGAGCGACGAATTGACGTGATTTTTTAAGGTGAGATAGTTGAAGGAATGGAGAGTAACATAGGCTACTTTATGTCTCTTTCTAACGCGAACGAAGCCGTGGGCAAAAGCTAGTTATACACTCACCGGCACAATTAGGGGAACACAAAATAAAGGTTGATTTTTTCTAACATTGTCGGGTAATTTTATAAGTAGTTTTTGTTTATGTGTTAATAACTTTATAACAGATTGTTTTAAGTACCACCAACTTTAATTTAAGTGTTTTGACAAGAATTTATGGTTGTTTAAGAATTTGCTCACTTAACGTTTTGTACTCATTCTGATAAGATAAGAACTTTAGTGGATGCTGCGAATAGGGACTGTGGGTCATTTAACTGTTTACATTTGCACTAGTGCACATTGTTCTGATACAAAATGAGTGATTTACCAGCAACTTCTGTGGCTATGGCTGTAACCATGATCGAGGAAGGGCACACCTATCGCTCAGTCAGTCGCGCACTGGGTGTATCGACATCGGTGATTCATCGCGTCGTCCGACGTTATAGGGAGACTGGATCGTTCGTGCGCAGACGAGGACAGGGCAGAAATCGAGCAACTAGCGCCTTGGATGACCGTTTCTTGGTCATGCAGACTTTACGAAATCGTCCTCAAACAGCTGTCCAGACCCGAAATCGTTTAGCAGAAGTCCGTAACGTCAACGTGAGTGAAAGGACTGTTAGAAGACGGTTGAATGAAGTTGGCTTAAACTCGTACGTGCCAGCAAAGGCCCCAAAACTCGAGGTAGCTCATCGTGTAGCAAGATTAGCATTCGCTCGAGAGCACCAAGATTGGACTAATGAGTGGGGCCGTGTTTTGTTCAGTTACGAAAGCCGATTTTGTGTAAATTTCGTGGATGGGAGGGAAAGAATGTGGAGACATCGAGGGGAACGTTCCAAGCAAATTTCACTGGAACTGTGTCGTATTTTGGAGGGTCAGTTATGGTATGGGGTGGCATATGTTTGGGAGCCCGCACGGAGCTAGTGATCATCAGTAATGGATCGCTAACTGCACAGCGGTACAATACAGAAGTCTTAGAACCCCATGTCATGCCTTTTGCCCCATTCATAGGCGAAAATTTCATTTTCATGCATGATAACGCACGCCCTCACACTGCGCGTATAGTGAGTGACTACCTTAATGAAGTAGGCATCACTCAGATGAACTGGCCAGCGCGATCACCGGATATAAGCCCGATAGCACATGTCTGGAACTACCTGGGAAGAAAGGTTCGACAAAGAAATCCAGCGGAATACGGCTCCTTCAAGTCCTTCATATGGAAGACCCTCGGCATGCTGAAGTCACAGGTGGAGCTCCTCATCACAGGTCTGGACCGCATGGAGACTCAGTCCCGCAGAAAAGTTTTGCTCTTCCATGGGATCAAGGAAGATAGCCATGAAGATGTTGTGAAGAAGACTTTGACCGTGTTATCCAGCCAAATGAAGGTGTCCGGTGTAACTGGAGATGTACTGGAGTCTTGCCACAGGTTAGGTGCAAAGAAGGATACGCCTCGGCCAGTCCTTGTAAGGTTTTCTTCATTGAAGCTTCGCTCTGAGGTGTGGCAGGCCAAAAAACTCTTAAAGGGCTCGAATATAACCACATCCGAGTTTTTAACTAAGCCGAGACAAGACGTGTTTGTGGCAGCCCGCAAACACTTCAGTATGCGGAATTGCTGGTCTTCAGACGGTGTTATTGTCATTCTTCTTCCTGACAAGACAAGGGTGAAGATAACTTCGATGCATGAACTGAAAAAGCTCACAGTCAATCATCCCAAGCCTGAATCTGACGGTAGAAAATAGTTTAGTGTTTGTCAACTTTGTAAACCACACCTTTAGCAGTTTGTCGCTTTTTAATTTAGTTGCTTTATACTGATTACTTTTTGTTCTCATTTGTTAATGTAGGGTAAACACAATGTTAATAGTTTAAAACATATTTCCTCTCTTTTTGCTGTTAGAATCATGACATTCATGATGACTTATTTTGTTAATCGTTGTACGTCAGTGTCATTTCAATGTCAATTTCAACTTTTGTCATAGCGTTTAATCACTCCTTGAATTATTCATAGATAGACAAACTGGTGCGTTTACAAAGTGTGTTTATGTTAAGGTCTTTTGTGGTCAACCAGGCATATGAGTAGCGTTTGTTTAATTATTTTATTATTATTTTTTATTTTATATCTTTTTTTTTATATCTTTTTTTTTTATTTATTTTATACTTACGTATATTTTATTTAACTATTCTATATGATTTCGCATGAAGATGATGTTTATTTTTCTTGCTCATCTGATGATGAATTTGCTAGCGTCAATAGTAGTAACAACACTTCTCTCTCTGATTCTGACTTGCTCGAGGACAAGTTGTCGCGGGTTTTCTCACTTAATCATGGTAATTTATTATCATTGGTGCATATTAACGCGCAGAGTATCGCAGCTCATCATTCTGATCTTCTCACATCTTTTCAGGCTGGCGTGGTCGATTGTATCCTTGTTTCAGAAACATGGCTGAAACCTTCACTTCCTTCCACCAGCTGCTCACTACCTGGGTACAAATTGTTTCGCAACGATCGTACTGGCAGGGGTGGCGGTGGCGTAGGTATTTATCTTCGCAGCGACATTCCTGCGAGTATCGTATCTCAGTCCACGACCCCTCCTGGTCTCAATGGGTCTCTCGAATTTCTCTTCATAAACATCGTCATCCGTCATAAAAATGTTCTTCTTGGAGTTCTTTACAGTCCAAATGACAAAGTAGACTATTTTAATAAACTGGAGGAAGTTCTAGAAAGCCTTTTAGCAAGTTACGATCACGTGATCCTCATGGGTGATTTAAACACATGTCTGTTAAAGGGTGACACTAGGTCAAAGAAGCTAACAGAGCTCATGTCTTCGCTTAACCTCCAGATTCTTCCCATGTCTTCCCCAACTCATTACTTTCCTAACTGTAGGCCTTCTCTCATTGATGTCATCTCTGTCTCTAACCCAAATTTTGTTATCTCTCACGGTCAAATGACTGCACCCTTCTCCCACCATGACTTAATCTTCTTATCTTATAAAGTACGCCCTCCCAAGGTTAGAGGCAGAGTGCTACTTCAGCGCAACTTTAAGCATATGAACCTGGAACGTTTGAGAGATGATGTGAGAAACATTGACTGGTCGTCAGTGTTGTCATCTGACAATGTTGATGAAATGGTAGAAGCTCTTACTTCTGAACTTATTAAACTATATAATGTCCATGCTCCTGTACGCCCTGTTCGTGTAAAGCATGCCCCGGCTCCCTGGCTTACCCCTGTTATCAGGAGGACCATGGGAAAGCGGGATAGAGCTAAGGCTCGACACAAAAAAGATCCCTCACAGGAAAACTTACAGGCGTATAAAAAACTTCGTAATATCTGCAACAGAATGTGTCGGGATGCAAAACGTCGCTATATTCACTCTACAATTCAGAATCTTTGCCAAACGCAAGTTTGGAGATTCTTGAGGTCTTTGGGTGTGGGCAAGTCCACGGATGCTTGTGAAAGCACTGTGGACCTCAATGCTTTAAATAGTCACTTCTCTACTCCACCAATCATTTTAGATTCCTTTACTAAAACTTCCACACTTTATCAGATTTCTAATATGGCCCACCCGGACTGCCCCTATTTCACTTTCAATCCTGTCTCAGAAGATGCTGTCATGAAGTGTGTCCGCTCCATATCCACTAAAGCAATTGGTTGTGACAGTCTTAGCCTCGACATGATTCTTCCTGTGCTGGAAGACATTGCACCTGTGATCTCTCACATTATTAACTTCTCTCTTGGTAGCAGTGTCTTCCCGTCACAGTGGAAGAAGGCTTTTGTCATACCGTTGCCGAAAACCTCAAACCCGACATCTTACTCTCAATACCGACCCATATCTATCCTACCCATCCTCTCCAAGGTCCTTGAATCTGTTGTACACAAACAACTTTACTCCTTTCTTACCTCCAACAACCTCCTATGTCCTTTCCAATCCGGCTTCCGACCGTCCCACAGCACAGTTGGTGCGCTGCTGAATATAACGGAAGACATTAGGTGTGCTATGGATAACACCAAGCTCACAGCAATGGTGCTGTTGGATTTCAGCAGCGCATTCAATTCTGTTGATCATGACATACTTCTTGGTGCTCTTCGTGCAGTGAACATGTCCTCTTCGGTTCTTGACTGGTTTCAGTCTTACCTCTTCGGTCGCCTGCAGTTTGTGAAAACAGCCGATGCTAATTCGGACTGGTTGGATCTCACTGCTGGTGTTCCCCAAGGCGGCGTACTCTCCCCATTACTTTTCTCTGTATTTATTAACAACATATCCCAGGTTATCTCTTCTCCCTTCCATCTGTATGCAGATGACTTACAGATATACCAACATTTTGAGTTAACGGAGTTGCCCAGGGCTGTTGAGATTTTAAATAAAGACCTTGCTGCTGTTCAACTATGGGCTAAACGCTTTGGACTTCTTGTCAATCCCACCAAATCACAAACCATCATTGTAGGCAGTAGCAGGCTCAGATCTAAGATAGATTGGGGATCAGTACCTACACTCTCTTATGACGGCGTCACTATCCCGTATTGTGACAAAGTCAAAAATTTGGGCATAATTATGGATTGCAATATGTCCTGGGCACCTCATATCAATAATATCAGCAGACGTATGTTTTACACTTATCATTCTCTAAAGCGTCTCCAATTTTTTCTTCCTTTCAACACCAAAATTATGCTAGCGCAATCTCTTCTACTCCCTATTCTCGACTACGCCGATGTCTGTTTTTTGAATGTGACAGAGGAGCTACTTAATAAGTTAGAGCGCCTTCAAAATCTTGCTATCCGATTCATTTTCAGTTTGCGTAAATACGATCGCGTTTCTGAATATCGTGCTCAACTTAAATGGCCCCCTATCCGTTTTCGCCGTGATATGCATATCCTCACCTTCCTCTACAACATCCTACATGATCCCAATTCCCCTCCTTACTTACGATCCAGGTTCCAACTGCTCCCACCTCCTACTCGCTCTAGGCGCCCCTGTATCACAACGATGCTGGAGGTGCCTAGTAGCAAAACAAATTTCTATTTCCACTCCTTTACCGTGCGTGCCTCTCAATTATGGAATCGGCTCCCGAAAGCAATTCAAGAAAGCCCATCGATTAACTCTTTTAAAAACAGATTGAGAAGTTATCTACTATCCCAAGTATCTGACGCATCATCATCATAGATTCACTACATCACTATAAGGTTAGGTATATATTATATTTATGTATTTATTTTATATTTTAGTTTATTAGTTTATGTTTTCAGTATTTATAAATTTATGTATTTGCATTCATAAATATATATTTTTAGTCGTTGTTATTATTTAAACACTCTCTTGCACTATGTTGGCCCGTTTCAAGTACAGTCTATCGCAATGCCCTAGGTTGACTGGAAGAGATCTCTTCTAGAGATAAGTCCACCTTTGTAAACAAATTACAGTTAAGTTCTCTGTTAAACAGTTATGTGCAATAAAGTATATTATATTATATTATATAGTTAGAGCCTGTGGCGGAAATACCCGATACTAAAATTCCTTTTTTTTGTCATTTTTGAAAATGTTTACAGATTTCACTTTTAAGGAAAAAACGTACAATTCTTATTTTTTGTCATTTTTGTGTATTTCTTCACGTAGAAGTATTTTGTGAGTCTTAGCGTTTATTTCAGTTAGTTTGAGTGCAATTAATTATTGATTAACTAAAAAAAATATGTGCTACATAAATTTGTTAAGAAAAACGACCTTTTTTTTGTGTTCCCCTAATTTTGTCGGTGTGTGTATTATAAATGGGAAAGTGTGTCTGTCTGTATGTTTGTCTTTCTTTCACGGCAAAACGGAGCGACGAATTGACGTGATTTTTTAAGTGGAGATAGTTGAAGGGATGGAGAGTAACATAGGCTACTTTTTGTCTCTCTCTAACTCGAGCGAAGCCGCGGGCAGAGTCAAGTCAGAGCAGCTATAAAACTAATCACAAGTTTTTAAAACTATTCTAACAAGCCCAAATACGACTTCGGTAAGTGGTAACGTTATGAAGTTCCAGTGCTTGACTGCCAACCTGTACCATCGTCAGATCACTTCAAGAGTCAAGTAGCCTATTATAATTTTGTAAATGCGGTTTTGTTGTGCCGCAACTTTTTTTGACATTTGCGATTAGGAAATACCCACCATAATTCACCATACCAATAATTAAAGTAAGTAAGTACGTATCAAGCCTTTTAAATATATTATATAAATATTGGGCATATTGTTTTTGAGTTCTTTACCTGTTTTGCACACATTCTTAACCATTTTGCTTTATTTAAGGTTTAAAGACATTTATTTCTTAAATAAGATACAAATTCACTCACTTGAGAAACAATATTTACCATAAACGTTTAAGATTAAGATCGTTTCTGCTTGATGTTTAGCCATACAATGCATTCAGTTTTTAGTTAATTAATTACAATATAATTTAGAATAAATTAAACTAATTAATTCTTGATTGCATTGAATGAGTGTACATTTTTCTGCCGAACTTAGTTCCCATCCTTGGCAAGACCCCAACGTAGCACTCGTTGTAAGTGTAACGTAACGTAATTTACAGCCATGTTAAAAAGTATTAGGCACCCCTATTATTTGTCACCATCTCAATAAAGGTCACATAGGTAAGTATTTTATGGTTTTATTGTTGTATCGGCGTCTTTTTGATTAATTCATGACAAAAGAAAACATATTATGTGTATGTATGGTGGCTTTTAGGAGATATTTCTATGAAAATGCGTTTTTACGTTTAGAATTTTAGTGTGTTTTCAGTACTTGCAGTGGACACGTCTTGTATGTAATTTTTGCTGTTACGATTCTGAAAATTACATAAACACTGTGTGTCTTAAGTAAAAATAGCACGACAAGTGAAGTGCTCGCATTGTGCGGTTCAACATGCTTTAAATCGCTTAAAAGAAACCGGCACCCATTAAAATAGACCAAAAACAGGTAGAAGAAGAATGACCCCATAACGGTGAGGTCGATTTTTATTTAGGCAGTCTTTACAAAATCGAAAAAAAAAAGACCTTGCTGCAGCTTTATCTGAGGCAAAAGGTAGCAAAGTGAGCATATATACTGTGAGAAAAACACTTCTTAATGCAGGGCAAGAAAGAAGCTGTGACAGTCGGTACACTACACAGTAAGAATTGATTGTAGATCTCAAACATAGAGATCTGAGTACTTTCTCTTGACACCAATTTCAATCTCACTGAAATTCTAACCCGTTCCAGTTTCAGTTCCGATTTATAAAAAAATGGCACTCTCGAACAAAATTGAGATTAGAATTTGAACTCGAATTCAAGCTGCCAAATCAATGTCAAAATCGCGTCAAGAGTAAACTAAGTGCAGTCGATATTGTTTTAGTTTCATAAAATTCCACCAAGTTTGATTTCGATCGTGCGCTAGTATTGCATTCAAGAGTGCCAAATGGTATTTCGTCTCAAATTCGAAATTACGATTGGAATCGAGCGTCAAGAGTAAACACCCTGAGGGGCTGACGAGTCTAACTTTGCAGTTCAGTTAATTCCTTTATGTGCAATATATTAAAACACATCAGTTTTTAAAATCACTATCGCTGGCAAAATAAATTAATTAGAAATTAAATATATTTTTTTCTCATTGGGTTAGAAGATTCGAATACCCGTGTGACATAATTATGTCAAGCGAAGGGCTTGCGAAAAGTGCAACTGGAATGGTTATTGCACACACACTGTTAAACACGGTGGAGGCTCAATCATGGGTTGCACTGTTGCTGACCAAGTGTATACGTGCAAGTGACGGATGTACAGTCACGAGCATAAACATGTATACACTTTACAAAGATTTTAATAATTTTTTTTGCTCAAATGAGCCATAACTTTCAGTTGAAACTTATTTTATAGTAATTCTATTATACAGGGTGTCCCACGGCTATGCCACATGGAGGGAAAGTACCTTAAATATTGTAGATAGAGCATTTTACTGAAAGAAGACATTATATGAATTTTAAAAACAATTTAAACTGCATTCATAGATATTTAAATAATTAAATGGTTGGGCCGGGAATCGAACTTGTACCACGAGAAAAAATAATCACCCTCTAGTTTTATCATACTGATCGAAAGGTTTCATCATAAGGATTATTTTTTGCTAAATGACATAGTGTCACAAATAAAAGGAAGACCGTGAATTTTAACATTTGATGTGAAATCTTGTTCAGAAAAGTTAAAAGCTTACATTGCCGTAAGGACATACAATTGACAATCATAACTACTTACTACTAATGAATTTACCCACTTGAGTAAAACGCATTATTTAAATAAATAAATATCCACCACAACAAGACCAAAAAATCGTCTGGGAACGAAATAATCAAAAGTCATCACTTTATATTCACGAAGAAGGGACTCATTTTGAGCATTTGGAAAATTGACTAATTTGTATTTAAAATGTTAAAATTAATGGTCTTCCTTTTATTTTTGACACTATGTTATTTAGCAAAAAATAATCCTTGTGATGAAGCCTTTCGATCAGTAAAATAAAACTACAGGCTGATTAATTTTCTCGAGTAACAGGTTCGATTCCCGGTTCAACTATGTATTTATTCAAATATCTATGAGTAAAGTTTAAAATGTTTTTAAAATTCAAATAATGTTTTCTCTCAGTAAAATGTTCTATCTACAATATTTAATGTACTTTCCCTCCATGTGGCGTAGCCGTGGGACACCTTGTATACTACTATACAATATGCTAAAACTAAATATTATTACTTATAGTTATTCTAAGAGAAAATTGATTTTAAAGTTAGCGTGGTGTATATGTCGCAGTCATCTGGTTAAATCAGCTATTTGATTGTATGACTAGCGCGTTCATTGAATGACGAGATTTAATTGAATGACTAAACGACAACTAGTCTATTTGTTTAATGTAACTTTCAACGATATGACTAAACCTCATTTAGCATTGTCGTTTAATGGGATATAGTCGACTTTGTAATGTTTGTTTAGGGTGACCATAAGTTCGCAACTTAAAAACTTAACTTCCTTTACATAACAAAAATGAGGACATGACATGACACACTTCATTATGATTTTAATTAAAAAAAAAACTTTAAAACTTGCCGGCGGCGGCGTATCAATAGGTAAATCCATGCTGTCACACTATTTTATCAAGAATAAGTCACTTTAAAGTACATTTAATAAAAATAATATCAAAACAGTGCTATCTGCGCGAGCTAGTTTACGCCATATTTGTTTTGGTGACTACTAACGCCACAGTGGAAAAAAAATGAACTAAATTACAATCACCTGACTGATATAACGTCCGCTCTGTTCAAAGGGCTATGCTTCAATCAGCTATCTAGTTGGACGTTGAGTGACGCTTGTTTAATCAGCTTTCGGCCTAGTCATTCAATTAAATGTTGCTATTCAATGAACGCGCTAGTCATACAATCAAATAGCTGATTCAACCAGATGACTGCGACATATACATGTTTATACACGTGACTGTACAGTACCAAATACGCTCAAGTTCCACAAAGAGCACTAGAGTAGAGTCGTCTATAATGAAATATTTTTGGCGATACAAACACCAGCTAATTAAAATTTCTGCAGGTCAGATCAACGCCACAGTCCGCGCACGCTATGACGTTGTTTGCTCAAAATCGGTTTTTTTTTATTGGCTGCCTCTAATGGTTGTCTATTGTTTGCCCGAAGATTATATGCCATAATCATCATTTTCCCGAATTTCATTTACCCGAATTTCATTTGCCCGAATGTTTCATTTGCCCTAAAAGACATATGACATACTTTTAATTGCCCGAATTTTAGATACCATAATATACGAATGCCATAAGTATTGTTTGCCCTATTTTTATGTGCCATAATAATCATTAGACATAATATTTAAATGTCATAATATTTAAATGGCATAACAAGTATTAGACAAATATTTAAGCCCCGTAATGGTTTTTTTTTCTGTGCATGGTTGATGGTGGGCTAGGTCGACGGAGCCCCGCTTCGCGGGGCTCCTACTTCTGTGTGGTTTATAAAAAAATAACCACGAAGGGGATGGCGGGGTCTATTCGCTCGCTTCGCTCGCTCACACGACCCCGCCATCCCCTTCTAACCTAACCTGTCCGAGTCAGGGTGCCCTAAAGTCCCAATTGCATCCAATTTCTCTTGATATAAACAACCGTTATACACCCAATGTCGATGGCAAATTATGTTATGGCATATCATAATTATGGCATGTGATAATTAGGACATGTGATAATTATGGCTTACAATGATTATGGCAAATGATGTTATGGCAAGTGACTTTATGGGAAACAATGATTCTGGCACGTGACTAATATGGCAAATGAGAGTAGGGCAAATGAGTATTATGTCATATGATATTATGGCTGTTGACTATTATGGCAAATGAAATTAGGGCAAATAAAATTCGGGTAAACGGCGGTATACCGCCTCTAATACGAGACTTCTTACGCTCGTGAAATGACCATCCGATTTTCCTATTTATCTCCAGAATTTCTTGACCGATAGACATGCAGTTTTCTGCAGTAGATTTGTAATTTTCGGCGATGGCTTTGAGATAGGCATTACAGTATTAATTTTCCAGGAGGCGTTACCATTTCTTCCGTCGTTATATGACCATTTCGATTATTATCATTTTCAGTTCTGAAAGAACTGCAATGAGGTTGATACATTTTCACTTTTAACCGAGGGATTTTAGTAAAAAAATATTTAATGCTGAAAACCCACAACTAAAAGTGATTAGATACAAGGAAGGTATTGCAAAATAAATAACAATACCTAGTACCTACTCATTTTTAGTCGGAGTATTTAAGAAAAAATATAAAAATGTTTTTGACTGGACTTTTTCAGGCAGGTAGCAGATGTTGTAAAAAGTAATTTATTTCATCAAAACATTTTTATTAAAGAAATGTAATAGCTACTTACTATTAGTTAACAATACGTATGATAAGATTTATTAAAAATCCTTTATGTAGTTATTCTGTGATTAAGGCGACTGACTCTCATGTAAGAGGTTGTGGGCCATCCACGCACGGACTATCCGGGTAGGTACGAATATGATTTTTTTCAATTCATATGTACTTTTTACAGGTTATATTGGACATCGCACATTGGTGAAGGTAAGCTTCGTGAGGAAATCTGAACTCACTGTAAGAAATGTTAGTTCGAAAAAAAAGCTTTTTTTTAAAAAAGATAACCGACTTCAAAAACTAAAAGCTCAAAAATAACTATTTCGGAAGTCGGTGGCAACACAAATCAACCGGCAGAAGAGAAGCCACCGACTTCCGAAATAGTTATTTTTGAGCTTTTAGTTTTTGTAGTCGGTTATCTTTTTTTAAAAAAAGCTTTTTATTTTTTACTTTTTAGTTAGAGTCTCAGTGTCTGACTACGTTTTAGGGTTTTAGGGTATAAAATGAAAACGGCACTATGCGCGCGACGTCACAGAATATCCATTAGTGTTATATACTAAAACCTTCCACAGAATGTTACAAAGACTTTTCTGAAAACCGCATCGAAATCGGTATAGCTAAACGCGAGATAATCGCGGTCAAACATACAATCGTCTTTGAAAATCTACAATCCAAGAAAGCAAAACGCGATCTATGCGGGCAACGTCACGGGATATCCATTAGTGTTATATACTAAAACCTTCCCCAGAATGTAACAAACACTTTGCTGAAAACCGCATCAAAATCGGTTCAGCCAAACGCGAGATAATCGCGGACAAACATACATACATACATACATACATACAGGTCGAACAGAGAACCTACTTTTTTTTGAAGTCGGTTAATTAAATAGCCAATCGGCCATGAGCAAGCGTGGCGATCAATGCCTGTGCCTTCTCTGTATGGGAGGCCTTCTTCGCCCTGCAGTAGGACAGTAATAGAATGTTATTAGCTAAAAAAATACAACGACATCAACGCCGAATTCTTTCAAATTTATTTCATCGGACCCAATCCCCTTATCAGTTTATTATGATTCAATACAAAATGACAACAACAAAACATAATATCCTTGTATTTATCTTTTAACCAGATGTCTAGACATTTTGGTATGCATAATAGTCGTTTTGGTGTAAGTAGGTACGCACAAACGTAAACATGTCCGATGTAAATACAGGCTGGGAAACAAAACCAAGATTTTGTTTTATGATAATCAAATATAACATAACTAAGTATAATATAATCATGCAGATTAGGTCATGCTAACCATTCATACGAGTATGTTAGAAATGAATGAACATTTTGGTTAGAGATCTTAGAACTTAGCGATTGGTCATAACTAAGTCATAACTTAACTGCTTTGACGTATAATAGGTGTTTGTCTTTTGCTCTTTACCTTCCGTCCTCTTTTCTTCACGTATATAAGCAACAAAACTATCTAAGATTTGTGATAAAGCTTAATTGAAAAAGAAAGTAGCTTACGTTTTGGGACGAGCAACTAACTTTTGGATTAACCATTTTTAAAAAAGCTTACAGTAATTAATAAGAGACCCTAGATAGGTACGACATATTTTGGAGATTTATGATTTGGAGCTTTTGCCCGCGACTTCGTCCGCGTAGAATAAAATAATTCCCGAGTTTCCATTGCGGAAATCCCCCGGACTATCCTATGTCCTTCTCGGGTCCCAGCTTATATCTGTACCAAATTTCATTCAATCGGTTCCTCTAGCTTTAAGCCTATTATAAGATCTGTAAGTAAAACTAACATTATGCAAATAAAGATATAAATATGGTTTAGGCGTGAAGAAGAAAAGACAGAGAGACAGACAGAGTTACTTTCGCATTTATAATATTAGTACGGATTTGGACCATAATTTTTTATTTATTTTATTTATTTATTTATTGCCAATTTATACTAACAGCTAACACCACACATATAAATTATAGGCACATAAAGATAAAAAATATTGAGACAAATAATAATCAAAAATAAACTTAAATTACAGTAGGAATAACAATGTCAAAAAATAATAAAAATCAAGTAAAAAATTAAATGTCAGAAAAAAAAATGTAAATAAAAATAATAATATAATAATAATAATTAAATGTTACAAGAAATTACAATAAAACGAATAATAATTTTGTACAATAATAATGAAATATAATTATGCAAAATTAAAACTTATACTAGGTACCTCCGCCAAGACGATAAATTATTCTTATCTTATTAGTAAAACCGTTTATAATCTACCCCGGGTACTTGTCGCAGATATTTATCAGATTTTTTTATATTTAATTTTTTACAACAGTGTAGACTGTCAACAAAGTTATAATTAAGAAGAAATATTCTTTTTATAGTTAAGGATAAATAGATTTTTAAATACCCCGAACTACTTCCATAATAATTTATTTAAAAGGGAAACTGCGTGAATTTTGAAAATGAGCCATTGGTTTACAAATAAGGTTATAATTCAATCGAACTAAAAAAATGATTAATTAGGTCAATGGTATAAATTCAAACAATAATAGAACCTGCGTAATTTTTTATAGTGAGACTCAAAGTTTTACAAATAAGGCTATTATATTTCAATCGTAATATGGAAAGTTTAGATGACTTTGAAAATGTGCTTGATCACCCACTTCTACTACTATTCTCATTGGCTTTAAGAAATAAAAATATATTTTGGAAATTTACATCCATTAAATATTTTTACATGATTTAGTTTTGATTTTGATAGGACTGAAGATAGCAACAAGCACTTTTTTAGTTTGCAGTTCAATATCCGAAACAAAGTAATGTTCAGTAACTTTTGGTAGTTATGCTGTTAAGTTGTTTTTGGACGTTGCCATGATTACACTAGATACCAAAACAACCATTTTATATTGTTTAGTGACTTTTGCAAAAGTGATTGTTGTGTTATTTTTGGATGTTATAACGATCAGCAATTTTTGACAAAATAGTGTTCAGTTAATTTTGAACTTTAATGATGTTCATTTAATACTGGCGCCTATCTTGTTGAGCGATTTATGGATGATATAGTGTTCAGTGGTTTTGAAAATCTGAATGTGGTCAGCGACTTTTGATGCTGACTGTACCTACCTAATATGTCACAATCTGTCATTGACATGAGTAGTAATGGACTCAAGGTAACGAGTTGCAGCGTTGAGAAGTCCAGTTTCAGCACTTGCGAAGATGTCAATGGTTGCGTGGGACAGTAAGATATTGTTAATATGGGTAAGAGCTAGATACACTGGACTGGTTCTGCAGGCTGTGGTACAAGCCCGTGGTATGGAAAATAGAGGACGTTGACGGGGACGTAGTGTATGCCTGATGGGGAGGGGGAGGAATGACAAAGGAAATGTACTCAAGCAACGAAGAGTTAAAATGGGAACCACGAATTAGGCGGATGACATACTTAACCAGAAATAAGTTTCTTCTTACCTCTAAGCTTTTGTAAGAGACCATACCAAGCACAAATGGTGTTGGGTACGTATATGGGTAATAACCGTATAATTTTAGATAGAGGTAGCGGATAAAAGACTTCTGCACTCGTTCAATACCCAGCGTGTAGCATTTTTTATGTGGGTTCCAAATTGCACAATTATGTAGTTTCAAGCAAACTACGAATGTAGGAATTGTACAATATGGTTATGGCTTGTCGATTGTGGAAAATTTTTGCCTGGCGCAACACAAAACCCAAATTCTTGCGAGATTTGTTACAGGTTTGTATGATGTGCCGGTTAAAGGAAATGTGTGGATCAAAAGTAGTACCTAGATCGCGTACGGCTGAAACACGTTGCAAGGGCTCATTATTCAGAGTGTAGGTGTTGTGTATGGGATGTGCGGCCTTTGAATATGTCATAACTGCACATTTACTGCCATTAAGAGCAAGATTGTTTTTTAAGCTCCACTCGTGAATATGGTCAATGTCTAGCTGGAGTGTGTGTGTGTCACTAGGGTCATCTATCGGAAGAGCCACTTTGACGTCATCAGCGTACATCAACACTGTTGAGTGTTCTACATGTGCAGGTAGGTCATTTACCACAATTAAGAAGAGCAAAGGCCCGAGGTTTGTTCCCTGTCCGATGCCAGAAGTAACAAAGTATGGCTCTGAGTCGGCACCTTCAAATGTGACATATTGCTTTCGACCATGCAGGTAGTTGGCAAATAATCTTAGCAATGACACAGAGAAACCAGCCAAAGCCCGTTTCCCTAATAGTACGTCATTGTCTACACGGTCAAAAGCCTTCTGAAAATCGAAGTAGGCCACATCGATCTGTTTTTTGTCATTCATATTATTAGCAAGAAGTGTGGTAATGTTTAGGAGGTTAGATGTAGTTGAGCGACTTGGAAGAAATCCGTGTTGCTCTTCTGCAAACCACCGATGTAATTGCTTGAATATTTTCTTGTACAGTACCGATTCAAATACCTGCCAAATATGGACAAAACAGCAATCGGCCTATAGTTTTTTATATCACTTTTTGGACCGGCTTTATGTACCGGCAGTACTTTAGAAGTTTTCCACTCCGTTGGATATGTGTCTATTTTAATTGACAGATTAAAAATAAATTGAAGGGGCATTTTGAAAATATCGCAACCGTCCTTTACTAAATATTGTGGTATTCCATCCGGCCCTTGCGTCGATTTTGGGGAAAGTCGAGCCATAACCCCACGAACTTCCGATTCGTGGATGTAGTCTATGTCCACCAGCTGGGGCATGATTTTAGGGGAAAGTTTTTGGGTCGCGTTTGATGTCAGATTCGATACGTGTAGTGTAGGTGGCAAAATCTACTTCAGTACTCCTTTTTAATATGCGTCTATAATAGGTAAAGAATGCATAGTATAATTGGTTACCATTATTCTGTTTGTAAAGCTTGTGATAATAATTTTTTAGATTATTTAATTTAATTGTATCATGTGTAAACCATTTAGGATAAGTTTGCTGTAAAGTTTTAGCCTTTCTTAAAGGGACAGTACGACAAATGATGTCATTAATTAGGTCATAAAAAGTGCTAACAGCAGTGTTGACATCACTGCATGAGTACACTAGCTCCCAGTCTATCTCAGCCAGTTCTGAGTACAACCGTAAGAAGTCTGCTTTACGGAAATTACGCTTTAGGGTCGTATTTGAGTTCACAGAGTACCCGGCACTATTCTTGCACAAACTGGTATATGGTGTGGTAATAGCAATAGATATATCTAGCGGTTTGTGATGTATTTCGGACGAAACAAGTCCGGGACATGCTGAAACTGAAACCTCTGCCACGCATGAGTTAACCAGTATCAAATCCAACATTCTGCCCATGTCATTAAGAATTACATTTTTTTGTGATAAATTACATTCACAGAGAAATAATTCAAAATCGTCTCGTATGCGTACACTTGCAGAGAACAGGTTAAAATCTCCTAAAACACTTAGAGGCAGTTTGTTAATTTTAAACATAATCCTTCTTAAACAATCAAATATTGAATGATATCTAGTTTCCAGTACATTAGGGGCTAGGTACACAACACAAAAGGCGAAGCGCAGTCGACCCTTTGTAACTATTGCGCACACTATTTCGTCACTGTTTCACACTGTTCCGGCTCGCAGTCCAGGCGCGTGAGAGAGTAGGGCGGGCGCGCGGCCAGCAGCACGCGCGCCGCCACCTCGCCCCACCCGGTCACAGCGCAACACGCTGTATTCTTGCGGGAACACTTTCGAGTCGAACACGCTGTCATCGAGTCGGGTCTCAGTCAAAGCTAGTAAATCACTATTGAAAGTATGTAGTATATTCTTGGTTTCCGACCGCCTCGACTTTAATCCACGAACGTTCTGGTAGAAAATCATGTCGAGCTTTTTAGTTATACTCACGCATAATATTACTTACATGGTGGTGGACGTGGTTGTATTACTAAATAAATCATATTCTAAAAAAATACCTATTTATTACTATATCCATATTCAATAATGATTATTCATAACAAAGAATTCCATTACCTACATCAAATATGAATTAAAATGTTTGTAAAAAAAAAATATCATGTAAGTATTGCGATTTGTCTACGGGTAATTAAAAGCCGCTTGGAATAAAAAGAATATTGCTGATATACTCGTCTAGACACTAGATTTCTGAGATTATAAAGATAAGTAATCTAAGTTACAACTTATGTAAAAGTAAAACTAATTGCATAATACACATGTCTGAGTATCTAAGTGCTATAATTTAATTTAGGTATATAAAAAACTTTATCCAAAAAAAAGAACCGCCTTCAAAAACTAAAAACTCAAAAATAACTAAAATTTCGGAAGTCGGTGGGAACACAAATTGACTAGCTAAGAGAAGCCACCGACTTCCGAAATTTTTGAAGGCGGTTCTTTTTTTTTGGAAAAACTTTTTTTATTTTTTACTTTTTAGTGTTGACTCCCAATGTCTGACTGTTTATTACAGAATCTTTCAACGTAATTTATTTTCAAAATAAAAAAGGCGTGTGGCACTCGGAGATTGCCACGGTAAAGCTATCGCATAGTATTTTTTATCAACTAATGTAATTACTAGCTTTTGCCCGCGGCTTCGCTCGCGTTAGAAAGAGACAAAAAGTAGCCTATGTTACTCCCCATCCCTTCAACTATCTCCACTTAAAAAATCACATCAATTCGTCGCTCCGTTTTGCCGTGAAAGAAAGACAAACATACAGACAGACAGACACACTTTTCCATTTTAGTATGGAAAATATTTTTTTTTCCTCCGACTTAGCAGTCAGAGTCACTAACCACTAGACCAACAAGCCCTTTAAAACCGCCAGACACCCATGATGCATGTTGTGAGAAAGGTCACGGCCGCTATCTTGGATTCCATGAAAACCATGAAAACGACATGATATTTCAAAAAGTCATTAAAAGTTCTGCTATTTATCGAAAGATTGCAAAACCGTGTGGGGGGACCCCCCACAACCCTGGGGGTGTTAGGTTAGGTTATTTTTGTTACGCAATTTCTGGATTCGGTCTTAAACTATTTCAAATCTTATAAAAGGAAAATAGAAACTTGAAGAAACGCACATATCGTGATATCTTCTACAGACGTCTACTATATTAATCTTAATGTATATGGGTAATTACCTGAAATAAATGATTTTTTTTATTTATTTTATTTTATTTATTAAATAAAAATAAGTCGGGTTTTCCTTCCTGACGCTCCGACTCCAGAACGCACAAACCGATTTTCACGGTTTTGCATTCGTTGGAAAGGTCTCGGGCTCCGTGAGGTTTATAGCAAAGAAAATTCAAGAAAAATCAAAATCATGACTTATCAAAGAAAAAAAGAACCATCAAAATCCGTTTACAAATTGACTAACAAACATAAAAAAAAACATACAGACGATTTGAGAACCTCCTCTTTTTTGAAGTCGGTTAAAAGTACATTTTATTTCAATATAATGTTTTTACTGCTATGTATGCTTAATAACGTTAACGCACTAACCACGGACGAACAAAACATACAGACGAATTGAGAAATTCGTCTATATGTTTTTTTTATGTATGTTCACCGATATTTCCACCAGTTATGAACGGGTTTTGATGGTCCTTCTTTTGTTAGACAGGTCATGTTACAGAGATGGTTCCATATAAATTTTTTGGAGATCGGTTCCGTGCTTCTTTAGCAATATCGGAAGTCGATTTTTGTTTTATGTAATTGCCACCAACTTCCGAAATGGCAGTTGGGTTTTTGTTTTTATTTCTCCTTTTATTGCATACTAGCTTTTGTCCGCGACTTCGTCCTCGTGGAATAATGGTTACCGTTCCCAGGGCATTTCCGGAATGAAAACTATCCTATGTCCTTTCTCGGGTCCAAGACTGTACCGAATTTCATTTAAATCGGTTCAGTAGTTTAGGCTTGAAGAAGAGACAGACAGAGTTACTTTGGCATTTATAATATTAGTAGGGAATAAAATAGGTACCCTATGTCACTCCCACAACTGAGACGAATTCAATGACACTTCATAATTATGATGTCGAAATCCTTTAAACGGTTTAGGCTGTAGAGCGTGCCATATAATGAGACATAGGTACATAAATACACACATATACACAGTCAGGAAAAAACTTAACAAAAACAAAAAAAAATACTCATATTCATTGATGATATGTGTGTTGTTCCAAGTTACACGTAGGTATTGAGGATTTTGAATTTCTATTTTCGTTGTATAAGATTTTAAGTCATATTAAAAATAAATTAGTTTGAAAGTTACCGTCAGACATTAGGACTCCGCACTAAAAAAGTAAAAAATTAAAATATTTTTTCCAAAAAAACAATAACTGCCTCCAAAAACTAAAAACATTAAAATAGCATAATAATAGTCGGTCATTAATAATAGTCGGTCATTAATAATAGTCGGTGGCAACACCTCAACTTTAGGTCGTGCATTACAAGGAGTGATTGATGATTTTATTTTTGTAAATAGATAAAAATTACAGTTTTACACGTCGTTATACTTTTTCCTATTTTCTGGACGGGTCCACTAAAATCTGTGTACTTCTCTCATCGAGAAAGTACCTCAGAGGCTCAGACATTAACCTTCATGGTTCTCGCACATTTTTGACCAATACGTTTGTATGGACTTTAAAAGAGACTTTTAGCTATGCTTGTTTCGCATAGGTATAGCTTCTCAGAGCTGGAGTTCAGCTAGGAAACACCGGTCCCATTGTTTGCTTAACATAAAAAAAAAAACAAATATTGACGTGTAAAAGTGTTATGTATATAACCTAAATTAACAAAATATGATTTTAATGATTTTTTAATAGAACGATGGAGCGCTATTTTATTTATTTCAAGACACTTCCTCTAAAACGGCAGAGCCCGTTTGAGCACCTATTATTCGTACCGGTTTGGTCTTAATCGGTATCGGAAATCGGAATTCTCCGAACATCCACATTTAGTTTTATCTTAAGTTCAAAATCCTTCTCTTTAGATTACCTCTTTGGTATCCTTCTTTAGATAATTTTGTTATCTACTGTTGGACATAAGACTCTTCAAAGCTTCGCCACAACGCATGCAGGCAGACCTACTGATCGGCTGTGTATGGTTGGGTCACTAACACTTATAAATAATCTATGTTTTTACTAAGAGCCAATTACAGAACGCAAGAATCGATCCAAAACTGTGTCAAAAATTCATCATGATTTTTCTATCATAGCTGCGATCCTTTTGCGAAAATGTTAGGGTGGATTTCTTGTAGTACCCGTTAATTACTGAATGCATGAATGAATGTAGAAGCCGTAAAAGTTCCACGTAGAGTTAACATGGAATTGTTTAATGCCCATTTAGTTAACTGAACGTGGGGTCCTGAGTTAAAAATCGAACGTGGTACATTATGTATTTCTCAGTAACAATAACCCCTAGTTAGGAGTTAGTGGAGATATAGAGATGGATTATTATCTAGTTGCGAACTCGGGTATTGATGGAAAGTGCATATAACCATTGGCGCTGAGAATTTTATCCCCCCTGTCTTATCCGACTGTCGCCTCGTCGCACTGTGGGGCGGAGAGAAGAGGTAGAGTACCTGTGCCTGCATTGCACACACTTTTTGATTACTATGGCCGAGCAACAACTTCTGCGTCCTACTCTAATCTCCACTGTGATTGTGTCCTGTGACCATGCCTTCTGTTGGGAGTAGATACTACTATACAACCTTCAAAATTAAGAAATGGATGAAACGTAAAACGATTTTTCAAAATTTAAACCCATTTAAGCCATTAAGAGTGTTGTTATCAAACTGCAATTTTTATTTATCTAGACGCCACAAGTATTATACATTTAAATAATCAATCTGACTGCTAATTTACCTACATTTAGTGGTGGTTTTAATTTCAGAAGATTCTATAGTAAAAGGAATTAGAAAAACCGGTCAAGTGCGAGTCGGACTCGCGCAACGAGGGTTCCGTAAATTGCATTTTTTTTGCGAATTGACTACAAATTAAAGGTTTTTGGAGTTTTTCCTTTACTTGTCCTATATGAAATTGCTTCTTGCCGAATTTCTTGATTCTAGGGCAATAAGTAGTAAGTACCCTATAGGTTTTAATTCCCTATTCCCTATTGTCTAAATACGCAATATAAACAGCCATATCTTTTTATTGCGTTGATTTAGAAATTTGTTTTTTTTCACTGCTTTGAGAGATAGCAGACTTGAGTATGTGATATTAATTTCAGCTTGATATCTCTACGCGTTTTTCAGAAAAAGGATCTTGGCAGACGGACAACAAAGTGATCCTATAAGGGTTCTGTTTTTACCTTTCGGGGTACAGAGCCCTAAAAACCAATCAAGTTGCCTAAGTCTAATTTAGAATATAGAACAGAATAATAAAACAATAATTCTATTATAGAATATTATAATATAGCATTGGTTAATAGAGGTACATTATAACTCTAAATTACACATGGTGACTATCACAATGTCTACATCACGATAACTATAGCATATTATACTTTTCCTATCTTACATAGGTTATTTTATCTTAGATTACTATCCGAATCTTAGCCAACGTTAATGAGTAACAAAGCTGTTTAATCATTGCCAAAAATGCTTTAAGAATGAATGAAATCGTAGTTATCTTTACCTCTAAAAGTGTGTATGTTAGTGAAAATGTAAGAGTTTTCCCTTTGTTTGTTTTAACGCGCATATCTTTGGAACAAGCTAGTCAGAGAAGAAACAATATTTTTGTGTTTCATAACCAGATTTAAGAGAAAAAGTTTACATTAAATCAGTTAAATTGTTAATTTTATTGAAACGAAATATCCTTCAGGAATAGGCAATTAAATTCGAGTTAGAATGCTTTTACATAATTACGCCTTTGACTCTACTGTCCACGAATTAGTAACGAAAAATGTAACGTAACGCGGATGTAACCGCGGGGGACAGTTAGTATTGATGAATAGTCCACTACACTACCGAGATAAAATCCATATCATTGTAAGTATACGTATGTATGTAAGTATGTAACCATGCAAACTACAAATATAGAGAGTTCGTGAATCATCACTTGATCTAAAATCAGTGCGCAGAAGCCACAACCGGTGCAACTGCAGTATTGTACATTTTCCTGTAGCTACGGTAGGAAATGTCAGCGGAAGAACCTTCGCACAAATATAGGGTTCATGTTGCATACTCGTTTATCCACTATATTTAAATCCTAATTGCGGCAGGTCAGAAGCCAGTCATGCATTGACTACGTTTTTCTTATATTAACAGTATTTATAGAATGTTCTAAGTATAGTTACGTTTGCGCTATGTTTTGTTTGTGAAACTCAATGTGTTATTGAAAGGAAATTAATAAGTTCATTTTTATGATTTAGTTGTTGTAGACTATCTTTACTTTATCCTAGAGTGAAAAATTAAATATCCTACCTACCTACCTACTTAAATAAGTAAATATTTACTCGAGTCAATAATAATCTATACTAATATTATAATAAAGAGAAAAGATTTGTATTTTACTCAACTTTAACTTCAACTTTTTATTAATGGCATTTGCGGAAAACACACCACAATTCTGCCACGACCATGTTTATTTTACAATATCTCAAACGAAGAAAGTTTTATAACAAAAATATATGCAATAATGACTGCGAAGGTCTCCTCTTTGTGAAGAGACCTGGTTCGTCAGAGCCTCGTCAGTGAATCAGCAGGGTGTACCACGTGCAGGTGAGGTTGGCAGGTATTTTACTCTTTCACGCAAAAACGACTTAACTGATTTTGATGGAACTTTACAAAAATATAGCTTATACATCAGAATAAGACATAGGCTACATAACATCACGCTATGACCCACGGGAGCAGAGCAGTAACCAAAAACATAACGCGGGTGAAACCGCGGGGGACAGCTAGTAAAACATATTTGTATACAGACTTTGTCCGGCTCAGTTACACATCTTACTAGGGTATTGTTTTTCTCCACTATTTGTTGTCAATTTCAATGCTACTCTGCAGCTAAGAATTTGAAACGATCACGTTTGCCTATTGTTCGAAAATTCAGAACTATGAAATGATCATTACTCTCAAATCTTGTGAAATTTATCATCCTAAAATGGTTAGTCTTAAAAGACATAATAAAAATAGGGTAATTATTTACCAATAATTAATTATCTTTAGGCTCTGTGGTAGAACAGATTTGCACCAATTTACTGTGCAGAAGACCTGTGCAAAGTCAATTGGTGTCATGCACTTACCTTGAAGTTTTGCCTATGCTTCCCCATTGGAAAAGCTGCTCTTCTGTTTTGGGCACTCCTAATGATAAAGTTGGCCACGTGGGAAAAAATTCAACACATTTAGGGTGACACAGAGGTTCTTAAAACAAGTTTGTGATTTAACCCAAAACTCGAATCACTTGTTTGGGTTGTCAATTTTTTTTAATGAAAATTAATGTCTTTCCTCATCGGTCTTCCTCAAACGTTATAAAATCGCAGTCAGAGTAGGAAAAGGAGGCAACTCAAGTAAAGCCCTAAAATAAACTGTCAACATGTGATACGAATATTTTTAACACAGGATACAAAACATACATTACCGATTTGGACACATTAAGTAGGTCAATGTCAGAATACAATATTTAAAGATGCATAATTTAACTTAAATATGATGATGTTGTTTTGAAGTTATATCGCAGAATATAGTCTATAATAATTTATGAGAACAGACGATACTTAGCTGCGATTGATTGATGTTATTAATGTAAATTGAATTAATAAACCACAAAAAAGTGATAATGATAGACCAATTAGGTTTTTGCGACCTTAGAATGGGTACATGATTGCATAAAACATTCATAGGTAGAGTAGTCGTAGAAAGGTAATCTTTGCATAAGTAGTCTGTGTGGAGAGGTCTATTTCAAGGTAGTACAACATCAAAGCGGATGGTTAGCTTAACTTACTAACTTAGATCAGTATGCAAGGCTGCGTTAGGTGGTGTAGTCTATTCAGCGTCTTTAAGACATGAGGAGAAGTGTAATGAATATTTTTTATAATTAAAGATAACAGATGATCTGTCATCGAGGACGGCTCGGCGTTCGATACGTATTTGTATAAAAAGTGGCGAAGAGTGGGCACAGCGTGTCACTCGCGACCGGCAGGTGTGCGTTGTCCAGTCTGCTACTACATGTAGGTGCTTAATAGTGATCAGCTGATTGTTTTATAAACAAATCACAAAGTGATTCTGTGAAAATGGTGAGAAGAATTTTTAATTATTAATTCGTTTTTAACAGCCTTTGGAATACACATGGAATTATGAAAGCAGGTATTTTGTTTTAAGTATACGATAGAGGATATTTCGTTTTATACATTTGATGGTGCAATAAACGTTAATTTTTTGTGTTATTAATTGTTTGAAAGAAATTTTATATTAAAATTATTTAAAGTAATTCAATTAAAATATTTGTTATCTTAATAGCTGTAGATAGGATAATTATGGATAACAATGCTAATTCCACCTCGGTACACGATTTTATTAATAAAACAAGAGTTTTATACTTTAAAATATTGTGTAGGTAAGTAGTTATTTGTAAATATAAACTTGTTGTTTATATACATATAAATATAACAATGTAAAGAGGACGTGTTTATTCTCTCGGCAATTAAAGCGAAACAGAAACTGAAAAACCAACTGAAACAGTAGATAAATGATAAACAATGCAGCTAAATACCTAAAAGAATTCAACCTCATTTGTTGTTGTAATTAGATTCTTGTTTCTCTCACGTTATTTTATTCTGAGATATAAACAGTTCATATCCTCCTAACTTTATTATCAAATCAGCAACTTAACACTAGTTAACCTATATTCATATTATAAAATAATGATAAATATTTTACTGAAAGTAGTTGTTTGACGCGTCTGTACGAGCATGAAAGTGAGTCTTTATGTCATTACATATGCGCTATTCATGACAATCGACACAGCCTTGGCAATGACTGTGCTTGTCATTACCATGGTCGAATGCAGCAGTCTATTGTTTAATAAAAATCAATATAGCTCAACAAGAGCAATGCAGACTTTCCTGGAACACGAAAAATAACAAATGGCTTATTGTTTTACCTAAACAAATGATAAATATAGAGTAGCACCAGTAAAGTAGAGTAGTATGTAAATGTTAGAGTAGGTCCACTTCTAGTTAGAAGTGCCAAAGTACTTGAAATACCCTTTCCATCAAACATAAAAATGAATAAAATTTTATTGGCAAGTTAAAGTAAATTAGCTATTTTAGTTTATCAACATCAACCGTTGCGCAGAAAATGTATTTCCTTGCAACTTACTTTGTTGTTTTACCGTTTAAGTTATGTACCTACCTAACTAGGATTGTTTAAAGTCAATAAGTACCTTCTCGTATACCTAAGTAGTAAAACCTATTGATTGTACACTTCGTTACATCGAATGTAACACAGTGAGCAAAAAAAGTACGGTTACCTCGTGTGATAGGCTACAGCAACTCAAATATAAGTTTAGAACTTTGTTCACGCATGCGCTTAGTGTCATTAGGCGTGCCTATTATCAGCCGACCTTTCGCTTTCCCTATTTCAACACAACATAACAACATTGATAAATCCCTATCGACTATTCACAGGTAGGCAAATATTTAACACATGCTTCAAGGCTCGATACATAAAATATTGCTAAAAATTGAACAAGATAGGTACCTAGTTTATCTTTCATTTATAACTAATATTCGATTTTGCGCATTTTTTGTGGTATGAGTGATTTTGAACAACTTATCGTCTCTATGATCAGTTGATATGAAAAAGGGGGAAAAATATTTAAGTATGATGGTGACTAATCTACTTTCAAAATTAATAAATAAGCAGGTACCCACGTGTGAATAATAGCCTAGGTAGGTAAGTGTAGATTATGATCCGCCGGACTAAAATCCAATCGCAACGCTTCAAGTAGATAATGGCTAGTCTGATCATGTTTACATTCGGTATCTACATTAGGACCATAGAACCACAGTTTTACGATCCATACAGTTGTAAAACGAATGTACTTGCATAGAGCAACGGCGGCGCGGATCGCTGCCCACGAGTGCGCGTAGTTGGGGGGACCAAACTCTGGGGCTAACGCATCCGTGTAAATCGCGAGCGAGTTTTCAAGAATCATTGAATAAACTTATTATACTTAATGGTGCACACTTCTTGTTCTGTGTACGTATGTACCTCGACAACGAGACACAATAAGGATTTAAGATTTCATAGATTTCCCCGTGACGCGAGGTAAGTTTATTCTTATAAATTCGTATTAACAGGTGGGTATCTACTAATATTTATTTTGTATAAACTCGTCGTGTTTATAGTTACGTATATAATAATTATAGTAGGTACGAGTAAAGTTAAGTTATACACGTATTCGTATACGTTATATTATTACAATCGGAAAAACATTTCAATCGGCATCATTTATATTTCGTATTGTAGGTATATACGCTTTGCGAACAGGCTATCTCAGGCACTTGGACACTGTTCACGCAGTGTTAGGTTATTTAGGTATTTATTTATACAAAAGTTAAAAAAAACTAAAACCTGACTACGAAAAACCCGGATAAAACAATAAGCAAAGGTACTTAGGTACCTTCTGTCCTGTGTACCAGTCTGTTTCCAGGTTATGACCGTAGTCGCATGCCGCTGTGACCTGTCTTTTTTTCTTCTAAAGCTTGTATCTCGAAAACGGTGTGTCCTATCGCAAAAATAATGAAAAATTTGCCCCCCTTTATAAAACCCCACAGCCGCGTAATTCTCACATGTAGGTAATATTCAATTATGAAAAAAATAAAGTTTGTCTTTTTTGACAACCCTTGCACATTTGCTCGCGGTAGCGTAAATACCTACTCGGGCGGCGGGCGGCGGCGGCGGTGTCGTCCGACATCAAAGGCGTTTACCAACTGTATGGATCGTTAAACTGTGATAGAACATAATTATTAAGTTTTGGAATAAGTATCTAAAGATTTTGGGATATGGAATATATTTTAAATAAACTACTTGATCGTTTTCGTTTGAACTGATTGATACCTTTAAAGATTTCTTTATTATATCGAATCATTGACTATATTAATGTACAATTTATTTATTATCAATGTTAATTACCACAAAATTATCAGCCTTTAATTATTATGACGTGGGTATTGATTGGTAATACGATACCCATCTACATAGTTAATTTGATAGTAGGTACACCTGTATTAAGACCCTAAAGAATGTAAAACGTGTGAATCACTAACACACGCATTTAAAAAAAAACAATAACGTACCTATAATGTTATGGTTTTTAAAAATAGGACTTAACACTACCTTTTGATATTTAGTAAGGTATTAAGGTACAATAAAATATATTGTGTGATAGGTATATGTCTGATTATCGGTGCTTGTTGAAAAGGATAAACCGGTATAAAATAGTTCCAAGAACAAGGCTTAAAATTATATAAAATATCCTGATTATTTTTTTAATTTAATAACGGTATCTAATCCTTATTAGAATTACTCATTTATATTACCATATTTCTTGATATCTTAATCTTTTAAACGATGTAGAGTATGGATTAGATATTGTACTATCTTTAAAAAGATACGAAATCTTTGACAATGTGTTAATGAATAAATAGATAAGGTAAATGACCACTAGGCCACGTGACTTTTATTTACCAACTAGCTGTCCCACGCGGTTTCAGCCGCGTCTTTACGTAACTGCTCTGCTTCCGTAGGTTGTAGCTTTATATTGGCTTATAACCTTCCTCAATAAATAGTGCTATCCAACACTAAAAGTTGGAACCGTAGTTCTTGAGATTAATGAGTCCAATCATACAAACACACCCTTATGCTCTATAATATAATAGATAATTAAAAAAATGACTGAATCTCAATCCATTTTCGAAGCTCTGAGCTACACTTTATCTAACGAGCGATGTCAATAGGTGTACAAAAACACATTAAGTAGGTAAACTTGTCATTTAAAAAAGTATTTACATCACATAGTATTTATTCTGACTAATACAATCGCATCACGATTCCATTCTCTATTTCATAGAGTTCATTCTTTCCTAAAGCAACTTACACATAAGGTGTAAATGTGAATGTTTATAGTTTTCAAAGTCAAAGTCAAATTATTTATTTCCATTACATCAAAAAAGGCATTTTGGAACGTCATTAACAAGACAAAAATACAAAATAATTCTATAGTTGCCCATTCCAAAAAGATTTTTTGTAATGGGCAAGAAACACCATACTTACTCCTTCAAAATAATAGTGTTACAATAACTCAAGACTTAGAATAAATTAATATAATCTAAAAAAACCGACTTTCAAGTCACTTGTCCGTGAAGTGACTCTTATGGCACCGTTTTTATGAACGTAACGCCGCCTTTTAATTCGCTGTGCTTTTTACTTTAGTGACGCATTATACTCGTGCGTGCGGAATACATTAGTGAATATGTTATAATGTGAACAACTGAAAAAAAAACAATACTGTATAGGTATGTACAGTATTGTTTAAGTATTTTTTTACACTTTTTTACATTCTATTTATTTTAACTTTATGCACATATATGTACAATGGCGGACTTTAGGCATTCTCTACCAGTCTACCTAGGGTGGTACAGAGATTACACGGCAGGTGCACTAATAAAAAAGAAAAAAGAAATATTCTATGTAGTTCGCTTCATTGCCATACCATTATTATTGCAGTGAATAGTTGTAGTAGTACATAATCTGTAGAAGAGTATGTGGTAGTCTCTCTAAAAATAGGCAGAACTGCGTTCGAGGAACACGCGATTGCCGAATGTGCGTAGGCACGAAACACACGAACAACTAGGTATCAAACTTTATCAAAACCAATAGGTACCTATTTAGATTGTTATTTTTCCTGACAATCACATTGTGTTTGTGAAGAAATCTTATAATATGTCGTCGAACCTAAAATATAGTCGAGAGTCTAAGATATGTCTTAACTATAGGACCTCCTCATTTCAAAAATGTTCTTACCAAATGCTATCAATTTTCATATCAATTTACCGAATACCGAAGATTTGTTTTATCAACAAGCAATCTATGATTTTTTTAAAAGAGAAAAAGCTTAAACTATGGTTCGACCACAATTAATATGAGAACCAATGTATTCTATTTTTTGTGTGTACTTACAATAAAGAATGTAGCCCTAAACTACACAGTATTTGGTTTTCATACGAAAAGCGAGGTCGTCCTTATCATACTAAGTATTAGGTGGCCAGCTAGATATAAAAACATGAAAAGTATTCATGTTATTAAAAGTTGTTCTTGAAATGCTGCATTAGATTAAAATCAATAAGGTCGCGTTAATTACGTACATATATCTTTCTCCTTGGTATTAATTAAACGGTTTTTTTCTGGGTTCATTATTCTGGCTTTCTTCATAAACTGATAGATTTCTTAAATCGGAACTCGGATTCGGAATCGGAGGATCAATTTTGCCAAGTAATCGAGTACCTACGTACTTAATAATATCTTTTATCTCATGCAAAATTAATGCCTGCGTGTGATATACTCCCTATCAACACCTACCTCAACACAAATACAATGTGAATCATTATGAAAATCATTTAATATTGAAATCTTTTTTATAATCTACATCTAATATCAATACTTTACACAAGTGTCAGTAGATCACGTGCCTTGTTCAAATTAGGTAAATAAAAAATTGCAACTTGTGCTAACAAAGGTTTATTTATTTTTTGATGATATTAATAATATTAAAAAACAATATAAATTATGACCGCACACATCGAAATGATATCTTTCCATAAGAAATAATATCTCTATCTTATAGAACTAAGTTAATCACTTCCCTGTAAGTCCTGGAACTCTACTGTTTTAGGACTTGAAAAAAGAATTCAATAGAGTAGTTGTTTTCACTTTTTAAAATACAACTTAGTTTTTAAAAACTTGAATATTGGATGTAGTCGTATATTCCTACTCATTTTGGGATAAAATGAGTAGGAATATACGACTACATCCAATATTCAAGTTTTTATTGCAAATAAGTTATCTATGAACAATATAATAAATATTGTTACTCATAATTCATAGGAACAGTGGGCGCGAACACGCATTACAATAAAATGCACACTCACTAGTGCCCCTTTTCTGAAATTCTCGTTACTTGCTTGCACGTTTAGATCATCATTCAGGTTCTCTATCGGTAACTTCTGATCATGAAGTAGAGGGGACTTCTTCATGACTGGAAGTACCGAGATATGTACAAAACTTGATCTGTTGTCAGATACTGCACTACTGCAGTGCAATTTCGTAAGAACTTGCGTTCGAATACGATTTCGATCTAATTCCCGATTTCATTTCATAACTCTCCTGAAGTGAAAAGTATTTGGTATTCAATGTCAAATTAGACAACTTTTCACTAAAAAATCACCTACGTTCTCATTGAGTGGCGCTAGCGTTGTTTTCTTTGGGTTATAGAATACCTAATACAGTTTTCACCGCGGAATCAGAAGTGAGCACTGAAGTGAGATCTTACAGAATAGCATTGCAGATCCGTGAAATGTTTAGTTTGACTTTCTCATGTTTATTATGTTACCGACTTTTGTTTTCGTAGGTAGTTAAAGTTTTATTTGAATTTTTTACTGCTAATCGTAAACCGAATGCAACTTATCTTTCTGTTGGATGCAGATAAAAGCGCATACTGACATTGCGGTAAGCGGGTTGGTGAACACTAAAGTCTTTATTAATTCTTGACACAATATTATCCAAAAACAATTAAACCCTGGCGCTATCCTATCAGTCTGCTGTAGGTACAACAGTTTAAAATTAATCTAGTTTAATCTAAGCCATATTTTAGTCATTCACCAAGTACCTACGGACAATAAATTAGCCGAAACAAACAAAGAAAAACAGAGCCGCTGCTTCTGCTTATCTAATTCCGTCAAATAATTGAGAGATACTAGGTATAGTCCTTCGGAATGTTTGATTAAATTGTTTTTAATATTTCCAGAGTGGTGAAGACAATAATGCCCTCGACATATCGCCGGAGGATCCTGCGAACAATAAATCTGCAAAAGATCCCTTTAATGGAGTTAACACAATAAGTGACAAAAATGTGAGTACTGCTTTGGGTGTAAGTAGTTCTATTTACGATTAAAATTGGAACGAAAAATAGGCATCTAAGTTTGCAAGTAGGTAATTTTAAAAAAACAATGCTCCACTAAAAACAGAATTCATATACGATATAAAATAGTCATAATATCTTTGTAAAGATCCATGCGGTAACTACAAAAAACATTTGTGTTTTTATACCTTACCCTTGAAGAATGTGAACGGAAAATCCCTCTATATTTTAATCAATGAGGTAATTCAGTCGTACTTATGACATGCACAATATAAGTGAGGTTAAGTTTTTATAAACCAACATGATCGTAAAATACGAAATTGCAGGAGATACGAAAAAATATTGAGTAGGTTACATACAAATCTACACGAAAATAGTGTGTTTGTACTCTAGAGCTTTTGTACCCACGAATATTCTGGTGGCATACATGCCACAGATAGCTCTATTAAAATTCAAATATTTCTTTAATTATATCCTGCCATAAGACCCATTTTGAATTTTTTGGCAAATGAAAATTATAGTCTCAAATAAAGAAAAATAAAAAAGAGGCAGAGTGGGTAGAAAGTTGAGTGAAAGAAGTGTAAACAAAATGGTGTAATTAGGCGTGAAAACAAATTATGTAACTAAGAAAATATTAACTGCAGTATGACCGAAGTTGGGTCGGGTCGCTAGTTTTCATGTGTTGTAAACTTGACACTTAATCCTTGTATGCAATCAACTAGCCAAATAGGATTGGTTTATTGCAATTTAAACCTTCCTAGTATTTACATGTTACAGATAAGATAGTATAATCTTTTTTTACATTCTTTAGAATGACCAATAATGGGGTGAAACGCCTTGCCTTACCTGTTTGTAAACACGAGACTTTATTTACATGTATGTATAAACACTGCACTGTCGTCATGGCAGACGTGTTCAGGTGAAAAACAAAATAATATTTTTATGCTAAGCGCAAATCTCGAAAACGACATTTTCGTTAAGCCCGAAAAGGGTTTTAGTGAAAATAAATGATTAATAATATTATACGGAATTTATAACAGGATTTTTGTGTGAAAACAACACCGGACGGGGCCAGATAAGTCAGGGTCTAGTAGGCTATATAAACTGGAATAATGTGATTAGGGTTGCGGAATGTTTATAATAGTTACCGTGACCCCGGAACATAAACGGCAACCGAAGGAACATAAGTGGGTTTTAGTCAGTAAAAGTCTGACACGCCCTCCCGCCGCACCCAGGACGACAGCAGTCATTTGATAATTTCCCACTCCCAAAAAAAAGGGTTCTGTTCTTTACAAGGAAAAACAGTTTTCCATTTTCAACGTTTGCGTAACAATTTGTGGGCGGTGCGGTGTTTTCTAAGATCAATTTCTCTCACTTCAGCCATTTCGTCAAACTCATAAAGCTATTACCTAATCTTTCAACGACCAAGCGACAGCCGGCTGTCGGGCTGCTTTTGTCTTTCTATTGTGTCTCGAATCACGTGTGTTCGAAGGTTTAAAGTGTTATTACAATGTGTTAATTTAAGACATTCTCATCAGTCATCGTTATGCATAATGCTAATTGCATAACGATGACTGATGATAATCTGCTAGAAATGCTCTGCTATAATTTATAGGAAAGGTTATTTGTGAATTGGCAGCAGTCATAATAACAAAAAAACTTAATTTTCAGGGCGACGTGGAAAAAGAAGAACCCCAGCGCGCAGTATGGGACAATCAACTCGAGTTCCTCATGTCCTGCATCGCCACATCAGTCGGTCTGGGCAACGTGTGGCGGTTCCCCTTCATTGCCTACGAGAACGGAGGCGGCGCGTTTCTTATCCCTTACATTATTGTACTGTTACTTATCGGAAAACCTATGTACTACCTCGAGTGTGCCCTGGGACAGTTTAGCTCCAGAAACTCAGTGTCCGTCTGGGCGCTGTCTCCAGCTATGAAAGGTGAGGTGGTGAACAGTGACGTTTTATTTACGTTTTATCTATTCTAGTTGTTTGATTTAATGAATGTACCAACTTAATATTTACCTTACAAATACTAGATGTTTGTATATGTGTTTATTATTAATATCTTATCAAATAATCTTATTTTACCAAGATGAAAAAATGGTTTGTTCTCATTATTCTTGTTTTTTGTTGATTTCAGGCGCTGGCTATGCGACAGCCCTGGGTTGTGGGTACATTCTGTCGTACTACGTGTCGATCGTCGCGCTCTGCCTGTACTACTTGTTCATGAGTTTCCAGGGCACTCTGCCCTGGGGCGTCTGCCAGCCAGAGTGGGACAACTGCATACCTTCGGATCCGAACCAACCGCAACCCGAAGGCTTGGTAAACGCCAGTAGTAGTGCTGAGCTGTATTTCACGTAAGTATCAAATGCTGGTATAAACTATTACACCGAATAATAATATATTCTGACTATAGATATCACGCTTGAGAGCAGACCGAACAGACATCCGTTTGATCGGACAGTGTGGGGCAGTCGGTTTTGTCCATTTTGTATTAAACAATATTTAAGCTGTGAAACTCACTTTAAACTCCATTTAAGAATAAAACAACAAAAAAACTGCAAAATATGACGATATTTTTTTTTAGTTCTTCTTCTTTTATTTTATTTTATTTAGTAATATTAGTTACCTATTTTATACATACTTATTGTTTTTTTTCTATTTTGCAGTAAGACTGTGCTCCAGCAGAATGACGGTCTTGAATATGGACTTGGTAAGTTAATAAGTTTTAAATGTTTGTTGTTCATATATTATGGTCTTAGCTGGCAGGGCCAGGGTTACTAACCAAAAAATCAATAGGCCCGTCAACAATGTATAATGGCGGAATTAAACTTTGGTCGTTAGTACTCCATAATCGGGTGCACGAAAGACGTTATCCGGATTCGGCACCCAAAGCATTAATTACAATACTTCTTTGGAGAGCGCCACAATTTGACAATAGTGAGAAATCGGCAACTGGTAACTAAAACAAAAGAGGGTACTTGATTCCGTTAATTTACACCTATTCGTTTGTCCGAATTTCTTAATATAATAATGATACCAGCCGATTACTGTCCCACTGCAGGGCAAACGCTTCATCTCATACAGAGAAGGCACGAGCATACATCACCACACTTGCTCAAGGCGGATTGGCAATTTCGGACTTATATTCACTACAAGTCCAGGTTTACTTACGATGTTTTGCTTCAAGAGGCGGGCGCCTTGACCACTAGACCATCACGAATTTTTTAGATATGTAATAGCGCCCTTATGGACTAACTGAACTACAGTGATACAATAATAAGTCGATAATGTTTACTATTACAGGACTACCAATCTGGTACTTGGTGCTGTGTCTATTTGGCTCATGGGTGATAATCTTCATCATTGTGTCCCGTGGTGTTAAGAGTTCCGGCAAAGCTGCATACTTCTTGGCTCTCTTCCCCTACATTGTGATGATCATCCTGCTTATCACGTGAGTTTATTGTTACTTATTGCTAGCTTACTAAATGAACGAGCATAATAAAAACTATTTAAGTAAATTGAATATAATGTCACAAATATGTTGTGTGTAACTCGGACACATATATTTTTACTAGCTTTTGCCCGCGACTTCGTCCGCGTGGAATAATAGTCCCCGTTCCCGGGGGATTTCTGGGATGAAAACCATCCTATGTCCTTTCTCTGGTCCCAGACTATATCTGAACCCATTCAAAACGGTTCAGTGGTTTAGGCGTGAAAAAGAGACAGACAGACACAGTTACTTTCGCATTTATAATATTAGTAAGGATAATAATGTCATGTGTGTTTAGATTTGTACAATAAATTTGTAGTAAGAAGAGAAAGATATGATAGGTAACTAAATATTGATTTAAAATACCTGATTTTGACAATCAATTATTTCAGGACTGTTATCCTACCCGGCGCTGGTGATGGCATTCTTTTCTTCTTGACGCCACAATGGGACAAACTCATAGAACTTGATGTAAGTATTTATGACATAAAAAAAGCAAAAATAAATGTTTATATTGGCAAAAAACGGAGACTAAGAAAAATTGGAAGCCTTCATCGCTTATAGTTAAAATGTTTTTTGGGGTGTCAAAGACCATCGTCATAGTGTGGGGTATTAGAAAGGTCTTAAAACATTTAGGGGTGATTTTTCAATTTAGCGAACCTTTTGCGAGATATTCAGCTTTAGAGCGCATTTCTTAGTTAAAGTAGAGCCCCCCCCCCCCCCTTCTGAAAGCACAAAAAATCATCATGATGAAAGTCCATGTAAATAAACTTTGTAGGAAAACTATAACGGCTTAAATCACTTTATTACTTCAAGAGTTAGAGGCCTATCTTGTAAAATGAGCTTACTTGGAAAATTCGTACAAATAAATAACCATGTAAAATATAAAAAAAAAAACATTACAATTAGGAGGTGGGTACGGAACCCTATTCTATGCGTGGCCAGTATAGCAAGTGCGGCCAGACACGTACATGGCCAAATAATTTCTCGTTACAAACGAATAATGACGACAATTCTTAATATGTTTTTGTTATTTTGCTACTGGCCCACGCTATATATTAAAATAAAACTTAGAGCGCCTTATCCGATTACATTTAACTTTTTTTATGTTGTAGCAGAAAATTGGAAAATTTCTGTAAACTTTACGAATATTTAAAATTCTAAAGACACGGGTGAAGCCTTGGGGGTTAGGAAGAGTTGAAGTTTATTAGTAGATAGACATTACAATAAAAAAAGTAATGTTTTATTTCAGGTGTGGTACGCCGCCGTGACCCAAGTGTTCTTCTCTCTCTCAGTGTGCACAGGTGCCATTATTATGTTCTCTTCCTACAACGGCTTCAGACAAAACGTTTACAGGTATGAAAACATTCAAATTATATTTGTTTTATTTTATTACAATTTTGTTTATTCTGAATATTCCACAAAACTCAACTTCGCGTGTAGTCATACTTCTTATGATGTTTCTTATTTTCAAAAATTCACCGTTGACATTAGAAGTATTTCAACCAACGATTTCTTAAAGTTTCTACCATGACAAAATGACGCCGTTTTCTAACTAACGAGTTTAGGTACAGTGGACTTAATAAATTCATTGTCCCACGTCATAACAGAAAGTTTTTTTGTTAACCAGAACTACGTTATTAAACAATTGGTCAAATTCAATATTGTTCCAGGGACGCTATGATTGTGACGACGTTGGACACATTCACAAGTTTGCTGTCGGGTATCACAATCTTCGGAATCCTGGGCAACTTGGCGCACGAGCTGGGACAGCCGGTCTCTGGGGTCATAGGATCTGGTGGTACTGGTCTCGCCTTCATTTCCTACCCTGACGCCATCTCCAAAACTTTCTTGCCACAGGTAAATCTTAAAGCTATTTATAAAACTAATGTTTACGTAAACTTTATAAACTTACATAAGTATTTTGAATTGCTTCTTTAACCTTTCAATTTTAACGACCAAGACAGCCGGCTGTCGCGCTGCTATTGTCTTTCTATTGTGTCCCGAACCACGTGTGTTAGAAGGTTTTAAAGAAGGTTTCTTTACGCAACGCATCCATTTTCAGTTGTTCTCAGTGCTGTTCTTCTTGATGATGACTGTGCTCGGAATCGGCTCTGCAGTAGCGTTGCTGTCTACCATCAACACCGTCATGATGGACGCCTTCCCGCGCATCCGAACCGTCTTCATGTCCGCTTTCTGCTGTACCGTCGGGTTCGGCATCGGACTTATTTATGTTACACCTGTAAGTGTTAATTTCAAACTTTTTATGTAGTTTCTTTGACGTCAAGTCTTTATGTTTATGTAGCCATACCACTTTTACAATTCTGTTCTAAACTGTAATCGTAAACGGGCCATACATTCACTCACTAATAGGTACATTTTCGTTTTACAGGGTGGTCAATATGTGTTAGAGTTGGTTGATCACTTTGGTGGAACTTTCCTCATTCTCTTCTGTGCAATTGTCGAAATTATTGGAGTCATCTGGATTTATGGTGAGCCCTACACTTTTATAAAGGTTTTGAATTGCTAAAGTATTGCAAACATTGCTGTTGTGCAAGCTTTTGGCCTATTCTAACTTTTTTTTCTTATTCTACAGGCTTGGAGAAAATATGTGTGGATATTGAATTCATGTTGGGCATCAAGACTGGCTGGTATTGGAGAATTTGCTGGGGCATTATTATGCCTGCCATGATGACAACTGTGTTTGTCTACGCTTTTATTTCTTTCGATGCTCTGACGTTCGGCGACGACTATCATTACCCAACAGCTGGATATGGTTAGTAAACAATAATATTATTTTGGGTTTTACTGTTTAGAGCCTGTTAAGAAATACCTTTAAAGTAAACACAACTTAAAATATTAAATTACTAAATATTTACATTATACTTACTTATTATTAAATATTGGTCTCCCAATAGTCCCAATATTAAAGATGCACGTCATACCTGCTTGAAACTTTCATAAATAAAATAGACGTACTTGTCTTGTTAATAATTAAAATAATTAATTTCCAGTGTCGGGATACATGCTGCTCATCATTGGTATTCTCTTCGTACCGATTTCTATCACGTTAAGCATGATCAAAAACAGAAGCGGAAACTTCTTTGAGGTAAGACTTCAATGTATTTTAGATTAAGGCCAGCTTGCTTTATAAATAGGAACCTTCCTTCTTAAATAGGAACCAACATTTGCCATTAAATTAATTTAAATATGCTGAGAAAAAGTTTTAACATTGTGGTCCAAAAAAATATTAAACAGTAAAAGGGTTAAGCCCGTAATAATAGTTTACGGTGTGTGTGACCTAGCAATTGGAAATAATTCTAGATCTGATCGCGCAAGTATTTTTTTGGACCAACAATGTATGAAAATTGCCTGATGTTTTTTGCCTTTGCCTTTAACACTTCTTTTTTTTTTAAATTGTCCATATCTTGCAATCTGCCTAATTAAAAGGCATTTAGCTAGAGGTTATATACTTCAAATAGGTCTTGTAATGGTATCAGTCCAGTGACCAATCCACTTTCTTAGTTTATGACGTTATATAAGGTCTTTTCTCTTTAGTCTGATAAAAGAAGTTTTATTGATCAGGTTGCTGGCGAGTGCGTTTCGGTGGGCTTTGATACGTTTTGCGTAGGTCCTGAGCTTGTTCAGTATCTCCTGTTTTACCATTGGTATTTTCAGATCGCGATTAAGTTGATTGTTGGTGACCAAGGTGCATTTGTAATGATCCGCAACATTTTAAACTGAAAGCGTTGGAGGATTTCCAGATTTGAGTTCGATGTGGTTCCCCATAGTTGAACTCCATAGGACCACATGGGCTTTAGTATGCACTTGTAAAGAAGTAATTTGTTATGAAGTGATAGTTTTGAGTGTCAAGACATTAGCCAGTACATTTTTCTCAGTTGCATGCCAAGTGCTTTTCTTTTATTAAAAATATGTTTTCTCCATGTCAGCCTTCTGTCCATGAGCATACCCAAATATCGCACTTCTTCGCAGTGTGGTATTTGAATGTCATTTAGTGTGACTGGGGGGCATATGCCATGTCCGACTGAAAAGGTCATATGCGCCGATTTGGACTCATTCGCTTTGATGCGACAGTCGCGCAGCCACAGAGATATCTCATTAAGGCTTTGTTGCAGCATATTGGATGCAATTTCTGTATCTTCTTGAGTAGCTAGCACCGCTGTGTCATCTGCGAAGGGGGCACCTTCGACGAGTAACGAGTACATTTTTTGCTAGTAGTAGATCAAACGTATAAATTAGGCACAAGACCGGACCCATAACGCTACCTTGTGGGACTCCCGGACAAATCAGATATATCCTCTCCTATCTTTACATAAAAGTGACGTCGAGTGAGATACGATTTTAACAATAGATAGTAGTTTGGTGGAAGGGATTTCCATATCTTAAACAGTAGACCTTGGTGCCAAACCCGATCAAAAGCTTGCGAGATATCGAGAAAAGCTGCCGAGATCTCATTCATGAGTCGAAGGACCTGTTCAATGGTTCCATGAGCCTCACGAAATCCATATTGGTGTGGAGGGATTATATTTGATTTTTTGACTTCCGGTAACAGTATTTTCATAACAAGGGTTTCCAGCAATTTAGAAGTTATAGGTAGTAGACTTATGGGGCGATATGAAGACACTTTATCCGGTTCCTTTCCAGGCTTTAGAATGAGCATTATTTCAGCTGTCTTCCATTGCTCAGGAATAAAAGCGCGTCTCAGAACAGCATTAAATATTTGTGTTAGTAATGTTATGCCTATGTCCGGTAATTCTTTAAGCGTTTTTGCTGTTATGAGATCGTAGCCGGGAGCCTTTTTTGAGTCTAGTTTTCGAATAGCTTGGTATACTTCATTTTTGGAAAAGCATTTGATAGGAAATGATAGTTGATGGGTCAGGGATATGCTTTCCTTAACTTCATCTATTTTAGTCGATCCTAAGTCAGGATTTGAAATAAATACGCAGGACAAATGTTCAGCAAATAATTTTGCTTTATCTGCGTCCGTTTTTGCCCAGCTCCCATCTTCTTTACGTAGAGGCGACTGGAAACTAATGGGTCTTTTAACAGTTTTAATGAGTTTCCATAGTGAATAATATAATCAGTAGCTGGTGTGGCGTCAAGGTTATGTAAAATGTTTTCTAGGTAACACTTCTAGTGCAAGCATGACCTAATAAATCATAAAAAATAGACTAATATATCTTATTCATATTATTTATATTATTCAGTTTCATCAATGTATACTTAAAATGGAGTTAAAACCTGAAAGACTGTAGTATCACTATAGGTTATGGTTTCGTCTGAAAACACTCAATATCGGGAAATACATAATGAAGGAACGAGAGACGAGATTGAGCAGTCTGTAACCTTTTCAAACATGGTCTTATTTATTATCTGTTGTAACTGATTTGTACGTTGTTAACAGACCGTGAAGCGTTCTTTCCGCGCGAAGCCTTCCTGGGGCCCCCGCTCTCCGAGCGACCACCGTGACTGGGTACAGTTCAAGACACAAGCGAAAGAGGAGCGAGAAAAACTCAACACGTCGCTACCCAAGCACGTCGGGTACGTCCTCATCGGCGGCTACAGGAGAAGACTGTAATTCACTAGTCGTAGCGTTAACTTTAGGGTTTACTATAAGTACATAGATATATAGGGTAAAAATAACTACTAAGTAGGTACTTTACCTAAGTGACGATTTGTAGATATCAATATTTAAATTGTGAAAGTATTGCCAAAATGATGTTATTTAAATTATAATAAATTATCGATGTTGTATTATACATATGTCAGGGTATTCTAATAATTAAGTTATTTTCAAACATGCAAATGTTGTTGTTTATGTTGCCTATCCTAAAATACATTTTTATTATAAAATAAGAAATAATACCTACTTTACGCATTTTTATTAATATAACAACAAATCCTTATACTAATTTATAACTTCAATCAAAGGCTAATTATGAAGCCAAGTAAATTATACCTGCTCGATTTTTCGAAACAAGGAGTTGGATATCGGAACCGAATTCGGAAGCAGAGTTATTAATTTGCTTATTGGAATCTGAAGCAAAATCAGGCCCGGAACCGGAGGCTGAGGCAAAAGAGATGCTTTGGGGGCAGACCTAAGAAAATCAAAATAGTATACATTGTTCATCAGTTATATCTACTATATAAAAATAAGTCGGGTTTTCCTTCCTGACGCTATAACTCCAGGACGCACGAACCGATTTCCACGGTTTTGCATTCGTTGTAAAGGTCTCGGGCTCCGTGAAAGCACAGAAAATTCAGGAAAAATCTACGCGGACGAAGTCGCGGTCAGAAGCTAGTTCTTTATAGATTTTTACATAATAAAAACAATCGATCTTAAACTTCGAAATTAAGTGATTCAAAATACCATTACTTGCTTCCTGCCTCCGCCACAGCACTCTTATGCATCAAGCTCCATAATGATTTCCGATCAAAATTTAACAAAACGAGACGGTATCAAAGGGAAAATCAATCCGAAGTTTCGACTTTCGGAATCGGGCCTCCGTAACATCTCCAATTTTCATTCCCTATAAAGTCTAGAAAAAAATGGCTACCAAACTAAACAAGAAGATGAACTTTAATCTCGCACCATAAACTTTAGTTTTTTTTTATGGATGGGATGGAAGGAGTATCAAGACTTTTACTGTTCAGTAATTGCCATTGTTCAGCTTGGACATCTCACCAAATATTTATCATATCATCTGCGCTGAAAATATTTGACACTAAACGGCCTTGACCTTGGATGTTCTAATGAATACTTATACAGTAAATGGTTGATAAAAGTTTCTGGAATTTCCCATAAGGATATAAGTCGTTTTACATAGATGAATCAACACACAGAAAAGCACGTGTCTGTGAATTATGATTTTGATCGCATCAGTGTCAATCGGCTTTTACCTGATAAGCTCTAGATAAACATAATCCATTATGTTCGCATTATGACTACCTACTTACTACATATTCATAATTAATTATACCTATTATAGGAACGATTGATTGATAATGACCAACAATGAGCCACCAATGAGCCTTGAGAATTAATGAAAGTGCAAAATAATAATGCCAATGCGTAGTGTATAGAAAACTCAAGGAAATTAAAGCTAAAAATGTTTACTAATCTGTCCCCACGGCGGCGTTACCCGCGTCTTGTTAGGTCGCTATGGTTACTGCTTCGCTCCCTAGGTCTAGAGCGCGATGTTATGTAGGTCATGTGTTTAATTATGTACCTATTTATAATATATTTATTTCATAAAAAATAGCCCAGTCACTTAAGACATTTTAATAGCATTGGGATGAAAATAACTGCAAAAGCAAAAAAAAAAAATTTTGGACATTGTTTGGATAGGAAACTAGTACCGAGTATTCACACTAATATTGCCCTTTTGAAAACCAGTACCGCGTGTTGGTCTAAAAAAGCTCTTAAAAGCTCTCTTTCTGTGTTTTTCAGTTTTTCGCTTATATAACTTCTGAAATGTTCATCCTGTGGAAAGTCAAAAAGGTTTTTTTTTAATGGACAAAATTTGTAACAATTTGATAACAGTTGTAACTCTGCATAATGTAATGTGTCTTGAGATACAGCCAAAAGGTATGTCAATGTCCAGCTCCTGACTCCATTATTAGACCTTTTCTACCAACCACTATGTACAGATCATGTCAAAACCAACCATATAAACCCAACCTTAAGTTTACTATTAATCATTGAAGAGTAATTACTCACTTTACTCCTGACTCCATCATCAACCAAATCGAAATTTCCATTCATATAAAAATTGTAGGAACCTTATATTAAGAGCGGATCTAGCAATCCTTTGTTCAATGAAGATTCGTAGGAAAAAATGTTTGAACATCGTAAAACATTAATAACACCCATAATATAACATTAAGACATATACTAATCTATTGATTTATTTAGATAAAACCATATCACAATAAATTAATCTCTATCGCATACGTCATATTATAATAGGAATCAGAAAGAATTAAACAAACGGTCATTTCAACTACGTATTCTGTGGTGGCACGTATAATTTAAGGACATCACAGATACTGTGAAATGGTAATTACGAATTATTTAAACAAACACTCTACGATCCAAATTAAAACATTTCCTAGTAAAGTAAAGGTAAAAAAAAATACTAATAAATTAAAAAATAATTTTTTTTTGCATAGGAATCAAATGACGTTAACGTAGTAGAAAACGGAAGTCGTGAAAATCCAGCCTTTAACGCTTCTCCTGAATTTGAAGATGAAACTTTTCCAAAGAAAAGAGCATCCGGGGTCAGCACGAAGAAACTAGTTCTATCTCCGGATTTGCCTGAAAAACCTATAGTAAGTATTTTCATTAACTTATGTACAAGATCTACTAGTAGTGATTTACCTGTTTTACCTCTCCTGGCACATATCAGAAAAAAAACGTGTTATTTTTTAAAAACTAGCTTTTATAAATGTATAGTATATACATATTTCTACTAATTTTATTAAAAGTGTAAGTTTTTATTAAGCTTACATATTATAAACTGCTGCCGTCCCCTATTAAGCTTTTTTAAACAAGCACATCAGCCCTACTCTTGTGAACAGAAAAAGAATCGAGGTGTGTGTAATGACACACTATGAATATATCACTTTGAAATACATAGCTGGTTCTAGGCCATATAGTTTCCGAACGGTCGCCTGGAGGACACGGTCGAGCACACGGTGGAGGTGTGCCGCGCATGGGCGGACCATCGACGTGTCCTCGCGCCCGGCGCTGGTTCAGGCCATGCTTCGGGGCGAGACGGAATGGGATGCCGTCGCCTCCTTCTGCGAAGCAGTTATGCTAGTGAAGGAAGCGGCGGCGCGCGAGAGGCAACGACGAGCCTCTCGCCCCGGACTAAGACCCAGGCGAAGACGTCGAGAGTCGCAAGACGACTACCGGCCACCGTAGGCGCGGTTCTGCGGATGGCGAGCGATGGGTAGCTCGCCGCCCGGCTAGGACCAGGACCGCGTAGACGGCGCGTTTTGTTCCACGCGCGCCTCAAAGAGAAGGAGTCAGCACAGGAAGGGGCCCAACAGGGCCAACGCCTGCCGGGGTCGCGGAATGCTTATAATAGTTACCGTGACCTCGGAACGTAAAGGGCAATCGAAGGAACATGAGTGGGTTTTAGTCAGTAAGAGTCTGACACGCCCTCCCGTCGCACCCAGGACGGGAGCAGTCATTGGATGATTTCCCACTCACCAAAAAAAAAAAAAAAATAGTTTCCGAACAGATTACCTATTTTTTTAACTGCGCGATTTTTAGGTAGGTTCTCTTGATAAGACTGTGAACAAGAGATTGTTATCTCTGATAGTATCATTGACCTCAAAACGAAAAAAGTACATCGCAGTTTTAAATAAGTACATTGATAAAAACTGGTAGGCTGGACCGTAAGGTCTAAAGCAAAGGTCTCTAAAATTTGGTCGATTCTTTCGGTCAGTGGAAAATCACAATTGCATAAATCTCAGTAGAGTTTCTTGTTTCCTGTGATTAGTGGGCGGTTTTAATTATTTTATTTGTCAGTTGTTAATATACTCAAGCTTAGTAAGATGGTTTTAAGTTTTCTGTGTCATCATTTAACCTTTCGTTGAGTAATTATTTATCATTCTGTTTTTTCTTCTTCTACTTGTAACAGCACTTTTACTTAACGCTTAAAACATTAGTTTAAACCTATCGCGGGCGGATTGATGGCACTGGCGGGCTGGACCAGGCCATCGGGTCGTAGTTTGGAAACCTCTGGTGTAAAGAACAACTGTTTATGTTTTTTTTTAGGTAGGATCGTTTGTGTTTGAGGTAGGTTCTCTAGATATCATACCGATAGGGGCAAAAAAAAGATAGTTGACGTGATAATCGTGAATTAAAGATTCTTGTCTAATTGCATTATTGATCTACCTAACTGGGCCTCCCATATTATTTCACAAGATTGATAAAGAATGATTACCTACTTGCATTGCTATGTAGAATGGATGTTTTGTTAAAACATTGTCGACATTCTTACAGATATACTTCGGTTTCTTTATTTACTTTTAGATTAAAAAATAAAGGTGTTATCATAAAATAAATAAACTCGATTAGCTGCTGATTATTTTGTTTTTCCAAAACTTTTTAACCACGGAGTAAACTTGATCAGCAGTAGTACAAAAAATTAATAATGCATAATGCATCAAGAAGTTCTGATGCTTCAATGTTAACGGAATATGCTGTGGTCTCTAAGCTTGAGACTGGCTTGCAAGAAAGTTGAAATAAATATATGTAATCAACAAAGGTGGATCCATTCGTGGGTCATTGGTCATTGCCTCGACCACTGATAATTTCATTCGAAATGCAAGTCGTAAATATTTAACCGACGATGACATGACACTTCGTCCCCTGCAGGAATGAAGGCTGGACCTGCCTTAAATATGTATTTTTAACCATATTTGCACTTTGTTGTAACTTGCAAAAGCTACACAAGACAGCCTTGACATTGCGGAGTAGCATAACTTTAATTACTTACACCAGTAAAAGATTTTCTGTGATCCACTTCTAGATTACCTCTTTCAAAACTTCTTCGTTCGTTCGTAATCGTTCATTATTTACTAACGATACAACGTACATATAAATATTTATATGGCAGGCAAAACATATACCCACTTTTTAACTAACGTACAAAACGAATAACTGTTTGCAGCCTAAATATGGCAATCAAGGATGTATGCTGACAACAGCACCCAGTTTTTATTTAACCTTTGAACGACCAAGCGACAGTCGGCTGTCGCACAGCTATAATTGTCTTTCTATTGTCTCGAATCACGTGTGTTTCAAACAATATTTAACTTAAGAACTGCATTGAGTGACTTTCTTAGGTCATTGACTCAAAAAGAAAAGTAAAATACCTTACAACAAGTGTTTTAATAAGGAATAATTTAAACTTTCGAGACACAATAGAAAGACAATAGCAGCCCGACATCCGGTTGTCGCTTGGTCGTCGAAAGATTAACTTGATAACTGATACGTCTGAAGATAAAAAAAAACCGGCTTAGCAGGCCGGGGGTTTCGACAACAATCTTGTTACAGTAAAGATCCATCAACATTTTTTTAGATTTCAGATTTTTCTTTAACTGGCGCTAGATGACATTGCTTTGTGCAAAATTTCATAGTTCTAGGTCAACTGCAAGTACCCTATGAGTTTAAATTTCTTTGAGAGTGTTGAAATATACGATTTTAGATTTTTTTTTCCATAACTTAGAAGTTTCATTATTTCACAGCTTCTAGGGTCGGTTGTGGTCTTGACAGACAGACAGACGGACAACAAAGTGATCCTAACTATAAGGGATCCGACTTTTTCTCTTGAGGTTTGGAACTTTAATAAACAACTGACCGTGACATTTACAATTTGATGAGTTCTTATTTTTTACACCCTTTAATTTTTTCCTCTCATCATTTGAGCATTTTCCGGATCTTCCCGTTGCTGCCGACTTGCAGTAATTTACTAGTGTTTGTTTAAAATACATATTTTAATATAAATAATAAATACAAATTAAACTATAAAAAAATCAGTTCTATAAAATAAAAAACAGTTAAAGAATATATTAATATAAATAATAAATACAAATTAAACTAAAAAAAAACAGTTCTATAATATAAAAAATAGTTCAAGAATATGTATAATTAAAAACTTTTTCTACCATCTCCGTAACAAATTCCAAAATCGCAACAGTTATTTAGCCGAAAAAGCTTAACAGAGAGACAAACAGAGAGACAGACAGACAGGCAGACAAAATTTTCCAATTCTGCAACTGATACCGGTAATCACCGGCCCCATCCTTCGTTAAAATATAAAAAAAATGACGTGCAAAAGTGTAAACCTATTTGCAGAAATAAAGTCGTTTAATTCGTTTAACTAATTCAATTTAGCAAAAATAATTTTTCCAAAGCAGAATCCAAATTTTTACAAGGACTTATTTATTAACGTGTTTTTTTTAGTTTGGTTTATAAAATCACCCCCCGTTACAATTACATAGGTACCTACTTTAGTAGTTTGTAAACAAGTTTTTTAAATTTATAATCATTATAACTTTTTTCGTATCAGTATTTAGATAAGCGAACTGGTTTGTCCTTGATAAAGACAATTAATATAATAAACTCTAAGAAAACGAATTGGTACCTACTGCTTAAAAGAAGCCTACTACAACCAGTATAAAATATATGTCAAGTAATAGAGATTTAATAAAAACCTTCGAACACACGTGAATCGAGACACAATAGAAAATCAAAAGCAGCACGAGAGCCGGCTGTCGCTTGGTCGGCGAAAGGTTAGAGGCTTTATACTAATGTGGTTGTGTCTAAGTGTCATGGAGGATTCATATACACTACCTGGATAGTTCATAGCAACTCTGAAATCTCGAAACAATATCACCTGTTTCATACATTATGGTCGTAGGGGAACTAAACTTTTGTTAGAAAAGTTGGTTGGCCTTAGAAAAAATTGTCAGTGAGAAGTTATAGAGGCCATTATTTGTAAACTCAAACTCAAACTTAAACTCAAGACTATTTTATTCAAATAAACCATTTACAGGTAGGTACTTTGAATCGTCAAGGTGTCGGAATGTCAGAAAAATGAAGCTAGTTGCTCGTTCCAAAAAGTAGGTCCCATGGAGAAGAGCGAGCAAGAAACTCCATAGAGACTCTTTTAAAATCAATAGATTACAAAAATTTGGTTACATCATTCATTGTTGAATCTAAGGTACTATGTGAGAACAACGTAACAAGTCGTACATGTTAGAAATATTAAAATAAACAAAACAAATTTTAAAACAACTGTGGCAGCTAAGAGATGACCAGTCTCAGCAGACAACGCCCGTTCACGAACATGACCTATGGATCGGCACCAAATAGCTCAACCATTTTGAAGGGAACCAAATGATTGATGACCAACACACACGCCACCCTCAGTGAGACATTTGAGTGAGCAGAAATGCGCTTACTTGGAAAATTTCGTACAATAATAACGGTATAAAAAATAAACGCGTAATTTTTTATATGTGCATGCCATTATGAGTTACTACGGAAGCTAATTCTATGTGTGGCCTGACTCGCTGTTGCCCGGTTTTTACTGGAGAATATGCGGAAGAACTCAAAACAATGGGTAGGCAAACCAATCTGATAATGATAAAAAATAATCTATGATAGATATTGATATGATAGATATTGTTATGATGCACTTTATATTTCTGAATAATTATCAATGTTGGTTTTTTTTCTCATTTAACAATGATGTGAATGATACAGATTATTTTATGTTATGATGGAATATTTACTTGCTTTTTACCGATTTAATAGAAAAGTCTTACTTATTTATATGGCAAAGGCTAAATGGCTGCTTTTGTAGATGTCAAAAAAAGCTATTTAGATTATAAATGTTTATTTTCCAATTTCCTTTGTGTGGCGTGTCGTTTAGATGATAAAAATTAGGACAAACCTTATTACTAAGGCCCTGCGCAGACGGCACACTTTTTGTGCGATCGAGTCTGCGGCGCACAAAAACTTTGAACTAAGAGAACTAAGACTTTATGCGCGTCGTGTGCGTTACTGCATATAATTGCATAGGTTCTATTTTCACAGACTAAAAAGTGCGTCACGGTTAGTCTGTCGTCTGCGCAGGGCCTAAAGAGGAAAGATTATTAAAGGTTTTTACGATTAACGAAAAGGATAGCAAATCTTTTAGACACTTATTCAATGTGGAACTGAATTACTTAATGCACTTTGAGAAAATAGTTTGTTCAGAATCGTTTACTGAATCGATTTTTGTAATTTTTAATATAGGTAATATTTTATCCCAAAAATAATTAAAACTACGTAAACTGCTGTTACACTTTTGCTGGTAGTCAAAACAAACTAAAATGGATGAAATACCTACTACGCTAGACCCTTATGCAAGTGCGACTGTGTGCATGCGTAGATTTGTAATGTGACTTTAATTTTCTCCCACAATCTGTACAACTAATTTATAAAAAAAACAGTGTTTTAAACATAATAGTGAAAATTCAGTGTATGTATTATGATTATAACATAATATTCTAATTGGGGTGTCTGGTGGTGTGCGTTTATTCTGGGACATCCATACTTCCATACTAATATTATAAATGGGAAAGTGTGTCTGTCTGTCTGTTTGTCTTTCTTTCACGGCAAAACGGAGCGACGGATTGACGTGATTTTTTAAGTGGAGATAGTTGAAGGGATGGACAGTAACATAGGCTACTTTTTGTCTCTTTCTAACGCGAGCGAAGCCGCGGGCAGAAGCTAGTGTTGTATAATTCGTTCCTCAAAAATTTTTTTCTTTTTGCACTAGCCAATAGGCTATGTTATGTAAGCCGGACTTTTGGTTAGAATGGCACACCATTGCTAAACAAATACTTCTTATTCATTTCCATAAAATCGGTCATTTTTCGGTTCATATATTGTTCATTATCGGAAAAGCCTGAGCTAATTTACCTAAGCTTTAAAGAACAGAGACAAGAGACAGAGATCAGTTTCTTACTACATTTTTTTCGGATAATTCAGATCCCGGTTGCGGGATATTACTAATTACGAGTAACAGAAATTAGTAGAGCTAATTTACGACTGTACTCAATACTCCTGGGCAGGTTATAGGCAAGCTAAGTCACTTATGAGCCGAGCAGTAATGAAAAGTGTGAATAAAACGGGAAACAAATATTCCTTTTCTTAAATTCCGTTGCGTGTGCTGCGATTCAGTACATAATTTTGGGGTAACATCAACCATTTAGGTTGAAGTAACGCAAAAAATATGTACTGAATTGTTCCTCTTAAAACGTTCTAAAAAAAAGTCCGCGTCAGCATATATATGCATATTTTTATGTCAATGAAATTAGTTCTAAAATAATGCAGGATTTGCAAGGGTGTTTTCATGAATATAGTAAATCCTCATCAATTTAAATACGTTAACCAATAGAAGTTTTTTTTTTGTACAAAATTGCCGTTCACATAATTTAATTACAATAAATATCTATAGAGATATCACAGAGTTTTAAAATTACTCAGCAGCAATACAATGATGGAACGTACGGGCAGTAAACAAGGCTGGCCGATGGCTTTGCAAGATATTTGTAATTTATACATCACATTGTGCTACATAACATTGCACCATGAGCCACGGGAGCCGATCAGTAACCAAAAATCTAACAAACACGCGGGTACGCGAGGATCGTGCGGTCCATGGCTCTCTACAGGGCACTGCACTGGTGTGGACGCCGAATCTGGCCTTGGCTCCGGCCCGGCTACTGAGGGCGTCCCAGAGGGTCATGGCAATTCTGATGGTGCGGGGATACTTTACGATCTCCTGAGAAGCGGAGAGCCTTCTTGCCGGACGGCATGCCGCCGTGGGATTTGGAGGCAAAAGTCCTTGAACACACTTTCCAGTGGCGCGTGGAAATGCAACGCTGGGGCGAAACTCCCACCGCGGCTAATTGCAGTGCGAGGACTGAGCTCCGGCGGGATCTCATGGCGGAATGTAGACTGCGACTGTCGCAACCCAGAGCTGGGCACGCCTCTTTGAGGAGTGGCTGCAGAAGCGCCACGGCACTCTCACATATAGCCGGACGCAGGTCCTCACCGGACACGGACATTTTGGTAGATTCCTGTTTCGGATTCAGGCGGAAGCTACGCCTGGGTGTCGCCACTGCGGCAACGGTCGCCTGGAGGACACGGTGGAGCATACGGTGGAGGTATGCCCCGCTTTGGCGGGCAACCGCCGTGTCCTTGCAGAAGCGATCGGTGGGAGTGATCTTTCGCGCCCAGCGCTGGTTCACTATGAAGTTCTGGCATTTATCAAACATGCCATCGACTACATAGACGAGGTCAGCATTTTGCAGATCTGCAAGTCATCTTTTAAGGAGGATGAGATTAGCAGTGCCTAGTTGCTGCTGTTCACGGCGCTCGGCAAACTCAGCCAGATGCCGTCTCGGCGAGGGGATGGCACCGAGAGGAGTATCCAGGACATCGTAACGCTGATGAAGGAGACCGATCCGGACGACGTGCCTGAGTTTGTGGCGAAGGATCTGCAGAAGCTGCCTCCTGTCACGTTCGACCACGTAGATGTCACCAGGCTGCTGAAGGATATCACACTCCTGAAGCAAAGCCAGGTCGAGATGCAGCATCAGCTGGAGGTGTCCAACAACACCATCAGTGATCTACGGGCAGAAGTAGTGTTATTGCACAATACAATTTCTGCAAGTAGGTCACCTCGACACCGCAAAAGTGAACACGCGTCGCGGGGCACAAAACGCCTCCATCTGCAGTTTCGAGTCCGCGGGCTCGAAAGCGTCACCAGCTGCCAAGAATGCAAGCGTTGCAACGTGTGCCGCGGCCGTCCCTGCCTCGACGTCGGTGGAGACGACGACGTGTGTAGGTTCAGCGACCCCGAAACGAGCCTAAGTCGCCGCTAAAAAGCCTGTTGAGCCACTAAACTCACAGGTTAAAATAGCGGACAAAGTGAAAGGGGGTAAACGGAGCCTGCCAAAACCAAAACAGCAACACCTGCCTGATCAATGTTTGTATACACGGATAGAATGGCAGGGGGTGACTTGCACACTCAGTAAATGGGCCCCCGAAAACGGCCGCTAGCACATAGTGACGTAGCGACAAGGGGGCAACATATATCGAGGTGCTGTAGGAGTGGAAAGGTATTCCACGGCTATCAGGACAATCCCGGAAGTACGGTCAAGATCCCTACCAGCATCTTACTGGAATACTTCCTTCCCCCGAGCAAATTTGCTCTTGCGAATCTCCACTCAAACCAGCCAATTAAGGCAAGAATGAGGTGGTATTATTATTATTATGTTCCGGGGCGAGACTGAATGGAAAGCCATCGCCTCCTTCTGCGAAGCAGCCATGCTGGAGAAGGAGGCGGCGGCGCGCGTGAGGCAGCGTCAAGCCTCACGCCCCAGACAGAGACCCAGGCGTACCTAGGCGTCTCGAGAGTCGTAATACGACTACCGGCAACCGGGAGAAGTTATTATAATAGTAAACTCACTGACTGATATTAACGCGTTTGTTGATATTTAACAATAACTTACTAGAGACATAGAGACATGAAACTTGGAGGGTTTATTCTTTATGAAGAGTAAACAGTCACTAAGAAAGGATTTTTTTTAATTCAACCCTTAAAGGGTTAAAATAGTACATAGAAGTTCGACATCCACGTGGGTGAAGACGCGGGCGAAAGCTACTGTAAATAAAATTTGTTTCAGCACAAAGGAAAAAAAATACCTAGATAAGATTTGTCACATAATTTAAAAACATTTAAAACATCGTGTCAACTGTTTTTTTGACGTTTTATTTTTTGTTGTATAAGTAAGGTTTTGAAAACCGGGACATTAATACAGAATAATAATGAATACAAAAAAAACTTTTTACAAAAAAATATTAACCGCCTTCATAACTAAAAACATAAAAATAACTAAAATTTCGGAAGTCGGTGGCTTATATTTTCTGCCCGTCAATTTGTGTTGCCACCGACTTCCGAAATTTTAGTTATTTTTAACATCATCAGATATACACATTAATATTAAGTTTTTACCCGATGCTCGCCTACAATTTTCTAGAGATGCCCTCAATTTCTCAGGGTTTCCACCATCAGATCCTGACCTGATGACAATGGGACCAAATGACAAGCATATCCTTTCGATTAAAAAAAGAATTTTTGAAATCGGTCCAGGCGTCTTCGAGAAATCGAGTAACAAACATAAAAAAAAAAAATACAGTCGAATTAAGAACCTCCTCCTTTTTTTGAAGTCGGTTGAAAATACGTCGTATTGTAAGGCGACTCCGCTATAACTCAGCTAAATTGGCTCACCCTTTTTCGATCACTGTTTATTTTATACAAGGTTGTATATTATCAATGCCAATTTGTTGTTAAGGATAATACTTATTAAGAGATTAGATAAATAAAACTTTATATGGAATTCATTGTTTCTCTTTAGGTATTTATCCAATAAAGAATAATATATGAATCAGTCAACTTAAAATATACTTTAGACAATTGTATGTACAACGTACGTATTTACAACACCAGCTGTTCACGATAGTGTGTCATAAAGTAAATTATTTGTTTTCCTTTTGCAAATTTCAGACATAAAACACCTTATCTTACATATGATAAAAAAGCTATTTATTAGGTACCTATACATTTTAATTCTCTAGATTACCTACTGCACTTCATTGTGTGGTAAATTCTTCCCTAAGTATATTGGATGGATTGGATTTAATTCTTGAGCTCATTAGCAGGCCAAATATATATTATAACAAAGTTTAATATTTCTTTCTTTGAAGCTACAGTCACTGAAGCTAGAGAAACTACATTAGTAGGTAGCGTTTTAACGTGCCTATTAGCCTTTTACGACCAAGCGACATCGGTCTGTCGCGCTGCTATTATCTTTCTATTGTATTTCGAATCACGTGTGTTCGAAGGTTTAATATTATTTTTATTGTTTATTTTAGGATGAAACAAAACCAGAAAGACCAAAATGGGACAACCAGTACCAGTTCCTCATGTCCTGCATCGCCACTTCCGTCGGCCTGGGCAACGTGTGGCGGTTTCCTTTCATCGCCTACCAGAACGGAGGCGGCGCATTCCTTATACCTTACATAATTGTGCTCGTTCTCATAGGAAAACCTATGTACTATCTAGAAACTGCACTCGGTCAATTCAGTAGCAGTAATTGTGTTAAAGTATGGGCTCTTTCACCAGCTATGAAAGGTAGGTGCAACCTGCTAAGGGTCACTTCTAAAAACATTAAACTTTCCTTAGACTTTGCCGTAGTCTTCAACTAAACTGTTTTTTTTATTTTTCAGGAACGGGCTACGCTCAAGCTCTCAGCGCTCTCTATGTTGTTTCTTACTACATGTCAATCGTGGGGCTCTGCTTATATTATTTAGTCATGAGTTTTCAAAGCACCCTACCGTGGGCTCTCTGCCAACCTGAATGGGAAAACTGCGTCCCATCTGGAGAAACCGCAAACCCAAGCGAATTGACTGGACCGCCAATAAGCAGTGCAGAATTATATTTCACGTGAGTTTCCCTTTAAAACATATTTATACATAGACAAGCAATCAAAATCAATATTGATTTTGATATCGCAGTCCAAACGCGAGATATTTGGCGATAGCACCTATTGATACCGTCATATCAAAATTTGTCGAATGCAGTTGCCGAAAAGTTGTTAAATCTGTAAAAGATTCTACAGAAAAGCGGATAGCGCATTCCATACACAAGTAGTCCAGAGATATTTTAACCAAATAACCTCAAAATAGTTCTTAAAACAAAAGTTCTTCAAAGAAATAAACACTGATGACATAATTTATATGTAGTCGTAAATATTTTAAAATCCTTATCAATTTGAAGCATTGAGAACATAGTTATTTGGCGGAACATTGACTAAATGTAAATCCTTCTATGTCTAGACTGGGACTACTTCTACATCATTGCCCGTACAGTTCCGGCTCTTTAGAAGCTATACATAGCTAGCTGTACGTATATATAGCAGCGAGCAATTTTAATAAGATTTTAGCATTTCAGCTTTTCTAAATTGTCTTACTGGGTATCTGTGAAGAACGTCGTTAATTTCACAATTGTACCGTTTCTGTATCCTATCTTTTCCTATTTTTAAATACGTGTAAGTATTTAGTTGTTAGTTTTATAGATATGTAGAATATAATATAATATATTAATGGGAAAACGAGTGTGTCTGTTCGTCCGTCTTTCACGGCAAAAGTACAGAACCGATTTAAATGTTTGGTACAGAGATTGCCTGAGAAAGCACATTAGGATAGATTTATAAAACTGCGGGGAAATGCTACTCCTTATATATAAACATTCTTTATTTAAACCCAAAACCCCAAAATATTTAATAAAAAAATAACACAAGTACAAATATAACTTAATATTTAACATTGCTTATTAATCTAATCTTATCATAAAATAAAAAATAATCATCACTATCATTTATCACTTACCAGATAAACGACAATGTTTACGCTGTGTATTTATGCAGCGTACTTCTACTTCGATTAATTAATACGCAGATAAGATTATTTGATAATTAGATAGATATTTTAGATCACATTATGGATATCGAAATCTCGTGTAAGCCAAAAAACGTGCTACCATTTATTTGATTAGGTGTGGTATGATTTAAAATTTACATAGGGTTTCGTACCAAAATGATTTTTTTTATACCTTCATGGTGTTTAAAATCATTTATAATGACTATATAATATGTCGTGGTAATTCTGGCTCATAGTTTGAAATGTTAAAAAGTACCTAAAATTGCTGAATTTTCATTGACAATGTGACAATGTTAGGTTTTTGATAACTGTTTAGTAGTTTAAGAGTAACAAACATCCATACAGACTTACATACATTATATACATACATACAAACTTTCACATTTATAATAATAGTAAGATAACGCGCGTGTCACAATTCAGACTCACGCTTTTCTATTGTCTACATTAATATGTGGGGGTTTGCCGGTTTTTATTTTTTAATTACTTTTTGTTTCTATTCTATAGATTATGTTACAGGAATGTTCTGATAAAAAAGTTAATTAATAACCTTTGTATGCATTATTTGTTAACAGAGAAACTATTTTGAAGAGGTCAGACGGAATCCACGATGGAATTGGTAAGCCAACTAGTTTAAAAAACACCAAGTCTTGAATCATTATAGTTAAAGCTTGAGTAAATTGTTTGTTTCAATCAGCCCATTAAAAGGCAGTTCAATACGTAAGTCAGAACCGAAACTATGTATATAGTAGCTTCTTTCACTAATGTCAATAAACTTCATAGTTTCATACTTAATACCTACTTACTCTTTTATTTTTTACGTATCGTTGCATCACGTTCCCAATTATCTTTTGCTAAATATGGAAATAAACCTAAGCAATTAAATAATAGAAGCTATTTTTCCACGGTCCAACTTCTATCATCTCAGTTTTAATGGAGCTTTGTTTTTTACAGGTTTGCCTTTGTGGGACCTTACACTCAGCTTATTCATTTCCTGGTTAATTATATTCCTGATTGTTGCTAAAGGAGTCAAAAGTTCCGGAAAAGCGGCGTATTTCCTTGCTTTATTCCCTTACGTCGTTATGTTCATTTTGCTTATCAGGTAAGTAAATGCAGAAATAAGAAAGAAAAATTCACGCCGCTTATGAAAGTCACTTAAAGATACACTGACCGTTGAACGGCAGGCGCTTACACTTGGACTAATTTAGCCATTTAGATAATTATTAACCTCTGTGTCTGTAAATCCTTTAGAGAGCGAACATTACTTTGAAGAGTGGATAGCAGTTTTAGACTCAATCGTAACACACTAATAATTCAGTTAAATGTTGTCGTAGTTAGTTTACATAACAGAGTTGTTTTGTATAACAGCTAATTATAATCCATCTAAGAGATTAAAATATAGTGTCGAAGTACTCGTAGTATTTGCGTAGCAATAGTAGTAGGAATCGCCTGTTAGCTATCTCGTAGCATTCCCGTAGCTGTTGTTGAAATTGTGTAGCAAGTGTAGAAACATCCGTAGCAATTACGTAGCATCTTATCGTAGTATTTCGCGTAGCAATGGTCGGTCGTAGCTGTTGCAGTAATAAGTGCGGAAGTGTGTAATTTAGTGTTAAATGTATAATTGTGCATGCATTTTGTTTGTTTTCAGGGCTGTCACTTTACCCGGCGCCGGCATGGGAATAATGTTTTTTATTACACCAGATTGGAACAAAATTTTGGAAATGAGAGTAAGTTTTTATTGCAGTTGTGTTACGTATGTAAAATAAATATGTGTTTTTGTAAAGAAAAATAAATGACATCGAGAAATATTGTATGTTGAATCGCTGGCATTGCCACGGCGAAGTTTCAACGTCGCAACCTCCGGCTACAACACCGCAATTATCCCTACATTATTTATTCAACTGCACAGGAGTGCAAGTCAGTCGTCTTTGAGAACTCTTTGGGAGCGGTCGCGCGCGATTCGACGTACAAGGCTCTCGAAACTGATCTATATATCGTCTTTCACTTTTTAATATATTCCCAACTAAAACGCGCAACGCGTGCTGTGCGCAACATTAGTGGTCCTTCGAGCCGGATTTTTGGGTCACGACCCACGCGCGTATTTAGCGGGAAATAGAACTGTTGTGTTACAGGATGTCACTGCTTCGCACACCCCCGGGGGTTGCTACGCGCAGTAAAACGCGCACCGCGGAGCAGTTGACAAACAAAAGTGAACAGTTAAATATAAAGTCAGTGAAAAGTGATAAAACCACGTGCTCGTCGGCGGCGGCGCGCAAGAGGATAGAATACGAAGCGGCTCAACAACAAGCTCAAATTGACCTCGACTTAATTGAAAAAAGAGTACAAATAGAGGTAGAGGTAGAGGAAAAAAGAGCACAAATAGAGAAAGAATTACTTCGAAAAAAGTTAGAAGTCGATTTAGCCGAACTGGAAGACGATCGCGGTTCGACATCGAAAAGTTCGAGAATAGTCGAATCGTGGTTTGAAAGACAAGACAGCATCGCGTCCTGTACTCAAAAAAATGGCGCACAAGATGTCTGCTGTCCTCCATACTCGATACCAGAAAATAAACTTCGACAGGGCAACATGTGCACTGAATTCACGAACCACATCGAGAAGGAACAAGAGTTCGTCAGCGAACGCCCACCGCACACCGACAGCATTACACAGCTGACCGAGGCGTTGCACCAGGTAATTAATAGAAGTAATACCCGTGATAATAATAAGGAACTCCTCACACGCCTAGCGACATCCAAAGATTTACCAGTGTTCGACGGAGACCCTATGCAGTGGCTACAATTCAAGGAATCATACAAAGAGTCGTCCCAGTTATGTAATTATAGCGATGCTGAGAACATCTGGCGGTTACGAAAGTGTCTTCGTGGTGACGCGAAAGAATCTGTATCATCACTCCTAATAGGCAACACGACACCGCAAACTATAATAGATACCTTAGAATTACGATTCGGCAGACCAGAATGTATAATAAATAAAATATTCACGCAACTAAAGAAGATTCCACCACTTCCAACGTCATACCACACGGACATCGTGAACTTCGCAATAAAAATAAAAAACTACGTCACTACAGTAAAAGCCATCCAACAACCAGAATACCTACATAGCCCGGACACGACGGCAATAATACTCGCAAAACTCCCGCCAACCCTTATAAATAAATGGGCCGAATATAACTACGAAAAACGGGACAGTTGCGATATACCTAAACTGGAACTATTGTCCGAATTCTTATACAGAGAAGCTACCATAGTTGCGACGTCGGGAGTCAGTTACATCCAAGGTCAGATCGATCGAAAGAAAGAATCTTACAATAACAAACATCAATCAGTGTTTACATTTACCGACAACACTGATAATAATACTAGATGCATATTTTGCCGAGTCTCTCCATCGCATACACTAATAAAATGTGGTAAATTCCGACGCGCTATGAGACGCGACCGATGGAGATTCGTACGAGCTAAACATCTGTGTTACAAGTGCCTAGGCGAGCGGCACAAAGAACCCACCGTGTGCGGCGCTCCTAACTGCAGTGAGTGCGGACATCCACACCACTTCCTTCTACACTGGACAAAACCTGTCGCCCCTACGACGGCGCCAGTAGCCATCGCGCAGCCCGATATCGCGCGCCCTCCAGCGGATGCAGCCTGCGTGATCCAGTCGACGGCCAGTGAACAGCAGACCGACCACACGGTCGGCCACACCCACACCGGACCGCCCAATAGTGTCAGTGTATCAGTGCCTAAAGTGTTGTTAAAAGTAGTGCCGGTTACTATCCATGGACCTAAAGACAATATCCACACGCACGCATTGCTTGACGACGGCGCCACCGTGACGCTCATCGCAGCCGACGTCGCCGACCAAGTCGGGCTCCACGGTAAGACCACGACAATGCGCGCGCGCAGCGCCTGGGACTCCGGCGAGCTCGTATGTCAAACGGAAAATGTAAGTTTTACAATTTCTAATAAAGTAGGAGAACGTTTTAATTTGAGTGCTCGCAAAATGAAAGAACTTAATTTACCTACTCAACGTGTATCGTGTGTAGACTTTAGTGATTATTCGGATTATATAAACTACGACTTATGTAAATGCGATACGCAACCTAAACTGTTAATCGGACAAGACAATTACGACCTTATCGCCCCTATTATGTGTTTAAAGGGTAATAAGAAAAGTGGACCTTATGTCACAAAAACATCACTAGGCTGGTGTGTACACGGTGTCGTTAATAATATACATATTTTGAACATGTCCGCTGATAACAATGCAAGTGATAGCAGCGCGCAATCGCGTCGCGATTCTGAGTTACATGAAATTGTAAGAAAATCATTCGAGTTAGATTCAATAGGTATTTCAAACAAACCTCGACAGAACGCGGACGAGTTGCGTGCTGTTACTATATTGAATAACTCATGTGAATTAATAGATAACCAATGGTTTGTAGAATTGCCATGGAAACATGATAACTTTGTTATGCCGAATTCTTATCAAAATGCCCTTAATCGATTAAAATCTGTTGAGAGGAAAATGTTAACCGACAACACTTACGCGTCACGTTATCAGGAACGCATTCAGCATTTGTTTACAAACAATTACGCCAGGAGGTTAGACGAGGGGGAGACTAGCGAACACGTGTGGTACCTACCACATTTTGGGGTCGATAACCCCAACAAAAGTAAATTACGTTTAGTTTTTGACGCGGCTGCAAAAACACAGGGATATTCCCTCAACGATTATTTATTAACCGGTCCGGACTTGTTACAATCCTTATTTGGAATTATGTTTAGATTCAGAGAAAATCAGATCGGAATTATTGCAGATATTAAAGACATGTTTTTACGTATAAAAATTAAAAACAAGGATCAACATGCACTTAGGTTTTTATTAAGAGATAACGCCACGAAAGAAATTAATAAATATGCTATGACGTCATTAATATTCGGTGCGAACTGCTCACCTTTCATCGCGCAACATATTAAAAATAAAAACGCGCTAAATTTCAAAAATAAATACCCGACAGCTGTTGACGTTATATGCAAGCAGCACTACATGGATGATTACATCGATAGTTTACCGGAAGTCGACCTTACAAAACAGGTCATACAGGATGTTTCATTTATTCACAAACAGGGTGGTTTCGAAATTCGGAACTGGGCAAGCAACGTGCCAGAGGTATTGGAGAACGTGCCAAAGGAAGCGCTAAGTGATAGCGTCTGCTGCGCTTTGGACAAAGATCGACCGGAGAGGACGCTAGGGCTGTTATGGTACCCTGCCAGCGACGAGTTGGGGTTCGATTTATCTTTAAAGCGTATCCCAGAAGATGTCAGAAATCTCACAAGGAGACCTACTAAACGTGAATTATTATGTATTGTTATGTCCATTTTTGATATACACGGCTACCTTATTCCGTTTACAATTAAAGGTAAAATAATGATGCGAGAAACGTGGAAAAATGCTATGAAATGGGATGACGAATTGAGCGACGAATTAAATAACTTATTTCAAAATTGGATTAATCAGGTTAAACAAATAAATAACGTCAGAATACCACGGTGGTATTTTTATCATACTGAGTCGAACGCAAGTGTTGTAAGTTTGGACTTACATATATTCTGTGACGCGTCTCCGACCGCGTATGCGACCGTTGCGTATTGGCGTAGGGAAATGAGTAACGGACGTATTAGCGTAGCATTCATCGCCAGTAAAAGTAAAGTTACACCTACGAAGTCAGTCTCCATACCACGATTAGAACTACAGGGTGCTCTATTAGGATGTAAATTAGCCAGCAGCATAAAAAAGGAACATCGATTTGAACCAAATTCAGTTTATTATTGGACAGATTCAACCACTGTTTTACATTGGATAAGAAATAATTGTAGGACATATAAAGTCTTTATAGCTAACCGATTAGGCGAAATAGATGAGCTAAGCAAAGCAGCAGAGTGGCACTATGTGCCGACGGACCTCAACGTCGCGGATCTTGGCACTAAAAGTACCGAATACGTACTAAGCAGCGACTCATCGTGGTTTACTGGTCCGTCGTTTTTACATCAACCGCGCTCTGACTGGCCTCGGGAACCCGAAAATAAAACAAAAATTGATGAAGATTTATTAGAAAAAAATAATTTAATACATGAAAATAATAGAATAAATAGTTTACCTGTACCAGAACCGACCCGTTTCTCTAGTTGGTTACGGTTGCTTCGAACCACCGCAAGCGTTTTGCTGTTTATAGACAAGTGTAAGAAGATAAAAACGGTTGGGCTTACCCACGAACTAATGAAACGGGCTGAAATTTTATTACTTAAACACTCGCAAAACACAACCTTCTTCAATGACATTTTGCTGTTGAAACAAAATAAAGAACTAAAACGCGATAGCAGACTTCGTAATTTGACACCGGTAGTGGATGAAATTGGGCTGCTTCGTGTTGGTGGAAGAATCGGAGTAGCCAGAGACGTCACTATGGACACCAAATCACCTGTGATCCTGGACGGGCACGACCACGTAGCGCGACTCATTGTCAAGCACTATCACGTTCGCGCAAACCATGCCTGTAATGAACTAGTGGTCAATGAACTGCGTCAAAAATATTGGTTATTACGTTTGCGTCCTACTATTCGTACGGTTGCGTCACAGTGTTTGTTCTGTCGCATAAGAAAAGCTCAACCGAAACCACCTCGACTTGGCGATTTGCCGGAAGCAAGGCTTACACACCACCAGAGACCGTTTACCATTACAGGAGTTGATTTGTTTGGACCAATAGAGGTCACTGTTGGAAGGTCAACACCTAAACGCTATGGTGTATTATTTACGTGCCTGACAGTACGCGCAGTACACATCGAGATTGTACCGTCTCTTACCACTGATTCTCTCATAATGGCCTTACGCAGAATGGCTGCACGTAGAGGCTGGCCAACGAGAATTTACTCAGACAATGGGACCAATATGCGCGGCGCAGAGGTTGAGCCGAAGAAGGCCTATGAAGATATAGACAAAAGCACCGTGGTGAACGAAGCTTTGAATAATGGCGTTTCTTGGAGTTTTATTCCACCTGCCAGCCCTCACATGGGGGGATCGTGGGAGCGACTCGTACGCAGTGTTAAAACTGCCCTGAAGGTGGTCCTGAAAGAGAGAGCTCCGCGTGAGGAGACGCTAATTACCCTCCTAGCTGAAGTAGAGAATATTATCAACAGCCGGCCCCTCGGTCATGTTTCTGTGGACCCCCGGGACGAAGAGACTTTGACGCCGAACCATTTTCTTATCGGTTCGTCATCTAATTTACCTAATGCAGGAGTGTTTACAGACAAAGACCTGTGTTTACGTAAACAGTGGCGTATTTCACAGCGTCTAGCTGACCATTTTTGGGCCAGATGGGTGAAAGAGATATTGCCTGATTTAGTACCGCGTCGGAAGTGGCGAGAGGAAGGTACACAATTGAAGATTGGAGACATGGTAGTAATAGTCGACCCCAACTCCCCACGTAATTGTTGGCCTAAAGGCATAGTACAGTCCTTGTACCCCGGTACTGACGGACGTGTAAGGGTTGTCGATGTTAGGACTAAAAATGGGCTCCTTAAACGACCGGTAGCTAGGTTAGCGGTGTTTTAATCTGTCATATAACCTCATACATGTGGTAGTATTAGTGTGTTTATTTACTAATGTTTTTCTTGGCGTCGTATGTTTCGGTTACTGTGGACCCTAAGGGGAGTTTATTGTTTTTGCAGAGTAGGCCGGGCATACGACTACCCTTAATAATTATATTTGTTTTAATATTTATAAATTTAAAGACGGGCTGAAGCAACAGCGCCGCAAAGAAAACTTTTATGTGTTACTTTGTTGTTAGTTAATTCGAAAATAAGAAATCTATGATGTATAGATTAAACTTATACTTGTAAACAATATGTATGTCTGCTAAATGTAACTTTGAGTTGTTACTGTTTGAGTGTCGTAATAACGACACTGAGGGGGAGAATGTTACGTATGTAAAATAAATATGTGTTTTTGTAAAGAAAAATAAATGACATCGAGAAATATTGTATGTTGAATCGCTGGCATTGCCACGGCGAAGTTTCAACGTCGCAACCTCCGGCTACAACACCGCAATTATCCCTACATTATTTATTCAACTGCACAGGAGTGCAAGTCAGTCGTCTTTAAGAACTCTTTGGGAGCGGTCGCGCGCGATTCGACGTACAAGGCTCTCGAAACTGATCTATATATCGTCTTTCACTTTTTAATATATTCCCAACTAAAACGCGCAACGCGTGCTGTGCGCAACAAGTTGATTGAAAGTATCAGTAAATAACTACTTAGTAGGCACTAAGTAGTTAATCGTAGTGTAATCATTTCCCAAACATGACTTCTATCTCTCTCTCGCCTGTTGTTTGATATAACAAGTAATGTAAGGGTAAATATTATTTTAATGAAACAAAATGCCTGTACCTTTTTTAGTACAAAGTACATTTGTAATTTCAGGTATGGTATGCAGCAGTAACACAAGTATTTTTCTCTCTCTCCGCCTGCTCGGGAGCCCTCATCATGTTTTCCTCTTTCAACAACTTTACACAGAACGTTTACAGGTAATGCTAAAATACTCAATTCGAAGCCATTTAACCTGGTCTACGAAGCTATAATTTCCGAGTTTAGTTCATTATTTATCCAACTACCAAATCATCATCATCTCCCTAGCCTTTTCCCATCTTTGTTGGGATCGGTTTCCAGCCTAAACGGTTCAGCTGGATACCACTGTTTTACATGAAACGACTGCCTTCAGACCCTCACAACCCAGTAACTGGATTTATCTAAACACCAAATGAGCATGAATATTTAGCACTAAGATACGACACTGGCAAAAAGAAACTTTAGTATATATAGTATATATAAGTACACTTTAGTACATTATTTTATTTTAGACTTACTTAACTTTATGGAGTAAGAGAATAAAGATCACTAACAAATATGTTAACGAATATATACTTCAGTAGTAGAATATACGTATATTTTTTCCAGAGACTCGATGATTGTTACAACATTGGATACTTTCACGAGCTTGATCTCAGGCATCACTATATTCGGTATTCTTGGGAACCTGGCGCACCAACTTGGATACGACAATATTAATCAAGTAATCGGCAATAACTCTGGTGGCTCTAGTCTTGCTTTCATTTCTTATCCAGACGCTATTGCACAGTCGCCGGTTGTCCCACAAGTAAGTATTTTCAAACATCAAAATATTATATTTTTTACTTTTTCAGCATACTTTCGCGTTTAATGACTTTTTGAACCCCAGATGCATAATCTAGCTTAATACTTTATTATTATTACTGCACTAGTGTGTAATAGTTGGTATTCCCCCAAATTAATTGGAGACAAACAATAAAACTTCGTAATATAGGCAAGATAGATAAGACGGGATGGATTCAACCGATTACTCGCTCAAAACAAACAAATAGGTGGTTGGTACGAAACCTCTTTTTATTACCTAATTTTTACAAATGATCTTATTTTTCAGCTCTTTGCGGCCTTGTTTTTCTTGATGATGGCGGTGCTTGGTGTCGGCTCAGGCGTAGCTTTATTTTCAACAGTTAACACCATACTCTTGGACTCTTTCCCAAGGGTGCCCACAGTTTACATGTCTGCGATGGGATGTGCAGCAGGCTTTTTAGTTGGGCTTGTGTACGTTACGCCGGTAAGATATTTTTTAACAAACTCAAAGTAGTATTAATTAAACCTACGAACACACGTAATTAGAGACACAATAGAAAGACAATAGCAGCCCAACAGTCGGCTATCGCTAGGTCGTCGAAAGGTTAAAGAACTGACGGTTAACATTAAAAAAACCCTTTCGCTTTTTTGTCTTCTTAAAACGGTAATTTGCGTATTACACAAACCCTTTGTTATGCAAATAATGAAAAAATACCCAAAATAGACACCACAATCGGAGCAAATTAAGCAAAGACATATGTATAGCTAAATTTATTAGGTTTATCAATACCTATATACATGGCAACTGCTCACAGATACTTAAATTTATTTGGAAATTGTACCTTATAGGCAAAACTTTTTTAATGTTTCAGGGCGGGCAATACATTCTTGAAATAGTAGATTACTACGGTGGAACGTTTATGAGATTGTTTGCTGCAATCGTCGAGATTATAGGAGTATTTTGGATTTATGGTAATAACTCAAAAATAATATTCTGTATTAAGCAAACATTTTACTGCTAACTCCTTACCAACTTGTTTACATTATATTGTATTTAATTGCTTCTTAATTCGGGGTGTATGTGTCCTTAAGTAGCCTAGCTCCGAGAGTCTCGCAGCTAGGCTTGATTATAGGAGCTGGTGTCTCGGTCCGCTCATCAAGCTACTAAAACTGTAAAATTGTTTTAATAGGTTTTCAACTTTATTACTAAAGCGTACAGTTCAAAGTCAATCAGGAAAATGAGAAAATTTGAGTATCGGATAGTTTATGCGTAGCCGCAGGCGTCTGTACCTACCTAAATGCTCGTAAAAGCGTTTATTAATTATTGGTTTCAACTGTTAACCTGTATGTATGACCCAGAAATATTTTCCAATAATAGGAGGATTGCTACTTTAATAATATTGTAATCTTACTATTCTTTATCCTTTCGTGTGTCTAGGACATGGAACCACGCGAGACACTATATTTTTCTAATTGTGTCTGTAATTAGAGCATTCAATGGGTTAATGGACAATATAAAGAGACTACAGACTACAATAGTCTACTAAGCAATTGTTTTCAATAACTTTATTATTATTTCAGGTTTGGAGAACATGTGTCTGGATATTGAATTTATGTTAGGAATAAAGACTTCGTTCTACTGGCGTATGTGTTGGGGTATTATAACCCCAGTCATGATGATGATCGTATTCTTCTATTCTCTGATTACAACCGAACAATTAATATTCGGTGGATCGTATGTATATCCGGACGGTGCTTATGGTAAGTTTTGTATTTTTTCTTATTTACCTAAGTATGAATACCTTGATAAGTAATTCTGCCCTGGTAATCGAGAGGGCAGTAAGTCAAAAAAAGCGGTTTCGAGAAAACGGCGCGCAAACAATATAGGGAAAGGAAAAAACCTAGTCTTTTTTCCTTTCCTTTGATATATAGAATATAAAAATCGAGTGTATAGTTTTATCACAAACGCAAAAATTGTAAAAAAAAGTTTGCGCGCCGTTTTCTCGAAACCGCTTTTTTTGACTTACTGCTCTCTCGATTACCAGGACAGAATTGTAGTGGTGGGTTAAATGTATGTATGCATTAAAAAAACTTTTCGCGTTTGAGTGAAGCATAATAAAGGCAAAAGTTAATAGCTAAGTACCTACCTCAATGTTAACTATGGTAAGGATCATCGTCCGATAAATTATATATTGCTTAATTATACAGCAAATATTTTCGTTAAAATATGAGATGATTCAGATATCATTCAGATTTATCCACTTTTCTCCTCTATTACGAATCTTTAAATTCTCCCTTTGTAACCTACATATCATGTGTACATCTACATATTTATACTATAATAAGTATTTAATACTACAAACTTAATTCATATTTATTTCAGTTGCTGGCGCAATTCTTCAATATTTTGGAATCGCATTGATTCCCATATTCATGATAGCAACACTCTGGAAATATAAATCTAATACCTTTATTGAGGTTCGTATCTACTTCAATATTTTTAATTCCCACTCTGTATAGGTATAAGGTATCTGACGGTATAACGAAGTACCTATATTTTCAAAAAATAATAAATTTCCAATTACTTTACCTAGAAAATAAATAGTTCCTAATTTTTGTCGTGTTTACCTACTTTCATTTAAACGGGAGCTATGCAAAATATTTCTTATAGAATTATAATAATTTTCTAAAAGCAAATACCACTTTAAAAAAATGTTTTGTTTGCTACAGCGTCTTTACGACTTATACAATTACTGTTGAAATATTTCATATATGAATACCTTAATAGACCCTATACATTTATTATAATAGATTATCTATATAAAATTACTTTGTTAATTAAAGTAACTTTCAGTTTCAATCAGGGGGTACTTTTTACACCGTTATTTATTTATTTAATTTTATTTTGTTATACATACTTTCCTGTAAAAATATTAATAATCAATGTTATCAATGTTTTACAGACTGTTAAGAGGTCATTCCGACGAAAGGAAACATATGGTCCTAGTATCCCGCAAAAGCGCGAAGAGTGGCGCGAGTTCCGTCGCAATGCCAAATATGAACGACAACTCAAGCGCAAGAATTGGTGGCACCACATAGGTTTAAGTTTAATAGGAGGTTACAGAAGAGGACGCAAATAAATTATAACAGACTTGAATATTTTATCTCGACATTATTTATTATTTCTTTTTATTAAACTTAACTGTGTTATTATGTGTTTGTAAGTAAAATAAAGATATAAGTACAAAAGCTTTAATAATATATTAGTCCCATACCCCATTTGACGGGCCTGTTGGTCTAGTGGTGTGGCCCTGACTGCTAAGCCGGAGGTCGTGGGTTCGATTATCACCCAAGACAAACTTGTGTGACGAGTATAATTGTTTGTTTTTTGTCTGGGGGTATATTATGCATGTATTTATAAATACATGCATAATATCCCCCCATTGTCTCGTTATCTGACGATAGCGGAGCAGTAACAAATCTTTGGTTACTGCTCCGCTATCGTCAGATAACGAGATCCTGACAATGTATAAGCGCACAAAAATTTTGCGTGAAAGAGTAACAAACACATTTATTGATATTTATAATAATAGCAGGATTAGCGAATAGTATTTACCAATTTAGTAGAACTCCCTAACTAAAGAGTTTTCAAATCTTCAAACATACATTCAAAACTGGCCGTTATATCCAAAAAACAGGTTACGGCCATTGTTAAGAAAAATAAGAAAAAAAAAGAAACACTATATGCTTTGCGCTGTAGCAAGGTGCGGGTGGCAGCTGTCTAAATGACGTTGACATCAGTCAGTACCACATGACTAGGGACGATATGCAATTCACTTTATCGCTATCGACACTACGAAAATTAGTGTGATATTCAGTTTTGTGCTAAAGAGGAAAACTTTGAATGTTTGTTTGTTTGATTGTAGTGAATAGGCTTTAAAACTACTGGACCGATTTTAATAATTCTTTTACAATTCGAAAGCTACATTGTTAACAAGTAACATACGCTATATTTTATTTTGGATAAAAATAGGGTTCCGTAAGATATTTGGGTTTTTCGGACAGGAGATGTAAAAAATCAACCAGAAAAGTTACTTATTTTACGTACACTGCCTAAACTATAAAAGTTAGAACCGTAAAATGTTCTAATCAATTGTATATCTTATAAATACCTTCGAAAAAGTTCGCAACACACTATCTATGTATGTTGAGTGAGGCACAACAACCATTTTTTTATTTTGTTTTTTTTTTTGGACATCATTTACGCGTTTATTTTACTCATGCTATTGATCCTTATCGAAATAAATTTTGTTGGGCTAACCAACAGTTCTTTTCAGGGCTAAAAACAGTTCTTTTCGATGCTAGAATTTTCTAATTTTAGGTCTCAACTTTCTAAACACAGTGCACGTTCACGAGAATCTTCACATGAACGTTCACAGCGCCTTGCTGAACAAAGTCTGAGAACCTCCGAGGTAAGTACGCGCGCGAGAGTCGAGTCTCGAGCGTCCGCAACGCCTTGCCGAACAAAGTCTGAGAACCTCAGAGGTACGCGCTCAACGTGAGCAGCATCTTTCTGATATGCAATAAAAACAAAACCCTTCTTTTGGCAGTCGGGAAATAAATCATACCACTCAGTACTAACCGAACCACAGTCATAATTTCATCACAAGTTAAAAAAATGTTTACCGCCCAACGAAGTGGGCACGGATCAGCTAGTATTATTATATATAATATCGACATTCCATCGTAGCAGGACATCCCATCACTAATTACGTTGAAGGCGTTACGTTATACGAATAACACATTGCTTAATTTTTAACCCAAATTAATTTTATTTGTGGTTTAGTGCATTCTGGTTGGGTTGAAATTAATTTACTACAGTTATTAATGATTTAGTGTATTAGAAATGTGGTACAGCAGAACTACTAAAGTCATAATTTATAAAACACTGCAACTTTCTTAAGTGAAATGAAATGTTACTGAATGTGTCACCCGCACCTTGCTACAGCGCAAAGCATATAATGGCGTTTATTTATTTTTTTCAATGAAAGAAGGCCAGCTATATCAAAGATGATCATTGGTTTTTTACAAATTTTTTGGTCTTGAAAAACCTTCAAGGAGATGCTTAGATTATATACATGTCTAGATGCCACATTGACCGTACTCTGAAGGGACCAAAAAAAGACTACTAATTTAGTAGACACGGTTCTCCCTTACGTCAGTGTCATTTTACACGTCAACGGATAAGGTGCTCACAATAAATATTTAATTATGCCGGTTTGTGCTGTCCGACTGTGTCGGAATTATGCAGGAAAACCCTATAATAATACCAAGATCAGTTTTCATCGGTTAGTTTTTTCTTTAACCACTATTATTTTAAGAAAACACGTTTTTCAAATCGTGAGTTTGAATGTCAGTTTGATTAGTCAGTGTTGTCACTTTATTACTAGGGAGATTCGGCGAAATTATGGGAGACAAAATAAAAATATCATTACATCATATTTCGATCAAGACAAGCCTGTTGAAGCCAATCATTGAAATTAATTATTGCTTATATTTGCAAATAAGATGCCACCATATTTGTAAATCGGACAACGTAGCCCAGGCAATAAAATCGAAGGAGATGGGTTTTGATAAATTACTATATTTTATTTTTTACTGGATTTTTTGTTTTTCTTTTTGGTGCAGCCGTGAGGCGCGAGCCGCGAAGCATTAATATGTATTCCTATTTATAATTTTGTTAAACTGTCATTTTAATAAGTAATGGCAGAAAGGAAAGTTCACATTATGAGCAGGCATCCCTAAACACGCACACTTTGACAGTTTGACGACAATAGGTACACGAGCGGTACTCACCCATGTCAAGCATTTAGTGACGTTTTTAGCGCATCGTTTGTTTGCAATTCTCCATCTAGACATGTATATAATCTAAGAGGAGATGATTCTATCCATAAAAACAAACAATTTTATTACAGATCCAACTCTGAAATTGCGACAAAAAGCAGCCTTTTCTTACATTATCATCGGGGGGAGATTGAACTTTTGTTAGAAACAGCTAACTCTACATGAGACTCGAACCGCGGTGACTATATCCATTGATTAACCAACATGTAGATGGTTACTCACTTTTCCGTTGTCTGCTGATTATGGACTTAATTATCTTTTAGAACGATAGTGGTGCTGATTCTCTTTTTCACAAACTTAACAAAATTTAAGTTAAATGCATCTTTCTCTTTCCATTTCTTGAAGAAAAGGACAGAAGATACATTTTAGTTTAATCCTGTCAAATTAGACAGCGTCTGAAGAAAATTAGCGTATATTTAGTCGCCATGTTTTAAACGCGTCTAAATTATCTATGGAGTGACTAAAGACAGGACTTAACTAATATTTTATCTTCTGTCCTTTTTTTTTAAATGAAAAGAGAAAGATGCAATAAACTTAAATTTAGGGTAGTTTGTAAACAAGAGAATCGGCACCAATGTCGTGATGGATGGTTAAGGCGGCCGCCTCTCGAGGTTGTGGATTCAAATCCGGGCAAGTAAGTACCAATCTGACTTTTTAAATTCATATGTACTTCCAAAGTTTATCTTTGAGATCACTGACATCTCGTGCTTCGGAAAACACGTAAAGACATTGATTCCGGTTGTCATTCGTAGAACTTTGACAGTCGTCGTTACGGGTAGTCAGAAGTCAAAAAGTCTGACAAGCCTAACCAAGAAGTATCGTGTCGCCCGGTTACGGGTTGTGGAGGACTGATAGGCAGTCGCTTCACGTAAAACACTGGTATCCAACTGAATCCGGTTAGGCTGGGAGCCGACCCCAACATATTTGGAAAAAGGCTAGGGAGATGATGATGATGATCTTTTAGAACGAGAAACGGTGCGAATACAGTGAAAGGGGAAGCGAAAGAAGAAATATAATTATTTGCTAGTTAGGTTAAAGAACTTAGGTTCTAAAAAGAAAAAATAAAAAGCTATTCTCATAAAAAAGTGAGCCGTCACGGGACGCCTGGCAGATGTGAAACATCGACATTATTTTGTAAAAGTAATATGATTGAAAAGAAAAAGCGTGGCGACGCGTCGCCACGGCATGCTTCGCCACGCCAGAAATTTGTTTTACGTGCGGCTATAGATGTTTCACATCAAAATTTTCATTCCGGAAGTCAGTGGCTTCTGTTTTGGCAGACAGTTTCTTACAATAAGTAACAATGCTCAAATTGGGTATTTTTGTGACAAAGCGTTTTTTCTCGTGTCCTTACGGCTCCGTAAAAAATGCGTCTACAACCTGCGGTTCGCGAGCCACATGCGGCTCGTTGGATGTGAAATAACGGCTCTTTAGTCCCATACGAAGTAGAAAGATTGCAGCATTAAGTATTAAGCAGAGTTCTATCATATCTTACTTTCACTTATATATAAATATATATTATAGATTATGTATTTATCTACTTCTATCTTTTTAGTTTCACCACCATAAATACACCTACAATGCTATCTCTTCACCACCCTAGGTTGACCGGGAGACAATGCCTTTGGCATTAAGTGCGCCTGTGTACCGTTGTGCATAAAGTGTAAACAAATAAATAAAGATTGTAGGCAAGAAAAAATTATGTGGCTCTTTAAAAAATTTAAAATTTTGTTAACTCATCCAACTCAAAAGGTTGCCGACGTCTGGTCTAGCGGAAGTTTAAATATGAATAAAAAAACCGGCCAAGGGCGTGTCGGGCCACGCTCAATGTAGGGTTCCGTAGTTTCCCGTCCGTCACAATAAGTGTTCCCACTTATAAGTTTAAAAAAAGGTTATTTGTTACGTTGACATACTAAGTACGCAGAAATTATTTTGTACAACCTTTTTGTCTTTTTTGTACAAAAACTGTTCTTTCTATCAAGTTCATGATTTTTCCTTTTGGAGCGATTATTTCCGAAATTATTGACATTATCAAAACCTATTCATTTTTAAATACCTATCCAACAATATATCACACGTCAGGGTTGAAATTAAAAAAATCACTTCCCTCTTTACATATAGGGGGGCTACCCTAATAAAACATTTTTTTCCAATTTTTATTTTATTACTTTGTCTGCGTGATTGATATATATACATGTTGGTACCAAATTTCAGCTTTTTTCTAAGATGAGTATCCAAATGAGTAAGTTTTCCTTTAACTTTACTGAGAAGTAGATCAAATGTTTCCCTGGTCATACGCAAATATTAATAAAATTTATCGTCAAAATTACGCAATTGTTTATATAGAACATTAAACTCCCCATAACTTGTCCGTGATTTATTTATATCATGAACCCAACATGACGGATAAGGCCGTGAACTAATATATTTTAAAGATGAATTTTCTGTGAGTAGTAGTTATAGAGCTATTTTTGAAAGCGACATCTCGTCAACGTGGCGACAAGCAAATGCCCAAGGCACCTAGCGACCTACCACGCAAACCACCTCATGTGCGGCCACCCGTGTATCCAAGCAAGTAGCCAGGATGCAAGCCGCTAGGCTCTAGGCGCTAAGCTAGCCACCTGCCTGTGCGGACGTGGCCTAAGGGTTCCTAGTTGACTACGGAACCCTAAAAACAACAATCAACCTCAGCATCCTAGTAACGACACGTTCCAGACACGCACAGTAAATAGTAAATACATAGACAGAATTTAAAGTACCGGTATCACACACAGGTAAAATACCTAGGCAACAACGCAATTATTTGACAAAGATAACACACCACATCATAATAATATCATCTTTGTCTTTGGAGTGCAATTATAAAGCATCTGCGAGGACAGGCGGCGAAATTGCCTACAAATTCCCAGATTCGTTCTACGATTGCTTTAAGACTACTACTAAATGCTAGGATTTTCATTTCGCGAATTTCTAGTGTGGTCCATAAGTTCACAAAATTCCTTGTGAAATATCACTACTTACATAGTATAAAACAAAGTCGTTATCCGCCGTCTGTCCCTATGTATGCTTAGATCTTTAAAACTACGCAACGGATTTTGATGCGGTTTTTTTAATAGATAGATTGATTCTTAAGGAAGGTTTATATGTATAATACATACTTATTACAGTAGAGAAAAGCCGGGATTTTTTGAGATTTGTTACACCCGTGCGAAGCTGGGGCGGGTTGCTAGTTAAATCTAAATGAAAGGAAATTTGAAACGCATAGGTATTAAGAATACACTTTGCCTTCAAGCATTATTATAAATTAGATGATTATATAGAAGATAATCCATTTCAATTTATATAAATAACCATAAAATATAAATATATATAAATATAGGTGTACCAGCGGGCGTACCACAAGCCCTTATAGCAGTATTACTTTGATATTACTTTCAGTGGGAAAGAGACGGCGCTAGACAACGTGTCTAGCGCTATCACTTGCGCACTCCTGCAACAGGACTAAATCAATCTTACTTTAAACGTCATGGTAAGGGGGCTGTAACTCATGAGAAAAAAAAAGTAAAACAAATAATGATTTATAAATGGTATTGTTGTCATGTCATCTGTCAAGTGACATTACGTTTGTTTGTTTACATTTGTTATTTTCATGAAATCTTTAGTAAAAAGTGAAAGAATGACTAAGAAACCACCGCGGTCACAATCCAGAAGCACTGTTTAAAATGTGTACTGATAAATCTGTAAAGAAGAAGGTGTAGCTTACACGCAATTTTCGATTTTAGACCGCGTGCTTGCGTTGACTGGTTAGTATGACTAGCCAAAGCTGATACTTTGTTTCATCTTTCATATCCATTTATATGAGTTTATCATATTATGTATACATATTGCGTAACATATAACTTTGGCTTATTACAGGGGCGTGTACTAATACTATGCGACGATTTTTTTTTTTTTAATAATAATTTATTTATTGCAAATTGTTCACACATAAAAACACAAGCATTTCACAGAAAACCATTTACATACTAAGGTGTTGTTGAGCTCTGGTACCCAAATTAAGATTTAACTTGTGTTATGAGTACCAGGTCCCTCGCACGGGTCCACCCTTTATAGCAGAACTTTTTACGTCATAATTTTATTTTGCATAGCAACGGATAGCATAAACCTCTTTTCGCAGAAAATCGTTTGGCATACACTCATTTACCATACACCGAAACCCATAATTTTGTAACTCAGAATCATCTTTAGGCATAAATTTCATATCCATAATAATCAATAAGTATAACCATCACATCGTAGAAAGTTCAAAACCAGAATCATCTTTTGGCATATATTTTATATCCATAATAATCAAAAGTAGAACCATCATATCGCAGAAAATTCACAGCCAGAATCATCTTTTGGCATGCATTTCATATCTTATTTTGGCATGCAGCCAGCACGCAGCAAGCATGCTGCAAGCATGCAACAAGCATGCATCATGCAGCAGGCATGCAGCATGCAAGCATGCAACATGCAGCAGGCATGCAACATGCAGCAAGCATGCAACATACAGCAGGCATGGCTTCTGTCACGGCTCCGGCGCTGCGGGGCTCCGGCGACCCCACGCGAGCTAATCGTCGCAGATGGTTAAACGTCCACCACCTGCTCCTCAGCTCGCGGGCCGCCTCGCCCCTCCGCGCCTTCGCGGGTTTAAATTACACTCTAGGGGTAGGGCAGACAAGACTACGTGAAGTCGGTTTTGCAGCGATTCATTTCTGTCACTCACTTTTGTAGCACACCATAGTGATTTTTTAAAACAATATATATATTTTTTCAATATGACTAATATTTATTTCTAGTGAAATTCTGTGATCTTCGTAGTATGCTAAGTCAAATTATGCCAAATAATCAGCGCTCTAAATAAACGTTATGCTAAACGAAATTATGCAAAATTGTAACTCTGACAAAAGTAATTATTCCCAATAAAATTCTGCCATCTTAAAAGTATCCCATTTAAAGTTCGGACATAAAAACATTAGGCCAAAAAACAATTATGTTAAATATTTTTTATACCTTAACAATGTTCGTTTAAAAAAGTTTCTGCCACGTGAGTTATGCCAAATAGGTTTCTGAGAAACAAGTTTCTGCCAGATAGAGGGCAGTGGCACCCCCCTCGCACTTATATTACTATCCTATAATAGTTTCTGAGTGGATCGTGTTCGTGAGTGTGGTGGTGTAGGAAAACAAGAGTAAAATAAAATAATATAAAAGAAAAAAATAAAAAAGTGATAAAGACTATGTAAGTTTGTTTATCTATTTTTTATCTATGAATATGTATGTAGTGTTAAATGTAGTGTATGTATGTATGTGGAGGTTTGTGTGTGTATGTTATTAAGGCCCGTATTAATAGACGTCACTCAATTCTGAGACGCTCTCAAGTTTATTGCTGTCCTTATTTTTTCCCTTTAAAATGACAAGGACAGCAAGAGACTTGAGAGCGTTTCGGAGTTGAGTGACGTCTATTAATACGGGCCTAAGAATGCGGATTCCGAGACGCGTAAAAATGTAAGGAAAAGGTTAGTGTTAAGAATTTATGATTTAAGGAGTTTCTCAGTTTCATCGTATGGGATATTCATAAGCCAGTTCGATACCTTCTTTTTACATTCAAATCTGGTGAGTGAATATATTATGTTGCATTTTTTATTTATGTGATTACTAGCTTCTGCCCGCGGCTTCGCTCGCGTTAGAAAGACAAAAAGCCTAGCCTATGTTACTCTCCATCCCTTCAACTGTCTCCACTTAAAAAATCACGTCAATCCGTCGCTCCGTTTCGCCGTGAAAGAAAGACAAACAGACAGACAGACAGACACACTTTCCCATTTATAATATTAGTATGGATACAACCGACATGCAGCTAATCACATTATAGTGCCGAGCGGCCAGAGAGCTACGATGTCGTTGGGGTTGGCATACTGCATATGAACAGCGTTTAGTTGCAAAAATTTTATTGTATTCTAGAGAGCTGTGCTTCCTCAGTACTGTTCCAAGTACAAATAGTTGCCTTACAGATAGAATTTGGCAGTCATCCATAAGCTGAACTGTCGGGTACCTGAATGGTTTGAAGGTCATAACTTTAAGCACAGCTCTCTGTGCTCGTTCTACGGGTAGTAAGAGCGTTTTTGCAGCTCCCCCCCAGACGGTTATGCAGTAAGACAGAATAGACTGACATAAGGCGTAATATACCATTCGAAGAGTTTTGAGTTCGAGGCTATAGCGAAGTTTTTAAAAAATATAGATTGTCTTACGGATTCGCGCAGTAAGAACCGTTAGGTGATTTTTCCAGGTAATGTAAGGATCAATATACACTCCAAGGTATTTTACTTGGGAAGATCTGGTTAGGGTTGGACAGGTACAGGTTGAGGACGAGCCACAGAGGGAACTTGGGTCACACGTATGGGCTTTAAGAGTAAAAAGTTCTTTAGAGGGTTGAGAAACAGATGTCATAGAGAATGTCATATATGTCGTTTTGACTGGATTAAATGTTAACAGATTACCTGAAAGCCACAGCATTACTTGTCTTAGGGCCTGTTCGGCTCTAGTAAAAACCTCAGGCCAGCCCTTGTCTTGGACGAGTAGCGCAGTGTCATCCGCATAAGTGAAAATGGAACAATTGGGAAGGGAAAGTAAGCATAGAGAATTTATGTACAAGAGGAAAAGAGTAGGGCCTAGGATCGAGCCTTGAGGCACACCAAAGTTCAAAGAAGTCGTTTCACTTACGATAGAATCAATTTGAACAAACTGTGTTCTGTCAGATAGGTAATCCCTGAAGATCCGGTGAGCATATCCACGAATTCCTAACCTTTCCATCTTCAGCAAAAGCAAATATTGCAGAAGGCAGATGAAGAAAGCAGGCCGCAGTAGCCTTGGTGTCAGATTCACATGAGTCGCCTAAAGACGTTTGACTCCCCGTTTTTTCATGGTCCTACTTATTTGTCCTATTAGTAGGACCACGAGGGAGACCTACTTCTGTCTGTCCTATTACGTGAATAATCAAAAATTTACCTCCTGTATAGGCTGTGTATAGGTACTTATGATAAGAACTACTTAGTGATTTAAATAGCTATACAAGCAAGCGATGCATCACGTCGTCGAAGAGAAGATATCGACGGTTAAAAGGCAATAGGGGATAAGCGACATTTTGGTCAAAAATGAGTTAAATATGCCATCCTACGTAATTTTTTTTTCTCTTTCGAATGCGCCTACTCCCATGGCTCTACAATGACATTTTTGGCGTTTATGCCCTAGCAAAAAATTGTAATTTACTAGTATTACTTTTCGCAACCGACAAAAAATCAGATCATTTTTGCTTCAAAGGTGCTTGTATCCCTACAAAAATGATTTATTTTGGGATTATTGTCGGTAATGCTTTTTTACTTCATAAGGGTGTCAAGCTTTTGGTTGGTTAAGCCTTTTAAGCTTTTCCCTCAAATAGTACAAATGTTGTTTATCGCCTACTTCCATTTCGTAATTTAACATAGCTATGGCGCTTGTACCCTATTTACAAAATTCATTTTCTTATTAGTCTGTCGGTTAAATCCTATTACCATTCAGTACTTTATGACAGCTATGTAGGTTATGCCCTATTACCTACATTTATTTTAATATCACACTGTTAGTTATACCTTACTACCGTTTACAATATAAAATGAATTAGCTATCATGGTGTCGATTATAACCTATATCAGTATACTCACTGAAACGGAACCCTAAGAGTAAGGACCCAGTCTTTTTCTATGTAAATCTACTCCCAAATACTTATAAGGTACTTTACCCTATTTTACGAGTTAATAATACCCATTTTATCCTTTATCCTGATGTAGGATCTTGTTGGTTCCGCTAATTCATTATTTTTTGGGTGTCATTTCATCCATATTTCTTTAGACTCACGCAATGCTAAATGTTGATTATCCTTCTTTGCCGTTGAATTCAAGTGACATTGAGTGTCACTAATGTCTTATATCCTAGTATTGTTTTGAAAGCCGAGTGTAACTTGTACTCTATTATCTTTTATACATCCACTGTTTAAAGTACCTTATCCTTCTTTTCCTATAACACTTATTGTACTGTCTAGTCTCATATACGTTTTTACTTTGCGATGTGAGAAATCGGTATGTCGCTTATGCCATACTTCCTCAATGAAAAATTAAGAGCTATGGTTATAAGCGACAAAAACCACCTTAAATAATGTTAAATAATTAAAACTAAAAATACCAGTAACTGCTCTAATTTTTTCTGATTTTATAACTGTTTCAATTTTCACGATATCTAAATAAATGACAAAAATACATCCGTTTTTCTGAAAATTAAAACTTTGAATGGCTTTCCTGAACATTTTACTTTTTGTCGCTTATCCCCTATTGCCTTTTAACCGTCGATATAGATGATTTTATATTAACATGTCAATTACAGTTAATTCACGGCGAAATATCAGTAGGCCACTTTTTAGAAAAAAATAGATGAGGCTGTCAGTCTTGTTTATTCGCTTTTGTCTTTTGTTCATAATATAATATACAGGTGGTATAAATATTCGCTGTTGTTTGCTTACTTCTATAATAATCAAAAAATAGGACAGACAGAAGTAGGTCTCCCTCGTGGTCCTACTAATAGGACAAATAAGTAGGACCATGAAAAAACGGCGGATTAAGCGAGGACGGACAGACAGACAGACAGACATGGCGAAACTATAAGGGTTCCTAGTTGACACAGAACCCTAAAAAAGGTGTAGATAATGGTGCCGATTCCCTTGGTCACAAACTAGACTAATTTTAAGTTTTAATGCATCTTTCTCTTTTCATTTCTTAAAGAAAAGGACAAAAGATACAATTTAGTTTAATCCTGTCAAATTAGACAGCGCCGGAAGAAAATTGACGTATATTTAAACGCCATGTTTTTAAAACGCGTCTAAATTATCTATGGATTGTCTAAATTTGACAGGACTTAACTAATATTTTATCTTCTGTCCTTTTCTTAATTAAATGGAAAGAGAAAGATGCACTTAACTTAAATTTACGTTAGTTTGTGAACAAGAGAATCGGCACCAATGACATTTTACTCTAACGCACAAATAAACTGAATATTGCAATGGCATAGTGGATTAGACGTCAAAGTAAGATGGCATGATTCAAGTATTGAGAGTGAAAGAGAGACAAATTTAATTTGCGACAATGCGTCGTCTAGTGCAATAGAAACGATGTAGAATACTCAGATTGGGCATTACCTTACATCGTAATTTATATCTAAAAATAGGATTCAGATATTAGTTCACATAGCAAAAGTAATAAAGTACCTAGTAAAATTGCATTGGAAGTGGGTAAATAAATTATATTAAGAATGCCTCCATCATAACATTAAAAAACAACATTTTATTCACATAATATTCCACCATTTACGCTATCAGGCAACTGACTTGTCTGTTTTGTACGCATTATTATCTGTGATCGGTAATGTCATAGGAGAATTTTTTGATGCTTTTTTATTTCCTCGAGCAATTTTGTTTTAAAATATTATCTGTGAAAATATTAAAATAAATAGTACACTTTACGAATGATAAGGGATTCCTTCCTTGATTTTTTGAAGTTTCAAGCAAATTCAAATCATTCAATGCACCTCTGTACAGAAAGTGCGACCGTTGACCAACCACATTTTAACGTGTCGCCTGCCGACGGCTTATTACCTTTTTAGTGTCTAAACACACTATGCCGAGGATACGCGACGGAAGTCATATGATTACGCTTGCAATGCTATTTGAATTACTGGCGACACATTATGCCAAAATTACGTATACCGTACAGCCGAACTTCAGTCGGGCGTAAGTTCAGCGGAAATTCGGCGGCAACGTATTCCGTAGAACACACATTATACGCGACCGAAGTTCGGTTCGATTGTCGACGGAGATCGGGAGCGGGGAGCAGCGGGAGGCAGGAATGCCCACTGCAACACTGAATATACACACAAAATTGCGCAACTGAATTTCTGCCGCGTAAGTTCGGCACTTATGGTGTGTCATATCAGCCGAATACGTTGGAACGTAAAATCAGCCGCGGAACTTCGGTCGCGTACGTTCGGCAGTGTGTTTAGACACTTACTTATAATATCATTGAGATTAGAGCTAAAGGGTTTGCTTCCATGCTGGTGTAGACCAAGTAAAAATTTAATAAAAATGAAAATAAAACATTTTTACGAACTTTATTTTTAAGAATTTTATAACACAAGTTCTTAGAAATAGCTAACTCAAAGAGCTTATTACTTATGCCTTCAAACTGATCAGAACACCATATTACATAATTATTATATGTTTGTAAGTAAGTGAAGAACAAAATAAAAACTGTATTACACATACGATACGGATATTAAATTTACTTATGTTTAGATTTCTTCTTCTTTTTACTAGATTTCTTCTTATGCTTACGTTTCTTTTTCTTTTTCTTATGGTCATCCGAGCTAGACTCAGATTCGCTATCACTTTCACTTGCAGCTCGTTTTTTCTTTTTCTTGCTGCGTTTCTTCTTTTTCTTTCGTTTGCGAGCATCAGATGACGACGAAGAAGTTGAATATTCAGAGTCACTTGTGGATTCACTTTCGGAATCAGGCTTCTTTTTGACATTAGTCAGATCCAGTTTTATAGTTTCGTTATCAAGTTTCACTTTTTTAGTTTCGTTAAGATCGGTGGGTGAAGCTGAACGTTCACGTTTTTTAACATTCTCTTCTTTATTTTCATGATCAGATTCTACTGTTTCATCATAATCTGGCTCGAAATGAGCTTCGTCCAAAGTTGATTTCTTTCTCTCGCGATCTGAATGTGTTTTTGAATCAGCTGGCGCATTTTTTTCTTGGCCTCGATCACGCGTGATTTCATAGGCATTTGATTTCTTCTCGTCTTTCAAGTGTTTCTCAGTATTTTTCTTTTCATTAGGACTTCGTGCTCTATGCTTCTCACCAGTCTTTACAGCTTCAGACATCACCCGTCTATCACTCTTAGAAGGTTCAGCTCTTATATTGTCTTGTTTTCGACCCCTTTCTCTTTCCACAGTTACGCGTCTGTATGGTTGTTCGCGTTTAGGAGTTTTAGATCTTGATTTAACACGTTCTACAGTACTTTGAACAACTCTTTGTTCTCTAATCCTGCGTGTTTCGTCTACTTTTCCACCGAGTCGATCTTTAACGGATAAGCGCGGCGGTGGCGTTTTAGAATACCTTCTCTTTCTTTCGTTTATTTCAATTGACCTTGGTTCGGTATCAGTTACTGGAACTGTGATTTGAATGTTATTCATGGCAGGTTTTGGCATTTCATCACCGTAAAGTTTAAGACGATCACTACTAATTTTCTTTATTTCTATAGGTCTTAAGGAGTTTATTGCTTTAGCAAAAATTGCATTTTCAGCTCGTTTAATAACATCCGACGTAACCTTACTTCCGTCTTCTTCGTCTTCAGGAGAAGAAATCTCTCCTGGTTCTTTTGACTTCTCAGCGTGATCTTCGTCTACTTCCCACTTAGATAATTCAGGTAAAGTTGCCAACATTTCTTTATTAGTTGGATTGCTCACTTCTATCTCAGCTTTCAAATCTAATTCATCGGTATTCGCTTGAAGTTCAATACCGTCAAACGGTTCTTCTTTAAAATTGTTTATACTGTCTGTGTTCTTTGACTCTAAGGTAAGGTCTTTATCTTCAGTTTTAACATAATTTTCTATGATTTCTTTATCAACAGCTCCCAATGCTTCATCTCCGTACAAATCATCAGCAGGTTTTACTGGCGATTCTATTTCAGGAGATGTTTCTTTCTTTATAGAAACCATATCAGTGTTTGTATTTTCCGTTTTAACGACTACTGGTGTTTGAGCTACTGTTTTATCGGGTTCTTTTTCATCTTTTTTAATTTCTTCCTTGTCAGGATCTTCATCATCTTTTTTAACATGATCCTTGTCTTTTTTATCTTTTTTCTCACGTTTCTTTTTCTTTTCGGTGTCTTTTTCCTTTTCTCGTTTCTTCTTCTTTCGCTCTTTCATTTTCTTTTCTTTATCTTTATGATCTCGGCTCCTATCGGCTGAAGATTTCTCTCGAGCTCTTTCCTCTTTCTTTTCTCGTCTGAAATCTCGGTCACGAGAACGGCCCTTGGACTCGCTACGTTTTTTCTCTCTTGTTTCTCTATTTCGTTTCGGTGACGTACGAACTTTTTTATCTGGAGAAACCTTATCATGCTCACGTTCTTTATCATAATCACGGGGCCTTTCATAATCTCTTGGGCGGTCCTCACGACTTTCACGCGCATCGCGATTTTTATCGTATCCCGCTCTTCTGTCAGAATCTCGGGGTCTTTCTGCTTTTTCTGTTGGCTCTCGGTTATCATTATATCTCTCCCGTTCACGACCCTCTCTTTCTCTGTGTCTATCGTGTTCAACATTAGCATTACGTCTTGATCCACCCCTGGTACGAACGTTAGGTCTAAAACCTAGCCGAGGATGATCACGGGGTGCAGCAGTTTCATCTCTAAAATTATCGCGGTAATTCGGATCATGATAACCAGGTGGTACAGGCTCTCTAGGATCTGCACTAGGAGGTCTAAAGGGAGCACCTGGATCTCGGAAACTATTATGAGGGGGATTATCTCGGAAACCGCCATCCCTGTATGGAACGTTTCTATAAGCGTTATCACGGAATGAAGGCGGTCCTCCTCTGAAATTAGGATCGCGAAACGGCCCATGAGGTCCAGGTTCTCGATACGGCTGTCCGTCTCTGAACGGCATGGGTCCTTGGTCCCGAAAATGACCTGGTCTGTAATTATCCCTATATCGCGGCGCTTGCTCTCCTACATGAACAGGTATCTCGTGCTGGGCAGGAGGTGGTATAGGCATGTCTCGATAGCTGTTAGGCCCTTCATTATATGGCAGCGGTCTATAAGGATCCCTATAATTAGGAGGCGGTAAACGATCGCGCTCAATAGGTCCAGACGGACCAAATGACGGTTTTTCAAAAGGTGACGGCTCAAATCCAGGAACTGGAGGTTCAACACCAGGTGGAATTTCTTCAAATGGAGGAGCGTCATAACGACCTCGATATCCCGGTTGTTCAGATTGCACGGGTATATTACTCATTGGAGGCATCTGTTTGACGCCCATCGTTGGGTATCCAGGAGGTGGTGCGCTGCCCCTAGGTCCATATCTGAAAACAAACAATATTTGTCATATTTACATAGCTGATAAAACATATTTTTAATTTCGGAAGGATTTTTTTATAACTCTTTGAACCGTCTTCTAAAAATTGTGAAATTTTAAATTTTTGGTAGTATTTTCGGCAAAGTATATTTTCAAGCCTAAAATTAGTAAATTATTATCTAGAAGTAATCTCTATATCTTAAAACAGCAAAATGGTTGATTTTATCCTTGATGCAATAAGTTTATCGCTGGGCTAAACCTTTACCTTTCGAATAAGTAGGTCACAAAAAAGATATGTCCCGCGTTAATTAATTATTTTAAAGCACTTCTTGTTGGGTTTTTAATAGGGTCTTGTAATTTTTCTTGTTTCAATAAAGCTTTTGCCAAAATTGTGATTTTACTAACGACTGTTCCCAATAACCTATTAATCGTAGGGATAGGACTAATGGGCACAGAACATTTTATCTATTGCTCGGTTACCGCCCCACGGCGTAACCAATTTATCTCTTTAATTATTACAGACGCCTACTTGTGTAATGTGTACAGAAAAGCAAAAGTATGGCTCCATATATCGTACCTTTTACAGGGTGGCAATTTAAAACAAGACAGTTAGAGGAGCCGACCGCTGCAGCTACTCTAAAATGGTGAGAACAGATGAGGAGACTATCCAATATTTTTCTTGTAATTGATTTTAGTTGTAGTGGTTAAGGCGCCCGCCTCTCGTGTAAGAGATTGTGGGTTCGAATCCAGGCAAGTACCAATGTGACTTTTTCAATTCATATGTACTTTCTAACGTTTATCTTGGACATCACTGACATCCCGTGCCTCGGAAAGCACGTAAAGCCGTTGGTCCCGATTGTCAATCGTAGAACTTTGACAGTCGTTACGGTGTAAGCCAGAAAGTCTGACCAGTCTGACCAAGAGCTATCTCGTCGCCCAGTTACTGGGTTGTGAAGGTCTGATAGGCTCGCTTCACGTAAAATACGGTATCCAGCTGCATCCGGTTAAGCTGGAAGCCGACCCCAACATATTTAGGAAAAGGCTAGGGAGATGATGAATTGTTTTTCTTTTTATATAACTTATGGACTTGCTCTTGGTCCCAGATTTTAATTCAGAAACATAGGAAAAATTATGGAAACTGTCTCCTAAAACCATTTTCGTGTATCTGCTATAGTATCGGTTAAGGTAGCTGCCCTTACCGCCCCGTTTTAAATTTCCAGCCTGTATAGCATTATTATGACTTTATTAGTGATCTCTTACATACACACAAGTATATCCGACTCCTCTTTTTCTAATTGGTGCGACTCTTGTACATACGTTCTAGATGCTTCAGTCTTATAGCCCATAGCTGAAAATTTTGAGATAAAATCCTGTATTTACGAAATTAAACAGAGATGGTAACGGAAGACTCGTTTCTATCGGAGCTTAAGCAGTGACTAGTTCAACCCTTTAGCACATGAGAACGACCACCGAAGTTGTAGACGGCTCTGATCCAAGAGGTGCATAATATAGGAGCGAGGCAAGCTTTCCATTCATACACATAATAACTAGCTGCCTCCCGCGGTTTCACCTGCGTTAAAAATGTTAAGGGTGCACAACCCTTATCACTTAGGGGTATGAAAAATAGATAGTAGTCGATTCTCAGACCTACTGAATATGCATATAAAATCTGGTAAAAATCAGTAAAGCCGTTTCGGAGGAGTAAGGTAAAGTAGCAAAAGGTTCTATAAATAAGGCGTTTTGTCACCAAACAGTGTTATAGTAGGCCTATTATGGTAACCATTGTGACTGCCTGTACTATAAAGGTTTTTAACAAAGCTTTTTGGTTCTATAAGATTAAGTTCTATAATTTAGCTCTTAGAACGTTTACAGGACCATACAAAAGAATTTTTAATGTTCTGCACTGTAACAGATACGAATAAAGTGATTATGGTACTATTTAGTACTATAGAGGACCTTACTGTCTCTTTCATGTATCTATTTTGCACTAATAAAGCGTCAAAATAACTTTTACAGTACTAGTTTTGTAGTAGCATAAAAAAAGGTTATTACAGAAACAATCTGCACTATAAAAACACCTCGCACACCCTTTATGTAACCTTTTCGCTTCTTAAAAGCTCCCTCAATATCGCTATGGGTCTAGTTCTGTAAAGTCATGAAAACTCTTCTATAGTATTAAATAGTACCATTATCATTCTAAATAGCCCTTTAAGTGACTCTTAGATATATCGGTAAAAATATGGCTGCTGTTTTCTGCCATGATAGCACATTAGCAGCACGCCTGAAGCCAATGTATACTATAGCAGCCATATTTGGGACAAGTCTTTATTTTAATAATTTTATTAAAACATGTAAATTATAAGGGCGCATTGTCAAATTTGAAATCAGTTTATTGATTTTATCGATACAATAATTTTCGCAAGTGCAAGTAATGGAAGAGTTACATGGTCATGTCCATGAATGTTTTGTTGTATGTCCAATTTATTAAATGTTACGTTAAACAACAATGGCAAATGACATAAAGCATAACTTATCGATATATTTTGACCAGTATGATAAAAAAGATCACTGGGATCGTTTACGGTCCAAATTAGAACTATAGACATGTTTTGATTAATTTTACTTTGCACTATAAAAGTAATCACAGTCTATTTTTTTTTATTATTTAGATCATTTTTCCATATTTCTAGAAGTTCTTTTTATTTATTTGACATATATTTCAGCTTATCTGTTATCCATTTACATTGATAACGTTTATTTAAACATAATGATACTTCCTGCTTACACTTACTATAGAATGTTTGGAATTTACTGTTGATAAAACATTCAATTTCATTAGGATCACTCATTCCATAAACCGGGAACCAGTCAACTGAACTCAGCTCAACTTTGACTTTATCGTTATTTATTTTAATAATGGTTTTAGGTTGTTTTATGCGGGTAGAACTAGTAATTGCCAGACCGATTATGAAATGGTCAGCTATCGCGTTTTGCACAACAGCTGATCGCATAGAATGGCTGTGTAGCCGACCGCGAATAAAATTTTAAAAAAAGCTTTATTTCTTAATTAAGTGTTTAAATTCGTTTTTACTATGTACTAGCTAATTTATACACATAAGTAATTATTACATGGTTACTATTATTTTCACTTTTCATATTTTTGTTTAGTTACCTTATTAACTAATAACAGGTTTAACTTAGTTTATTTGAAGGAACCCCAGAATGGGTTACGTACGGCCTCCTCCAAATGTCCAGTTGTCTTGGTCCTATGCTATTTCTTGCCAGTTTAAGCCAGCTGCCTTGTGATCTCGTCTTCCCAACGGGTCATTGGTCTTACTTTTCTACTTTTACCCTAGAGGCCTTCCCAGAATATCACTTTTTTGGTTCATTGCTCATCCTTTAATCTCGCGACATGTCCGGATTTCTTCCACTTGAGTTTTTAAGCATAGCTCAATGCATTCGTTGCTCTTGTTATTGATCTTTTTTTGTGTGTCTTACATTATCCAACTTCCTTATTTTTAGCATACTATGGTCTAGTCCTAATTGGCAGGTAATGAGTTTATGTTATAATTTTGTTGTGAATTTCCACGTCTGATTACGGATGCCAAGCATGGTAGCTGGCTGAAGTTCATAACTTTTGTTTTACTGTTAATTTGAAAGACTTCGATAAACTCCTGTATTTATTTCACGTATGTTGTGTCCTCTCATTATTTTTCCTCTAAAAACTAATTCGCTTCCGACCTCCTCCGGCTGTTTCTCATCGTCATAGTCTTAATGAGATTCATTTCTAGCCCTGCTATAACACTGGCTATGTGTAAAGTCTCAATCATGTGTTGTAGCTGGAAGCAGCCTCCGAAAACAAAACTAGGTCATATAGGAAGTGGTTTAAAAAGGTGTCCTTTATATAAAGATCTAACTTGCTACAATCTATCTTGCTAATGATAGCTTCTATGATGGCTATAAATATTTTTGAGGATAGCGGGTCGCCATGTTCTAATCCTTTTTCTAAGAAAGCTAGGATCGCAAAGCGAAAAAAAATTTATCGTAATACATAATTACGATAAATTGTTTTTGAAGATCGCTTAATGACATAAACTCTCATAACTTAATTGAATAATTGTTTTTATCTTTGCGGCTATTAAAATGAAAGAGTCGTCTGATAATAAAGAAAAGTGAAATTGAAAATGTGCCGCGCGAATCGAACCTGCAACATGTGTAACAGCATAAATCTTTAATAACGTTTTCCTGTACCTTAATTAAATTTTCTGAAGCACTAGTTAAAACAATAAACCAAAGATTAAACACTATTAAAAAAAAACGTTCAGAAAATAACGTAGTAAATGTACTACATTACCTCAGTAAACTATTTTTTGTTTGCGATAGCAAAATCTTTATTACAAAAGGAATTCTAGTTCGAACTTTATTTCGACATAATAAAGTGCTTAATACAATTATGGAGCCGCGATAAATTCAGTTTAAGAATTAAGAAATTTTTATAGTCGAAATAAAGTTCCAAATACTATAACTAACTTAAAAATTAGCATGGACTGAAGTTCAGAACTCGTGTTGTTTGAAAAACTATTGTTACTTAATAAAAAAAACTTGTTAGTTTAATAAAATTATAGGTTGAAGGAAAACAAAATATTCTTTCTTTGTTTTTATTATAAATCAGTTTTTGACAGTGTGGATAAAATTTATACGATGATCTAGCACTATATAATTAAAAAAAAACATTACAGCGTATGTTGAAATAAGAATTTGTACATTTATAGTAAGTATCAGATTGGAGCTAAATGAGAGTAGCAATATTTTCGTTGTAGTATCCTAATAAAAGTCACTAATAAAATCAGTTTTATCTTTGAAGAAACTGTTGCAGACTATGGAGGTCATTGTTTCCCAAGATTAATATTAATATAACTGATTTTACTCATCGCAAGCATTTGCTTTGGTATTCTTTTTGTAATTATTCGTCGAAACGAGCATTTGTATCAAATTGTAATATGTAGTTGTGATCTCAAACGAGTGTGTTCAGCAACATTTTTTTTATTTTCAATACAAAAGCTCTCACAATTTATAGTAATGTAACAAATTAGGCATGCGAGTGCTCGCAATGACTAAAGTTTAAAATCTATTGCTAAGTATGTGCACAACCATTAGTTTGAGTAGGTAACTTAATTACTCAAGGTTACTCTCATCGCGTCCAATAATTACTAAAATAAAGAACTAAAACTAATTATCTGTAAAAATAAACGTTGTCAAACTGTTCTGGACCTAAAAAACTCGGTCGTGGTCTGTTTAATTACGAATGAAGGGTGCAAATGGCCGGTTCGTATGGCATGGTATGACTGTGGATCAGTTAATAACTTGTGTAATTATGTGATAAAATAAAAAAAATACATTGTAGGATTTTGTATACTTCGCGCGATTTTAATATAAATTACGACCGACTTTTTCAGCTCCATGCATACGTTAAAACAAGTTGAACATTGACCAGAATAATATATTAAAAAATCATACCCATTGCTTTCTTTGTTCACAAGTGGGGATTTAATAAAATTAAGGTAATATTAGCAATGCAGTCGCAATTCAAACTTAATATATTCAATAAAGTCCTATTATAGTTATACTATTACAATAGCTCTAATACTAGGTGTATTTTTGGTCTTGCTCAACCCGCTAGGAGATGATTCTACTCATAGAAACAAACAACTTTCATTATGGAACCAACTCTGAAATCGCGAAAAAAATATCAGCTGGTTCATACATTATAGTCCGAGGGCATTGAACTTTTCTTAGAAACAGCTGATATTTTTTTCGCGATTTCAAATTGGTTCCATAACAAAAGTTGTTTGTTTTCATGGGTAGAATCATCTCCTAACGGGTTGAGCAAGACCAAAAATACACCTTGTATATGTACAATCAACCCAATGGAATCATGACCCACCATAAGCTTATTTTCCTACAGACATTCAAATTCAATTAGGTCGACAATCGCGTAAACGTGTATTAAAAATGTCACACGTCTAGTCTTATTATTTTGACAGCTTCAAACGATTTATCGTCAAAATGGGTCATGATTCAATTTTGTCGATAGTACATAGTGGAATGTTTTAATGGGCCCTTGAAGCAAACTTTAGATCTTTAAGATACATTGCTTTACTTAAAGGAAACATTCCTGTACAAAAGGAATGTAACATTCCTTTTTTTTAAGAAACCAAAGATTTTGGAAAATTCGTTTGCCACACTGGCGAATCGAACCGACTAAAAACCGAAAAGTAACACTCTGTATCTTTATGCTATCAAACGTTAGGTATAAGAACCACATTTCTTTGACAAAAATTGTTAATCAAATGAAAGGAAGACCATAAATCTTATGAATATTATTTCAATTAAACGAAAATTATCGACGGTTACATTCACCCCTTGATTTTCAAAAGTTAAAATCATGGTTTTCCTCTCATTAAATTTTTATGTTTGTTTGAAAGATTTGATTCTTACGAATGCCCCTATTGATTTCAGAAAAGTAGGTACAAAGTATTTTTAGGGTTTTGTACAGGTGATGTTTTTAAAACGTTCCGAGGTTCAGGTTCCGTACCTCAAAAGGAAAAAACAGAACCCACATAGTGCCTGTTTTTAAAAATTTTAAATGGTCGCTCCACACTTTCCTTCCGCGTGAGTGTGAAGCGGCTAAAATACTGAAACTTGTTGGGATAGTAAAATAAAATGTGATAGGGGAAGATTATTGGAGTCCGCAAAAGATTAAAGTCAACTCAAATGTTTCAACTCAAGTCCAGTGATTCCAAAAGTATAAAATCAGCACACAAACAGTTACACAAATAGTACGAACCTTTAATTTTCTGTCGTACCGTGTTAATATTTTTGGGAGACATTTGGCGGAATACTCAAACGTCACTCAATTCTGAGACGCTCTCAAATCTATTGCTGTCCTTATTTTTTCCATTTAGAATGACAAAGACAGCAAGAGATTTGAGAGCGTCTCAGAATTGAGTGACGTTCGAGTATTCGGCCAATTCTGACGTAACATGAGTATTGATGGGGGTTTTGACTAGTCAAACTGGCAATATTAAAGCCAATGTGATACATTGTATGCATTTTTTTATAAATAAACAACATATAACATTTTTTTTCCATGGAGAGATTTAGTTTACCCGAAGTCTGGTGTAGCAGCCATCCCAGGCCAGCGGTTGAATTGTTCCTGGATCTTGTACAAACAAGCCATTTTCTGCACTAAAAAAGAATTTCAGATGAAGCTGCCTTAAAATAGCAAAGTAACAATTTAGAAGTTCTGGCCATTTAAATTAAAATAACAATAATTTAGTTTAACTTTGTATTATTTTGAACCAAGTATATTTAAAACAAAGCCTTTGAAAAGTCAAACAAAATAACAATATTTTATATGTTTACAATATTGTGTTTTTATGCTGCTTACAATAGCAAGCTGAGTTACTGGTTTACAATACAATGACTTAAAAATATAATCTTATATGACACAACCCTTTTAATTGACATATATGCACGATTTTTAATGTCTTACTTTTATTTTTGAAGTTTTAATTTAAATATGTAAAGCCACGTAGAAGTATAAATTGAAATAATGACTATTTATCAAGAAATCTCTTCTTACAGAAAGAAAATATTGTACAATTGAGTTATGGTTTCTTTCGCTATAAATATGTTATCTTTCTTGGATTATAAGGGTACCTAATTTTCTTTTCATACGAAACAATCTTTTGGAATAGGCAACTAGATTCATTTCTTTTTATTTCTTAAGTTCTAAGTTCCTGGTTTAATGGAAATAAACAATTTGAGTTTGAGTTAGCCGCCGTCCGATTTAAGACATTAAGAACCGGGCATTTGACATCTTAAACGTCCAGTTTATTTTTTATTCGAGTTACTGATTTGACAAGAACAAATGTCCATAATTAGGATGCCAGATTTATGATCTTCAAAGGAAATCGGACCTAGTTACGGTAGCATTATAATATAGTGAAATTTATTAACTATAACAATAATATAGATAGGGATATGTGGAAGGAGGAAGGGGAGGCCTTTGCCCTGCAGTGGGACACAGACGGCTGAAAATAATAATAATAACTTCTGGGAGACCCTTTGTTCTTCATCTCCGGCTTGCCTTAATTGGCCGGCCGGAGTGAGCACCGACGAGAAACACGGCTCCCACCTCTCTCTTGCCTTAATTGGCTAGTTTGAGTAGAGATTCACAAGAGCAAACGTGCTCGGGGGAAGGAAGTATTCCAGTAAGATGCTGGTAGGGATCTTGACCGTACTTTCGGGATTGTCCTGATAGCCGTGGAATACCTCTCCACTCCTCAAGCACCTCAAGATATGTTGCCCCCTTGTCGCTACGTCACAATCACAATGTGCTAGCGGCCGTTTTCGGGGGCCCATTTACTGAGTGTGCGAGGCACCCTCTGCCTACTTATCCGTACTTTCAAACATTGGTCAGGCAGGGGCCATAGTCGTTCAATAGTCTTAGGTAACAAATCCACCTCAACAACCCAAACCCATAGTCCAATACTTTCTTTATTCCATGACCTGCAATATACCACCACCAACCGGGGGTTGACCTTAGGTGCACTTGAGTGGTGCATATAGGGATAATCGTCGGTTGGTGTCCCACTTCATATTATAAAGCTTTATTTAAGGGGCCTCTGCGAGTTGGCTTCGGCCCCTCGTACGCCTCCCAAAGGTCCGGGACCCCAGGGTCCCGAGAAACGTAAAGTTAAAAATAAACAATAATAATAATAACATCTGAGGAGGCTCTCGCTAGGCAGCTGGGTCAAGGGTCTGGTGCAGAAGGCGGTACTCTTGGACACGGCGCGCATTGTCCGGAGGTTCCTCTCTCTGGAGCCCTGACCACCGGTAGCTTGGACCTTGTTCCCGATGCCGGTGGGCTACAATTTTTTATATTTTAAATTTTTTATTTTTATATTAATATTTAAAAATGTAAATTATATGTTAAGTATTGAATAAATATAATAATAATAACACCACCTAATTACTGTCCCACTGCAGGCAAATACCTTTTCTCATAAAGAGAAGGCGCGAGCATTAAGCACCACGCTTGCTCTATGTTTGTTTGTTGGAAATAAAGGATTGGATTTGATTTGGATTGGCGATTTTAGACTTACAATCTTCTATATATATAAAAGAAAGTAGTGTTAGTTACACATTTTATAACTCAAAAACGGCAGAACCAATTTGGCTGAAAATTGGTGGGGAGGTAGCTTAGGACCAGGGGACGGACATAGAATACTTTTTATATTCGTTTTTGTTTTTATCCTGTTTCCGTGGGATGTGACATAAAACGTGGTTTCGAGTAAAATTCGAGCGGAGTAGTAACCAAAAATCTGATATAACGCGGGTTAATCAGCAGGGGACAGCTAGTATTATATTATTATAAGTCCATACTGTTAAAAGTCGCTGTGGTACTTGCCCGGATCTACGGTGTTACGGTCAGTACTGGTAGGTTACCTGTGTGCTATTCAATATTATAAAGCTGAGAGTTTTGTTTGTTTTTGAACGCGCTAATCTCAGGAACTACAGGGTAGATTTGGAAAATTCTTTTTGTGTTTCATAGCCCATTTATCGAGGAAGGCTATCGGATATATAAAATCACGCTACAACCAATAGGAACGTAGCAGCAATGAAAAGTGTGACGAAAATGGGAAAAAATATACCTCTTGTTAGCTTCCGTTGCGTGCATTGCGTAAATGGTTGAGATTACAGAAAAGACATGTACTAGAGAAATGTTTATCTTAAAAAGTTTCAAATAAAAGTCCGCGACAGCATATGTCTAACTTTTATAGCTCACTAACTATAACCTTTTTTATAGCAACAAAATTGGCTCGAAAATAATGCATTATTTGCCAAGGGTTTTTTTTATGAACATAGTATCCTTATCAATATAAATACGTTATTCACTACAAGTATTTAATTTTGAACAAAATTGCCCTCTTCATAATTTAATTTCAATGAATATCTTAGGAAATATCGCAGTTTCAAAAATAATTCTGCAGCAAAATAATTATTGTACTTACGTACTGGCAGTAACAAGGCTGACCATGTGGCTTTGTGAGATATTCGTAGCTTATACAAGTACATTAGAATAACATACAAAGTTATGCTACATAACATTGCGCTATGCCACGGGAGCGGATCAGTAACTAAAAACCTATCATAACGCGGGTGAAACCGCGGGGCTCAGCTAGTACCTATATAAAATAGGAAAAGCATGCAACCTCGGAATGTCAAATCAACTAATCGAATTAAAAAACAGACTAGATCAATATTTGCTGAAATTGGTTTTAAACAAACAGTGAACTATTACATTTTATTTCAAACTTACAAAAATGAACTATTACGTTCGCTCGCTTATCTAGTTTGACAATAGTTAACAAATTTACTAAAAAAAAAACTACTAACTTTTTATAATCCAATGTGTTAATAAAACTTAGCAAAAAAACTACAAGGCAACAGTAAGTAATAAGTGGCGGCAACAGTCGCAGCCAAAAACTTGAGATCATAAAAGATAACTTAAACTAGGAAAATTTCGTTTGTCAATTTGGCTTGTGTATAATTTGGGAGGTGGCCTTTTACTTCCCAAATTATTAATATTTCAGGTTCTTCTTCAGTACAGACCAAGACACTAACAAACCTAATTCAAAAAATTGTGTCAGGGTCTATATACGGGATTTCTAAGGGTCATTTTTCATTAGGACACCGTCGCAGTGAGCAACTCGGGTTGAGCCAACACTGTGCCCTAAAGAAATATAAGCCGAGATCCGCAGAAATCTTACCAAAGTTATAAATTAATGTAATTAAAAATGGTTGCGTCAGTAAATTCTATGACTTAATGATGCAACGTAACAATAGCATCCTGAATACACACAGTAGTAGTTTTAATTTAACCAGGACCGCTGTACCGCGCTTTGGAAATGCGCAAGTGTTCACATAATCTTACGATCGTCTGTGGGGCGCGCTCAATGAGCTCGATTGTCAAAATAGCGCATCTTTGGAGCGCGCTCATTGAGCTCGGTGCAAATGGCGTATTTACATGCGCGCTATTTTAACCATAATACTTCGTTTAAAAATATATCTTTACTGCTCTAACTTGTACAAAGTTTAGAAAAAAGAACAAGGATGACATAAAGTCACGCGGCAAGTGTTTTAAACGTTCCTACGTTGCCGCATCGAAGTTTCAAATATCATTTCTCGGAATTAACAGGGACAGTCGTCCTTATCGCGGCGACCTTGTTAAGCTTGTGGGATAAAAAATATGTATGGCATGGTGTGTTTTTTTTTGTAAATTAAAGTAAATTATAGTATATTTATGTCAATTAAGAAAAAGTTTTATGAAATAAACATACGTTTTATTAATTATAACGACTTTTGTACAGTTTGAAAAGTCGAAAAATTCTCGCTTTTCCTGATTTCAAATTACAATAATTCCACTATAATCCTAATCAAATCAATGTTTTGAGGTTTAGGTTATTTTATAAAGATTTTAATAAGAATAGCATTCTTATAAGCCGCCACACAAATTATAATTCCATTTAAATAAAATAAAAAACACATCCCGTTTTATTCTATTTTTTTGCAAATGGCGCCACAGATCGCCATTTTGAAAAAAATGACCGCCACATTTTAAGGTGAACGAAATGAATTGTGTAATTTACAAACCGATTTACCAAAGAAACTGGAGGTTTCCTAACCTCTCTAGACCTAACTCCATTGGACGAGATTTTTTCAAGATTTCAGAGTTGGTTCCTTATTAAAAGTTGTTTGTTTTTATGAGTAGAATCATCTCCTAGCGGGTTGTGCAAGACCAAAAATACACCTAGTATAGTGTGAGTGATCCCGTCGCACCGAACCCCGTGGAAAACAATTTACATAAACGTGCTGAACTGTGCATTGTGCAAAATGACTAGTAATTTGAAAACGTATTACGTCTTATTTAAACTTGTAATTAGTGAATTAATAATTCTATTGAATGCAAATGGGTGTGATTTCACTTTATAAACAATACCGTCTTTACCATAAGGGCACACGGGGCCCGTGCCCAGGGCCCCCATTCTCAGGGGGGCCCCGAAGGACCTACAATTTCTTACAAAATATACTATCTAACATTCATCAGTTTCAAATAAATTATTACTACTTACGCATAAAAATAGAATAACTTTGTACATCGCTTTTTAAACTCTCATAAAACTTGTGTCTTTGTTTTATTAAATACTAGCTTTTGTCCGCGACTTCAGCCGCTTGAACTTATAGTTTTCGTTCCCCAGGAATTTCCGGGATGAAAACTAGCATATGTCCTTTCTTGGCTCCCCGAGTATATCCATACTAAATTTCATTCAAATAAGTTCAATGGTTTAGGGGTGAGACAGACAGAGTTAATGAGATGTTAATGAAATTGAACCACAATAATGCGATTTCGCAATTATACGAACTGCCAACTATCAGTTTTTGACTGGTATTTACCCAAAATTTACCAGTATATCCTACAGTGACCCGCCTCACATCTCTAGCTGCGCGTCTTAACAAGGCCTAACAAAATTGTTGACATAAAAATGCCAAATTATTTTTCGAGTTACTCTCAACAATACCTTTCATACAATCAATCAACTAATAGAAAAGCATCAAAAATACAAAATCCCACTACACCTTGCTTTCGTCGATTACTCCAAGGTCTTTGATAGCATTACACAATCGGCCATTTTTGACGCCTTAGACAATCAAGACGTTGATTCCACCTACATCAATTTACTCCGCTTAATGTACTAAAACAGTACAGCTGCCATTAAACTAAAAAACACACGTCCAAAATTGAAAATAGAGAGAGGAGTCAAACAGGGCGACCCGCTATCTCCGAAGTTGTTCACCAGTATCCTTGAAGAAATCTTCAGGAATTTGTCAACCGAATGGAGGGAAAGAGACATTGTACTTGGAGAGACGAGAATGACAAAACTCCGTTTCGCGGACATTATGTCCTCTTTTCTTCATTAGCCACCGAGCTCGAAAGCATGCTCCAAGACCTAAGCAGGTTGGACTGAAGATGAATATGTCGGAGACCAAAATTTTATCCAACGTACCCCCACAAAGCATAGAGTAGCCGGGGAGGTAATGCAACATGTCCAAGAATACCTTTACTTGGGCCAAGTAGTCTCTTTTCAGGCGAGGCAAGACAAAGAAGTCTAGAAGAACTGATAACGCCTGGAAAAGCTACTGGTCTATGAAGGAACTATTCAAATGCAGTTTGCCCATGGTTCTGAAGCGGAAGTTCATGGACATGTGCATCCTCCTTGTCTTAACCTATGGCGCACAGACTTGGTCACTAACAAACGCACAGAAGTCCAAACTCAAGGTTTGCCAACGAGCAATGGAGCGCAGTATATTAGGTGTTAAATTAACAGATCGAGTTCGAAACACTATACTGCGCCCCAAAACAGAAATAGCTGATGTGGCTCAAAAGGCTGCCCAACTAAAATGGGACTGGGTGGGCAGGCCATGTCTGCCGCATACAACAGACAAACTGTGGGCTCAAATAGCACAAAGCTGGTGCCCTGAGACGGGAAGACGGGGTCGCGGCAGGCCACGAAGGAAATGGCGGGACGAACTGGACAGATTCCTACGGGATTGGGAAAAGGAAGCGAGATCTCGCGATACATGGAACAAGTGGAGGAAGGCCTTAGCCCAAGAGCGGGACAGAATAGGCTAATAAAAAAAATGTTTTAACTCATTAAAAACGTTTGCATAATTCGCGTTATTTACTTCCTAAAAGGGCCCCCAATTCTTTTGTGCCCAAGGGCCCCAGCTTAGGTAAAGACGGCCCTGTTTATAAATACGCCAAAAAACCGTATTGCGTAGGAATTAACAATTTACATTATCTTTCTTAAAATAATGTTTTTGGTTACATAGTAAATACCGACAACTACTAGTATATTTTTGCCTGTTATGAGCCAGGTTTAAAGTACGAAAGGAAACGGACCATACCTACCTCGCTCTCAGATCATAGTTGAGTGACCCGATGTTAACGCGAACGCAAATGTGTCCATACTTTGAGTGCTTTATTGCGATACTTTCATCAGTTTTATATTTCATTATTATTGACTTTTTATAATCATATGTGAGCATAAAATAACTTGTCCTAGAATATATCCCTTGTTTAACCTGTCATGGTGACTGTATGTCGGAATACCGAAGTTTGAAATATCGTTATACAGGGGTAAGTAATAGAAATGTCGGATGGTCATCAATGGACGCTATGGAAACGCAAGCGATAGTGAAGCATTATTTACATTATCGTTTAACAGAGTCTCGGCGCGGCACTCGACAGGACGTAGAGTTGAAATTCAGATAGAGCTGAAATAAGACGTGTGCGCGCACTGGGGAACTGTTCTCCGTTTCTAATAGAGTCCTTATTGGAATCATTGTGTAATGCGATTAAGTAAAGACTACTCTTTGTGCGAAGAGTATAGTGACATAGTATAAAGAGAGGCAAGTAGGGTATCTCCGGCCCAATTCGCGATATAATTGCCTACTGTCTTAGGGTTGTCACCTTTACACACGACACAATTACAATTTCTAACTGTAATTAGGTAGGCACTTAGTTACTATACCTACAATACTGAGAAATCGGCATAACTAAACGTAAACAAAGCAATAGCAGCAAATCAATTAACAGATCAAAAGTACCTAATACATTCAGTAGGAAATTAGGCCTACCTACCTACTTCCTCTGTGTGATAGAAAACTAATACAACAAAAAATAAATAAGAGTAGGTATCTAAACATCAAGTAAAAATTATATGCTAGAATGAGTGACTATAATAGCGTGCCTTTTTTGTTCAATAGGTAATCTGAACAGAAACAATTCTGGAATCCATGAATTGTTAAGACACCCAAACACACAGCAATACGTTTTCCTGCTATTATCAGACATTTTGGTTTCATTTAGCGGTGTCGAAAAGCAGTGACGCGCGACTCTCATGCAATGTTAGCCCCGACTGGCGCCAGGAGAAACGCGTCGAGATTTTGTCAAAGTGTGCGTGCGTCGACGCATAGATACTATGGCGCACACATACAAGCCGCGCGGGGTGCGTTTGTATGAAGATAACCTACTTCCCTCTCTTTATACTATGATAGTGATGTAGAACCTTTAGTGTGTGTACCAATCTGTGTACCAATTGAATCAAGTAATTTTGCTGTGTTTTAATATACACCAAGATAATAAAGAAAAGCCATTCCTGATGATGTCAACCCCTCCTTACTCCAACATCAAAATGCAGAAGCAGTGGCAGAAAATATTGAAATGCAGATGGAGTAAAATTTTTAAAGTAACAAGTAACTTTGAAAATACTTCATGTGAGACTACCCACTGACCGCGGAAACAAGTCAAATTACCTAAGTTTGATTCCAAACATCAAGTTATTGTTGTTAAGTTATGGTGTGCAACGGCCGAACTGTGCATTGACTGATTTATCACACAAAGATTGCACTTAAACCAGTTGGGATACTGACAGTTTCCATAACAAAGGCAACCCTTGCAAACATGATTGCGACGACATGGCTATCTCACATAGCTTACCCCGACACGTTGCCACTTATGAACAATTCGAGAAGCTGTTTTGATTAGCGGTTTGATACTTCAAAAGAAATTGTCGCTACTTTGGCAAATCTAAATAACGATAAGCCAAATGAGAGTTTCGGAAGCTAAAATAAAGCGTTATAGCAAGTCAAAAACAATGCTTTACTATCGCTTGCGTTTCCATAGCGTCCATTGATGACCATCCGACAGACATAACAACAAAATCTCTAATATTTACAACATATAACAACGGAACCTATAATTTTATTAAATATTGCGATTAGTTAATATAATAAACCATTGATATAATTTTAAAATAACTAAATAAGCATAACATACATAAAAAATATAACAACGTTTGACATACCACTCAAAAGATATAAAACTTGTTTGGTCTAATATGATAAAAACTAATTAAGATAGGTTCCTATTTCTGGGTGGTTTAAAAAAAATAACCACGAAGGCTAAGGCGGGAGCGAACGGAACGGAGCTTCCGCCTTAAAGCCCGGTTTCCACCGCGAGCGGAACGGACCCATTAATGACTTCGTTAAACTCGCAAACGCAAACTGCATACTTGTATTTCCACCAACAAATATTTGGACGGAAAGAGCCGAGCGTGTAGAAAGAGTAGAAATGAGCTCGCTCAGTTCTAGGGTAACTCGCAATTACAATTTACATAGTAGCGTTTCCACACAGAAAGTGGTGAGCGGGGCGGATTGAGCGAGTAAAAAGAAATTGAAAAGAGTCCGCTGCGCAAGGCCTGCACGACTAGTTCAGAACGGACTCGCTCGCTGTCTGCCCCCCGCGCTTCTCGCATCACCGCATTGTTGTTTGTTATGGCAGTCGAGTAACACGTGTTATTTTGGTTTGGAATGGAGCTATTTATAGAAGCTGTACGACAATACCCATGTTTGTGGAATGTATCAATTAAAGAATACCGAAACATAGATATAAAAGAAGCGGCATGGAAATCTATAGTTGATGAGCTCAGTTCTCATGATGCGCTCAAAACGAGTTCAGTTGAAGTTTTGAGCTGGTTCAGCTCAAAACTTCAACTGAACTCGTTCTCTGTGGAAATTATCTATTCGTTTTTCATTTCTCATTTTCCGTTCAGCTCAGTCCGCTCATTTCTCTATCTCAGTTTCATTTTGCAGTGGAAATCAAATGACCAACTCTTCGCTGGTGGGAACTCAAACCTATTTAATAAAAAAGGAGTCCGTTCCGCCTAACCATTTTCCGCACATTACCCTTTCGCAGTGGAAACCGGGCTTAAGCGCAGGCCACACCGCCAACTACCGGGCGGGCGGACTAGGCGTGTGGGCGAAGCGAACGAAGGAAACTATACAAACTACGCGAAATATTGGCGAGCTAAACTATGGGGTTCACACCGAAAACTACTGACAGACGAGCGACGGGCGAAGCGGGCAAAGCGGGCTTAGCGTTCTATCTGAAAGACGAGCGTCGAATAGTCTACTCGAAACTGGGAGGACGGGCGAACGAACCGGGCGAGCGGGCTGGCGGGCGAGCTTAGCTAGCGAAGCGCGGGCGCGCCAACGAGGTGAACGAGTAGCTTCGCTGGAATCGTCGGATATTTCGTTAACTTAGCTCGTTAGGTTAGTCGGTAAAGAGGTGAAACGATGTTCACCCGCCTAGCCCGCCCGCCCGCTAGCTGGCGGTGTGGCCTGCTCTTTAGCCTTCTAACCTAACCTGTCCGAGTCGGGTGCTCTGAGTCGGCGTTCCCTGAGTCGGGGCGAGGAAGAACTAGAATGGCCAAGGCAAAACTAGTATGTTCTGAAATCTGGTTTGGCCGGTAACATATATTTATATTAAACGTTAGACCTAATTATTTTCGATTAAATAAACGATATACATATCAAACGTTAGACCAAATTATTTTCGATTACACAAATGTTATATCAAACAACGTAATACTGATCGAGTTTTACAATAAATAAATGTTATGTGTAAAGAAATTATATCAACAGTTGGTATATCTCACGTTGATTATATCTTATGAACGATTATAAAATTAAAAAAGACCAAACGAGTTTATACGTTATTGAGACGCAGCCGATGTACGGTATTCATAAAGTTCATAACAGCGAATTAGGCGAGTTAGGAATCATCATACCGATGTACGGAATGTCGATAAAATTAAATTATTAATAAATAAATTCTTTATTTGAAAGTAAGTAAGGCAAAATACAATAAATTTCTTACGTATTAAATTATATAGTTCATTATTACGAATTACTAAATCACAAATGGCCGTCATTGCGAAGTACGGGACTTCGAAGGTTTACTATAGCGAATTACTGAATCTCGAATGTTCATTATCGCTATACACGGGACTTAAAAAAGTTTATTCTGGCGAATTACTAAACCTCAAAACATCCCATAGATAAAAATATTAATATCAAGTATCTATTAACACGAAACGTACGTAAATGTTAAAGTGTGATGTTTGAGGTCGCTATGTTCGTGTTCTTACGTGCGCCACGTAGGCGTACGCACCCTAAGGCGCGGTACGGTGGTTTCGGTAAAATTTCTACAATACTGTGTGTGTATTTCAGCTGTCTCTTTTACCCATATCAGTTTTAAATTAGGGACTATAGCCCGACCGCCTAACTGAGTCCTCGCCTGCGCGAGGACTCAGTTAGACGTGTCGTTCATACCCCAGCGCCCCTGTACCGCGCAGGCGAGGACTCAGTTAAACGGTCGGCCTATAGTGCTGTTGATAAAAATAATAACGTTACAACATGAGTTTCATCAACTTTAAAAAAATCCTTACTCTAATAACATATTACAGAACAATATTATACAAAACAGCATTATATTCTGAATTATTCTGGCGTAGATAAACAAATACTTTTAATTACACATACTACAATAATAATTATGTAAAATAACAATCAATGTAGATAAAACACTATTAAATTAACAAATAAAAAATAGCTGGCGAAACTTCACAGAAGTCAATGTTGGGGGTTCTACACAGTTTTACCAGATAATTATTATCTAACAACAACAATAATAACAGTTCATCCACTGAGATGAATCAGTAACCATAAAGCTAATTATTCTCAGGAACAGAGGGAAAAAATGCTAAAAGAGCTTGCCCATACAATACTGAAACATATCAACGGATCACTTGTATTTATTTTTCACAAGAACATGTTAATACCTATTTTTTTTATCACATTTATTTATTATTAATACTGATATTTATCACAGTTAATTTCATTCAGTCTATTATTTATTTATTTATTTATTAAAAAGTAAAAAATACCCTGATGACTTGACTTTAGTCGTATTTATAATCAGGGATTACCCAATTTAATATTTTAATGTTTTTTAGGGCTTTGTTATTCCCAATCACACGCTAAGTTCCCACACACTTGACTGCGTTTCATTCTGTCACTAACGTGAAAAACAAACTAAGTTTTTTGAGGTTCATTAACTTTAAGTATTTTTTGCAGTTAAAACTCTTAACGCAGTAATAACTACTTTTGACCAGCAAAGTCAATCAAAAGTTCTTTTGACTAGCAAAATCTGTCAAAAGTAATTTTGACCGCCAAAACTAGTTTTGATAACCGATTTAGAGCAGTCAGACTCAGATAGGTTAATCCTAACTTATAAACCCTTCGTGGTTATTTTTGTTAACCACTCAAAAATAGAATTTTGTACGCAATGTTATATATTAAACAGATATGTTATGAGCGCGTCATCGTGAAAACTCGAATAGAACCTAATTAGGTTCTATTGCCTTTAGCACGTTAGCTGTCCAATGTACCGAATACAGTACACGCCGCATGGGTCCACCACGTCGTCCACGCGAGTGTACCGTAAACGGTACACTCGCCCTTGTCTCTTTCTATGCGCTCTAACTTCATGGACTTGTGTGTTATGTTGCTCTTTTTATCAGGACTTGTCAACAGGACACCAATGAATAGAAAAAACGGAAAACATGTTTTTTCTTTTTTGTTTTTTAAATGTGGGTAGTGGAATAAATAAGCAACTGTTTGTTAGTAATAAAAAGGCTTTATTTATGCAAAGGAACTTCAGAATAACATTGAAGACAGTACTTCTTTTTACATTTATTACAGTGCGTTGTCATTCTTTTAGCTTTAGCTCTCGCATCCTTTGGAGGCGTTCCCAGGTCGATGTGTACCGAATACGGTACACGGGTAAAAGGTGTGATAAACAGAGTGATTTGTTATTAATTTGGCATATTTATCCAAAACTAGTTATTTCGTACTGATTTGAGACAGAATATTACAAAAAATGATTTGGACATTTGGGGTTATCGAAAAATTATGTATGGGGACAGTTATATTAGCCATTCACAAGTCCACGGTACACGCTAGAGTACACACTGCTTCAACTCGACAAGTCCGTGTACCGAATACGGTACACGGGTAAAAGGTGTGATAAACAGAGGGATTTGTTATTAATTAGGCATATTTATCCAAAACTAGTTATTTTGTACTGATTTGAGACAGAATATTACAAAAAATGCTTTGGACATTTGGGGTTATCGAAAAATTATGTATGGGGACAGTGAACGTGTTAGTCTGTGTCACGCATCGCTTTGAGTAATACGCTGCACGCTGCAACGAAATAAATAAAAAAGATGCCTTCTTGTATGTTTAGAAAGTTTTCTAATTATGATACCAAAGTGATTAAAACATAAGGGATCTCAAACCACAAGAAAGTATGCAATATACTTCGATTTATTAATATATTTTAATTATTTTGCACTTATTCTGATAATTAGAGGTTAGAAAAAAGAAAGAAATGGCAAATATACTTTTTTCGTGAGAGCGACAAGGACGCGTGGGCTCCGGACAAAGAACAAAAGTGCAGATGCGAATATTAGGCAGTAATGTCACCGTTCTATCCTCTCGTTATTTTCTTCTTCTGTTTTCTTTTCAACCTTGCCTAATCTTTAATTAAATTATTAACAACTAGCTTTTGACCCGCGACTTCGTCCGCGTGGATTAATAGTTCCCGTTCCCGGGGGATTTTCGGGATGAAAACTATCCTATGTCCTTCTCGGTACCCAGACTATATCTGTACCAAATTTCATTTAAATCGGTTCAATGGTTTAGGCGTGAAGAAGAGACAGACAGACAGAGTTACTTTCGCATTTATAATATTAGTACGGGTTAAAAAAACTTTACGATTGCCAATATATACATTACAGAGAATGTGTCTAATATTTTAAAAACTTTCGTACATACCAATAAAATATTCCAAACAACAGGCACCCGATTGTAATCATCGCATACATTTAATTAAAGCTATTATTGATAAATACACAACAGTTCGCCTCAATTCTGCTCATAAAAATAATCTCAAATAATTTCTAAGAGACAAGAAAGGAGTAAATTAAATCTTTTCGAAGGTGTGAAATAATTGTTTTTATAACAAAATCAATCATTTTTTCCTATTATATCGTGTTTAATTTCTCACCTCATCATTAGAGTTTATTAGTTTTTATAGGTACAAACAACGTCTATGAATTTTGTACACGATGGCGTGTACCGTCTGTCTTATTATTTTGTTGGTCTATGATGACATCATGCTGGTAAAAAAAATGATTGTGTACATTCATGCGTAACTGATGACAATAGCTGTTTCTTTTTTTCTTATTGGATTTGTAGTGAAATGTACAATGAATAACAAATGTGTGTGTGTGCTGCCGCTACAGCGCGGAACAAAATTTTTGGCTGTTTTGTGAGCCTATAACATATCTGTTTATTATAATATCATTGTTTGTACGCCTAAAACCAGTTTCGACTGTTTTAGTCAGCCAAAAGTAGTTTTAATTGATTCTGCAAGTAAAAAGTAGTTTTCACTGTTGCATATATACTCAGAAATGGTTATTGTAATATAAATAAAGTATTAATAATGTAACGAACTGAAACTACTTTTTGTTGTATGTAACCTCCGCAAAATTCTTAGAATGCTGTAAATGGGCTATGCGGAAGTTATAGTAAGATTATTGACGATATCAGCTATGGACCCATAACTCGTTGACATCGACAAATGTTCTTGCAGTTCAAAAAGCACAATAAGAGGTCAAACATTTTTAACCGAAAATCAAAATTTCCAAAAGACCAAGATAGGTACTGTTTTCTTGAGGGATATAATAACCTGAACAATTTTAACTTCTATGGACAATCTACCTACCATTCACCTTCCGACAGCTATATGAGGTGACTGGTAAATAGTGTACGATACTTAAACACGTGATTGTGCTCATGATAACCAAAAACTTTACTATGGGAACAAACCTAAAATCGCAAAAAAAAACCAGCTGTTCAGTACATTTATGTTTGCCTAATGTACTGAACAGCTGATATTACTTTCGCGATTTCGGCTTTGCTCCCATAATGAAAAGTGTTTGGTATCATGAGCACAATCACGTGTTTAAGTATCATATACTAATTATACTTTAAACTTTCGCGTTGCATATTTATACTACACTGCTTATCAGGTTTACACCGGTAACCAGCTGAATCCGGTTAGGTTGGCAGCCGACCCCAACACGATTAGGAAAAGGCTAGGGAGATGATGACTGCTTATCAGGTTTACATGTCTTTTGTGTAGTGTGTACGCGGCTTAATAGTGGACAATCGTCAACATTGCGGGTAGATGAAAATCAATCTTCATCGACGGAGTAGTATCGCTGAACAGCCTGCTTGTGACCATGGCAGGTGTAACCCTGCCGAAACGTCAAGCAAAAAACAAATAAAAAGGTACGTGCGCGTTAAATCCCGATAAGCAGTGTCATATACTAATTACCAGTCACCAAATGTAATAAGCAGTGATCGAAAAAACCTTTACTTATCTAAAGTTCAATACAAAGACAATATAATCGCCTTACGACAAAATTTATTTCGATACTAATGTCCCGGTTTTTGAAACATTATTTAAGTATAACAAAATATAACACAGTAAAACTACTACTGTTACATTCTGTTTAAAAACGTCGCGCACACAATTTTTTCAAACCTATATGTTTCGTTTGAACGATGAAGTGCGAGGAAGCGCAAGGTAGTCCGCGAAATTCAAATGTTCTTACGTGTTTTTGCAATTTGCAGCATCTGTTTTTATAGCTCTGCTTATTTCGTTCACTGGTGATATCCCAAAATCGGTGTCGGTGTCGGTATTTCCCAAAAAAAGTGTTGTAGTAAGGGAGTTTAGGTAAATTAACTCACGCTTTTCCGGTCACAGGTGATATGTCACTGATTGTACAATCGACCAAATGGAATCATGATAAGCTTATTGTCCTACAGACATTCAAATACAATTAGGTCGACAATCGTAAACATGTATTAAAAATGTCACACATGTAATCTTATTATTTTGACAGCTTCAAACGATTTGTCGTCGAAATGGGTCATGATTCAATTTTGTCGATAGTACATTATTCCAATCATGTTAATGCACCTAAATTGAAGTACATTAGTTCTTATAAAGTACATTACATTTGTCGCCGTAAGTTTGGGCGGATTTTTTTGCACAAATTATCGTAAATCGATATTTTGTGCAAAAAAATCCGCCCAATTACATAAAAGACATGTAAACCTGAACTACAAAAACACATAAAATTTACCTTGTTTCGGTTTAGGAATATAATATCCTAATTAAAAGCATGAATTTTTAACAAAATTTGTTTTGTACTTAACTTTCAAATTTCTCTTTTCTCTCTCTTTTGGCCATGATTAACCTTTTGAGACCGTCATAGCCATGTATAGATGACAAAATGTGCCCATCACGCCACGGTCACGATCCCGTGACAAATTTCTATACGTATTTAAATAGCTTGGCGCTGAGGGCATGAATTAGCTGTTTTGACCTGGCGTTCAAAAGGTTAACAAAGTATTCTTACTAACAGAACGAAAAAAAGATCCACAACTACTTTGATATTGACAAAAAAAATACTTAAATATTTTAAGCATATTGACTTGGGTAATTTTCAAAAAGTGACAAGGATAACGAACTGTACAAAAGTACCGGTCAAAGGCCAATGTTACTTTAGACAAGCGATTGAATGTGACAAATATATAGGCCCTACATCGTCTTATTTTTACGTCTTCGCACAGAAACAATTTATTTGGTTAACGTAGACGATTTCAAAAAGAAATAATCTTTTTTGACTATCCCTAATGATCGTTATATGATGAATAACATCCTTATTCTAAGAATAAATAAATAATTTTGACATTCTTTATACATTCACAAAGTTAGGCATGTTGAAATATCGGTTTTCTTGAAATCGTGTTTTACAATAAAATTTAATTAAATGATTTAACAAAAAGTACCTTAAACTACTTAATCATAGATTTGTATTTTGATATCAAAGATACTCAATCAGTGTTAACAACATTTTATCGTTAACTTTTGCATATTAGTACTTACCACAATGCTGACAAACTTAATTACATCTCACCAATAAAATTGCAGATAATAAACCTATTTGAATTGGTTTAATGAAGTAATAACATTTCAACTGCTTACGCTAACACAATTTAAAAGTAGCGCTGTAACTGGTTCTGACCAAGTTTGTACACTGAAACGCGAACACAGGTTCAATCCGCTCGGCAATTTCATAACGTCAACGAACAAACGCATTCTCTTAGGTGTCGTAAAAGGGCGCATGAAGACACTATTTAGACTGTTACAATCGTACCTGGCTCCGTAGGGCGGCTCAACAGTACGTCGGGGCGGAGACAACAGTTCGTCGTAAACACCAGCATAACTGTCAATAAACAAAAAAAAACTTGAAGAAATAACTTTACGATACTCATATTATTTCTAACTAGCTTTTGTCCGCGACTTCGTCCGCGTGGAATAATAGTTCCCGTTCCGGGGGGATTTCCGGGATGAAAACTATCCTATCCTTCCTTCCTCCTATCCTTTCTCGAGTCCCTGACTATAACTGTACCAAATTTCATTCAAATCGGTTCAGTGGTTTAGGCGTAAAGAAGAGACAGACAGACAGAGAGATAGACAGACAGACAGAGTTACTTTCGCATTTATAATATTAGTATGGATGGAGGTATGGATTTATAACTCGTATTATCTCGCTGCTGGTCAAATAGATCGTAACACTTCTATGTGTAATACGAGTAGAATAGGTTCAGGACTAGCGTTTATTTACAATCATGGACATCAGAGGATGATGATGATGATGATGGTGGTGGTGGTGATGATGATGGTGGTGGTGATGGTGGTGGTGGTAGTGGTGGTTGTGGTGGCGATGGTGGTGGTGGTTGTGGTGGTGGTGGTTGTGGTGGCAAAGTAAATAAAAAATTATAAAGACTTAATGTATCAACCAATGTCTTTTTGCAACCTCTATCCATGATGCGCACTTGTGCTAAGAGCACCAAGTGGAAAGACACGAGCAATACAAAATTCTGACAAAGTACAATCGACAAAATGGAATCATGACCCACCATAAGCTTATTTTTCTACAGACATTCAAATAAAATTAGGTTGACAATCGCGTAAACATGTATTAAAAATGTCACATGTCTAGTCTTATTATTTTGACAGCTTCAAACGATTTGTCGTCGAAATGGGTCATGATTCAATTTTGTCGATAGTACTATTGCGTCTGCCCTTTCTCCCGATTTTAATATTTTCTAGTATACTTGTTCGGCTAAGTCTAAGTCTTTAAACTTGACATTTAAAAGTATAGAGTACTCAGTACTTTCCTATGAAAAAGAAATATTTTTAATAACTTTTGAAAGGAGATCTAATCTTTTTTATTGTTTTGGAGTATCTTGAAGGAGGTTGTCAAAATAATAATTTCTAATGAAATTTAATATTATCTTAACTCTAAAAAATATTGAGTTTATTGATTGAGTAACTGGAAAAATGCCTTACCGATGAGGAGAAATAATGCGTTGTGGCGGCGGAGAGCGCATGGGTAGACGTAGCGGTGAACGCATTGGAGATCGCGGCGGAGAGCGCGGCGGAGAGCGCGGCGGTGAGCGCGGCGGAGAGCGCGGCGGAGAGCGCAGCGGCGAGCGGAGCGGCGAGCGGAGCGGCGAGCGCGGCGCCGGCGAGCGCAGCGGCGAGCGGTAACGCATGGGCGAGCGGTGCCGGCGCCGAGGGGATGGCGATCTATGTAACAGACATTTCATTTTACATATTACACCAAACCATTTAATGAACCTATAACACAAAAAAGTTCTTAACCAAACAACTGTATTTTTTTTTATCTAAAAAATCATATTTTAGTTTCATTGCTGTCTAATCATATCTGACGCTTTCTTCTATCTTTATTTGGTATTATTTACTAGCGCAACAGTAATATGATGTAATTTATAATTACATTATACTTAGTCAAAAATCAATACAGTGCTAACATTGACATTATACTCGCTGTTGGATAGTCGGTCACCAATTCACCCCCAATCTTTTATGCCTTGATCACACGTACCAAGCCAACGGCCGAGGACAGTAAATGATGTAAGCGAGTACCTGTTCATACAGTTCTAATGAGGCTAAGAGCAATGAAGGTTTAGGACAAGACCATGAATGTTAAGAAGATGACTTTGGCGCTTCAGACACCGTTTTAAACTTAATAGAGGAAGAACCTTCTGAGTTCAGAATGCTTCTAAGAATAAATATGCTTCATTTTGTCAGATTAACAACATATTATTATTAAGCCGGGTAGCCGGAGGTAGTGTGTAAACGGCCTAATATGGTAAAATATAAAAATAAGGGGGTAGATGAAGATTCAATCGCCCGAATGCAGGGAGCTGTGACATCGCACCCTCAGCTCTGCTTGCGACCACGACCTGTGCAACCAGGTCGAAACGTCAAGCCTTCCAAGGTATTTAAATAAATACTTTTAGCGTTAATACCCGGTTTAATAATAATATGTTGTTAACATGAAACGCGAAAGTTTAAAAGTTAGTATTTTGACACATTGTTAGAAAATATTATTAATTTTAGCTATATATAAATAGTAACAAAATTGGTAAAGTCTGGAGCAAACTTAAATTACGGCAAATAGAAAGTAAATGTTGCTCAGATTATATCAATGTCCCTAATTGGTGGAGCACCACTTTATATACACAAAGTGTTTTTTGGTCTTGAAAAACCCGCTAGGAGAAGATTCTACCCATGCAAACCAACAACTTTTATTATGGAACCAAATCTGACATCGCGAAAAAAATATCAGTGGTTTCTAACAAAAGTTCAATGCCCTCCCGACCATAATGTATATAATTATATATATTATGTTGTTTATATACTGGTTGGAAAGTTTTTATGGGCCCTGGAAGAAAACTACTTCAAAACGTTAAGTTAGATTACTTTACTCAAAAGAAACATTCCTTTACTTTTAAATATTTTTGAAAATGGGCTTCCCTAGGAATCAAACTGGCCTCAAATGGAAAAAAAACTACATCCTGTACCTTTATGACATCAATCGATAGGGTCATTAATAAGGATCTAATCTATAAACAAACATGGTCATTAAATTAGAAGTTTGACCATCAATAACTTTCATTTAATTGATACAATATTCTTCAGATTTACGGTGTTCCTTGAATTTAATGAACCATGTTAGTTAGACAGATTTGGTCTTTATGGATGACCCTAACGTCTGATGCCATAAAAATACAGAGTGTTACTTTTCTGATTTAAGCCGGTTCGATTCCCGAGTGTGGTAAGCGAAATTTTGAAAATCTATAAATGCCATATTGATTATTTAAAAAAATAAAGGAGTGTTTTCTTTAAGTAAAATTAATTATTTATCTTAACTATTTTAAAGATGATTTCTTTCAGGGTCTATTGAAACTTTCCACCCTGTATACTTTAACCATGAACCTAAATCAATTAAACTATGGCAGCCTGAGGATATTTTAAATACACTCTCTAAACTTAAAGCAATATGATACGGTTATGTTTTTTGTTACAGGTTATCCGAACAAGTGGAGTCGAACAAGTGATAATAAACCTAGACAAGTACTGACCTAGTAAGCGACAATGTCCTTTCACGAGTTCGACGACGTCGCGGCGACCAAGGCGACCGACGTATTCGACCTCGAGATATGGAACGCGACCTGTAATAAATAAATAAAAAACCATGGAACAAATAAAAAAAAATACATAGTTAACCTTACGGTGGCCAAGCGACAGTCAGCTATCGCGCTGCTGCTATTGTCTTTCTATTGTGTCTGGTATCACGTGGAAAGGTTAAGTGTATTTTGTTTTTAATATTGGCTGAAGTTATCACACTAAAAGGTCGTTACATTGGTTAATTCGGTTTCTAAAATAAATTTTAACCTAACTCTAATCTGTTAACCCTTTGTCCGAAAGAGTGCTAAAAAGAGGGTAAAGACATGTCGTCTATGTCAGCCTTTCAGCATACAAGAGATTCTAAAAGCATAGCAAGTGAACTACTGTTGAAACATAATAAATTAGTGCAGGTACATTTCCGCAAAAAAAATACGTGTTTTGCTCGTGTCTTGACATCGGTGATTTAGTGAGCACATTTTTATTTGTCAACCAGTAACGACTGCAGCGACAAAGGGTAAAATTCTACCGACATAAAAAGACTAAATAGTTGTCATCTTTCAAATAAAGCGAAAAATAAAACGTTGACAAATTTAACAACCAATGCAGGCAGACTACCTATATAACATAATAAATAATGTATCCAGTCGTGGACTGACAAACTCGACAAATACAATTACTTTTTAACCGACTTCAAAAGTTTCTTATTTAAAGTTTTTAAAGGCTTTTTTTTTATCTTGTTATTGTATTCAATCTTTTGATATGAATATAAGGATGTTCGACAAGCTAAGGCAGGAATGACAGGTGACTACAAAAACAGTACAACAACAAATGCATACAAAATAAGCCATGCATACAAATTTGAAGCAAAAAAGACGATGAAAAACATAAACCAACATTGTTATTTATGTAGAACATGCAAAAATGAGGACTATAATACCGGACGAACCTAGAATACCGGATACGGCTGGAACCTCGACTACGGGGTCGAAGTCGCGGCGAGCGCGGTGAACGTGGCGAGCGCGGCGAGCGAGGCAGACGGGGCGAGCGAGGAGAGCGAGGCAGGCGGGGCGAGCGAGGAGAGCGCGGCGGGCGCGGGGAGCGCGGCGAGCGGCCCGGGCGCGGCGAGCGCGGCGAGCGCGGCGTGCGGGAGCGCGTGCTGCGCGACCCGGACGCAGCTCGTCGGCGCTCCTCCTCTCGCCGCTTTGCTCGCATCTCTTTCTCGCGAATCATTCGGTTGAAAGCCTCTAAAGGATCCTCGCCATGCCTATGACAACATAATATGCAACTGTCCTTAGCCGAACTATGTAACCCGAACGGCCTAACAGCGGGTTTCATCCATCGAGGGAGACGACCGTCAAAAATAAACTAGTTATTCAAAATTGAAAGGGTAATGTGGACGCTATGTATGTTTCAAAAATAATTTTAACTAGGCGAAATATTTATCGGCGGAACACTCCAGGAATTAAAACAAAGTAGAATACCAGGTAATACTAACATTATAATTATTATTATAATAAATTCAAACCAATGTGGAAATAACAAATCACGACTGTAGTCTCCGAGTCGATGTTAAAACCGCGAGTGAAAATATAATTATTATTCTAATACTTTACCCGTTAGTGGGAGAGTCTTTAATGCCAGGTGGAGGAGGTTGGTAAGGTTCCGGGGGGTAACGTTGGCTGTACGGCCGAGGGCCGCCGGGTCCCAAAGCTCTGCCGAATGGTGCACTGATAAAATACGCGATATATTTTATTTTTGCATCTTATAGCTATAGTACTTACAAATAAAGATCGTGTAACTTAAAATCGTAAGCAATAATTAAAATAAGTATGTACAATAATAAAATCTATTTTAGTTTCTCCGTATACACATGGTTCCAGGCCATGTGAAAGGTCGCTCAACTATAACGAGAAGAAAATATTAAATTTTCTGTGTCAAAAGAATGCCTAATAGCTCATATTAGAAATAAATATAGTAAAGTAAATAATAGGATAATCGATCAATAAGAAGACTTCTTGATTGACCCCACAAAATGCCTCAAAATAGTCAAGACTTTTCATTTCGAATTGTTAATTTCGTTATACAAAACATAATAATCTTACTTATAACGTCGTGACGGTGGTGGGCCCGGCATAAATGGTGGGTGTCCACGATTGAACACAACCTGCAAACAAAATACTGTTACGTACGCGTCACCTACGCGTAGGTGATGCAAGTACCGATTGTTCCGGACACATTTACTAGAAAATTTGGGAAAGCTCCACAACGTTCTAGAAGGTGCGATGGAGGACGATCGGCACGGGACACAGTTCAGTTTTGGAAACGAAACCACAAACATTGCCGCGGAGCGGAACTACGACTACGATCTCTTCGTATTGCAACCTGTGTGTTGTGTTATTGTGTTTGCGAGCGAGTGTTTTATTGTGTTTGTGAGTGAGTTTTAATAAATTTGTGTTTATTTCCTGTTAAACGGTTGTTTTATTTATCCCGAAGCTCTTATCTACGACAATGAACAGAACAACTGGGGTTATGGCGCGGCATTGCGTTTTATTTTGTCTAATTAATCCATATACATTGTTCGTTCCTATGAATCAACAATTATGTTGTGAGTAAATGCAGTAGATTTTATTTAAATCTAAAAATATTTTTATTTTCTATAAATATAACACAAATATTCAAAATGCGAGTGTGCGCGTCTGTTAGTATGTCTTTCCTGGCAAAACGGGGCGACGAATCGACGTGATTTTTATAAAATGGAGGGTGTACCGTGTAAGTTTGTATGGAGCAATCCGCGATTGAAAATCGTTAAAAACGCAAAAGGTAGAAAGCTAAAAAATGGTATGCGCACTATTTGTCTGCCCACTTTTTTAGACCCCAACATCTTAAAAGAGGAGATGAAATTGTACATGGGACTTTTTCAAGGTAGCCAGCTAAAAGTCGGTACCGATATCTGCTTAATTTTTTTTTCTAAATCAGAAAAAGGAAACCGTGTTACCGCGAATTTAACGCGAGCGAAGCCGCGTGCAAAAGCTAGTTTTTTATAGAAAAATAATATTTATGATATACCTGAGAAGACATGGGATCTCTTCTTTCATCAATAGTTGGAGTACTGGCTCTTTGCTCGTCTATCCTAGGCACCTAAAAAGAAAAAGTTAATACAAAATCTTACTAGCTATAGTTAACTGAACTTGCGGTACAATAGTGATTAACAACTTACATTCATAGGAATATTTGGTGGAGTTTCTATGCCAGGAGGCTTTAGTCCGGGTGGTGGCCCTGAAACAAGCAGAATAATAATTAAAACACACGCACTTTACTAAGGCCCACCTTACTTGCACCAATAAACATATATTATTAATATTTAACTCTACTCATATTTGAAACATGATTCTGTCAGTCAACTTCGATATTGCAAGTATGTGTATAGCGCTGCTAGTAGTAAACGCGACCTAAAGTAATGATAAGATTTGCGCTTACAATTAATATCTAACAATAGGTGCAAAACAAAAAATGATTCGTCTGAATCTTTTAAATGTAATACGAAATATTGCTGTAGCGAGATATTATAAATTAATTGTAGATTGAAGTCCCCTCACACCATCCGAAGCTAATAACGCTAACCTTATTTAAATGAGGATTAATAAAGCTGAGTAACACAAGCACCTATTTTAGTTGCATTCAATATCTACCTAAACAAGCTACATTTCAATGTTACTAGCTGTGTCAGTTAAATCACAATATGTAAACAAGAAACAAAAAATAATCAACATGTATCGATAGTAAACTAGCTAACTAGGCGTGGTTTTTATACTTCGCTAACACAAGCGTACCAGTGTGCAGCGTCAAGGATTCTTGACTAACGTTTAACAAGAACCATCCTCACGCAAAACTTTACTTCGCGGAAGTCGGCAGTAGAGTTGTAAGCTCGGAAAATAAGTTGCCGTAACCAAATACGTCGGTGATGGGGCCTCATACAGCATGCAGATAACTGGCGGACATATAGCCCGGCGAAGTATACCTAGGCGCGGGTGTCGGTGGCGGTCGGTGCTGGCGGGCGCGCGGTGCGCCGCCGGCAGGGTCACCGTGATGTTGTCGTCAGCAGACCCGTCCGACTCGTCGCCCGCCGCGCCGCTCGCCCCAACGCGGACTTCTTTAATACAGAAGCCAACTCAATACTGAGACATACTGCATCATCTCCATACTAACATAACCACATGAGTTTCATGATTTACTAATAGTACCTAGTAATAAAAATAATCTTTTAAATATAATGTATAAGTATCTGAATACAAGACATTTTTGTAACCAAACCATGATGTTTTATGCGCCCGAACTGGTGACACATTAATCTCCACAGAGAACAAAGTAAAAATGGAAAAAAATCTACGCCTAAAAGCACATGGCATTTATGTCCAAAATACCAGCAATTAGGCTCTTGTGACTATCCTTGTTTGTACTCTTAGCTATATACTTGTAAATCAATCAATGGTAAAGAGGTGGTAAATATATATATGGTGTCTATAGGTGTTAAAAGACAATGAGCAGAAGTGGTCCAAATTTCCACCACTGTTGGGGGCTATGTAAGCTTAAAGTAGACTAAATACCATACAATTTTGACTACTAGCAGGCGTCCGTCACTCGCTCAAGGCCACGCGTTTTATGCCTACCGCTTCGCGTATCGTCGACGATACAACGAACACCGGGCTGTCGCGCGCCCGGCTAAGTGCTCGCGCGTCACGGGTACAGCGCTGACTAGCAAAATGCCGAAACCACGTAATTATTGCGTGATTATTGTGCAATTCCCCTGTTTCCCAATTCTACTGTTTTCCATTTGATTATTTATTAAAATTATTCACGCAGTTTTGGATATTTTCGACACTAAAATATAATAGTCGGGAATTCAAGGAACGAAAAATATGCATCAGTCATTTTATTCAACTAAAAAATATTTGATCAAGAAATAAAAAAATAATTGTTTTTCTAAAACATTCGTTTTATTACCAATATCATCATACGTATAACCCTAGCAGATTTGCTGGACGACACGCACACACGTTAGTCGCGCGGCGGGTAAAAGAATCTCAACTCTCTTTGTGCGTACTTATGGTACATTTCTCCTCGCTGCAAACAACTGGTATTATTATTTTGATTTTGTAGGCTATTATAGCGTAGGTATTTTGGTTTTTGTATTGGAGTGAAGTATCTGTTACGTAGTAACTATTTATTAATCTGTGCTACTAGGCGAAAAAAAAAATTCACTCAGAAAAAAGTTATGACTGTTTTAAAAATACGACTTTTGATTATTTTACTGCTTATTCTTTTCGCACATAGCCATAATTAAAGTAGTAAAAACGCATAGCCTCTGTTCTGTAATGCGTTCAAATCGTCTGCAAAGTGTACGATGATAACGTTAGCGTAGCGTGTATCAGATTGAAGTAGCAAGAGATAGAATGCATTTAGTGAAATAGTTGATTTTTGCATTAAACCTGATAAGTGCTATGTTACTACCCGCAAGAATACAATCCCGACACACAATATGTGCAAGACTAGATTACTCTGGTATGTAATGATCCGTAGTAGCGAAATCATTTCGTACTACTACAGTTGTTGTCTTTCTAGAATGCGAACTGTGGGTTGCTGTGCCCACGTCATGGTAATTATTTGGTATTTTGGATGGGCGAGACACGAAACCACAATTCTACTTGCAGCTGCGAATCTGGATAATGTTATTGTCGATGAAAACATAATAATTATGAGATGTACTCTTGTAAGGACAGACCCCACACTGTGAGACATAAATAAATAAAACTGTTGTGAAATATTTTATAGGTATAAGACGTTTCATTTGATCATGATAGAGTTAGATTTTCTTTCACATGATAGGGTTTGATTTTTTCGACGCAGCGAAGTGCCTACTAGGTTTTTATTTTGATGTCATATAGCTTATATCAACCAGAATAACGTGTGAATTACAACTAAATGTCATACACCTAAATCAATAGAGTAGTTTAATAGATATAGTGAAATAAAGAAGCGAAATAAGGTTTTAAATTGCAAGTTTTCATGGGGTCATAACATTTTACTGAGTAAATATTTTTGGTTGCGGTATTCATATAATGATTCAGTACGCAGTGCTCCATCATATGCCATAGTTCTTATTGGTGGTGGAAATTTGGACCAAGCTCCATACATTTTTGCCCAATCCCCTTTATGGGGTTGTTCCTGCCCCGCTTCGTTCGTCGTTTCGCTATAGTCAAAATGTATTAAAAGTTCGACCTGACAACACAAGAATTACTGTTTTATTATATCCAATAAAAAATAAAAAACTTTTTACAAAAAAAAATAACCGACTTCAAAAAGTAAAAACTTAAGAATAACTTAAATTTCGGAAGTCGGTGTCTTTTCTTCTGCCAGTCAATTTGTGTTGCCACCGACTTCCGAAATTTAAGTTATTTTTAAGTTTTTACTTTTTGAAGTCGGTTATTTTTTTTTGTAAAAAGTTTTTTATTTTTTACTTTTTAGTGTCGAGTTAATGTTGGTCCTGTTTAAAATGAGCCCAAACACGACTACTGTGCTGTAATTTCAAGGTTTGTACTTTTTCTGATACTCCTGGCTTCAGCATCAGGTCTCTATACTTCGGTGTTCCTCATTAACAGTACGTTTATCCACACATCGAGCCCTTTTCAATGAGCCTAAACACGATATATCTGCTGTTATTTGTCGAGGAGTTAGGTACTCTGCAGACTATCCTGACTGCAGCATCAGGTCATGACTTGATGATCATGAGCCCAAATGTGGCAAATGCCCTATCAAACATCAAAACAATTTACTAAAACAGTCCTTGCCTGTTCGAGCAACTTCTTACTGTTAAGGAGTTGTACCTTCCATCATCAGCTCAGCTAACTGAGATGGTGACAACCATACGCAAATACACAAGATACTTCATAAAATATGCGAAAAACAATAAGTGAGCCTATAAAATTTGAGGGTTGCCTTCGATTTCTCTAAGATCCCATCATCAGATCCTAACTTGGTGACAATGGGACCACCTCAGAACTATCTGCTTTCGAACAAAAAAAGAATTTTGAAAATCCGTTGACAATTGACGGAGTAATCGATGAACAAACATACAAAAAAAACATACAAACAGCCGAACATAGTACCTCCTCCTTTTTGTGAAGTCGGTAAAAAAATACTCCGCAGCAAAATAATTATTGTACAACCGGGGAATAACGAAACTGGCTGATAGCTTTGCGAGATATTCGGAGCTAAGAGAAAGAGAGTAACACATATACGTAACATTGCGCTATGAGCCGCGGGGGTGGATCAGTAACCAAAAACCTAACAAAACGCGGGTGAAACCGCAGCTAGTTAAAAGTGTCAATAAATAATAATGTGCCTAACAATCGTGCACAACAATTTACTTGTTACTAATGCCTTTAAATTTTTTAATCGTTAAGCTAAAAGCAAAAAAAAAAAAAAAAAACAATAACAATAATAATTGAAACACATTACAGCAAACGTGAACCGATTTATTGAGTCGGAACACTACACTAAGACAATAGTGCCAGAGCTTTTTTATAACAACTAAAAATAAATACTCGCATAATATTATAGCTCAACTAAACAGTCTGGTTTCGTTGAGTTGTAAACTTTTGACTGGGACTTGTTCTCGACAACCGATGGAACTTCACGGAGCATTTCCGACGTTTGGGCCCCAAACTGGCGAGGGCTGGAGCTGCCCTCAAACGGCTCCTGCCCAATCTCGGTGGCCCAAACGCCTCCTGCCGGAGGCTCTACGCGGGGATCGTGCGGTCCATGGCCCTCTACGGGGCTCCGGTGTGGGCGCCCAACCTAGCCACGGCTCCGGCCCGGCTTCTGAGGGCGTCCCAGAGGGTCATGGCGATTCGCATGGTGCGGGGATACCGCACGGTCTCCTGCGAGGCGACGTGCCTCCTTGCCGGCACTCCGCCGTGGGATCTGGAGGCAACAGTCCTTGCACACACGTACGAGTGGCGCGTGGAAGTGCAACGCCGGGGCGAAGTCCCGCTGCCGCGGGTTATCGCGGCACGGCTCACGGAGCTCCGGCGAGATCTCAGGGCGGAGTGGAGACAGCGACTGTCGCAACCTAGTGCTGGGCACGCCGTGATAGCGGCGGTAAGACCCCTCTTTGAGGAGTGGCTGGAGAGGCGTCATGGCACTCTCACGTTTCGCTTGACACAGGTCCTCACCGGACATGGTCAGTTCGGGAGGTTCCTGTGTCGGATTCGGGCGGAAGCGACGCCTGGATGTCACCACTGCAGTAACGGTCGCCTGGAGGACACGGTCGAGCACACAGTGGAAATGTGCCGCGCATGGGTGGAGCATCGACGTGTCCTCGTAGAGGCGATCGGCGGCGGTGACCTCTCGCGCCCGGCGCTGGTTCAGGCCATGCTTCGGGGCGAGACGGAATGGGATGCCGTCGCCTCCTTCTGCGAAGCAGTTATGCTAGTGAAGGAAGCGGCGGCGCGCGAGAGGCAACGACGAGCCTCTCGCCCCGGACTAAGACCCAGGCGAAGACGTCGAGAGTCGCAAGACGACTACCGGCCACCGTAGGCGCGATGGGTAGCTCGCCGCCCGGCTAGGACCAGGACCGCGTAGACGGCGCGTTTTGTTCCACGCGCGCCTCAAAGAGAAGGAGTCAGCACAGGAAGGGGCCTAACAGGGCCAACGCTTGCCGGGGTTGCGGAATGTTATGTTTATAACAGTTACCGTGACCCTGGAACATAAAGGGCAATCGAAGGAACATGAGTGGGTTTTAGTCAGTAAGAGTCTGACACGCCCTCCCGCCGCACCCAGGACGGGAGCAGTCATTGGATGATTTCCCACTCACCAAAAAAAAAAAAAAAGCACGCATTTTTTTTTATTATTTTCAAGGTACATGCCATTAGGAATTTACACCGTTTTCAATACTTAACAAAAAATGATATTCCTTTATAGTACATGTTGCCTCAATTAAATCATCAATATATCATCAATACATCAATCAGTACATGGAAGATAAATAAGAAAAACTTTATTAGGGGAACTTTATATACGCAAAAGAAGCAAAAACAATGATTTTTAGAATTTTTGTCTGTTTGTCTGTATGTCTGTTTGTCTGTACGTTTGTTCGAGCTAATCTCAAAAACGGCTTAACCTAATTCAATGCGGTTTTCACGAATGCGTTGCGGTTTGCTGGGATTAACATTTAGTCTTTGTTTTGTTTCAATCGGTTCATAAATAAAAAAGTTATATCATATATATAACGCTGCCCAGCCGAGTTGGATTCGACGATTGACTTCTTTCTCGAAGTTGGACTTAACATATTCGCGAGAACTTCGAGCGTAGTGTCTCCTATTTTTAGAGGAGTGGGTACAACATGGTTGTTTGCCATGACCTTCGTCTTATCCATGTTCATCTTAAGACCCACTTCCTGGGAAGCACTACTGAGGTCATCGAGCATTCTGCCAAGGTCTTCCAGGGCCTCAGTCATGACTACGATATCATCAGCAAATCGAAGATTGGTGATGTACTCGCCATTAATGTTGATGCCGAGTCCATCCCAGTTCAGAAGTTTGAACACATCTTCCAATGCAGCGGTGAACAGTTTTGGTGATATGACATCACCCTGTCCCACTCCTCTCTGCATTGGATGGATTTTGAGTTCTGGTCCTGGAGACGAACTGACATGGTAGCGTTTCTATTTTTACTTTTTTTTGGCGCCATAAATACTGCCTGATATCCGATAAAACAAAATATACCTTTTTCTAGACCAAAAATAAAACATTTTTTCATTAAAAACATGTCCCTATATCGGTACCTCATAACTAAGGCCAACCGTTGCGAGTCTGTAATTTTTTTCAACATAGGAACTTTTCGGACATCCTTGCCAGCTTGACGTCGAAAGGTTGTTGTAGATTACTCCAGCGCTATGTTCTAGTCCAAACACCAGCACTATTCAGACTTATAATCTATACAAAGCCCATAAGTGTGTCTTTTTTCGCTGCTATCACCGTATTGCGTTTTTTTGCACAGTAATTTTTCTTGATATTTTCTTTTTGAGCCCACGTTTAGCAGTTTTTGGATTCAAATGTTATTATTACGATTAAGATTACGATTGTCCTGTATGGAAAATCATTATAATGGAGTTATTTCAATGTTTTGATTATTTACGATATGGCTATTTACTATAATAAACAATAATGATTATTCTTCGCATTATTGTATTAGAACTTTTAATTTCACTCCATGTTTAATTAAATATTATGATAATGTTTCAACAAAATTAAATTCAAAATCAACGTAAATACTCCAATCTAAATTAATAGACAAAATTTAAATACCACTCAGATTTTATAAAAATAGGAATATAATACACTACAGGGGAGAACGGAACTACCATCTTATCCGACCCCATTGTCAACCTCACCTGCACGCGCTGCGGCGACGATACCCAAGCGGATATCGGGTGCTCCCTGCTAGACAACAGACGAGGCTCTGGCGACCGAGTCGATGGCGGTATAGCCATCCCCCGATCAGGACACTGGTCGGATGAGGCTACAGCAGCCTTGAGGTACAAATAACCTCAAAAAGGTCTGGTGCAGAAGGCAACGGGAAACCACTGCACTACTCTTCCCATGAAAGTCATTATGGTAGTACAACCAAATAATTTGAAGTGGCCGTGCGATCCGCTTAGCAACCGGCGCCGTACTGTGTCCGGGACAGGCGGTGAGAAGTATGCTACCGGCCGTGCGGATGTAGGGAACCAGGCAACGCACGGAAATCGGACTACTGGAAACTCTTTAAAGTTGCGACAAATCCAGACGATAGGAACATGGAATGTACGTGGCTTATTACAGCGAGGGAAACTTACGATCCTTCAAAAAGAGATCACTAGATGTCAAGTGAATATCTGTGGCCTTAGTGAGACTCACTGGAAGGGCAATGGACACTTTCTCACCGAGACACATGCCGTGTACTTCTCAGGTAGCGACAATAGCAGCCGAAACGGAGTTGCCTTTCTACTTCCGAAACACCTTAGGACTTGCGTGATGGGGTATGAGCCTGTTAGCGATCGAATCATCAGTATTAAGCTGAAAGCGACGCCGACAAATATTAATATCATCCAGGTGTATGCCCCCACCAGCACTGCAAGTGATGAAGACCTGGAAAGTTTCTACTCAGAACTGGAAACCACCATATTGAAGACTCCCAACAGGGAACTTCTGATTATCTTGGGTGACCTGAATGCGAAGGTTGGAGCGGACTCCCATTTAATTAGCCAAAATGTTGGAAAGTACGGCCTAGGACAGCGCAATGGAAGAGGTGAACGCCTATTACAATTTACCGCCGATAACAACCTGGTGATATCAAACACCTTTTTCCAGAACCACCCTAGGAGACTCTACACCTGGACATCACCTGACGGCAACCACCGGAATCAAATAGACTATATTCTGGTGAGGTCAAGGTGGAAAACCTCAATAAGAAATAGTCACACTTTGCCCGGAGCTGACTGCGGATCAGACCATCAACTCCTCGTTTCTAGGGTACAAATTAAATTGAGAGCAGCCAGGAAGCTCGAGAAACAAAGAAGGATCGAAGTGGCGGATACCTCTCAATTTTTGAGTGCCCTTGAGAAAAACTGGTCTACGTGGACAGCTGCTGATATTAATATAGAAAATGCGGATCAGCTATGGGATCGAGCTAAAGGAGTCATCAAGACCGCTGCCAAGGAGTCCGAGCCAACTGTACGAGTACACAAGCGACAGCACTGGATGAGTGAGGCGACCTTTAGACTTGTCGAGGAAAGGCGTCGAATTAAAGCTGGAGGAGCAAATGTGAGAGCCTTGAATGAACTGTCTGCTCAGATACAAGCAGCGTGTAGACGAGACCTTAATACGCAACTTCGAAATATATGTGCAGAAGTCGAAACCCACGCCGATAAATGCGAAACCAGGGATCTCCATCAAAAAATCCGCTCTATTACAAAAACGCTTACATCCAGGACATGGGCGGTTGAGAATTCTTGTGGCGAAACGGTCACTGAAATTGAGAAGATCTCTGAGACTTGGAAAGATTATTGTCAGTCACTGTTTCAAGACCCTCAGTCTCAAAGTCTCGTCTCCACTGAGCCCACGGAAGAAGAACTAGAGCCCAACATTCTAAAAGAGGAAGTAAGAGCAGCAATCAAGCACCTCAAAAATAAAAAGGCCACAGGAAAGGACTCCATACCTATTGAAACAATCAAAGCATTGGGAGAGTATGGCGTTCAAATCTTTCACACCCTTTGCAATAAAATCTGGCAAACTGGAACGTGGCCAAAAGAATGGGCTCATACTATCTTTATTCCACTGTACAAAAAGGGCTCTACAAAGATATGTAGTAATTACCGCCTTATTGCACTGATATCACACGCCAGCAAAATACTACTGCATATACTGAACGAGCGTCTCAAGAGCTTCCTGTCTAAAGAGATAGCGCCGGAACAGGCTGGCTTTGTAAAAGGTAAAGGCACCCGCGAGCAAATTTTGATAGTACGCCAAATAATCGAAAAGGCCAGGGAATTCAACAAGCCTACTTATATTTGCTTTGTGGATTTCTCAAAAGCGTTCGATTCCGTAAGATGGCCGATGCTTTGGAAGACTCTTCTGGAAATGGGTACACCAAAACATCTTGTACACCTTCTTCGAAGATTATATGAAGATGGAACAGCATCGGTGAGAACGGACGACGTCCTGTCGAGTCATTTTCATCCCAGTGCAGGTGTTAGACAGGGATGTATCATATCTCCACTCCTGTTTAACATCTACACGGAGCTCATCATGAGGATTGCCCTTGAAGACTGGACCGACGGAGTTGCAATCGGAGGCCTAAGGATCTCTAATCTCCGTTACGCAGATGATACCACCTTATTCGCGACTAGTGCTACTCATATGATGGATCTACTATGCAGAATGGAGAGGGTCAGCCTGGAATTTGGTCTTAAGATCAACCGCAGTAAGACCAAGATGATGATTGTCGATCGTGCCAACAACAATTCGCCCGAAGTCACACAAATAGCGAATTGTGATGTTGTGCACTCGTATGTCTACCTAGGAGCTCTAATCTCCAACAACGGAGGATGCGTAGACGAGATCAAACGTCGTATGGCGATCACTAGAAGCGCTATGGAAAAGTTACGGAAAATATGGCGGAATCGAAACATCACAAAAGCGACGAAAATCCGGCTCGTCAGAGCGCTTATATTCCCCATTTTTCTCTATGCCGCTGAGACGTGGACCCTACGGGAAAGTGAGAAAAAGAGGGTAGATGCCCTGGAAATGTGGTGCTGGCGAAGAATGCTTGGAGTATCGTGGACTGAACACCGCACCAACGTCTCTATACTCCAGGAACTCGGCATCAAGCAGCGTCTATTCTCCATCGTCCAAGCTCGCATTCTCACCTTCTTTGGGCACGTTTCTCGACGTGGAGATGTGTCTATAGAGCGACTGGTGGTGCAGGGCAGAGTAGAAGGTACCAGAACGCGAGGAAGGTCACCCATGAGGTGGACGGACCAAGTAAAGGCGGCAATGGAAGGCCCGTTGCACGAGTGCGCTAGACGAGCAGCCGTCAGGGAGTCGTGGAGGCGAGCCGTCAAACGTGTCACTCTTGGAGACCTACCACGATGACCACGACCGCTCTGTCAAGAGTGTCACGATTAAGAAGAAGAAGAATACACTACTTTTGTTTTTGTCCCTAATTAGATGACCAGCCAGAACACGCTGCGATTTAGTTTCAAAAGACTGTTTTTAAATTAGCTATTACAAAATAATCTAAACTTCGAAGCAATGCTCACAATTTTCAAGTATTCTTAATATTAATTAGTATTTCATAAAATTAAACTAAACAGTTTAGTTTATCTGATCTACCATGGACACGAAAATTAAAATTCAGCTTAAATTTTTGTTTGTCCCTAATTAGTTGACTACGACTGTATGTACCAGTAGCACGTGGAAGTGCAACGCCTCTTTCTGCGAAGCTGTCATGCTGAAGAAGGAGGCGGCGGGCGTGAGGCAGCGTCAAGCCTCACGTCCCTGACAGAGACCCAGGCGTAGGCGTCGAAAGTCGCAAGTATACCGGCCACCGTTTGCGCCGATCTGCGGACAACGAACGACGGGTAGCTCGCCGCCCAATAAGGACCAGGCCTGTGTTGACGGCGCGTTTGTTTCACGTGTGTCTCAACTCAAAGAGCAATCAGCAAGTGACGGGCCCCTTTAGGGCTAATGCCTGCCGGGGTTGCAGAATAGTTCTAATAGTTTCCACGGCCCCGGAACATAGAGAGCAACCGAAGGAACAAGGGTCGGTTTTAGTAGTTAAAGTCTGGCACTCAAATCAAATATCAAATGACTTCTCATTCTCATGAGAAGTCATTTGATGATGATTAATAAAAAACATAACGCGGTTGCTACAGCGGTATCTATATATAATATTAAACTCACTGACTTATATCAACGCGTTTTTGTTATTTAACTAACAAGAGACATTTGAAACTTGGAGAGTTTATTCTTTGTAAAGAGTAAACAGCTACTAAGAAAAGATTTTTTTAAATTAAACCCCTAAATGGTTAAAATATTGGGTATAAGTTCGACATCCACGCGGGCGAAGCCGCGGGCGAAAGCTAGTAAACCAATTACTATCTAGAACTCCCATTTGCTATGGTTTTGATTTTTTATTTTATTTTCACTAACAAATAAAAAATATCTTCGGATATTTCTATGACATCACACGGAACGGTGGTGTAGATATCAGAATGTGAATTTAGCGTATCTAAATACCGTATTTCGTCTTTCAAACTTAGCTTGCACAGTCACCTGTGTAATTATTGTACCACCTACTGTTTAGAAATAATTTTGCTTTGCATCTATTTATTGGGATGGTGATTGGGAAATCGATTAAAAACCAAAAAATCAATATAAACCAAAAGGACACTCATTTTGGCTATCCGTCCGGCCTCGGCTTACCTTCCACACGGTTAGTGCCAGAAACTTAGCATGGATATATGCATTTACCACGTCGACAAAGTGTTAAAATAATCCTACACGTAAAGAGGGGATGGGGGATATATAATAAAAAAGACTTTGGGTTCAAACATTATGATTATGAGTTAGTTAGAAACTCCTTGTTAGTTCAGGAGTTTTACAGCCATCAATTGAGAAACGCACATATTTTGCCAAACTTGAAGAAATGGTTTGGAAAACTGTTGTCAAACTGTTTGCGAAATGGTTAATGACGGAACCCTATTCTAAGCGTGGCCTGACACGCATTGGCCAATATTTCAAATATTATTAACATGGTAAGACTCAATAGGCGTATTTGGCGTAATATTAGCGTATTCGGTGTAACGCAATATGACCCTTATTTCAATTAGCCTAGTATAAAGTTTGTATTACCCAAGTAACGCCAAGTGAAGGTGTGCCAAGATTCGTCCAATATAATACCGTCCATCGATTACAACTTTGAAGCAGTCTGATCCCGCTGCTTCGTTATTAGTAAAGTAAAAATATATGTGGAGTAAATTAATTACCAGTTTTAAATTCATTTTTAGTAGCAATTTGAGTTAGAGGTAAGTTTATTTGGGCAAAAAATCGCAAACGAGTACGTTTACGTCTATCGTGCACAGATGATGCTCATCTAAACGAGTGTGAACGTTTTTCTCCACAGCGAATGATATATTTGTGAGTTCAAAAGAAACATGCATCAGAAATCAAACTTCACACTTTGACGTTGTCCGTTTAAATCAACTCTAATACTCTGTTCTAATCGGCATAGCACTAGCATCGATCTTGTGTCGTCTCTCAGAATGAACTTCATAGTAACCCACGATAAGCCCGCGCCCCGCCCCAAAGATGACCCCGCGGCCACTTTAAAATTATTCTGTTTTCAAAACTGGTTTCCAACACAGAAAGTCAATATAACTATAGTATGGAATAAAGCCCTCGAGGAGTTGAAGTGGAAAAGTTTAACAGTTACTTTAAGAAACAATGGTTTGATCAGATACATTTTTCGAAAGTTTGATACTATAGCTATGAACAAATTGGGGCTACCACCAACTTGAAGGATGGCACTCCAAAATAATAGATTCATTGGCTGTCGACAGTCGTTGTTATTTTTTTTATTAAGTTCTAAAGTCGACCCGAAAGGTTCTATAAGCGCCAGGCCACACGGTGCGGTGCGGCTCCGGCGCGGCGCCTGAGCGGTGCCGCAACGGTTTCCTACATATAAAATTGTATGGTATGCCACACGGTACGTCCGGCACCGCTCCGGCGCCGCACCGCAGGCGCACCGGACAACGGCGCGAGGCAGACGAGGCGGGGAGGGGTGCAAGCAGTGCGGTGCCGCAGCGGCGCCGCAGCGGCGCCGCTCAGTTCATGGGGATGGCAGTACAGTACTTTGAGCTTGTTGCGGTGCCGCAGCGGCGCCGTAAGAACATTGCGGTGCCGCAGCGGCGCCGCACTGCTCGTGTGGCCGCCAGTGCGGTGCGGAGTAATGCGGTGCGGCGCGTTGCCGCACCGTGTGGCCTGGCACTGATATTACAGTTGCCCCGCCTATGCTCGTGCTATGCCCACAGAAATAATGCACAGATAAATTAGAAGTTAAATAAAAAAAAAGACTTACCACCACCACTTGAGCCAGCTTGTATCGGGGCGCTCGGCGGAGGCAAGGCTTGTGCAATTGGAGCAGGTTCTACAAACAACAAAAAATGTTTAAATATCCACATTTTAACTTTAAATCGCTTCTATTGCCATTTTAAATGAAGTCGGTCAGTTATTGATATATTCTTAAATCTACTGACGCGGATGTTTAGTGTAACCAAAGATTTTTTTAATCTGGCGTTCTATCGGGTGATGTCTATATTATCTTATACATATAAATTCTCGTGTCACAATATTAACCTCCGAAACGGCTTCATCGATTTTTACCAAATTTTATATTATGCATATTCAGTAGGTCTGAGAATCGGCTACTATCTATTTTTTATACCCCTAAGTGATAAGGGTTGTTCACCATTAACATTTTTAACGCGGGTGAAACCGCGGGAAGCAGCTAGTATATTAATATGGACATAACACACAATAAAATTGCACACAAAAATCTTATCATAGTTAATGGTTATATTATACGCATTACTTAAGAAATACAATTACCTATAACAGGCGGGTGTTGTTGAATGGGAGCCGCGGCAGGCCGATGAGGCATTCTTCGGCTGTAACCCGTTTGATTGCGGAAAGACGATACTGAATTCCTTAAAAACCTAAACAAATATATAATATTAATGAAAACTAAGGTCCACAATATAGAAGTCGCAAATTTTGAGTGAAAATCTTTAGGGTCTTTATGAAAAGGTTTCGTTTCCACAGTTATCAGGTAAACAATAAGACTTCACCAATACAAGAAAAGATGTAGTACTTTTAATGCTATATTAATGTGAACGAAACAGTAGCAGTAGTTTGTGTCAAATTTTTACCTATTAGGAATTAAGGTTGTCGGTGCGATTTCTTTTTCACGACAGTCAGGACATTCATGATCTTCCGATTCCAAAAGGGCTCCTCGTATACCTGAAGATTGAAATCGATTCAAAATTTAATATTATATCATTATGTGCAGACAATACCAAACTGGTGGCTAATTTAAAATTAAACTTTACAATTATAAATTAGACACATTTCTTTTTCTAATTGTTGGATGCGCTGGCTTACACATTATTTTTTATTGTTTGAGGAAAGCGTTTTTTTATAAATGTTCGTGAACTTGATAAGCTACCATTTCCTAATTAATTATATTGTTTTTTATGGTTATATACTTTTTTGACGGATATAGTTTTGACATTACATACATTATTCTCTTTACACTTAACAATGTACAAATAATATTGTAACAACATTATTTTAAAAGAGTAAGTATGGAGTTTCTTGCCCATTGTTCTCCATATGAATCAACTTTTTGGAATGGGCAACTAGATTCATTTTTCTTTGTCTTTGACGTTCGTTATTGTATATGCCTATTAGGCAGGACATATTGAAACTTAATATATTGTTAAGATCTGTAACTTACATATGCCCACAATAAAGATACTTTGACTTTGACTTTGACTTAAAGTGCCCTTTAAATAAATGAGTTGAGTTTGAGATTGATAAAAGACTTTTCGAATAGAGAAGAAATAGCGAAAACACGCATATTTCTTATTCTTTTGAAAGTACCAAGAGTAAAAGTTTAGGCCAAAATTTATAGTGAAGTGACTACTCACATTCATCGCAGAACGAGTTGCCGCAACATGGTATCATAACAGCGTCAGTGAGCAAATCCCGACATAGGCTGCAGATCAATTCATCAGGTATGTTTGGTTCGGGCGCGGCCGGCGCGTTCGTCGGCGTGTCCGCACCACCAGCGCTCTCGGAAGCCAGATATGCTTCACTAAAAACAAATATTGTATTGAATTATTTGAAAGAGCATTGCATTAAAACGTCCCCACCCACCAACAGATTTGAAACAGGTATCATTCGGCGCGTCTAGTGGAATAGATTTTTTTAGTATGGCGGCATGCATCTAAAGTATGGGTTTTAGATTTTATAACCTACTAATTACCCGACCCAGAGACGCAGGGGTGTTACACATCTTTGAAATCCTATAACATGTATGTACTATACATACGAGGGATGCCTTATAAGTTCTGTCGTTTATATATTTACGGGCAATTTTGAAATTGGAAGTGGTCAATATTCGAATTTGCGTTATTTCAGAACCTATTATCAGTTTAAAGTATTAGGGCGTGCGCTGCGTTAGGCAGGCGCCCGTCGCGGGTGTCCGTCGCGGGCACCCGCGCCGTGCTCCGTCGCGGACAAATTCAACCCGTCGCGGACAAATACCCGTCGCGGACGCCCGCGACGGTCTCCCGCCGCGTTCAGTTAATGCAGAGCCTATACTACAGTTTGTTTTCCATGAGTCATTTTTTTTTTTTGCACAAGTGCCAACATTGCACTTTAAGTAAACATATCTAGAGGTTAGACCTCTATTATATAGCTTCGAATTAAAAAATGTTTCATCATTGTCTGCTAAGGGGCTGTTTTCCTAATGTAAAGTTCCCAAGGTCCTTTACTCTAAAAACCTCTCACTGATAAAATGCTCATAATGCTAGATATGGTTAAAGTAAATTGTAATTATGTATGTTTATTATAAAAATCTAACATATAATACATAATCTAGTAGCTAAGCACAAAACAGATGGGCCAATTGGGCAATTTAATATCTTCAAATATTCATATGATTTAAGGATGGTTCTTATGAATAACCATTATAATTAAAAATTATGGAAATAACTAACTTTTCTAAACAATTGCTGGATAGAAACAACATCTAAGGCATTCATAATGTTGAAGTATTTACCGATCAACAGCTGGTACAGCAAATGTTCCACTGGGAGTCATCATGGCGCCTGGAGCTTTTGGGCCTTCAACAGGGACCATAAAACTTCGAGGGATTCCTGTGCTCCGCCTGATTTCTATTGAGTCACCCTAAAATAAAAATTATATACTTAGTCAGCCATAATATTTCAATAGATGGACACACAGACATTTAGTGGAAAAGACAGATAGTTAACACTTTTAGTTACAGGATCCTGTTTGGTGCCCAAATACATGTGCATTGGAAATGGAGTCCTCAAAAGTATATTGTGATGAAAATCATTTTCTGCTTAAGCTAAGTCTTTAACAAAACTTACCGCAACAGCAGATGGGCAATCTTTAATCCAGTGTCCACGTTTTTGACACTTGAAACAAGTATAATTAGTAGGTACAATTCCTCTCTGATTTTGTCCTCTAATTTTCTGGTAACTGAAATTTGAAAAAATTCATGAATGTTGACATATTATAACTTGTCAGAGCACCCATATACTCTAGCCAGACCAAAATGCGTGATGTTGTTTAAACAGTTTATTTGTATAAATACATTTCACAGTTTTGGACAACAACTAAACGAAAAATATCCATAAAACTTTGAAAGTTGTAACAGGTAGTCAGAAGCCAGAAAGTCTAACCAAGGGAAATTGAAATTGAAATTGTTTATTATGCAAGTAGGATATTAAATCACTTTTACATGTCATTTTTTTAAACTAGATGGAGTCGGCATTTCCTAGCTGACTACCTCTGAGAAGAAATGCAGAAACAAACTCAAAGGGCTACCATGTAGCCCAGTTATTGGGTTGTAGAGGTCTGATAGGTACTGGTATCCAGCTGAATCCAGTTAGACTGGAAGCTGATCCCAACATAGTTGAGAAAAGGCTAGGGAGATGAAGATTCACATAATATGAATGTATTCAATTATTTTCAATGTTATTAATTTTACTTTCAGTGAAATGTTTACTGATATTCATCATTTTGCTACCCTTTTAACATTTTTCTTGATGTTGCAGCATTCTGCATCACAAACCAGAATGAAATTGCTGGTGGATTTCAAATGTCTTAATTAAATAACATTTTTGATATATTATTACTTCATAATATTTTTAATAGGTATTAGTTGGAAAAAACCTTGTTTTAACTTACTTGCTGGGGTCGTAGTCAAAAGTGGATTGAGAAATCATAGCATTAATTTTATCCTGTTCGCTGCCTTCCATGCGAGACAGATCAGCCAATCCTTTGTTAGGAGCGACATCTTTATGTAGTGACTGACTGTTATTTGATCCTTCCCACTGTTTTTTAGGTTGTTGGGAAAGTGGCACTCTAGCAACAAGTAGTGATGTATTCTTTGGTATTAGAGTGTTATCATCCACATAAACTGCAAATAATATAAACATTTAAGACAATTATACAACAACTCCGCCCCTAATACTACCTACTAACCCAAATCAGAGTTCCAAACAAGTTCGGCACTTCTTTAGCAAAGGATCTATTAAAATTCATTTTTGTTTTATATTCTCAAAAGAACCACGCTCACGCGCTCTATTTGCTATTTGTGCTCTGTTTGTCTTCCAGAGGCACAAATATGTACGTGCTCAAGTTGCAGTCACAACGCAGCTGGCCAGTTGGGCCAGCCTGACTTATATGGAAGAATTGGAAGGTCGGAGATCGATATGCAGCGACAACGTAGCAGGCAGATAGCGACAACTTCTAATTGCTTGTGACGACACTTCTTACTTGTGAGAAGAGTTATTAATTCTACTAACCTTCTTTTGTCTGAGCATTCGTTATTTGGAGATCGAAATCAGAAGTCTTTCCAATCCGTTTCTGTTGTGATATGGCAGATTTCAAATCACCTACTGATATATGTAATCCGTCAAAAGTAACTGTGTCGTAATCTAACGCACTTTTGAATTTATAATGTACAGACATTTCAGTTTTTCAAATACGATTAGAAACATGACAAATCATGAAATCACGTTAATTTCAAGAAAGAATTTGCTTCAAACTGAACACACTTTATATGAAAACAAACTAAAACAAAAAAGCCTATTTATAACTATCTGAATTTATTTTACAACTCATTCATCTAATTGTCCCATAATTTAAAATGATAAAATTTTATTTTTATTCCAAAGATACGGTTTCAGCGAAACAGACTATGAAATCGGCTTCATTGCACCGTGCACGATTGACCGCCATTTTAATTATTGTTTTGAGCAGTGTTACAAATTAAAATAAAAAAAAGCATATTTCAGTTGGCAAGTTTGGTCATCGTGGGTGGGAAGGTGGGATGGGACGACGACGGCGCGCGAGACGCGGCGACGTCCCTTTTGACCACAGAATAACTAAATATAATTATAAACTTTGGCCCGAGTAGGTACAGTTCTATTATTATTTATACTGTGCTTTTGACGACCAAGCGACAGCGTCCGCCGGCTGCCCACCGTCTTTTTATTAAATAGTGTCCCGAATCACTTGTGTTCAAAAGGTTTAACCGCTAGAACCCCACTGGAACAAAATTGTTCCAGCAGAATGATTTTTTTTCACAGCTTAAGCCTCTACTAGACAGGTGCGTTATTATCGGTAGATTTTATCGCTTTCAGTTTTTGCGATGATGCCTCTCGATTTTTAGTACAAAACTGCGTTTTTATCGTGCGATTTTTATTTAACTTCGTAACGTCATAATACGTAATTATAATAAAAACAAACGTCGCTATAATCCACCTGTACGGTAGAGGCTTACAGCCCTTATCGCACAGGCGGTTAAGCCCCGATCACAGAACATGGCCCCGATTTCTTGCAAGTTTAATTAATAGCTAAGCACCGAGTCATACCGAAATGGCAGCGGCCGGCAGCGACGCGGCGCCGGCGAGGACTTTCAGTGTGAAATAATTTTAAACTTTAACTACCTACTTCAAAGACCAGTATCGCTTGAATTCCTTAAAAGTTCACGAGGCTGCCCGCGGCCGTTAGTGGCCGCTGGCGGCCTCGCGGCGCCGCGGGCGGCCGCTGCCATTCCGGTGTGCGTTGTCCCTAAAGGTGAACGCAGACTTGGCCGCACCGCACGCGCCGCAGTCTTCGCATTCGAATTCTTTATATGAAGTTCTATGCCACCTCGCACACCTACCCGCGTCGCAGTTGCCGCAGACCCTGAAACGACAACAACGAAAATGCGATGACTGCGGGGACTGCGGCGCGTGCGGTGCGGCCAAGTCTGCGTTCACCTTAAGTCCGCCGATTCGTCGGCGGATTGTCGCCTCTCGGTTGCCGGCATGAAACATTAATTTTAATGGCAACTATGACAAAACAACATAAATCTAACAGACCATGGCATGGCAGCATTTGGCCGGATATAGTCATAAAATATACTAGTTATTTAAATAATATTTTAAAAGAAATAATTATTTTATCAAATTGGAATAGAAAAACATAATCAATTAATGATAAATGTATTCAGAATTTCTTTGTCATTGAACTCTGTCTTAACTAAAGCATAAAGGTATTGTTTCTCTACATATTTGGCAAATTGCCATGAACTTCCGGTTTCAGATAAAGACACACGCGGATCTATCGAGAAAAAAACGCGAATAATCATAAAAATAACTTGAAAAGAAAGACTTATTTAGGAAATTTACATTGTCTGTTTTTAATATGTCCAATAACGGTGCTCCGGACTCCTGGGAAAGTCAAGCTGATGTCATAAGTGAACAAGGTGCAAAAGACTCGGACGATGTGTCTGCAAAATTTTCCACGTTGAACGTTAATGCCACGGAGTTCGTGCCTTCTTTTTGTAAGCCTTCACAGGCTTCCGACGAATCCGAATCCCCCACTACTCCACAAAAATCCGAAAGTGGATCAACAAAATCTGTGGGGAGTCCTGTCTTGAACGGTAAGTCAGATGTCTTGTCATAACTATCTGCATTGAAGCTTTTCGTGTTCGAATTTGTCAGATTTTATTGTTATATACAAAGCAACCACCTTCAGAATACCAGTATACAAACTGAAAATCAAGCGGCTAATAAAGCGGAACATTACGTTCGATGACTTTATTTTTTTTCTGAATCCAGTTCTAACGGGTTATTTCTCGACACGCGGCGCGCGACATATCTATCTATACGGTATATTCGCTATTTCATAACTTTCTCTTGGTTAAATATCGATATCTAGTAATTGATTCTGCATTACTAAGGAGCATAATGGTTAAAGGTGTGTATATTTTCCTGTCAGCCTTCAAATATTCTTCATTTCTTACTCTGTCATGTAATGTACTTTTATTTAACTTACTCCAGTTTTCCAATAAAATATGTTTATAATATAGAAGTCTTACAACAAACCCATTTCAGATTTATTTGAGTCTAGAATACAGAGTTCATCTGTTCACTTGAATTCTATTTTATAGATGAATACATGTGAGGATTATAATGTAGGTATAATAATACAGTTTTGTCCTTTCATAGCTAAAGATAACCTTTCACAGTTTTGATACAATATCCTATTCACATTCTATTTGAACTGAATAATAAAAATATCATAAATAATTGTGTGGGATATGCTCAGACATGACATACAATATGTGATTATAAGGGTTATGTTATTTTTCACATGTAGAACAATAATAATACCTGAGTTGATTATATATTTTGAAAAATACCTGTATAAAATAATAATTCTTATGTCAAAGAATGTTCTCGACATAATATATAAAAGATTTAGAAAATGTGAACCATATTGTAGAATAGTCAAATGTGTTATAATATTCTTCTACTTTGTTATCGGCATTACCTATGGAGCATACATATTTGCAAACTTGCTTAAAAAATTATAATAAAGTAATTAAAATCCCCGCTGCAATTTCAGGTTGTAGGTGGCTTTGTTTCTGTTTCATTTCACCAACTTCCATAATGGCAGTTGGGTTTTTTGATTATTTAATTTAATTTTTTTTTCTCTCGTTCTCCCACAACTGAGACTAAATCAATGACACCTTATTTGTCAAAATCTATGAAATGGTTTAGGCTCTATAGAGTACCATAGAATGAGACACACGTATGCATACTCGAAAAACATAGCAGTTGGGTAAATACTGTCATAAGCTTACTCAATTTGCATGTACATCAGTAAAAGGTTTATTGCTGATGTACATGCATTTGTTTTATCTTTCTTACTGTATAAAATTTGTAATTGCATTTACACACATGGCCATATTGCAGTACCTAGGCCAACTTAATAAAATATGTTACACCTTAGTTTTACCTATGAACACTGAATTAGTCCAATTGGTTGCTTACCACAGTTTTTATTACCTGATGAGATACATCAGATACATGGTCTGTTAATTAACCTTTCGACAACCAAGTGACAGCTAGCTGCTATTGCTAGTAGTGTGTCTCGAATCATGTGTGTTTGAAGGATTAATTATGTATTTTATACAAGCTTTTGCCTGCAACTTCGTCCACGTGAAATAATAGTTCCTGTTTTTAGGGGGTTTCTGGGATGAAAACAATCCTATGTCATTTCTTGGGGCTCAGACTATATCTGTGCCAAATTTCATTCTAATCAGTTCAGTGATTTAGGCGTGAAGAAGAGACGGACACAGAGTTACTTTCGCATTTATAATATTAGTATGGATTAGAAGACTTCGCAATGATTAAGTGTTTTAATTTGGCCCTGAATTAATTACCTTCCATATTTTCTTATATCATCTCATGTCAATGAAATTATCACGAGTTTACACTATCTCTCAAACTAATTTACGAATTATTTGGAACTCGACAGAAAAGTAATAATTATTCCCTGTCTGTTACAGTTAGTTATAAACTGGTTTAAAAAAATTATTTTCTTATTTCATAAATCATCTTTGTTCAGCTATAATTATGAGACATTCAAAATTTCAAACACAAGTAGTGATAGGTTGTTGGCAGACTATTCAATTGTCTCTGTAACTTTGTCTGATTATTACTCTTACTATTAAAGACTAGCTTTTGCCTGCGGCTTGGCCGGTGTGGGAGCTGGTGAATATTCTAAGTTATTTATCACACTATGGGCTATGAGTCTCAAATTTCATTTAAATTGGTTCAGTGATTTAGGTGTGAAAGCGTAGCAAACAGACTAAGTTACTTATTCATATTATAATATGTATTAACATCTATGAGAACTGGCAGTTAGTTGAAAACAGCACCCTGTTATCTATTGTATATGTTGCAGTCAAAACTTAACTTTTAAGGTGGTAAATTATTGGCCATTAGTAATTTGACTGCAAATTTGAGGTTAAAAGTGCTTTTGACTTTTGATAGAGCTACTATTTAATCAGTGACTATGGTGCTGATTCTCTTGTTCACAAACTAAACTAAATTGAAGTGTCAAATTAGCTTGTGCCTTAAGAAAATTGATATATTTTTATAGCTATGTTTTTAAGTGTGACTAAATTATCTTTTGAGTGTCTTAATTTACAAGGATTAAAGTAATATTTTGTCTTTTGACCTTTTCTTAAACATTAAAATAACTTAAGGTGGAAGCTCAAGGTAGCCCGCGAAATGCACATTTTCTTACTTATTTTTGCAATTTGCAGCTTAATGTCTCGGTGTGTGTTGATATAGTATGGTACTCGACTGTAATAGGTATTTTTAAATAATCAAAGCAGCTCTCAAATTGCATATAGCTCAATTGATTGTCTATTTCATGAAAATCTTTCAATCGAGTTGTATGCCCTGTGAGGGTTGTATATAGATGATATTAATGATTATAATTCTGTAACTAACATAAATATTACAGCTACAAATCAATTTTGTTTAATGTAAGTCAGCCTGACAATGACCGACAAATTGCAAAAAACCTACAAAATTCGAATCTCGCGGGCTACTGTGAAGCATCCCCTTTAAATGTAGTTTAGTTTGTGACCAAGGGAATCTGCACTTATGTCTGAGTTTGGGGCACTAAAATTCAAGCTGACCAAGCGCAGCCACAAGCTGTAGCCCCTAGATTAGTATATAATGTCAATAGGTTGCGGTGATGGCGGTGCAGAAAGCGGTGACGGCGGGGCTGCATCGGCCTCGCCTCGAGTGGAGGAGCCGCCTCCCGTGCCTCCTGCCTCTGGCAGCCCTGCAGTGACTTCACCGGCCACCGGCACACCTGCCTCAAGCACTCCGGTCGACGGCACGCCTGGCGGTGTTACGCCCGACGCTGCGCCCTCAGCCACCACAGCCACATTACCTGTACCTACGGATGTCTCTCCCACTGCTGATAGTTGGGAAGCAGAAGCAGATGATGCCCTACTTACTCCTGAAGACAACAACGAACCTGAGGATGAAGAAACTGAACAACAGGTGATTTGATATGCACTGAAGGCAGTCAGTTATCTGCAAGTAATAAAAAAAACTCACTTTGAATTTTTTCACTCGGCCAGATATCAATATTTTTTGTAGTAGCTAAAATATAACCTTAGTAATTCTAAGAAGCCTCCACAGTGCTGTAAATGTTTTAACTTGTTACTATTACTCATCATTTTTGATGAATCATCAAAGTACAAAGTTGGTTTGCTACCTAACATAATGCTTATTTTCCCTTAGTGAATGTTTTAAGTCCTGCAATTATTGTTTCTGATTAAAAACTCTGTGATTTTACAAAATGTATAGTACTATTGTTTTTTTCTGTGTCAGTCATCTGATGATTGACTTGATCCTTATCAAATGATGTGTCATTACTTCTTACTTTTTAAAACTCGAATTTCTTCATAAAGTTCATATTATCTTTAACTTCTAATAAAAGCTGCTCAATTATTTTGAAGAGAATTTAAAGTAATGATCAACATATAAATTTGTTTCCTTATGACAGTAATAGTCTGATTAATTGAGTCTCTATTGTAGTCTAAATATAATCATTGTTCAGGAGGATGGTGAGGCAACAAAGAAAATCCCCAAGAAAAAGCCGCCTCGTGTTGAGGACACTTGCAGCAAAAAAGAACACGTAAATGTTGTGTTCATAGGACACGTAGGTAGGTGAAGTGATGTTCCACTACATAAAAATTAGTCATTATTATTATCATAAATCGCATATTCTAAAAATCCACTTTATCTGAACAGATGCTGGAAAGTCTACCATTGGTGGTCAAATTATGTCACTAACTGGAATGGTGGACAAGAGAACACTGGAAAAATATGAAAGAGAGGCGCGAGAAAAATCTAGGGAGTCCTGGTACCTATCGTGGGCACTCGACACAAATCAAGAAGGTTGGTAACATGTAAATGTGTAATAGTAATCAAATTTTTGATTGAATGATTAAGTTTTGTTAATCTAAAATAATAATAATAAAAAACCCCTTTTTCCGAAGAATATGATACTCTATAGCACAAAATATGACTATGATCTACAGATAAATAAACAACAAATTTCTATGTGTATGTGAGTTTATGTTTGTAAACATATTCACAATACAGGAGAAATTGTGGCATAGGCAATGTTTAAAAAAAACTGACAGCAAATTATAATTTTTCTATGATGCTTTTCTTTGTTTAGAACGTGACAAGGGTAAGACTGTAGAAGTGGGAAGAGCATACTTTGAGACTGACAAGAAGCATTTTACAATCCTCGACGCTCCGGGCCATAAGAGTTTCGTGCCGAACATGATCGGTGGCGCAGCTCAAGCTGATTTAGCCGTCCTGGTATGTATCAAATTTTTATTTTTAAACCTGTTTGGTTTGTGGTCTAACCCACATCCAAACTAATATTATAAATGCGAAAGTAATTCTGTCTGTCTGTCTGTCTCTTCTTCACCCCTAAACTACTGAACCGATTTGAACGAAATTTTTGAAGACCCTAGAAAGGACATAGGATGCTTTTTATCCCGGAAAACCCCCGGGAACGCGGACTATTATTCCACGCGGACGAAGTCGCGGGCAAAAGCTAATCCATACTAATATTATAAATGGGAAAGTGTGTCTGTCTGTCTGTTTGTCTTTCTTTCACGGCAAAACGGAGCGACGGATTGACGTGATTTTTTAAGTAGAGGTAGTTGAAGGGATGGAGAGTAACATAGGCTACTTTTTGTCTCTTTCTAACGCGAGCGAAGCCGCGGGCAGAAGCTAGTGTTTACATAAATAACTAAAGGTTCTGTGATGTCTGTGAAAACTATTAAACCTTCTGACTGACCTGTGTGTGATTAAGCATATTTCTAGACCACTAATACAGGCGCCAAGCCAAACTACTGTACACTGTAAATTAAATACAGCTGTTTATGTGCAGGTAATATCTGCGCGCAAGGGCGAATTTGAAACTGGTTTCGACAGAGGAGGCCAAACTCGAGAGCATGCTATGTTGGCCAAAACAGCAGGAGTCAAGCATTTGGTAGCACTTGTTAATAAAATGGACGACCCAACAGTTAACTGGGACGAAAAAAGGTATTTTATGTGTTAAATTTCATTTAAAACCTTTGTTTAACCTTTCGGCGCCAAACCCGTTCTCGGGCAAATGAGTTACTTTCTCCCCTTGGTTAATAATGTACTACTCTAAACATTTGGCATCGTAAAAACCGATAATATTACAATATGTTATTACTACCATAAAAATCGAGCTTTTGTCAGAAATGTAATAAACATTTCTAAGGATTCTTTATTTTCAAATTCCAGATACAATGAATGTCGAGACAAGATCATGCCTTACCTGAAAAAGTTGGGCTTCAATCCAGCAAAGGATTTGTCCTTCCTGCCTGTGTCTGGTCAAACGGGCCAAGGTCTACTTCAAAGAGTAAGTATACACTTAATAACTTAAATCTTTTTACTTTACAAATTATAAAACAAAGTCGTTTTCCTCTGTCTGTACTTATGTATGCTTAGATCTTTAAAACTTCGCAACGGATGTTGATGATGCGGATTTTTAAAATAAATACAGTGATTCACGGGGAAGGGTTATATCTATATCAATATTATAAAGAGGAAATATTTGTATGTATTTAGGCTTGTTACTCTTTTACGCAAAAACTACTGAACGGATTTTGATGAAACTTTATAGAAATATAGCTTATCAGAATACATAGGCTACATTAAGTACATCACGCTATGACCCACGGGAGCAGAGCAGTAACCAAAAACCTAACATAACGTGGGTAAAACTGCGGGGGGACAGCTAGTGTATAATACATACAGAATATTGTAAAAAAAGTCGGGATTCTCAAAGGATTGTAACACCCGTGCGAAGCTGGGGCGGGTCGCTAGTGCACAGTATATTTAAATGATTTTCCTTGTTCTTATTTATTCTATTATTAACTAATACAGAATATATTTTCTATCAGGTAACTGAAGAAATCTGTCCATGGTATCGCGGTCCGTCTTTCATACAACTGATAGATGAACTTCCGTCTCTCAACCGCAAGATGGACGGACCCTTCATTATGCCGGTCGTCGACAAATACAAAGATATGGGCACCGTACTGATGGGAAAGGTGGAAGCAGGAGTTACTCGTAAAGGCGCCGCCCTATTCCTTATGCCTAATAGGGTAAGGAACATACTCTATTAATTGTCTGTTACCTTTAAAAAATCAAAAACAGGCACTGCACCTTTTATATTTTGCAGTCAAATTAAAATATCTTTTGGAACTACACTAATGTTGACTGTAAAATAAAAAAATATATTTTATTTATAAACTTCACGTAACTGCAGTTGATTATGGCCACTGGTTGGTGTCATTTTCACAAACAAACTTTCTCTATTTAAAATATAAATGAGATTTTATGCAATCGATTTTAATTACTTAAAAGTATTTCACACCAATAATATATGCCCTAAATGCAGGTACAAGTTACTGTAGACCAATTATGGTCTGATGACATCGAAGTTACGTCGATCGGTCCTGGTGAAAATGTAAAAGTCAAGCTCAAGGGAATTGAGGAAGAGGATGTTTCTCCTGGCTTTGTTCTTTGTGACACAGCTGAACCTATCACCACTGGAAAGGTAAGCTTTAATAGCATTAACTTTGTGTTGGTATAGAAGACCATTGATTCCCAGTGGTCTAAATCGATCTATAGCAACCTAATTATTTATGGACAACCAGTAGCTGTTACATTATTTCTTAATCTAAACATTAAATATACGGTAACAAAGTTAAATGTACAGCATATTATTAAAACGGGTATTAACGCGAAAAGTAATTATTTAAATACCTTGGGAGGCTTGACGTTTCGACCTGGTTACACAGGTCGTGGTCGCCAGCAGAGAGTGTTTTAATAATGTGTTGTTAACATAAAACGCGAAATTTTAAAAGTTAAATGTACACTTACACAGCACTTTAAGGAAATACATAATATGAAATCGCGACAAAAAGAAAGAGCTAGTCCTTACGTTTTGTCCAGTATGAAGCAACAACATTTCATTTAAGAATATCACGGCTAATTTTCTAATAAAAAAATGAATTGTGCTGCATACCATTTAAGTTTGCACATCTACACTAATATTATAAAAAGGAAAACTTTGTATGTTTGTTTGTTTGATTGTAATGAATAGGCTCAAAAACTACTGGACTGATTTTAAAATTCTTTTACCATTCGAAAGCTACATTGTGAGCGAAGCAGTAACCAAAAACCTAACGTAACGCGGGTGAAACCGCGAAGAAGAGCTAGTACTTTATCAAAAGGGCTGTATTTAATCTTTTTTCTGAAATTTATACAGATCGTGTTGTGTGCAACTTGTGATACTGGGGCACAGTATAATCGTAATTACTTAAACCGGCGCAGCAAAATTCTGCTTTATTATGTTAAATATTTATTAATGTAGCACTATATATCAATTTCCAGGTGTTTGATGCTCAAGTCGTGATCCTGGAACACAAATCTATAATTTGTGCAGGATACTCGGCAGTGATGCATATACATTGTGCAGCAGAAGAAATCACTGTGAAGGTAAATATTCCATTTTATTAGAGCACATATGGAAATAAAAATACAGTGATTTTTTAGTTATCGTTTCCTGGCTTTATTGATGCTTGTAGACAGTCTAGGGCTATTACGTTGTGTTTTGGCAGTGGTCGAAAACTTCGGCGTAGGGAGGTAAACAATTTTTGCTACCAAATCTCGGTATCTCCATAATTCTTTGCTTTCATAAACCATGTTATAGACAGATCTTAACTATTAAACTAATTGCGATCCCATTTATTTAAAAACTATAAAGCCGATAGCATCTGAAATAGCTGCTTTAACATATTATCTAATGAAGCAGATAGGCTGTAACTGTTTACTATGCATACCTTGATGAACAAGCCATACGTTTTTCCATACCCAATATTGGATTCCAATTTAACAGCTGTCTTGAATTTAAAATTTAAGTAATCCAACTTTGGCGCCGAAGATAGAGACGACTGTTTAGTTTGTGGACTACCATACAAACTTCCACGTTGCCTAACTAAAATGAGTTAAAGTAAGGATATATTACAACTACTTATAAGTAAAACACATTTTATAATAATGGACTAGTAAATTATTCTTGTTAAAAGTTTTTGCGTGAAATTGAATATTAATTTTAGCTGACTGTGCTTTTCCCGGAGGTGGATGCCCTATTATACCAATTAAATTGGTCTAACTCGATTCTTGCTCCTGCTTCAGTAGGGATATAGAGATTATTTTTTACTACAAATCCCAAATCCCTAGACAGTTAGTTAAAATGCGGGGATTTCTCGAGTTTCACTGCCTCGGCGCTTTTTTGAAGACCCCATTTATAACATTGGCTTTCAAAAGTAATAAATAATTAGAATGATTGTATTGTTCACAAAAAGACATTATTGAAATCGTGTTTTTTTTTTTTATTACAGGCACTCATCTGTTTGGTGGACAAAAAGACTGGTGATAAGTCAAAGACGCGGCCGCGCTTTGTGAAACAGGATCAAGTGGCTATCATGAGGATAGAATGCGCGGGAATCATATGTTTAGAACCATTTAAAAAATTTGCTCAAATGGGCAGATTCACGTTAAGAGATGAGAGTGAGTAAATTTATTTTATTTGTTTTTCTCTATTTAACCAACACTCACACTCTAAAGAAAAAACATCTAGCGTTACTTTTCCGGCTAACAGACCGACTCGTTGATAAATTCCTGTAAATGCTCTAAGAAATGGAACTTGTGTAACATGGTCAAACTACACATTATTGAAAAGTTATTCATCATTTAGGCGCTAAATGTCAATTTAGTAGTCTTTGCAGGACAAAATAGCATAATCCAAATTTGTGACTTATTGTCCTTCGATATAAATCAGAAAGCAAAGCATTAAATTACAAGAAAAATGGCAGATATGTGACGGGGTGCGGCTACGTACGTTCACTCATGATCCAGAGCGCGGGGTAGCGAATGTTCTACGATCGCGCCACTATTCCCTTCTTGATGCCATTAACTCCAGTTTCTTGAAAGAGATAAATTGGGACTATTTAAAAAAAAAACACCAAATTAACAAAACATTGCGGATACCCACTAACATTATAAATTTTTATGATTATTGTAATAATACGTTTTATATTTTTTCGTTTCAGATAAAACAATTGCGATTGGTAAAGTCCTAAAGGTGATTGAGTAATTTGGCACTACAATTTGTAATTTAGCTAGGATAGGCCTTTCCAAAACCTATATCAACGGAGAAAGCATGTAATATGTAATCCTCAATTCTGGGATCTGTATCCTGTGAGAGCTCGAGTGTATTGCTTCATCATGATCGCGAAATAAATCATTTCCGATTTTCTCAATATCATAGAACAGCTAGGCTTTATATAAGAATACTTACAGTCACAGCCATATAGCGACATATTTATACTAAATTCCTCACGATGCTCTTACGTATTATTTCTTTTTCATTCAAGTGACTTTTTGCTTTAATGTTTAATTAAGCTATAACTTATTATATACAACACATTTGTTGCTCCTAATGTACAAGTTGCTGAAACTTTTTTAGTTATTACATTACCTTCTGTTTCTTTCACGGGCATATTTTGAGAATGTACTGCTATTATTGCAACTGTATTCTTTGCATTTTAAAGAAGTTCTTAACTAACTGCGTTTGTTTTCATTGTGAAACTTACTATTATTAGCCCAATCCAGTTGAGCATCGCGTAGAGTTTTAGTATTCAGGCGCTTGAACAACGTAAGTCTTTACGAAATGCTATATAATTTTGTTTATGATAAACCACAATTATTTTATTGTAACACTTTTATTCTCATAAAGTGCGGTGTGGTGTGGTTTACGATGAATAAGGCTCTCATGTAAATTGTTATTTTGATCATCCTGGTTCACTAAAGGGTACCTTCAACCTTTTTGTTGTTTTTAATCGTACTGCAATATCTACTAAGCTAAGTTTGCTTTTCACGAGGTGATCACTCTAACAAATTTATTCTATTGATTATAATATTTTCACATATTATGGATAATTATAATGGTTATATAATACCGTTTCCTATTTTAAAACAAAATTATGTTTTATTTAAAATAGTTTGCTATGATTACAGTACATTGTTGATACTACTTTCGTTTCAATTTCATCAGAACATTATGTTATTGAGATAAGTTTCGCTCGTATCTGTGTTGATGCTAATTTATTGTGAAGCAAAATATCATCTTTTTTCGTCAGAATGATACAGCACTATTTTATTAAAACGAAAACTGCCGTGGAAATGACTTGAACACAAATGCAGCTGTTTTTGTTTCTTGTAAACTATCGGTCACACCTATCTTCAGATCAATCCTAGCTTTTGCAACCAATCAAATGCAAATTGCTATACTCTGATCCAATTCGAGTTTTCAATTTGTTATACTGCAAATTTGACGTTATTAGCAGGAGATTCAAACTTCATATAATGTAAATTTAAACACCACGTTTATAAATTTTTGCTCTTTCGATCAACGAGTTAAAAAAATATTCTGGTATCTTTCACGTACTGTGTATGAACTTGTGGAATATATAATATATTTTTGTTAATTTATATTAGTGAAGTCGAATTGAATCACCCTACAAAAAGGCTACGTAAATAGAAAACAATATTTAGTGGAGATAATAATGCTATTTGAGATGTCACTCCTGTTGAGTGTTCTTTTGTTAAATAATTAGCTGATGACGTTCCTTAATTAGTCATTCTGGAAATGCAACGACCACTTTTATTTATTGCCTATTATTGTAATGAATTAACACTAATTATGGCAACGCATTGCCAAATGCCTTACTAAACGACTTAAATTCTCAATAAAAAGAAAAATAAGCTGCGCTATATTACACGATAAAATTCCATAAATCATAATTTGGGGTACTAAACACACCTATGGATTTTGAAGTAATTTTTACAGTAATTAATATCTCCGTTCATTTCTCAAAAAAGTATAAAGAATTGTTTCATCTGAGCTGTCTCTCAACATGAAAGAAAGCTAGTAATTTTGTATTTAAACGACTTTTGGGTCTTTTGAACTTTTTGTTATTGATGTTGGTGTTTTGGAAAAAAGGAACACCAGGCATTGTTGCTTTCTTACAGGTAATCATTCAGTTTTTAATTCCACGGATACTAAGTCTTTTAAAGCACAATATTAACGATACTGTAATCAGTACTTTGGAAACGCCCGCAATTTTATTTTACTCATACATAAATAAAGTATTAAATGTAGAAACATAATGAGAGTACTTATGGAAAGATATTATTGTGTAAAGGGGTTCGCTTTACGAATATTATTTCTTACAACGTCGGCCCAAAATAAGAATCGTTATGATAATGTATATTATGAATTTATAAATTGTCAGCTTTTTTAATATAATCAGATTTACATTTAAGGGCGTTTGTATTATGTCATATTTTGTGTATATCAGGACAAGATGTGAGGCACACGTAGTCCCCCGAGCCGATTCAGCTCATGATTTTTTTCGTCGACATGCTTTTGTAGAGGGAAGTAGGGCGCGGAGATGCCGCGGGCTGCCCGCCGGTCCGCGTCGTAGTGCCTTTGAGTTGTGCGGGGGGCCGCGTGAGCCTCGCGCGCGCCTCGACACCGACCGAGCACTGGCAGGCTGCGACTATATTATTTTGTTTAAAATAAAATTTTATGAATACTAAAGCACTTACTTTTTTTTATAAGACACCTGTACAGTCATATTGAATTAAATATCTCACTAGTACATGCATCATGAATTTAAAATGTAAAAGTCATCAGGCATTTTGGTCTCATTAAAAAAATCCGCGGCCAGACCTAAAATTATTTTCAAGAGTTAGGTCACACGTACCCTAAAATTGCTAATCTAAATGATGATAGCCCAAAATTATTATGAATTTTATAAAGTAATACTAGGTTTTGACAACTTTGTTGAATTTGAGTGAGGAGGTAAATGTGTCGGATTCGGGCGTTAGCGACGCCTGCGTGACACGGTGGAGGTATGCCCCGTTTGGGCGGACCACCGCCGTGTCCTTGCAGAGGCGATCAGCGGGGGTGACCTTGCGCTGGTTCAGGCCATGCTCCGGGGCTGAATGGCAAGCCGTCGCCTCCTTCTGCAAAGCAGTCATGCTGGAGAAGTAGGCGGCGGGGCGCGTGATGCAACGTCAAGCCTCACGCCCCGGACAGAAACCCCGGCGTAGGCGTCTAAAGTCTCAAGTCGATTACCGGCCACCGTAGGCGCGGGCCTGTGGACGGCGAGCAATGGCGACGGCGCGTTTGTTCCACGCGCGAGTCTTCAAAGAGCTGTCAGCACGTGACGGGGGCCCTCTAGGGTAATGCCTGCCGGGGTTGCGGAATAGTTCTAATAGTTACCGCGGCCCCGGTACATATCTTCTTTTTTATATATAAAATAGTCGTGTCACAATGTTAGTTACCTCACTCCTCCGAAACGGCTTTACCGATTTTTATCAAATTTTATGTGCATATTCAGTAGATAAATGTCGTGATGGCCTAGTGGTTAAGGCGCCCGCTTCTCATGCAAGCAAGAGGTTGCGGGTTCGAATCCGGGCATGTACCAATGTAACTTTTTCAATTCATATTTACTTTCTAAAAGTTTATCTTAGACATCACAGACATTGGTCATCGGTGAAGGAAAACATCGTGAGGAAACCTAGGACTTGTAGTTAAAAGTCCGAAATCGCCAACCCGTCTTGAGCAAGCGTGGTGATCAATGCTCGTGCTTTCTCTGTGTAAGAAGAGGCCTTTGCCCTGCAGTGGGACAGTTATAGGCTGGTATTATTATTATTATTTAGTAGGTCTGAAAATCGGCTACTATCTATTTTTCATACCCCTAAGTGATAAGGGTTGTTCACCCTTAACATTTTTAACGCGGGTGAAAGCGCGGGAGGTAGCTAGTATATATATAATTATATATATTATACTAAATACTAACTTTTAAACTTTCGCGTTTCATGTTAACAACATATTACAACGGTTAATACCCGTTGTAATATGTTGTTAACGCGAAAAGTAATTATTTAAATACCTTGGAAGGCTTGACGTTTCAACCTGGTTGCACAGGTCGTGGTCGCAAGCAGACTGAGGATGCGATGTCACAGCTCCCTGCATTCGGGCGATGAATCTTCATCTACCCCCTTATTTTCATTTTCATTTTCTACCATATTAGGCCGTCTACACACTACGCTGACCGTATCCACAAATGACCCAAGTAACAAGGTACTATAAAGGTCCTGAGAACGTTTTGGAGCCTACCAATTAGTGTTCATGATTAGCACTATTATGGTGTTGTAAACATTTACAGAACCCCGATTAGGCCCTAGTTTTGTCACTGATTTATTGTATAACCATTACATAAAGGCTCTTACGGTGATTATTCAGTACTAAAATAGTGCTGTTTTCTACGTTTATGTCACAAATTTGCACTAAAAAACATGTCTATAGTGCTAATTTGCACCGTAAACGATCCCAGTGATGTGTTTTATCATACTGGTCAAAATATATATCGATAAGTTGTGCTTTATGTCATTTGCCAGTGGTGCCGATTCTCTTGTGCACAATCTATCGTAAATTTAAGTTAAATGCATCTTTCTCTTTCCGTTTAATTAAGAAAAGGACAGAAGATCAAATATTAGTTAAGTCCTGTCAAATTTATACACTCCATAGATAATTTAGACGCAATTTAAAAACATGGCGTCTAAATATAAGTCATGAGGCGCTGTCTAATTTGATAGGATTAAACTAAATAAAATGTATCTTCTGCCCTTTTCTTTAAGAAATGGAAAGAGAAAGATGCACCTAACTTAAATTTACGTTAAGTTGTGCACAAGAGAATCGGCACCATTGTTGCTTAACGTAACATTTAATAAATTAACTTAACTTATAACCAAAAAGAACCAAAAAGCTTTGTTAAAAACCTTTATAGTACAGGCAGTCACAATGGTTACCATAACAGGCCTACTATAACACTGTTTGGTGACAAAACGCCTTGGTTATAGAACCTTTTGCTACTTGGGGAGTTAACAGACTTTGCAGAAAAGCGTGGTTGTGTTATGCGAATTACTGGATTCCACGTCGATGACAATTTAAAGCCGTCCCCCCGATTGTAATTGTTTGGGCATTTCTTTATTTTAACCGCTTCACGCACAAGTCTTGTATAGGAGTGACGATCAGTGAAGAGAATTTGCGTTCGGTGGAATTCTAGACAGTGATTAGTACCAGCCTGGAGCAGGTGTTCTGCTATCGCTGATTTGTTGCTCTGTCGGTTCTTGACTGCGGCGATATGTTCCTTGAGCCTCTCAGCAATGGTCCGCTTCTGTTAGGAACTACCACAGCTGCAGTTGATCTTGTAAACACCTGGGCTTTGCAGCGGCAGTACATCCTTCGCCGTGCCTACCTTATTGAGAACTTTGGCCTCAGGTGTGTAGACTGTAGGGATGGAAAATTTCCTAAGGACGGATCCAATCTGGTCTGTCATACCCTTGATGTACGGCATGAAGGCAGGTATTGTCTGCTCACGTTTGGATGTCTGGCCCTCTTCAGCGGTCGACATCGCATCATCAGTCTGCTTGCGACCACGACCTGTGCAACCAGGTCGAAACGTCAAGCCGTCCAAGGTATTTCAATAATTACTTTTCGCGTTAATACCCGTTGTAATAATATGTTGTTATATATATTTGACGGGCCTGTTGGTGTAGTGGTTAGTAGCCCTGACTGCTAAGCCAGAGGTCGTGGGTTAGATTCCCACCCAGAACAATCTTTGTGTGATGAGCATGATTGTTTGTTCTGTGTCTGGGTGTAATAATTTATCTATAATATGTATGTATTTATAAATTATATAAGTATGTATATCAGTTGTCTGGTTACCATAACACAAGCTCTTAGCAGAGCTTAACTTGGGATCAGATAACCGTGTGTGAGTTGTCCCAGTATATTATTATATTATATTAAACTCACCGACTGATATATCAACGCGGTTTTTGTTATTTAAGTAACTAGAGACATGAAACTTGGAGGGTTTATTCTTTAATGTGAAGAGTAAATAACCACTAGGTTTTTTTTTAATTCAACCCCTAAAGAGTTAAATTAGTGGATAGAAGTTCAACATCCACGCGGGCGAAGCCGCGGGAAAAAGCTAGTTAGAAAATATCCAAAGAAAAAAAACCGGCCAAGAGCGTGTCGGGCCACTCTCAGTGTAGGGTTCCGTAGTTTCCTGTCCGTAACAATAGGTAAAGTGTTCCCACTTATGAGATTAATAAAAAACCGGCCAAGAGCGTGTCGGGCCACGCTCAATGTAGGGTTCCGTAGTTTCCTGTCCGTCGCAATAAGTGTACCTACTTATAAGTTTAAAAAAGGCTATTTATTACGTTGACATACTAAGTACGCAGAAATTATTTTGTACAACCTTTTTGTCTTTTTTGTACAAAAACTGTTCTTTCTATCAAGTTCAAAATAATTTTTCTAGAAAGTCCTTATAAAGTTCTACTTTCCATATTTTTTTCATATTTTTTAAACCTACGGGTCAAAAGTTAGAGGTGGGGGGACGCTTTGATTTTTCCTTTTGGAGCGATTATTTCCGAAATTATTGTCATTATCAAAAAATGATTTTAGTAAACCCCTATTCATTTTATACCTATCCAACAATATATCACACGTCAGGGTTGAAATTAAAAAAAAACCACTTCCCTATTTACATATAGGGGGGCTACCCTAATAAAACGTTTTTTTTCAATTTTTATTTTGCCACTTTGTCGGCGTGATTGATATAGGTACATATTGGTACTAAATTTCAGCTTTCTAGTGCTAACGGTCACAGAGATTAAGCGAGGACGGACGGACAGACAGACAGACATGGCGAAACTATAAGGGTTCCTAGTTGACTACGGAACCCCAAAAAAGGCTATTTGTTACATTGGCATTCTAAGTACACAGAAATTATTTTGTACAACCTTTTTGTCTTTTTTGTAAAAAAAAACTGTTCTTTCCATAAAGTACAAAATAGAGAGAGTCCTTATAAAGTTCTACTTTTCAGATTTTTTCCATATTTTTTAAACTTATGGTTCAAAAGTTAGGAGTGGGGGACACAATTTTTTTTACTTTTAGGGCGATTATTTCCGAAATGATTGTCATTATCAAAAAATGATTTTAGTAAACCCCTTTTCATTTTTAAATACCTATCCAACGATAGATCACACGTTAGGGTTCAAATTAAAAAAAATCACTTCCCACTTTACATAAATAGGGAGGGCTACCCTAACTAAACATTTATTTCAAATTTTTATTTCACGACTTTTTCGGCGTGATTGATATACATATTGGCATTGCATATTGGTACCAAATTTCAGCTTTTTAGTGCTAACGGTCACAGAGATTAAGCGAGGACGGACAGACAGACAGACAGGGACAGACAGACATGGCGAAACTAGAAGGGTTCCTAGTTGACTACGGAACCCAAAAAATAATACTTACATTATTCTGGTAGAACTTGTTCTTGTAAGCATGTTATATTATTTTTATTATTGACGGGCATGTTGGTCTAGTGGTTAGTGACACTGGACTGCTAAGCCGGCGGAGGTCGTGGGTTCGATTCCCACCCAGGACAAACTTTGTGTGATGAACTATCATGCATAGTTTGTTCTGTGTCTGGGTGTAATTTTTCTATAATATGTATGTGGGCATCTAGATTGAGGGCCCAAATTTTAAATCTTCTCAAAAGAAAATAAAATTTACAGGGGATTTAGTTAGTTTGGTAAAACTTGGAGTAATATCTATGCCATAAATTTCTTAAACGCGAAATAAAGCTGTTATGTTGAAATAACTAGGACTCGCAATCCAGATAGTTCACAAAATATATTACTATACTTACTGATACGCTATGTTGTGTTAATTTATGGTATGTTTATTAATCTATATAAATGTTTAGCGGACGAAGGGGATATAAAAGAAAGTCGTGTTAGTTACTTACACATTATAACTCAAGAACGGCAGAACCGATTTGGCTGAAAATTGGTAGGGAGGTTTTATCTTCTTTTTTTGTGTTTATCCTGTTTACGTGGGCGCGAGCGGAGTAGTAATCAAAAATCTGATATAACGCGGGTGAAACCCCGGGGGACTGCAGCTAGTAAAAAATAAATATCGTTTCACAGGCGTTATATGACAACTATACACAGATAGTACTATTAATTGATTAGCGAATGAAAGGGTAAGTGTACAATCTCAAAATTTAATATAAATTAAGTTTTTTTGAATCTTTTGAAAATGAGTAACTTTGATTTAATCCCCTGGCATGTGATTGTCTTATGGAAACAATTATGGCCGTATTAATAGACGTTACTCAAATACGATCTTGCGATATCATTTGATACCGGATTATTGCGATGACAGGAGCTCAAGATCGTCGCTAATTAATAAACGCATCTGTTACAAAGATCAGCTATATACCTACTTCATTTGAACGAATACGTCACATGAGTACAATTACAATACTTAAGTGTAGTTTCGTTTAGGTTATGGATTATTACGTTTGATGATTTTTTTACAAGAAATTAATTTAAAATTAAATTATATTAGTATTGTAATTAGATTAATTTTAATCAGTCTACACTCAGCTGATGACGTACTTACACGTCATCAGCTGAGTGTAGACTCAAGTTCGTCCGGAACTTGAGCTCATAATCAATCTCGTTTATTAATACGAACAAGATCTTAAGCTGGGCATCAAGTACGAGTTCTGAGTAACGTTTATTAATACAGGCCTTTTTTCAGGCAATTTGGGCGGGGCTTGAATGGTTAAATTGAATTTTGTTGTAGTAATGAAAAATGTTCAGAATGTTATTTAACAGTTTTATTTTCTGGCCGGCACTTTTATTTTTGGCTACGATCTGAATCTCCTTTGATCTACTTACGTAAATAAAAATTAGGATTTGTGGTGGAAACTTATTCTGGGACTTTTCAGCAGTACTTGCTTAGTAATATTACAAAAAATGATTTCTAAATCACAAACAAATAATTACTATGTAGGTACTCTTAGGTTTTATGCACCATTCGCCTTGAACTTACATTTTATCTTTGCTAGTCCACTTTATTTTAAAACCTCTTTACTGTTATTTTTCAGTCAATAACTAGTTTGTGCAAGATTTAGACTAAAAGTAGTAACAACAAAAGGGAAACGTAAAATAAAAGCATACAGCACTAAATAAATAAAAGGTACCTTTGATGCAACTAAGAACAATATTTACACAATTTTTGTCTAATTCCATCACTGGAATGTTAAATAATTTTAAAAAATAAACCTAAAGATAAACATTTATAAAATATAAAAGTACTTTATGTACATTTTAAAATCTCACAATATGTATGTACCCACGCAAGTGTTCAGTACGTAGTACTAATAATACATTTATTTACGTTATTACCATTTAACTCCACCAGAGATACAAGACTAACATCATTGAACATTAATTATCAGATTATCAGTCTTAATATCTTAATTAAGTACCTACAGAAGCTAAAATTTGGCAATGGACTTTAATCCTGTGTTTTGATATCATTTCTCTTGACATTTTGATTCATTTGATCATTTTCATACTCCACAAAATCATCAAAGAGACTAGGCCAGGCCTCTGTGTCGTCATAACTGCTGAGATCATCCCCAATGAATTCACAGAAATTTAAAAACATATACCAAGTGTCCTTTGGAATGCCTCTTATGTGTGGATTCTTTTCCAAATACAACAACCATCTGTCTAAAATAGGAGGTTCATTGTTAGTAAATACTAGACGCCACAAGAGGATAGCAATATCTGTTGGCAGTATTCTCTGGCCAGTGCTCACATCTAAGCCAAATTTAAAAGTAAATCTATACAAATCCTTAAAGTTTTCAGTATCTCTTTTGAGCTCACTTGTTATTTCATTCAATTTGTGTTGTATACCCTTAATTGATTCTGTTTTCATATTCTTCAGGCCTTGTATAAATTCAGATTTTGTAAACCTACACATTTGACTAGCATTCAATTTCCATGCCAAAACCAAAACTTTAAAGTCATCGGGGTTCAACTGCAGATCATTACATAGATTTTCTATTCCTTCAGCCAAAATAGCATCTTCTAATGAGTCTTTGTATTGGTCAAAAAGCTGATTAATTTTAGATTCAGATATGCGGGACTCATTAGCACCCAAAGATGACATAGTCCGAGGTATGGTCGGCAACTTTTGATAAAATGGTTTAGGTATTCTCTCTGAAACTAAATTGGTCTTCTGAATATTGAGTTCTATAGGGCTCTGCTCTCCAGACAAACTGCTTGAAACTTGTGAAGAACTTGTGTTCCTAAAGTTGTTAATGCTATTTTGATTGTCATGAAGAAGTGGTTCTTGTTGTGGATAAACAGAAACTGTGACTGCTATTTCTGTCATCTCTGAAAGAATTAAAAAAATATTATAAAATTGTTTAAGAACAAAGAATTTACACTAATCATATAGTGATTAATTCACTTACCATCTTTCTTCCTGTGAGGGGAAGTGGTAATATCTGCATTAGCTTGGTTTTTGAAACAGCTTAGACAATGGCCCATTGGACAAATTCTGCTCGAATATCTTGAAAGTCATAAAACTTTTAGTAAGCACAGAAACAGACTTTACTAGCTTTTCATCATAAATGCAATAAAACATAATGATCAAACACAGTCCGCTGATGTGACCTCTTAAATTTTTTCGCCAAAAACCTGAGATAAACAAATTGTTGAAAGAAAACTAAAATAAACACATGACATGCTGATGATATATCTGCCCATTGCATTGATTTGTTGCTTACCAGAAATTCATATCCTTTTTAACTAAGTGCAATCAGACAGAAAGTAAATAATTTGTCAACAAAGGGCTTTTGCATGACAACGTATTCATTTCACTTTTATTACAACTATATATTAGTTTTAATAATAATATGAAATTTCTCGTTTACAAACTAATAGGAGGTACATTTTATTCACGACTTCAACTTGTTCGTTCCGTACCATAGACTTGCCTTGCCAGTTGCCATAGACAAGGTTCGAAGGGCAGGGCAGGAGCAATGTGTTTGTTTACTTTTATTTTTAGTCGATTTGTAATTTTATATTAATTAAAAATATGACCTGTAGTTATGCTTTCAGCTTCGGAAAAAAGCCTATTATAGTCGAAGTCGAACTTTTTTTACTAGGAATCAGTCGCGTTATCGCAAATTAAGTCGTTCCGATTGACCGATAATAATGCACCTGTGTGGTTGAAGCTTAAGCAAAGGACAATACGGCACCATCATCAAATGACGTACTTTTTATGAGCCGTCAAAACGAGATTCTCCCATACATTTTGTATGGCAATGTCACCTAGTGACGTCATTAAAAAAGCAACTCAACTGCCTAACTATCACACGAACACGAATTTTATAGTAAATTGAAAATGGACCAGATTTTCGGGGCTCAAATTGGGCGAGATTTTATAAAAATATGTCTTACATTTATTGGTTAATGATGTAAAATACCCTATTGTCAGAAAAAAAAGGATTTTAACCTATCGACGACCAAGTGACAGCTGGCAGTCGGAGCGGGGTTGGAGGGCGTGTCAGTCTTTTACTGGTTAAAACCCACTCATGTTCCTTCTGTTGCCCTTTATGTTCCGGGGCCACGGTAACTTATTATATAACTATTCCCTATGCACTGCGAGGGTTGTATTGATGATATTAATTATGAAAATTCTGTAATTTAATATCTATTACAGCCGCGCAGCAATTTTGTTCAATGCACAACCTGACAATTACTGACAAATTGCAAAAAACGTACAAAAATTTGAAATTCGCGGGCTACTGTGAAGCATCCCTAATGGACATAAAAAGGCGACCGTCACCTTAACTACCCTATATATTATTATACTCTTTGACCTTAACCAACAAATGAAGCACCCATACAGGGCCGCGCGCCGCCCCTGTGTGCGAAGTGTGCGGCACACACAGGCGCCACGGCAATAGGGGCGCCCCGCCATGCGCCACCGAAATTATTTTTGTGACACTTTCACAACATACGCCTTATAGTGGAGTATAAACATGATCAGCAAAGAAGAACATAAATATGCCTTGTTAATAACAAAACATACACATTATATTGCACAAGTCTCCCAGATGTTTTTTTTACATGATTTCTCAGGGAGTGGCAGACTTTTCCTGAGTAAAACCCATCCTTGTACCTTCGGTTGCCCTTTATGTTCCGGGGCCGCAGTAACGATTAGACCTATTCCACAACCCCGGCAGGCATTGGCCCTAAGGGCCCCATCACGCACTGACTCGGCACACGGGCATAGTTATTGTCGGGCGGCGAGCTACCCATTGCTCGCTGACCGCCGGCGCGCGCCTACGGTGGCTGGTAGTCGTCTTGCGACTCTCGATGACGACGCCTGGTTCTCTCTGTCGGGGCGTGACGCGTCCCGCCACCTCCTTCTCTACTCTTCTCGTGACTGCTTCGCAGGAGGCGACGACTTCCCGTTCAGTCTCACCCCGGAGCACGGCCTGAACCAGCGCCGGGCGCGAGAGACGCGATCATTCAAGGACACGTCGGTGACATAGCAGTGGCAATATCCAGGCGTTTCTTATTTAGCCCGAATCCGACACAGGAACCTCTCGAAACAGCGGACACAACTGTGAGGACCTGCGTCAGGCGAAAGGTGAAAGCACCGTGGCGCCTCTCCACCAGCCACTCCTCAAAGAGGGGCCTTACCGCTATTACGACGTCGCAGTTCCCGTTCCGCCATGAGATTCCACTGGACCCAAGATGATATTCACGTTTGTGGTTCGATTTACGCTTTGGCTTTTCTTTTACATTTGAATCGAACACTGCTTTGCGAGCCGATGAGATATGAGGGCGACACAAGTGGGATTCCTAGATTTCAAGGAACCAAGAATTATCCTCTGATATGGCGCGGTAGTGTTTTCAAAAATGGCGACAACACACTTCTTAGGAATTTTAGGCCCATCTCGCTTCTTAGTCACGTCTATAAGCTGTTTTCGAGAGTCATTGCGAATCGTCTCGTTCGCAAACTTCACGATATCTGCCCCGCCGAACAAGCCGGTTTCCGAAAAAGTTTAGTTTCATAGACTACATTCATACGCTCTAGGCGCTAGGGAAGATTATACATAAGAATAAAGAATATAGTCGGTCTATATGCCTAGCGTTTGTGGACTATGTGAAAGCCTTTGATTCAGTGGAAAAAAGGAGGTGCACCTCTTATCGTTTAAAATCATTTGGTCTAATTTCATTTTATATCGTTCATAAGATAAATATTCAACGTGAGATTATACCAACTGTTGATATAATTTCTTTGCATATAACATTTATTTATGCTAAAACTTAATTAGTATAGCGTAGTTTGATATAACGTTTATATAATCGAAAATCATTTGGTCTAACGTTTAATACGTATATCGTTTATTTAATCGAAAATCGTTTAGTATAAATTTATGTTACCGGCCATACCCTTTTGAATAAAATAGTTTTGCCTGGGCTAAACTAGTTCTTACTCGCCCCGAACTAGGGGGTGCCCCGATTCAGAGCACCCCGACTCGGACAGGTTAGGTTCAGGCCCGGGAATATTGTCACTACTGCCAGTTTTGTTCTGCTAAAAAGACCTGTTTCCAAGAACTTAAAAAAAATGACAGTTTTGTTTGTAGGTTTACTAAAGTTTACTTAATTTACATTATTACAGTCACAGTCAGTTATTTCAAAAAATCTTCGAACTTTCAAAGTCTAGCTTTAGTTAGTTTTGAAATATAAAATAAACCTGAGTTTATGTTTAAATGTTCGGTTAACTGTAAAAAGTTACTCGTGTGTAGTGGTATTGGCAATAAAATCGTAATTTCTAACCCAGAAGCCATTTGAAAAGTTATAGATAAACATTGCTTCAAAATGAGTATCATTGACGAAGTTTGGAACATCCAAAACAATTTAGGCCTAATTGAAGAAAACAGTTACATACAGTTTGAGTCTCAAGTGGAATCTTTAAATGAACATGTTCTCAATCTTATAGAAAACGGTTTCAGAGTAAAGAAATATAATTACAATAACAACGTAGCTCATAATCATGATGATGAACTGAAAACTCTAATAGAAAGTAATAAGCAACTGCGGCATGATATTGACAAGAAACTTGATGAACTCTCCCAACAAAAGATTCAGTATGAGAACTATAAAAAAGGTAGGTACTTACAATTATTATGTTAGTTTCAAGACAACACACTGGCCATTTATTTTTTATGGATTCTTTGTTTGCTTTGGGCTAATGCTTGTTTGTTCACTACAAATGATGTTTTATTGATTTTCTTCTGAGTAATACCTAGTTTATTGCTAATTTCTATAAAATTTTGGGAAGTTACTTTTTTTAATGATTTTTTCATGGCATTTTCACATGCTGTTTTACATTTTTTAATTTTTATGAAAAGTATAAAATGCATGTGAGTCTGTAAAACAATATAAGCTTCAGAAAGTATGTTAAGCCATTGGTCTTTGGTGTTATTCATAGATTGACAATCTGAAATTTAACTACTCCGCCCCTAAGACTACCCACTGACCTAACTAAGAGTTATTATGTTGCCTTTTAATTGATTTGGGTAGTCTCCATGTAGGTAAACATTTGATTTCAGAAGGATTGGGATAGAGTAACAAAATCCTAACGTAGTTAAAAAAAAGGAAACATAGCATAATTAGGGTGTTTGCTGGGTGACAGCAAACCATTTGCTTTGTGAGAAAGCAGCAAAAAATCAAATACAAAATATAGTCACATGAATTTGTTTCAGATCAAAAACTGTTGTCTCAAGAAATTAAGGAAACACATGAAGCTTTTCTTATGGCTAAGAAGTATTATAAGAAGTTCTTGAAAATGTATTACACAATTGAATCAAAAAATAAGGGATCACAAACTATTTATGTGCAGTTTTTTACAGAAGCAAAAAAAGAATCTGAAAATTATTCTGTACGCCTATTGAGAGACACTAAAACAGGTGGCTATCAATGTAAGTGTACCCTTCCATTACAGTAGCTTGATTTAATATTGATTTAAGTAATTTTGTTAAATCTAATCAATCTCAATTCATCACTCGTATGCTGATCTAGTTCAACCTGAACATTACCATCAACTGACTTCAAGTATTATGTAATTAAGTGATTAACTGAATTACTTTTTATTTCAGTATCTACTGTCACACCAAAACTCAGTATATTCAAGGAGTTGCAGAAAATATTACAAGAAACGAATGATGTACCTGGTGCACTCTGTTGTATCCGACAAGCATTTATGAACATTAAAATAAATAAGAAATGATATGAAATATATATATAATTATATTAATTATAATATGTTTTATGCAGGTACCACTTGATCAAACCACTACTTCATGGTAATTTATAAATTTTATATTTGAGGCAATATGTCAGTAGCAGCCTAGTGAATTGCTTTATGCAATAATGGCATGAGTTCTCCATATAATTTAATAAGGTATCTTTTTGATTTCTAAAATGTTGATATCGAAAATGATGTGCATCTGGATTGAGAGCCCAAATTTTAAATCTTCTCAAAAGAAAATAAGATTTACAGGGCATTTAGTTAAAATTTAGTAAAACTTAGGGCAATATGCCATGAATTTCTTAAACGTGAAATAAAACTTTTATGATGTAATAACTAGGGCTCTCAATCCAGACGCCTGAATAAAGTGGCATAACCGAATCTCAGAAAGTACTGCCTCTGGGCTCATAATTTTTATTTAAGGATTTAGTTAAGAATTTCTTACAACTTTTAAGAAATTCCCAAATATGTAGAATACTATATTACAGAGTTATAGCGGTATATCTAGGGCCCTCAGTTCATAAATGTTTGTACTGAGGAATCATCGAACTAATGGATTTATTCAAAGAAATACTTAAATGCGATCGTTATATATTTTACTTAAACGCGTCTGTAAATTAGTAAAAAAGAAATAATGACAAAAAAGTTAATAGTTCAACTGTAAATGGAGATTGTATTTTCCTAAAACGTCTGAACTGAGGGCCCAATATTTTTGGCAGTATTGATTAGGATAAGCCTTCTACACTATCTCACATAAGAGTGAGTATTTTAACTAATTCTAAATTAAAATCTAGCAAAGCGTCCATTACTCTAAATTTCATACTTTTAGAGATAATTGAATAATATTTTTTATAGGAGAAAATTCTGTGGGGTGACCATAATGTTCCATGTAAGTATAAACAAGTGTTCGGCATGTTCTTGTAGTATCTTGTAATGTGCAGATGGAGAATTATAATTATATACGACTAGTTTTGCTGTGCCAGCACCTCGTAAACATATCGTGAAACATTAAAATAAAAAACGTATCAATAACCAATGAAATATTAGACGTAGGTTAATATATTTAACAATATTAGCTTCAATAGGCTTTATATGAAACAAAGCAATAGGCCAGTAGCATGTAATATGTTATGTAGTATGGACTATCTGTAGGTACCATCAGAGAAACCGTAAGTAATTAACAAACTAATTTTATTAATGTTAAACTTACCTATTTTGTACCTAAACTAAAACGACACATAATTTATAACTAGTCTGTGATGCTTATGGTGAAAGAAAATTTACTTAGGTAAACAACACAAATAATTAACTAAATAACACTTGATCATAATAACAATACGAAAAAAGGCGATAGCCCTACCAGAATCTTTATTCTTCGAAATTAGAATCAGCCAAAACAAAATTAAAAAAAACGAAAAAATTAAAATCATTAAAATCTAAATGTTGTAGAAAGTAGTTTGTTCTTCAATCCATTTAAATTTCATTTGGATACATCAATCGGTGTTCAAGAAAACCTTAATTAAAACTTATGACCCTGGTAACATATCTCCTGTAATCGCTTCCGACAGTTCAAGCAACAACTATTCGTTTATGAAACAGCTTGTGTAAGGGTACATGCTGGTTAGTCTCAAAAAGTAACAAAACTATATCTACCCTACATAATTCTCTCCTATAAAAAAATATTATTCAATTATCTCTAAAAGTATGAAATTTAGAGTAATGGACGCTTTGCTAGATTTTAATTAAGAATTAGTTAAAATACTTACCCTTATGTGAGATAGTGTAGAAGGCTTATCCTAGTCAATACTGCCAAAAAAATTGGGCCCTCAGTTCAGACGTTTTAGGAAAATTCGATCTCCATTTACAGTGTAACTATAAACTTTTTAATCATTATTTCTTTTTTACTAATTTACAGACGCGTTTAAGTAATATATATAACGGTCGCATTTAAGTATTTCTTTGAATAAATCCATTAGTTTGATGATTCCTCAGTACAAACATTTATGAACTGAGGGCCCTAGATATACCGCTATAACTCTGTAATAAAGTATTCTACATATTTGGGAATTTCTTAAAAGTTGTAAGAAATTCTTAACTAAATCCTTAAATAAAAATTATGAGCCCAGAGGCAGTACTTTCTGAGATTCAGGCTATGCCACTTTATGCAGGCGTCTGGATTGAGAGCCCTAGTTATTTCATCATAAAAGTTTTTTTTTACGTTTAAGAAATTCATGGCATATTGCCCTAAGTTTTACTAAATTTTAACTAAATGCCCTGTGAATCTTATTTTCTTTTGAGAAGATTTAAAATTTGGGCTCTCAATCCAGATGCACATTCGAAAATGAGGTGTGAATATTTTATTTTTAACGAACATTTTTTAAATAAATATGTTTCCATTTTTATAAAATTAGTTTCTTTAAAAAATTTCGGACTTATAACAGTGACATTACTCAATTACGCAGTGTCCGATTGGTGGGCGGTTTTACGCGATCTCAATTGCGAAGGAACTGGCGTGGATGGAACAAACAGTTGGAACTCTATTGTATTGTGGCCAACCACACGCTATTGATTGCTGTTCGGCGACGAGCTCAACAGAGATTCAACTGTTTGTCCCAATAATCACTTCGCGATAGCGATCGCGTTGTGTCGCCCACACGTTGACACCGTGTAAAGACTATTGAGTAACCCGCGCCACGGCTCGGTCCAGACGGTGCATAGTGTTTTGTAAGGTTAACAAATAAAACAGTCTGTTTAAATATATTTTTATTAACCATATAAAATACGTTATTAAATATAAAATTAATTTGTAACAAAAATAAATACAATTCCATGTTTGAGGTATTACTGAGGTATCACATCCACACGTATGATGCAATACCAAGGTTTTGATATTGGTTTCTTGGTTACATTTTAATGCAACTTTAGGCATAACATTAACAAATAATAATAACCTTCGTATGCTGTTGGGTTAGGTACTAAATGTAATGTTGTTAAAATGTACATGTGGCCCTCATTATCATAATACTATGTAGATGTCACCGGAAAATAACAAGATCCGTAAGTTTATCAATTTACTAGAAAGTTTATAAACTTCCGTAGGATTCTAAACGGGAGATAAATTGTAATATTTTACGTACACATTTTCGTAAATTTATCAATTTCCGACGTCATACGGTAAATTTATAAACTAACGGATATCTATTCGTAAGATTTTAAATGGTTCGACCAATCACAGAAACTCTTTTAAATATACGCATCTTTGAAATACGTAAAATAACACACTGCTCTCTGATTGGTCAATGTTCATAGTGGCAATGCTTGTGTCCAAAGACTTTGGTATAATCAGACTTGACAAACTGTAAATTGGAAGCAACAATGCCTGGTTCCTCTCTGGGACGGATGTAGTGAGTTGAGTTTTCTTTGAGTTGCAATACAGTTCAACATTTAAAACTAATAAAAACGCACAAGCAAACTGGTTTATTTATGTTCCGTGGCGAACAACGGCGGCCGCGAGGAAGGAGAAGTCACACATGTCAGTCAACCAATCAGATCGCGCGTAGCGTTTGGTTACTGCTTACTTATTATTTTACGAGTGAGTTCAGTAAGTTTATCAATTTACGAAAATGTGGACGTAAAATATTACAATTTATCTCCCGTTTAGAATCCTACGTAAGTTTATAAACTTCCTAGTAAATTGATAAACTTACGGATCTTGTTATTTTCCGGTGACATAGATATCTCTCTAATATGTATGCAAAAGACATATTACAATTTGATGAATAAAATTTTTTATCTACCTTGAGGTATCGTTTAGTAATTCTTTGTTCACTTATCTTTCTAAAATATAAAAGTTATTTAAAAGAAAAAAAAATGTTGCTTTGTTTATGTAGGTTCAAATTTGTAATTTATAATAATAATGCTATGTTAATTTAATCAGTTGAAAAAAAAACGACCCAAATGTACCTTGAACTTTTTGAATGAAATTTTAATTGATGCTTTTAATTTCATTGTGACAGTGAGTCGAACGCAATAATACTTACCTACTAATTTCATAGAACTAAGGTGTTAATCTTTATTTTAAAAATTAATTTAGTGCTAATATACCTATTTAGTATATAAAAAACAAAGACAATAGTTGTTAGTCAAGATTGTATTTCTGTAAGTATTCGAAAAATAGTAGGTAGATCTAATCAGTCGGCAAAGAGATAATTAAGGTTAACCAGGCAATAATACCCAACTTCGCAGCTCACTTGCTTTTAAAGTTAATAACAAGGCTGACATTTTGGGTCAATACTGCACTGCCCATTTTGTTTTATATTGCAGGGTTTGGTCCCTTAGTAAAAGTTGTATTTGTCTGCCAGATACTTGTTCACACCTTATTCGTCATACGAGACTGCTTTATTGGTGTGAAAATTGTACTGCTGCATAGTGTAATTTGTCTACTATACGTGTACTATGCGTACGTAGCTACCGTTTTCAAGACTAGTCAGACATTTCTGTCTGTACAAGATATCGTTTCAGTGGCTGACTGACGAGTGTCTACCTACACAAAAATTGTAAAGAGGTCCTAGACTAGTAAGGTTTTCCTTAGTGCAATGATTACCTGTAGAGACAACGCGTAACCGCACGTTTAAACTTTTGACTGACACCAAAATTGGAGAAGATTAAAAACATTTTCAAATAGGTAGGTACTTGCTTATTATTCTTTGCCAACCTTTCTTTGCGTCTGTAGATAAACGGATAAATTTTGGTTGGGTACCCCCGGAACTCTTTTTAAATATGTTCGTACACGAAACCAGCAGTAGTGAGTGACCGATATAAAGTTTAATGCCTTCGTGACCGGAACCTATAAGCGACATAAAATATATTGTTTGTAGTGAAATGATAAATATTTTACATGCATTTTACATATTTTTTTTACATTATTGATGATTTTTTTTAGAATACCTATCCCTTATAACATGCACGACGTGTTATTTTGTTTTCACAGTACCTTTGATTCAATTATGAAAGTGTAATCATTATTTTAGGGTTCCGTACCTCGAATGGAAAAACGGAACCCTTACAGGATCACTTTGTTGTCCGTCCGTCTGTCAAGACCCTGAAGAATTTCTAAATCAACGCAATAAAAAGTTACGACTGTTTATATTGCATATCAAGACATAATGCAAGGGAATCAAAACCTATAGGGTACTTTCCATTGACCTAGAATCATGAAATTTGGCAAGAAGCAATGTTATGCAGCACAAGTAAAGGAAAAACTCCGAAAACCGTCAATTTGTAATTATTTCACAAAAAAAAGACAATTTACGGAACCCTCGTTGCGCGAGTCCGACTCGCACTAGATCGGTTATTTTGTAATATAAGTACCTATTGATTTTAAAAGATGCATGTGTTCATGGAGTTTCTTTCTCGTTTTTCTGTTTGGAATGAGCAACTAGCTTCAATTTTCTGACTGACATCTTTTTAATCTAATTTAAATCATTGGGTCTCCTGTTATTTTGTAATTTCACCACACCACTTGTTTTTTAAATAAATGATCCTATAATATTAGGAGCGCGCAGTTCACAATTGTACAGTTTTCTTCATAACAGTCGCACACAGAAAATGGTAGAATAATAAATAGTATAGTTTGTTAAATAATAATAGGTATGCCGTGTGTATTGGTAATCTGATACCTAGATAAGCCACTTTTATAAATAATTTAGGACTCGTGGCTGACCGTACCTAGCTAACATTATAATAATTTTAGAAAATCGATGCTTCTTGTTGTACTTAACATTTTACCCACAACAATCGATATTTTCTTTTTTATTCAGATCAGATTTTCGCGACATTCATATATGATATACCGCATTTCTTAGATATCATCATAATTATAGATGTACAGACTACGAACCAAAATAACTTCCACAACCAAAAAACTACCACAAGAATAGAAAACCCGGAGACCAAATCCCTAAAGAGCAAGCTCCTCCCTGAGCTGTGCTCATCACCCCAGTCAAGTCTTGTGCCATTTGTGAATATTATTATGAACAAGAATGAAAAAAGTTATAACTGCAAAATTTAATTACGACTTAATAGAAGGCAGACAAAAAAATAATAATAGGTATATTACGTTTATTGCCCGTGGTACCACGCGGGCAAAATTTTGTGCCGTTTTTACCCAATAGTTTAGCATGTTAGTAGCCTAGTAGCTATCTATGGGATAAAATCCGCCCGTGGTATAGTTCGCGTCACGTAATCTTGCCCCTTTGAAGTTCGTCGCAATTGGCTGCGCAGTAGTCGATTTTACAACCAAACGTGGACTGCGCATGCGCGGTCTCGCCAAAGATGGCGCCTGTAATGGCGTCTCTGTCACTCGCATACGTTCGATGCTTACTTCTGTCCTGCTTGCTCAATGCGAAAGTACTGTTGTTGATAAAACTGTTAAACTTTGTTATTGTTTGTTATTATTTTATTTTACTAATAACTGCTACTATAATTAAATATTAACGCTATTGTTTCTAATGACATAATAATAAAACTAGAAGTGGGTGTTATTTAACGTAATGGGTTTCAGTAACTACTTACGTGGCTGATAATCGTGTAACTACTTTCGTAGACAAAAATAAAACTATTATTTTACGTACGCAGTTAAGCTGACACTCAAGACATGCATAGGTCGACGACTTTTGGGCGTAATCTAAAACTTTTACAACATAATTCAATTCTGTAGAAAAAAAAATCTACGAAGGTAACACTTTTTTACGTGAATGTACCTGCGCGGTCGTCGCAAAAGCCTAACTTCAGAGGGGCAAGTTTACGTGACGCGAACTATACTACTACTAAGGTTAGTATAGTAACTAATAAATTTTTAGATTTCTATTAAACCCTTTTTGAATTTTCGCCCACTGCCACTTACGGTACTTATACATAAAGGTGCCAGAGTTTTATAGAATATTTGCATTCTCGCATGTATTACATTCACGAATGCTTAAAAGTCATATTCGTTATCACTAACTAGCAGTCCCCAGCGGGTTCACCCGCATCTTTGGTCACAACTCCGCTCCCGTAGCTCGTAGCGTGATGTTATAGCCTTCCTTGATAAATATTATGCTATCCAACACTAAATTAAACCAGTAGATCCTGAGATTAGCGCGTTAAAACAAACACACTCTTTAGTTTTATAATATTAACCTTTTAACCGCCTACGTCGGATTAATCCGACAAATATTTTCGGGCCCATTTCGCCAGAGTCGTATATTTACGACCAAAATATCACTGCTCGTTTTATCAGCTTTTTTATTTAATTACGCTGTATTCTATCAAAAATATGTTTATATTAGGCAAATAGTTAACTAAGTAATCATTTACAGTTTAATACACTTTAGTCTCTTAATTAGAAGTCCTAAAAATAATGACCAAAGTTAGATGAATTACTAACATTATTTTTAGAAAATTGTATTGATGTGCAACGCCCATGACGACAAAATCCGACATGAGGGACGGGACATATGCCAAGATTTAGCGATACAAAAATAAACATAAATCAAAATATTTCTCGTTATACTGACTAATTAACTTTAAAACAAATACAGCAATTGTTAATAAAACATTTTTTTACAAATATTTGTGAGTATTTCATTTAATTCCTTTAAAATGAAGTAAATTTACATATGAAATGTCAGCGATTGAATTGATGGTTTCCATCCCTAGCCTACATGTTCCGAAACTTACTTTGTTAGTACGCCCTGCGCTACGGTCGGATAAAGACGAACGCTTCTTACGTCATAAACGAGTGCCGACTTCTGGTATTTTCCATCAGTGTTGTGCTTGTGCATGAAGTTTTACGTTCGTATGTCGATAAATCGTGAAAAAAAAATTAGCTGTTCCCTACATTTATGTTCGTATAACTCGCCAAACTCTTCTCTGGACTGATTTTATTGTGAATAGTTTAAGTAATAATTAATAAATCGTTCAAATTTTTAAACACTTTTTGTTTTACTGGCTTGTGAAAAATGTCGAATAATTTCGTAAGGTACCTAAGTAGTATTCAAGTAGGTAGGTACTGTGAGGTCTGAAAAGACCTCCGGGACCTAACGTGTGTGTTTAGTATGTGGGAGGGCTTGAAGAGTCCTCCGGTCAACACTTTTGTATAGTGTAACTATTGAAATATAAACAGGGAGCACTTTTAACTGAATTTATTGTTATTTAGAACATGCTCACTCCATGAGCCTCGGACGCGACATGCGTCATCGTATCAAAACAAAAGTACAAAAAGAAATTGAAACATTCTAGAATGTTTCAATTTCATGCTGAGTGTTAAGATAAAACCTCAAAGGTATTTTTCTAGCCAGTTATCTATAAACAGTTACATAAAGACTTCACAGTACCTATATCTCCACCAAGCTAAGTTTACACCTCGCTGGAATGCGGCACGTACCCGTGTACCTACGTATAATATAATGTTAAAAACAACAAATGCAAAGTAAAATCTAACAAACATTTGTTTACTTTTTTAAAGTCATAGCGAATCCTTTTTTACAGCCCGTACCTAAGCCTCAGTGTGACGTAAACGACGCGAGGTGCAAACTTAGCTTGCTGAGATGTAGTTGTTAGTTAACCACGCTCGCAAATGCAAATGTCGTTATTAAAACGAAATATCGACATAGCAAAGTTAAGTATTGCACATCCCTTTTTCTTTTAGGTATTTAATTTTCGATTCACTGTGCCGGGCGCTAGGGACACGCCAACTGTTCTGATGTCGGGCGGTTAAAAGGTTAAATAATTAGTATGAGCCGATGAGGTAAAAATTACGGCAAAGGTAGAATGCAGTAGAATCAAAGATATCTTGGATTTTAATACCGTTCGTTACCACAATTTCTAAAGTAATAAGTAATAATATTATTTTTTAAACATAAATTTAGTAGCCTCTGTGTCCGCCTAAGGATCAACTAAATAGTGAAAAAACCATTATCTGTTGAGATACATTTTTTTTTCATTACTAGAAGTGCTAGCGATTGGCACCGGGTTTTAGATACATAATACGGTAGTTTCCACCATTATCAATTGACGTACTTTTTATGCGCTGTCAAAACGTCAATCTCCAATAGATTTTGTATGGCAATGGCGACTTATGACGTCATTAAAATAACAACTCAGTTGACTATCTATTTATTGATTTCAAAACAACTAAAAATCAAATTTTATAGCAAATTGAAAATGAACCGAATTTATTAGGCTGAAATTAATAGAGGTTTTATAGGAATTGTGTCTAACATTTATTGGTTAATGGTGGAAACTACCCAATTGAAGCGCGCCCATTAATTATCACACAACTTATGTTTTTTTGTAGGATTATCAGATCCCTCGCTTTGTTTTTGATTCAGTCTACCTTTAAATCTATTCTAAATGGATGTTTTATCCTAAACCTGCTGCGAGCAATGCTGAGCATCCTAAATGAAGCCTCCAGAAGAGTGTCTGCCTGTGCATGAATTAGGCAAGGCGAAAATTATGAATAAATCGCATACCTTGCCCAGACCTATCACCGTTAATGAAGTAGTTTTGGAAGTGTCTTTACGTCGCCCAAACCGCAAAGCCTGAAGACGTCTCTTTAACCAGTACGGATAGACCGAGGCTGTATGATTAGTCTATAGGTTCAAAGTTGCTTAGCGAGATAGGCACAGCGTATTCTCTGAAGAATGAAATTTTGAACTTAGTTATCCGCTATTAAGAACCATAGTTTCCGACATGGACACTCGATAAGTAAACTGAAGTCGCAATAGGCTGGTCAACATCTGTCGAAACGGCAATAACTACAGTTAGCGTGTTCTGCAGTGGAAACCACGTTTAGCCACGGCAAGCATAGCGTGGGATGCCCCCTGGCGAGATGGAGCAACATTGTGCAAAGGACAGCTGGCAGGAAATGAATGAATATAGCCACAGAACAGGCTAAGGGACCTTGACATGTCCAGCAGTGGACAGACGCAGCCTTATGATTACGATGAGGCTCTTAAACCTAAGCAGGTAAATACGTATCAAATATAAAAATCTGTAAAATAAATACAATTTTAAGTAGCAGTTACTTACCTTACTATATTGTGATAATACTGAGTACAATGAAGTTCCGGCACTTACACGTCTTTAAATAACGAAATAGATTAATATTTCTGCCGTTACTTTTCATCTTCGGTTTTCTAAGTTTTAATTTATATGCTGCATAATCAAAGTGCTGCACTATAACAATAAACTAAACAGTGCGGTTTTACTTAATAAGGCAATGACGTGTCCACCTACGAAATGAAAATTGACCATAATACTGTTATTTCACATTTGCCCTCAAGGCGTCTGCGACGTTGCTATGGTCACATAATATCCCTTGCCTATAAAGGAATGACGTGAAGTCTAAGACAAACCGTTTTTTTAGTATGAGGATAAACATTGAAAGAATAATAAATGTGTCAGACTGGTCCCATTCACTTTTCTTAAATAAGTATTGTAATATTCTTTCTGACCATAAAAAAGGAATTTGGCATATAATGAAAAACGCAACTTGTAAAGGAGAATTTGCATCGAATTATTAGTAACTCGATGTATGCAAATTTGCATGAAACAATTATTTTCAATACAAAGGCATAGCAAAAGCAGGCAGTCAAATCGTCATATTCATCTCTCTGTTATGATTAGTTTCAATTACGAGAGAAGGGCATAACCTAAACTTATTTAATAAAAACTAAATAAAATAGTAATTAAAATTTGTCTGCCTTGTTGATAGTCCATTAAAAAAATCCATTCATTGATAGACGTTAGTCAAAATAGTGCGGAAATATTCGCCCATCCAATTATCCCGCCGATAATTGAATTAGCTTGCGCATGACAAATTACTATTAAATCTTACAAGTCAAATAAGGTTGGAACAGTGAATATTGCATTTTAATGCACAACTGGTGGCAAATAAGCTTTTCGTAGGGATAACAATATTTTTGTTTTTGTTGATGTGTGATAGAATCAAAGAACATAGGTAGTTATAAAATAGAACAAAAACATTACGACCAGTCAGTCCTTCTTCAATGGCGGGTGCCTAACTGACTTATGTTATTTTCAGTTTACCATTCAACGTGTCTGCCGTTTCAGTAATTGTTGAAGTTTCTTTTCTGGAATTATGAGATTTTTGCTCTTGTAAATCAATTGAAATAGATCGTTTAGATTTTTCAGGTATTAGCAAAGCACCCAACGCAATGAAGTGGAGAGAGTAATAGAATTTTCTGAAAAAAAAAAAATAATCATTATAATTAATTTGACTTTAGTTTGATACACAAAAAATGAGTTTAAGGAATAAAAAAAAGTTATAAAAATATTTTTGTGCTATAATTATAACTATAGCAGAAAATTATCGTTATTTTGATTAAATTAAATAAAAATGTTAAAAACACAAATGCTAGGTAAAACACAAATGATTCATACGAACCCATAAAAAGCCAGGCTAGGAGCGAGATGTAAGAGAACAAATGGCACAGTGGCGTACGTCATCGCAACCCTCGTGGTGATGAACGTTAGTGAATCGTAGAAAAATTTTTTAGGTCGACTGTCTAAAAACATTGGTCGAGCTACTGATCGTATCTGAAACACGTATAATAATTTTTAGTTTTCTAAACCCCTAGCTTAAGACTTTGTGTGATAATAAAAATAAAGTCTGTCTGGAGAGACAAGAAGACAGATAATGAAGTGTTTTGAAGTACGGAACTCTACAAACTAACAAAATAAATCTGTCATCATCATATTGTCATTTAAATTAAAATAGTTATCATTCTAAGATCTTAGTACCTTCCTAGCTGCAACAGTGAAAAGGCCACCAGCGAAGAATGTAAGGTAGTAGCCTGGATGGAAGCCGTGCCAGACAGCGGAGAGCGCGTACACTCGCGCGGTCCGCCACGCCGCGCCGCCGCGCTCGTAAGCCACGTCCCGGAGCCACGCATTCGTATTCTTGTTCCAACTGGCGATTGCTATACGAAAGTTTTGTGCGAACTAGAAACGAAATACATAGGAATGAGTTCAAAATCTACCCCTTGAAGCGTACAATTATGATACATACGAAGCTATAATAAATCCGATGTGAAGGCGATGGCGCAAAGGTCCAAAGAGTGGCGGTCATAAAACGTTCCACGGTTCAAACGTAAAACCTCACGAACATTTGACATCGTCATTTTATTAATTATATTTGCCATTACGAAAATTGGACATGAGTGGAGTTTGACATTATGATATAATTATTACAGTGATTAACGGCTAATACTTTTTAATAGAATTGGTGATTTCGAGTATTAGAGCCTTTTAAAGATTTAGGTATTCGGTCCTAAACCTTCTATGTTATTTATGTTTTGGTACTATTCCCTCCTTGATGTGCACCAGCGTATGTAGTACGCCTGTGTCTTTTGACACTTACTAAGAGGAGACTTTTGTCAGCAAAGCTGTTCATGCGTTTAAAGTGATCTGTCTGGCAGCTATTTTGCCCTAATTATCTTGTTTATACGTCGATTTGGATATTTGGATTGAATTAAGTAAGCACTTACCTCAAAACCAAAGATATCAATGTTCGACATCTTGTCCCATCTGGGTGACCCGTCGTGGTTGTATCCATTGAATCCCATCCCACAGTTATTGCAGATGGCCTCAGATAGCAGCCACGCATGATAGTACTTGCACCTTACTACTAGGGTAGACAAATACGCGTACCATAGCAAGTACAACGCTGACCATGATCGGGATACTTCTGACGCAGGATCGGTCAATTCTGTAATTAGGGCAGCATTATGTTTTATCGTCCAACGTACCTACTGTTTATTGTAGCGTTGTTAATACGATAATGAGAAACAGTTTCTGCACGTGCCATTTCTTAAAATTAAGAAGTTTTTTTTTACTATAGTGCATTTGGTCTTTATAAAGTACTAGCTGACCCGACAGACGTTGTCCTGTCAACTATGATTATTGAATTCGAATTGACATACTACCTACCTACTACCCACCTACTACCTACCTACTACTACCCACCTACCTACTACCACATCAAAGAGACGTTCCTTTACATTTCAAGTGACATTTTACGTCAGATAATTCGTGTTTGACGACGATACGATACTAACGTCACTCAATTGTTTTGGCTTCCCGAAACCTCTCGACTAACACTTGAACTTTATGGTATGGTGTTAAAGCTCAAATTGACTCTACGTTTTAGTTAGAAAACGTTTGTATGGGAAAAAGAAAAGGGCTGTTTTTACGGTTTTCCCGACAATTATTCGTTTTTTTTTTCGCCGTATAAACCATCCTTGAACTACAACGAACATTTAAAAAAAAAAAACAGCCAAATCGGTCAAGCCGTTTTCATGCCATGTCGTGACAACGGAAAACGGGTTTCATTTTTATTTACATAGATTTAAAACAACACGTTACCTCCTAAAACGGCCAAGGGATACTTCTTAGCTAAAGTTATATATAACAAAGCGGCAGCCAAAGAGCCGCCAACTTTATAGAACACAGCGAGACGCGGTGATGGCTCTGTAACATCTTTCCTCTTTTCATTCTGAAAAAGAAAATACATAAAAATCAGCTTTTGTCCGCGACTGCGTTCGCGTGAATATCGGTTATCGCAGACACGAAGTCGTGGATTAAAAAGTAACAGCACCATACTTAGAATCTAACTTTAAAGCAAATTTCTTCAAAATCAGTTTAGCGGCGTTTAGTAACGTCAAGTATGAGTCTGCCTATTTTAAATTTTTAACTACCCCTCTCTGCAATTTCCAGATTTTGACCTGACTGCCCCAATAAGAAGTTAGAAGTCTTGTTCTGTAGCTTGCAGTAACACAGATCCCTACTCTAGCTGTTTTGATTAATTAGAGTCAAGATACGGATAGCACGTTAATTTTCAAACCGGTATCATCATGTACTGTCGCAAAAACTTATCTGGTTTAATTTGCGTATGCAGGTTTTATACAGTGACCATTATACAATGATTTCGTTAGTATAAACCGGTTCCAAGCAATAAAAATTCGTGCACTGCTGCACTCAATCCGCTAACTGTAAAAATGTTTAAAAGGTGGAGCTTGATGTTTACGCCGTTCGGGGACTAAACCGGTTCCTAATAACGTGTGCTGTTAACCGGTACATACCGTGGATTTCAGTACTATACATTGTAAAAAAATCTTACCTCATCGATACGAGCACCTTCAATAAATTTGATATAGTCCGAATAAAACACTACTGGTCCACACATTAATGTTTGGAAGGCTAATGTAAATGCGAAGAATTCAAGAGGTGAAGGTACTTTCTCAATTTTCAACAGTTCAGGTTTAGATGAAGTCTCGGCTATTACCCTTATATCTTTCACAGCTAAACTATCCTGCAGTGAGTAAGCTAATGAAGTTACTCTTTGAGTTATCACCATTAACGGACCTAGAAGAAATATTTTCTGGTGAGTATAGAAACAAATAACAGGGTGTACATAATTATTAAGTTTTATAAACATCGCACCTGTTATATCTAAAGTATAGTCAGCCGTATGATAAATTTGTCGATGTAAATGGAGACATGATAGATATATCATAGCAACCGCCAAAATAACACTGGAAATAATAATAAGTTGCATTAGTTTCGAAAATGTATAAAGAAAATAGATCATTTGAAAAATAATTGTATTCAGGAAGTGGAGATATTGTATAGGTAATAGATATATTTTTCAAAGGGATTTCTTAAATTTTTTATTACCTAGGTTAAAATAACTTACTTTCCCATAATTTTGTGAGGCACACTCTTCAGCATAGTGTAAGTTAACATAGGAAGCACCGATAAATGTATTGCTTGTCTGAAAAATGAAAAAAATATTAGCAAAAAATAATTATTTCTTTAATTTTAAGCCTGGTAGAGCAATAACAATAATTTAGCCCAAAATAACATTTAGTTATAATATTTTTTATCAGGATTAAACGGTTTCACTTGATGTTACTCCGTCAGTCTATATCGTGACTGACAATGTGAAATAGATGCGGAAACCAAACACGCCAATCCAAAGCACAAGACAGCCATAGTTAAAAAAATTACCACAAGTTGTGCCAATGATTGAAATAAATTAAAAAAAAAGTTTTAGAAATAAACCATCATGAAATACGAAGGAAAGGCCCGTACTCAAAGAGTATCTACCTAAGTACGACTTATAAATCGACAGTTAAGAGCACTTTGTGAGGAAGCTCGTTCGAAGAAGTTCTGCCATCATACCAATTTCAGACACAAAGCAGCATTACTGTGCCTTACATTCGGATTGAAAAGTATGGCTATAAATGCCTGTGTAATTAATTACATACATATATGCGAGGTTTCTCGTACTTATTCCCGATAGTATACCTGGGTCGATTTAACAACAGGTGAGGCGACAGCTTTAATGCCATCCATTCCATCCGTACTAATATTATAAATGCGAAAGGAACTCTGTCTGTCTGTCTCTTCTTCACGCCTAAACCACTAAACCGATTTGATTGAAATTTGGTACAGATATAGTCTGGATCCGAGAAAGGACATAGGATAGGATTCATCCTGGAAATGGGAACTATTATTCCACGTGGACGAAGTCGCGGGCAAAAGCAAGTGAAATATAAATAATTAAATTACGAAACTTGTTTTCCCCAAACTACGTCAAGAAGTATTTTTGCGTAGGTTGGCAACTCATTCAACAACCACCATTATGTACTTTGTAACCAACCCCTAAACGTTCGCGTACCCTACTCCTCTTTAAGAAGCTCTAGCTTTTTATTATAGTGTGGTTTAGGCGTAAAGAAGAGACAGACAGGCAGAGTTAATTTTACATTTGTAATAAATATTTATGGATTGTTTTGTATTTATTAAAATAATAACACCGGATTGCGTAAAAGTTAAAATAATAAGGAAACGAGATAACTTACTAATCTTGTCTTTAATCTTATGAAGTTGAAGACAATATAAGTAATACTTATTTCTTTAACACAATATATTGAAACAATCCATAAGTAAAAGAAGTTTTACAATCGGATAAATTATATTGGAGCTCGATATTTCCTGTATAATTCTCGTTCCCGTGATTTTTTTCGGGAAATAAGTAATATACGCTCCACAAGTAAAGCAAATCAAATGATAGTGATAAAAAAATAGCAATATATTTAGACTTCAGAGTGCGAGACATAATATGCTCGAAAAACTCCTTCAGCCGTCGGAAAAAATATAAATACTTTTGATTCTTTTAGCTGGATTTACTTTTTTTGTTTCACATTCGTTTTAGAACTTTGACAGGGGTAAAGTGGGGTCTTAGGTTTGAGAATCCTTGGTACTATACTTACAAGAAGACACGAAACGTATGTAATTGTTGAATTAGTGAACTTCATGGTTACGTTGTATGTAGCTATTTTTAACCGACTTAATTAAAAAGTAGGTTCTCAGTTCGACCTGTATGTATGTATGTTTGTTCGCGATTATCTTGCGTTTGGCTAAACCGATTTTGATGCGGTTTTTTGATGCGGTTTGATGTTCGTTACATTCTGGGGAAGGTTTTAATATATAACAATAATGGATATCCCGTGACGTTGCCTGCATAGATCCCGTTTTGCTTTCTTGGGTTGTAGATTTTCAAAGACGATTGTATGTTTGACTGCGATTATCTCGCGTTTAGCTATACCGATTTTTATGCGGCTTTCAGAAAAGTGTTTGTTTCATTCTGGGAAAGGTTTTAGTATATAACACTAATGGATATCCCGTGACGTTGCCAGCATGGGTCCGTTTATAATATTAGAGGATAAGATAAGATTATAAGTAGTAGTAGTTTATATTTTGAAAGTTACTGTAATAAACAGTCAAACATTAGGACTCTAACTAAAAAGTAAAAAATAAAAAATATTTTCCAAAAAAAACCTTGTCTTCTGCTGGTCGATTTGTGTTGCCACCGACTTCCGAAATAGTTATTTTTGTGCTTTTAGACTTTAAAGCCGGTTTTCATTTTTTTTAGAAAATGTTTTTATTATTGTAACGTGACCTACATTCAAAAGTAATGATTTTTTATTATTTTTATTTTAAAACTAGATGGAGCCGGCATTTTCTAGCTGGTCTACCTCTGAGAAGAAATGCCGTACCAAACTCAGGGATTTATCGTCTCTTAAAGTCCAGACATAAATCTCTTTGTGCAACGAATCATGCAGAATACGTCAGTTCGTTCACACCAGTTAATCCATTGTCATATCTTAGTATGTAGGTAAACAAGAACCGCAATAAACTGATAAAAGTCATCAAGCGTATGTAAACCATTGTTTACAACCAGCTTATTGGTTGTTTTTAATCTAAAATGTTGTAAGTATCCCGTGAATTCCCCGTGATTGATACCTATATTACTATAACAATGGGTTGTTTAGATTACAAAAATTAGATACGTAATTCAATAAAAATATGTCTTTTGTTACCACACTTATGCAAATTCTTATATCGCCTTAAGAATTTTTACACCGAAAATACATAACAATACATCTATATAATATATAAATGAATTGCTGTTCGTCAGTCTCGCTAAAACTCGAGAACGGCTGAACGGATTTATCTTATCTTGTTCTTGAAATGTTCGTGTAGGTCTAGGGCAGGTTTAAAGGTGCGAAAAATTCGAATAATTGCCGGGAAAACCCTCAAAACAGCCCTTTTCTATTTCTCATACAAACGTTTTCTAAATAAAATGGAGAGTCAATTTGTAATTTATTACCACAGCATAAAGTTCAAATTCGCGTGCGAGTAAGGTAAAATAGGGTAGAGTAGGGTAAATTAGGGTAAGTTAGGCTAGAGTAGGGTAACGTAGTAGGATAAAGTAGGGTAGAGTAGAGTAGAATAGGGTAGTCTAGGCTAGAGTAGGTTATAGTGGAGTAGGGAAGACCGGGAGTGAAGCCGCGGGCAAAAACTAGTATATTATAAAATAACTAGCGACCCGCGCCAGCTTCGCACGGACCCGGACATTACAATCTTTGAAAATCCCGGTTTTTCCCTACTCAACAGAAAATAACATGCACGCATTACATATACAATGTGTAAATGTGAATTAATGCACTTTGAGAAAATAGTTTGTTCAGAATCGTTTACTGAATCGATTTTTGTAATTTTTAATATAGGTAATATTTTATCCCAAAAATAATTAAAACTACGTAAACTGCTGTCACACTTCCGCTGTACAGTCAAAACAAACTAAAATGGATAAAATACCTATACGCTAGACCCTTATTAATGCAAGTGCGACTGTGTGCATGCGTAGATTTGTAATGTGACTATAACTTTCTCCCACAATATGTACAACTAATTTATAAAAAAAAACAGTGTTTTAAACACAATAATAAAAATTCAGTGTATGTATTATGATTATAACATAATATTCTAATTGGGGTGTCTGGTGGTGTGCGTTTATTCCGGGACATGTTGTTTATCTATATAAACCTTCCTGTTGAGTCCCTCTATTCATTGAAAGATAACCGCATCAAAACCCTGTAGCGTAGTTTTAAAGATTTAAGCATACATAGGTAAATACAGACAACAGAGAGCGACTTTGTTGTGTTTTATACTATGTATTGATTGATATTGATATCTACTCATATTTTGTAGTAAACTGTGTCGTACGCGTACCGCACCCGTAATTAGTTAGAAAAATGTTCCTGCACTAAAAACACCTATGCCTTGAATAAATTAAATTTATCTTGCAGTCTTATTTTAGATTATCTTCTAAACTGTACGGACAATTATTTGCTTTGAAGGGCAAATTTTATCTCGATTAAATGTTGGTGATGTCAAAGCTATTTATTTTTATATGAACTGATTATGCTGTTATCGCCGCAAAAATACAATGTGTAACTGAATTAATGCACTTTGAGAAAATAGTTTGTTCAGAATCAGGATTAGGTAATATATTATCTCAAAAATAATTAAAACTCTGTAAACTGCTGTCACACTTCCGCTGTACAGTCAAAACAAACTAAAATGGATGAAATACCTACTACGCTAGACCCTTATGCAAGTGCGACTGTGTGCATGCGTAGATTTGTAATGTGACTATAATTTTCTCCCACAATATGTACAACTAATTTGTAAGTATGTATTATGATTATAACATAATAGTTTAATTGGGGTGTCTGGTGGTGTGCGTTTATTCCGGGACATGTTGTATACCTCGAAATTCTTCAACTTAATTTACTTAAATTATGTAACTATGACCTATTTAATGGTTTGTTTTTTAATAAAACCTTTGTCACTCGTCAATAACGGAACGATTATTATCATTGAATATTTTTTTGTGTTCGGGCCAGTACTTCCAGAAATCACCTCTTACAATCAATCAATCACTTTTATCTCTTTATAATCCTTGTTTCGATCAAAAATAAACTGGCAAACCGGCTCAAGATGACATTCAGAGCTTCTACTAGTATAGGCCAATTCCTGCGGAAAATCGTTTTACACTTAGTTTTACACAATTTTAAGTAGAAGTTCTGGCGATTACTGCAATGCCGGTTGCCCGCTTACTCTTAAACATCTCTTAAAGTTACCAGTATTGTCATTTGCCAGATTAATGGCTTGTTGCCATAAATAATTATTTATGAATGAAGAATATAGGCATGTTTTTTTATCAAATCTACTAAATATATGTATGTTTTCTTTATCTTCTATCATTCTTAGGTTTATTCTTCCATTGACATCATTCTTCCCAAACTTTTGAGCATTGTTTCATTATTACACTATTACGACAATGCAAAGTAAAAAGCACGCGTGTATAATATGCTCAATGATGCTAGGAATATTGTGAATCTAAAAGCGGTGCAATAAAAGCCACAAATATAAGAACAAATGTATTAAAAAATTGCTTTACCACCCTAAGGTTGATATAAGTTGCTCAACAACAAAGATTTCAGTCGCTTAATAACCGCTCCTAACAAATTGATCAGTGTTCTATTTTTATATAAGTATCAACAGCTTATTTAAATGTCTGTCAATCGCATTCGTTTGTGATGTCATTCGCGTAGTTACCATGGTTTTGATTGTTAATATACTAACTGTCCCGCGGTTTTACCAGCATAGTTCCCGTATTCGTGGACTTTTGAAAAAAAAACTATGCTATGGACTATCTCTATACCAAATTTCATTTAAATTGATCAGTAGTTTTGCCGTAAGGACCTAAGTTATAAATAATTTGAATTAGGATTTTTTATTTTTAATGCATAGACAGTTATTATCAAAAGTGGTAAAGCAATTTCATAGTCGACTATACGACTTCCTGTATGTTTAAACTAAAAATTAAAATACATGCATAAACGAAACGAAAAATAAATAATTACCTTCCAAAGCAGAAATACCCCATTGTTAAACCTATAACAAGGCACACAGAATGTCGAAATTCCGGCGAAGCGTATTTCAATGGTTTTCGAAACAGTCTTGCCAGGCATAATGCAGCTATTTGTGCGATCAAAAAATTTACCTATTGAAAAAAAAAAACTAATGAATAATGTGCAGCACGCAAAAGATAATTGTGTATCTACAGTACGCAGCTGTATATATTAGTTAAGGTTTATTTTAAAAAGTTCAGTTTACAAGAGCGCCTGTGAGGACATCCTCCTTCTAAAGATCAAATATCTTTTTTTAACGTCTGGGTACTGTAGGTAGGACTATAGGCGACCATCAAGTCATATCTATTCAGAACAACCTGGATTCGCATTGCATGATGAGCCTGCAATGCGAAACCAAGATCATTCTGGAAATTTGTAACAAGCTTGATTTGTCACCGCGTATTATACATATATGCAGCGGTAGTGTCGTGTTTGGCTTCTTCGATTTCTCTTTAAAAGCAAGCACCAAAAACACTAGTGATAAAATTGTAATGGTAAAAAGTACATGGTGCTTAATAAAACAAACTATAGGTAGGTACTTCATTATGAAAACATACTATGCATTTAATTATACATTTTTTTAATAGCACTACATTTATTACAAGTGAGCTAAGAAAAACAAAACGCCAATGACGGGATTGCAGTCTGACGCCCAAGTCAAAGGCGAGAGCGTAATTATAAAATGCTCACGCGTGTTCTACGATTTTCAATTACTAGTAAGTAAAATTAAATAGTATTTGCAAGCAGTGAGATTAATAGGTAAAGATTTGTAAAAATGGCGCCCGAATTCCCTGATTCAAATTTCGAAAATTGACCAATGGTTAACATTGAGTGTTTGCGAAACCACTGTGACGCGCGGTCACACGAAAATTGACGCTTTCTACCAAAAGTGACGAGCGCAAATATTTTTTATTTGGTTTTTGGAGCTCACTCCTTAGTGCTGCCACCTAATTAATGGGCATCATACCAGAACACCCTCAATGCTATGATATGGCATAATTGTCTAGGTGAATCTTACCACACACCAATTGCTAAAAGTTTTGACAGAAGATAGTAAAAAGTATAATTTTGCAATACTCTGCATTATGAGCCAGAAGAGGTGCAAGAAAACCCACTTTAAAAGAGTGTTGAATAATGTAAGTATGTGTAATGTTTTGCCATTTTTACCTCATTTTAAGCAGTATATGTCATTATCACTCATTAGTGCAAAGCATATAATCATGGAAGTTTTTAAAAATTCTTTGAAGTTTATGTCACTTATTACAACATTGTGAGTGATTAAAATTCTAAAACAAATAATGTTCAGATATTTTTTCTTTTAAATTGTATTCATATTTAGTTTAATGATTATAGCTCTATGTCTATTGCCATAAGAAACGAAACCCAGACAAAATGCTCTACATAATTGATTTCCAAATGGAGTCTTCCCCCATTTCAGTGAGAAAATAAATTGGGTCCATGATATGTCAATGTGGGCTACAATATTGGATCTCTTTTGAGCAGGATGTCAACTAAGGCTTGGCTATCAGAATTTATGTAAAATCAGAAAATATTTTGACAATAGTTTGTTGATTCATCAAATTTTGCATGGATTAGACCTTTAAAGAAAATAATAAAAGAGTGAAGTAGAAGATACTATAATTTATAAGTTCAGCAAGTAAAATACAACAACAATGAACAATTGCAACTACAATACAATAAATTTCTTGAGAAAGTAGTAATTGGCTGCATCAAAAACACTTGTAGAGCAGTGGCCAATATTAATTTAATCAAGCAAATCATCTATTAACTGATTTAATGGTCAACTAATAAACTAACTAAATGATGCAGATGATTGAACAAATTAATAAGTGGTAATACTTACTAGATCTAAAGGAAGACCAACTCTGTTTGCTAAAAACAGAAATATTCTACTGCCGTCATAGTAATCATAATATGTCATTGTGCAATCCTGGTTATATACTGTAAATAAACATGAGTATAAGGTCAGGGAAAGAGATCAAACAATTATAATAAATTTGTATACAACTAGTGCCCCTATTGTTTCACCTACATTAAATAATTTCATTCGTTTTTGCTCTGCTCTTGTGGGTCATAGCTTGATGTTTTTACAGTGTATGTTATGCAGAGGTAATATGATTATTATAGCATTCTGCTAGTGAAAGGACTTGAGTAGTTAAAATTTGAATCTTTTCTCTTTGCTTCAACAAAGTAGATTTTATAAACTATCAAAACCTTCATAACACAGCAATAAAAATAAGTTGCACACAACAAGGTTTAATAAACTGCTGCAGTTAGATAAATTTGCTCAGCACAATGGGGTGTGTCGACTAGCACTTTATCAATCAAGAGTGTCGTCTTAGGGGCAGCGATCTATTGTGAGATAGTTAAGGCATTTTATCAAAATATCGCGTGGAGCAACTAGTTACAACCATTTTACTAATTTACAATATATGAAGTTTTATATTCTTACCTTCGCCAGACTGACAATATTCCTCGTAAGTAACCGTTTATTTTTATTTCTTGAACCTGAAACACTTTACGACGTTATTGTTTGCCTGATCACACAACAACACCGATTTACCACCCTCCAAAACAATCGCCGTAGGTCTTCCCTACGACGAACCTAACCACCCACTTAATACAGAAACAATTCTGGCCAACTTGCACTTTAGAATGATATAATAAAAGAGATTGATATCAATGTATTTTTCAATTTCATAAAGTTGTGTATAGTATGAATGAAATAAACGTCATTTATTCAATAGGCAATTGACTTTACTGACGGCTTGACAGGTGACTTATGCCACCACCACACAACACCAGACCAGTGAGTCCAGAGCTAAATAAATATATGTATTAGGTACATGAGAAGAACTAGGCAGGCTGGTTAAAGTAGTTTAATACGTAAGTTTATTGTTTGTTCCATGGTACACAGCAATGCAAGAAGTGACAAAAGCCGCAAGCAGAGTAATAAATACCATAGAGATATACATACAGAGATACCCTTGCCATTGACCTAAAAAAAGGCGCCAGCCGTCTCCTTAAACAACAAATGAAGCACCCTTAGAATGTCAGTGCTCTTTTATGGACAAGCTAACACGCACACATCTACACCATTAGTATGTCGGCCGTCGGCTATTACTCTTCGAACTGCGTTCGCGTGATATTCCGTGTTATTTTTGCTGAACCCATAGTGGTTCAATGAATAAAAGCAACGGGATCACTTTTCATCAGTATGCATGTCATTTTTAAGCTTATCTCTCGATTTTACGTAAGTAAATTTAATCAATCATTAAATCAATCAGTATTGCTACTATTTCAAGTTACAATTTATTTTAAAAGTGGGAGATTTATATATTTTTGTTATTGTTTAGCATAGCAAATGACGCGTGGAAAAATATTGGTTAAAAATAATAAGAGATGAATTTCAAAGTCTCCCATCGTTTTCAAGTTGATAAATCTGGGAGAGATGCTACTTTCTATCAAAAGATTTGTACGATATTTGTTGTACATGCGACATGGTGGTCCAAAGTTTTTTTAAAGATAAAATAACAATATATAATAAAGGAGAACATCAGTACTTGCTAAAAAAATATAGTTAAAATTATAGCAAACGACAGAATATTATACGAGTAGAATATAAATACATAACCAAAAAATACCTAAACTTTCATTTTCACCATATATTACGTAAATTAGAAGGGATTTCTAGATGTGTCGATAGCAAAACACATAATTATCTACAAAAATTTTAATCAACAAAAGGGTTTGTAAAATTTTCTTAATATTAAATGAGTTGCAAATATATTATATTTTAAACTTTCGCGATGCATATTTATTGTATTATTGGCGTATTCTCGACTATGCCGATGTCTGTTTTTTGAATGTGACAGAGGAGCTACTTAATAAGTTAGAGCGCCTTCAAAATCTTGCTATCCGATTCATTTTCAGTTTGCGTAAATACGATCGCGTTTCCGAATATCGTGCTCAACTTAAATGGCTCCCTATCCGTTTTCGCCGTGATATGCATATCCTCACCTTCCTCTACAACATCCTACATGATCCCAATTCCCCTCCTTACTTACGATCCAGGTTCCAACTGCTCCCACCTCCTACTCGCTCTAGGCGCCCCTGTATCACAACGATGCTGGAAGTGCCTAGTAGCAAAACAAATTTCTATTTCCACTCCTTTACCGTGCGTGCCTCTCAATTATGGAATCGGCTCCCGAAAGCAATTCAAGAAAGCCCATCGATTAACTCTTTTAAAAACAGATTGAGAAGTTATCTACTATCCCAAGTATCTGACGCATCATCATCATAGATTCACTACATCACTATAAGGTTAGGTATACAGTCTGTAACGGAAAGGGTATATTCATCGGGAAGACAGGGCTTCTTTGGATGATACTAAACGATATGGCAAGGCTTTTTAAATCCTATCTTTACATGTATTAAAGTTTTTATTTTTTTTTAAATTTCGATACCAGAAACCAAACTTTTGAAATTCGAATAAACACATCACTAGCATTAAGTCAGCTGATCGGTGTCAGCGAACTATTTGTAAGTAAAAATAAAACTCCTACTCCTGGTATTTCTTTACTAATGGTTCCGCATGTTTATTTTTTGTTTAATAAATAATATTACTGACTTTTTATTAAAGCTAGTGATTTGGAATAAAAACTTTTATCAACCCGACAAATGATTAAATCTAAATAAAAATTAAAACATAAACAATGACGACAGTAAGTAGTGTCTGTATTTGGCAATTATGTGGATAAATCTACCTATTTGGTGTTTAATGTGTTTATTTTAAGCAATACAATACTTCAACTCTATTACGCAGTGACTACGCCATCGCCCTGCTGCGTCGAGAGTCGCGGGTTTTAACCTCGCACGGAACAAATACTTGTATGACTTACAAATATGTAGTTTATCCAAGTCTGGGTGTTTGTGTATGTGAGTTTCTTTGTAAACACACCCACGATACTGGATACTTCAAAGAGATACCTACTTCGCAAGGTGTATTAAAAAACCTTTATCATATTTTTTTCGATTCAACTTACTATTTGATCGGTTTGCTTGAAGATTCCATAGCTATAGGTAGGTACGTAAAAAGGAATCGATTCGTATAATCATCAACAATACATACCAGGTTTTGTTTGTTTAAATTAGTAAACATTATTGTTTGCCATTCGAACTTCTTAGAGTGAAAAATCGATTTAGTAAAATAATTAATTCAAACTGAACTCTAAACATCATCTTTTACGTATGTCTTGGACTCCTGGTACAAATAAAATGACAAAAGGTTCCGTTCATGAATTTTAAAATAAAGTCGAAATTGTTTTCTTTTTCTAATAGTTATGATGGAAATTAATAACAACAAGTACAAAGTTTCTTTTTCCTTACAAAATTATACACGTAAGCATAATTAATTAATTACTGTCTGCCTGTAGGACTAACTAAAAATTTTGGAACTTCATTATTGTCGGTGCGGTGCTGTTTGTTACATGGATTTCCAGTTTTACGACATCGTGGCCCTGACTTCCAGGGCGTAGGTAGGGCGAGGAACAGAATGAACTTTGAGTCAGTAAGAGACTGAAAGTTCCTTTCGCTACAACTATGGCGAGAGGACTCATTCAATGAGATTAACACACAAAAAACCACACAAAGCATATTCGTTCGATCACGTGTAATTATTTTAATCCGATATTCCAAATTACGTCAATTCAATAACAAATTAAAAGATTACGTAAAAATGTCGCTGCCAAAACGAAAATCATTTGCTTAAAGAACCCTGATTATGCCCCGCCCCCTATACTTACCTAAAGTATAGGGGGCGGGGTTTAATCAGTTGCTGTCCTTTTCGTGTCTTGGAGTACTGGTACAATTAAAAATGACAATGGGTTCCGTTCATATTTTTTTTTAAATTAAAGTTGAAAACATTTTTTTCTTCTAATAATATTATGACGAAAACTATTAACAACAAGTAAATAGTTTATTTTTTATTACAAAATAATGCACGCACACATAATTAATTAATAATTAATTGTTACTGTTTGTCTGTGTAGGACTAATTTCATGCTCTGCCGGTGATGTTTGGTATTGATGTTTGGATTACCATTTTAGTAGCGCGAAATCGTGGTCCTGGAAGGAACAGGATGAACTTTTAGTCAATACTGACAGTCCCTTCCGCTCCACCTAGGTAGGGCGCGAGAACTCATTTAATGAGATAACCACACAAAAAAAAACCCTATTTTATGTTCCCACGGAATGTTCTCAAGTTGTAGCGGATGAAACCGCTGGCAACAAACAGCTAGAAATAATAAGTGAAATGCTTGCAAAATGTCGCAAAACTGTTGAAGAAAATAATTAAAGTACTAGCACTGCATAAAAAGTAGGAAATTTCGTTATCGCGGAATAGAAAGTTGTTTGCAATTTTGCATAGAGAACCCTGATTTCATTGTTACTTAGGATTTAGGGTAAGATGCCCAATTGACGTCCTTGTATTTTTAATGACTCCTGGTACAGTCACCTTTTAGTAGTTTAAAAATAACTTTATGTTAGATACCTACTATTGATCAGTGGTGGTAACCCAGTGGTATTGGTCTCGACTTATGATTATTAGGTAGGTATTATGTCATGGATTCGAACCCTGGCTGGGTTCGAACATAGTACTTTGTATTATTTTTTTCATCACTACTTTCAAAACGGTGAAGGAAAACATTCACGCACGACGTTGTCCTAGAACCAGGCGTCCGTCACTCGCTCAAGGCTACGCGTTTTATGCCTACCGCTTCGCGTACCGCCGGCGGTAACGAACAGCGGGCTGTCGCGCGCCTGCCTGAGTGCTCGCACGTCACGGTTACCGCGCTAACTATCAAAATGCGGAAAAACGTATTTATTGCGTAATTATTGTGCATTCCAATTATTTTATTTCGTAATGAAACGTAAGTACATTACAAACGTACAAGCTTAGATTAAAAATGTCGTACAACATTTATGATCCAATGTAGATACCTCAATCATTTAGCATGATCTTTAGGATTTAACTAAATTATTGTTCAATATTGATTTCTTAATTAACTCTAACTGTATTTGATTTACTTAAAACCAATGACTTAAAACTTTATCGGAGTTGAGATGTTAGATTGTAAAATAATCTTCAATAACATTTTTAATGGTACCTAGTGGTCATAGACGCGAACAGGTGCACCTACCCTATACCAGGGTAGCAGAAATCGGGAGTTTCATTTTTATTGTTCGTCACTCTAGCTCTCGTCAGTCGTCAACTATTCCGCGTGCAGTTTAGACTTATTTGTGTGATAGGTACGCGCGTTAGTTCAGTGCGGCTACATTATTGACTTATTATTTTTGTGTTAAACTATTTTGTATTTATTTTGTATTTGTATTTGTATTGTGTTTTGAAAATGTCCTTGAGTAATAGTGAATATTATGAAATGATGTTGTGTGTCGGAGCAGAAGATGGCAATTTGCGGGCTGCCCGAGAACTGTACCATCACCGCTTTATCGAGGGTAGACCAGAAGACCGGCAACGACAATTGCCTTCATTGGCGTGTTTTAGTCGGATGGTACATCGTCTGTATCAGACTGGGTCATTCCACGCTCCTGCTTCAGAGGGCCGCCCGAGTACTACCGATCCAGAATTTGAAGAAGCGATACTGGAGCATTTTGACCGAAATCCTCGCACTAGCACACGTCGAGCTGCATTACAGTTGGGTGCCTCTAACCACATGCAGGTATGGCGAGTGCTGAAAAATGACGGTCAGCACCCATACCACTTCTGTCGGACCCAGGAGCTGACACCGGCAGATTTTTTGCCTCGTGTGGCCTTTTGCGAGTGGTACCGAAGCCAAGTGGAAGCGATGCCAGATTTTGGGTCAAGAGTGCTGTGGACAGATGAAGCACCCTTCACGAGAGCAGGAATCAGCAATATCCACAACGAGCATGTTTGGTCTCACACGAACCCGCATGCTTCGACAGAGTCGTCGTTTCAACACCAATGGCGGCTGAACGTGTGGGCAGGTATAGTCGGGGATGTCGTCGTAGGACCAGTTTTCTTGCCGCACAGTTTAAACGGCCAAAATTACTTAAGTTTCTTAAGGAATCAATTAGACGATGTCCTAACAGTGCTACCGGTGCAACGTTACGTGAACCTTGTGATGGAGAACAATTTAGTGTTTCAACACGACGGTGCGTCGGCGCACTTTGCTCGAGATGTGCGGCATTATTTAAATGAGCGCTTTCCTCAGTGGATCGGTCGTGGTAGTGTAAACATAGCTTGGCCTCCGCGAAGTCCTGACCTCACTCCATTAGACTTTTTTTTATGGGGATACATAAAAAATACAGTTTACACAGTGCGGTGCGATACAGTGGACGAAATGAAAGTGCGAATTGAGGCTGCGTTCAGGACCATAACACCAGACATGCTACGCAATGTCCAGGAGTCCCTGAACAAAAGAGCGGCCTTGTGCATACAATTCCAAGGTCGTCACATAGAACCTCATCTTTAACAAATGTAAGTTATTTTTCTAAATTAAGTAGTTTATTTGTTTATTCGGTGTTAAGCAATTACAAGAGTATGAAACTTAACCTACGCGAACTCCGGAGCAGGCGATGTACAAAGTCAGACTCAAAATGTGTACAACACCTATTTAAACTATCTTTCTATTTTTTACGTAAGATTTGTTATCTCAATTTTTAAATATGTGGCTTGATATTAACTATTAAACTGTTATAAGTAGGTAAATCAATAATTACACCTACGCATTATTATTTTTTTACGACACGGTGAAGTATGTAGGTATAGGTACTAAGTGTATTGCGCGCTCGCTTTGGCGGCATCTTCTTTCATTTTCGTTGGTTCGCGCCGACAAAGACGCGCCGCCTGCGTTAGGTTACTAGGGTACTAGGCGCGCAGAATTGCTGAAGAGATTTATTGTGGTTTATGCAAGTAAAGTGGAAAGTTATTGACCCGCGTAGTGCGGAGACACGTTTGTTATGATTTCAATTGAAAAAATCGATGATACCGAAAATTTGGTATCAATTTTTAGAGTATTTTATTTTGAGCTGAAACTTTGCATAGTGCTTCTATATCAGCAGGACACTTTGGTGTTTACGGATAGATATGGGGTTTCCGTTACACGCTGTATATTATATTTATGTATTTATTTTATATTTTAGTTTATTAGTTTATGTTTTCAGTATTTATTAATTTATGTATTTGCATTCATAAATATATATTTTAGTCGTTGTTATTATTTAAACACTCTCTTGCACTATGTTGGCCCGTTTCAAGTACAGTCTGTCGCAATGCCCTAGGTTGACTGGAAGAGATCTCTTCTAGAGATAAGTCCACCTTTGTAAACAAATTACAGTTAAGTTCTCTGTTAAACAGTTATGTGCAATAAAGTATATTATTATTTATACTTCACTGTTATTCGGAATTCGAAATTCGCCCACGTACCTTTTTTATTTGTTTTTTGCTTGACGTTTCGGCAGGGTTACACCGACCATTTTGAGTTGCAAATATTTTTAATATACAATCATCATCATCATCATCATCAGCCTATAGACGTCCACTGCTGGACAAAGGCCTCCCCCAAAGATTTCCACATGCATCGGTACTGCGCCACCCGCATCCAGCGGGACCCGGCGATCTTGATGAGATCATCGGTCCATCTTGCGGGAGGCCTGCCCACGCTGCGTTTACCGGTACGCGGCCGCCACTCGAGAACCTTTCCGCCCCAACGCCCCATAATATACAATGTGTTTTATTAATTTTACATTTATTTTACCAATATTTGTCACTATACATAATAAAGTTAAAGGGAGATCTCATTGAAATATTGTTTAAAAAAATGTAAACATCCGAATTGAGAACCTCCTCCTTTTTTTAGAAATCGGTTAAAAATGGGTAATTTTCTTTCATCTGGCATCCATCCATGACATCTTTATACACGAACACACAGTTACGCCGCCGCCATTTTGGTGCTTCAATTACTTTATATTTAAAGAGCTCCGTCCGCCTTTTTTTATAGGTCCATGGCCCATATATTATTATATTCTGTGTCTGGGTGTGATTTATCTGTATTATGTATGTATTTAAAAATATATGTATGTTTATCAGTTGTCTGGTTACCATGTTACCATAGTACAAGCTCTGCTTAGTTTTGGATCAGATGACCGTGTGTGAGTTGATATTTATTTATTTACTTATTTATTTATTGCAGGGGCCTGCAAGAGCGAACGCCTGCCGGAGCTGCGGGTTGTTCAAAAGGGTTTCATATCTTTTTGCATAACATTTTAAGACCTAATATAACTTGGCATAGAATAGAATAGAATCATTTTTTTGCCATAAATACACACGCAGGTGCATGCATGTAGGATGATATAATTATAATGCGCTTAAAAAACATGTTTGCCACTTATATATATGTATATATGTTTGACATATATACATATATATGTCATTCTAAAGCATAAATCGGATGACCAGCATTCGTAAATGGACCCTAAGTTTACACCGCGCTTAATCTAAAAGATAAACAATTGAAACAGTTAAGATGTAGTAATTTTATTTGATGTAAAAATCTGTTATACTAATTAGTTTATTACCACGCTTGGCAAGCCTCCACAAGCGTCAACTAGCGTGTAAACTGGGTGTTTGGCGTGGCTTGCGTGAGCTTGCGCGTGGCTTGCGCGCCGATCCGAGCATGTGTTGGTTTTTGAACGCAGAATACGCAGATCATAGAAAGCTTGTGGCAGGCGCTTGTGATTGTGACGTATTCACACTTTGGCACGTGTTTGGTGTCACTTAGGAGCTGACGACGAATAAATGTATTTAAGCTGCGATGCACGTTGTGTACTACGTAATAATCATAAGTAATTGGTTTGACGAGAAGCTTTGGTTAAAGACGATTGGTTTTGATTTAGCAGAAAAATGAAAGCATTCCAAGTTAGTACAGATAGACATACAGACACACACACCTAGCGGTAAACTTATACACCCCACTTTTTGCGTCGGGTATTAATAAAAATAACTCAAGCAAGCCAATCGCAATAGCCAACTAGAACAACAACTTCAACATATACGTTCATATGATCATAATTGAGTGTTATTACAATGTTTGAGTTGTTAAGCTGTTTTTATCTTCACTAACATTATAAAGAGGAAAACTTTGTATGTTTGATAGTAAATTCTTTTACCATTCGAAAGCTACATTATCCCCCTGAGTACACATAGGCTATATAATATCACGCTATGTCCCACGGGAGCGAGGCAGTAACCAAAAACCTAACGTAACCCGGGTGAAACCGCGAGGAACAGCTAGTACAATATATAATAGGCAGGCTACAAAGTTATACACTGATGCGACAATAGTTGCACTCGCAGTTATGTTCAAGAAATCGGGACGCAATAATGCATGAGATATTATCGACCGATAATAAATAATACCCATGAGGGTATAGATAAACATGGAGCCCAAACTCTTCTAATACCTGAATGAAACCAGCCTAACTCACTCTATATGGGCAGTCCCTCTCTTTCTAAGCAGGGTAGCTATTATTATATTTTTCCCTGGATATTCCTTTATGTAGATGCTTTCAAATTAGCGGATGATTTAAAAATAGTATAAATACACTAAATGAACTATAGTACGATTTTTAATTCGAGTCAGAAAAAACTTTTTCCAAAAAAAAGATAACCGACTTCAAAAACAACTCAAAAATAACTATTTCGGAAGTCAGTGGCATCTCTTCTGCCGATGCCGGTCGAATTGTGTTGCCTTGCCACCGACTTCCGAAATAGTTATTTTTGAGTTGTTTTTGAAGTCGGTTATCTTTTTTTTGGTAAAAGTTTTTTATTTTTTACTTTTTAGTTAGAGTCCCAACTACGTTTTAGAGTAAGTTTCAAAAAAAAATTACGTTTTTCTATAAAAAAATTGAGGAGTTCCCTCGATTTCGGCATGATACCATCATCAGATTCTGGACCTGATGACAATGGAACCATTTGGAAAGTCTACCCTTTCAAACAAAAAAAGAATTGTTCAAATCGGTTGGCAAACGACGGAGATATGCGCGAACAAACATAAAAAAAAACATACAAACATTCGAATTGAGAACCTCCTCCTTTTTTTTTTTTTTTTTTTTTTTTTTCTTGGCAAGTCGCTATTTGCGCAATGCCACAAACAAACGGGGAAACTTTATTTACATGTTAAGATAATTTGGAAACGAGATTTAGGATAAAAAGGAATTGGGTTGGATTATAATGTACAAGGGAAATATGCAATAAAAAAGAAATAAAAAGGAAATTACATAGTAATAGTGTAAAAAGTAGTGCTCGGCGCTATGGTGACCTAACACTCCTTTCGTTTATTTGTATTAGGGTATGGTTCGGATGGTAAGTTAAAGTCTCAAATAGCTAAGAAAATAACTATATTACTCTTAATCATTACAACACTTAGTTACACGAGTAAAAAAGGTATAAAAATGGTCAAATGGTAAAAATGGTAATAATGGTAATGGTATTGAGTACGAGTGTCTCTGACGAGATCTGAACGCGAACTGGTCTGCGTTTTGGTAAACGAGCGAAAGTGCATACTTGCATTCGATGCAATTATGCATTTTCGCTAAGTGTTCGATTTTAACTCGAACATATTCCCGAGAGCGAGAAGAAATGCGGGATGATTGCTAAAGATTACACTATAGTATATACATAAAATTTTATATAGTAGGAAATTTAACTGGTAAAGTGTAAAAATTATGAGTAACTAAAGTTAAAAAGCTTATTTGTCTACTTAAATAATTAAATGCATTAACACCGATATAATGTCACACTATAGAGTCTTCTAAGGTTTCGTCAATATTTCGATTACTTGTATTGCCTCGTTTGATCGTGCTATATTTCGCGCTAGGCCACCGTTTGGCACAATCGTGTAAACGAAAACCGATTTCACTTTTGTCTTAATCCTTCTAGCAAGCTGTTTCCAGACATCGCTGACAGTGTGAAATCATTGATGTATGAAATATTTTGTATTTCGCGCTGAAGAGTACTATCATTTTCTTGTAAGTCCATAGGCTTCTTGTTTATTAATTTGTGCTGTTTATTTACAGTGGTTTCCATTCTCTTCATAAGATTGAACTCAGCTTCGATTACGGAAGTTTGATTTTTCAATAAATTGGACAGGTGTTTTTCATTGCGATGTATGGTTTCAATGTCCTTTTCGTATTGGTCAGCAAAGCGCTGGTCCAACACACCGAACAAGTCATTCGCTAGATACCCGATACCGTTGATTAAGCCTCGTGGGCGCCGAGGCGGCTTCCCCGCGGCGCGCCGCTGTCTGGCGTGGACATCAAAATGCTGCGTTAGCAAAAGTTCGTTGTAGTACTCCAGTTCCTGGTAGTTGTGTCGGGCTTGCTGTACGATCGTATTACAGTGGCTTTGTGTTTCAATCGTTGCGCACAATCGTTCTTGATAGTTTGCAATTTTGTTATAAGTGGTTATGCCTGCCCAATAAGGTTCCATGTCGTAATACATAACTAATGTCCATTTGTCCCTGATTAGTTGTATCTTTGAAATAGGGTCAAAGTATAGTGTCTGGTTGTTTGGAAATGGTTTGACGTCGTGTAAGCCGTAAGATGGAAAAATCAACATAAAGAGATACATTAAGACGGTTGTCACAGTTGCGATTTTTGATCTCGGTTTTCTAGTCCGTTTTGTTAATTTGGTTGTTGGTTTTGTATCTGGTTCCTGTGTCGTTGCGCTGTTTTGGTTTACAGGCAAAACTGAGAGTTTCACTATAGGGCGTTTTATAATTCCATTTTTGGTTTTTAGTGAAACCGCTCTGATAAGACCGTCATTTCCTGGGTGTGTGTCGACCACTCGTCCAAGAGCCCATTTTCCTGGAGGTAGATTTTCATCATGAATTACCGCTAGATCTCCAATATCGATGTTTTTTCGTGGTTCCATCCATTTGTTTCTTGACGAGAGTTGCACCAAGTATTCAGTCTTCCAACGTTTCCAAAGATCTTGAAATAATTTGCTGGTTAGATGCCATCTAGTTCTAGCATCTTGCTCCGTTTCTATTACAGTTGTTCCTGGTCTTCCTGATAAGAAATGAGCTGGGGTAAGAAAGTTTACATCGTCAGGATCCTCGGATAACGCGCAAAGAGGTCGCGAGTTGAGACACGCTTCTAGTCTAGCTAACAATGTGGTGTACTCTTCGAAAGTTAGCCTTTGTTGACCGATAACTCTCTTGAGATGATGTTTCAGACTGCGTACTGCTCGCTCCCACAGCCCACCGGCATTAGGCCAGCTGGGCACGTTAAAGTGCCATTCTATTCCCATTTCTGCTATTTCGGTCATAAGACTTTCACTGAACCCTTTGCGAAGTTGGTTGAATTCTTCCTGTATCATCCTGTTTGCTCCCACAAAGTTTGTACCGTTGTCACTGTACATATGTCGTGGTGTTCCTTTTCTAGCTGCCATTCTGGTTAGGGCTGCCAAGAAGGCAGAGCTGCTCAGGTCTGACACGAGTTCTAAATGAACTGCTTTCGTGACCATACATACAAAAACGGCAATGTACCCTTTTGTGGTTTTTATTCCCCGTCCTTTGTTTGCCTTGACTTCTACGAAGCCAGTGTAATCTACGCCGCAGTGAAGAAAAGCTTGCTCTGGATTCACTCTTGGTTCTGGTAAGTCTCCCATAAGTTGGTGTTGTCGCAAAGGATTTTGTTTCCTGCACGTGACACATTTTCTTATGAACTTTTTTGTGGCCATGTATCCGCCGATAATCCAGTACTGTTGTCGTAGATTTGCTAATGTTAAACGCGCTCCGCCGTGGAAGGTCAGTGTATGAGCTTGATCGATGAGTAACGTGGTTAGTTGATGATCGTGAGGTAAGATGATGGGGTGTTTCATCTCCGGACTCATGTGGGCGTTTTCCAGTCTACCACCCACACGTAACATGCCGCGTTCATCTATGGTTGGGTTTAAACTCAAAATCTTGCTTTTGCGGTGCACTCTTCCGTGTTTTTTCAATGACTCTATATCGTTTGCAAATTCTATTTGCTGAACGTTTTTTATTATCAGCTGTTTAGCGCGACGAAGTTCATGTAATTCGAGATAGGGTCGGCGGTCTTGCTTATTCAACATCGGCAATCGCAGTATCCATGCAAATACACGTATAATTTTTGTAATAGAACTGTAATTGCTGATCAAGTGGTTAATGATTGCGGTGGTCAGGGATTGCGGTGATTGTTCGATAACTACCGCATTGGTTTGTTTTAAAATAGACGGCTTTACTTCTAAATTTGTCTCATAAATGGTTTGCTGGTTTTCTTGGTTATTGTATGATGGCATCCACGTTGGTCCTTGCCACCATAATTTGTGGTCTTTCAGTTGTCGGACAGTTAAACCGCGGCTTGCACAGTCCGCTGGATTATCTGTTGTCTTTACATATTGCCAACATTTTGATGGTATGGTTTTTGTGATTGTTGTTACCCGATTTGCTACGAATGGTTTCCATCGGGCGGGATCTCCTTGTATCCATCCTAGCACTGCAGTCGAATCAGTCCAGCAGTAGACAACCGTAGGATAATCTGATAAACAGCTTCTGACTTTTTGCATTAGTTGTGCTAACAGATGAGCGCCCATTAACTCTAACCTCGGTATTGATAAAGTTTTGCTTATGGGTGCCAACCTGGCCTTCCCCGCAACTAATGTTATGGTTGTTCTTTCGTCATTCTTCACTTTGCAGTAGATTACACACGCGTATGCTTTGTTGGAGGCGTCGCAGAACCCGTATAATTCAATATTTTGGTGTTTTCCCATTCCTAACCATCTGTTGACTTCTATGCTATTTATTTCTGGAAGCTCTTGTTTTAGTTTAGCCCATTCGGATTTTATTTCCTCTGGTAGGGCGTCATCCCATTTTATGTTTGCTAACCAGACATTTTGGAACAGGAGTTTCATGGTAGTGCTCAAGGGGGTTAACCACCCTAGCGGGTCAAACAGCTTAGAAACATCGGAAAGTAGAGCTCTTTTGGTTATAATTGTAGGTGATTCAGGTTCTATTTTCGAGTTAAAGGTGAAATTATCTTTCTGTGGGTTCCAACGGAGGCCCAATGTTTTGGTAGAGTCATTTTGCTTGAACTCGTATGTTGACTGGTCACATTGCTCTCTTTCTAGATCGGTTAATAGCTCTGGTTTGTTTGAAGTCCATTTTCTTAGGTTAAATCCTCCCAGTCGGCATAATTTGATAAGATCTGATTTGAGTTTATTTGCTGCTTCCATTGAATGACGGCCTCCGCAAAAATCATCCATGTAGAAGCTCTCTTCCAGTTCTTTTGCTGCGTCCGGAAACTTTTGCCTCTCATCAGATGCTAGCTGCTTTAAACACATCATCGCTAAGAAACCGGCTGGTTTGGTTCCGTATGTTAGCGTGGTGAGTTGAAATGCTTGTATGGGATGATTGTTTGACTCTCGCCAAAGCACCTTTTGGTACGCTTGATCTTCACAATGTACTCGGATCATTCTGTACATCTTCTCAATGTCAGAAGTGTACACAAATTGAAATTGTCTCCATTTCAAGATAAGCTCTTGAAGATCCTTCTGTATGTTTGGACCCCTGTACATGACGTCGTTTAGACTGTACCCTGATGAAGACTTTGCCGAGGCATTGAAAACTACTCTCAGCTTGGTAGTGGTAGACTCTGCCCGAATGACTGCGTGGTGTGGTAAGTAACATTCGGGCACCTGGTTTTTGCTGCATGGTATCATATGGTTTAATGCAAAATATTCGTCCATGAATTTTTTGTAATCTGATTTTAGCTCGCTGTTCTTCTCAAACTTCTTCTCTAAGTTCCGAAATTGAGCTAACGCCTGTGGTTTGGTTTGACCTAATTTTTCTTTGTGTTCTGGCTTAAGCGGTAATCGGACTTCATACCTCCCGTTGTCAAGCCTCTTAGTGGTTTTGTTGAAGAACTGCAGACAGTCATGGTCGTCGTTGGACATCTCTATCTTCTGGTTTATGTCTTCGTTCTCCCAATATTTCAGAAGGTCTTCTGTATTATTCAGAATTACATTGCATTGGTAATGAGTTTTCATGGATCCACAGAGTAGCCATCCTAGTTGTGTCTGTTGAGCGATTGGTTGTTTGTCGTTGTCTCCTCTTAGGATTCCTCCTAATATTATCTTGCTATAGACATCTGCACCTAGAAGCATGTCTACTGGTCTGCTAATATGAAACTCCGGATCGGCCAATTGTATTCCTTGGATATGGTTCCATGTTGTTGGTTTGGTAAATGTGTTGTTCGGCAGTCGCTTGATTAAGTTGTTCATAATGATAACGTTCGTGTCGCAAGTAAATTCGCTATTTGCTGATTGTAGCGTTACTTGTAACATTCCTTTCGCGTTGTTTTCTTTTTCGCCGACACCGTAAATTTGACCTTTGAAATGGTCCCTTTTTAATCCCAACTCTTGCGCTGCACTTTCGGTGATTAACGACAGTTGAGAACCCTGGTCAATTAAGGCTCTCATCTTGTGCTGCGTTCCATCGATTGCCTTTACTTTTACGATCGCAGTGGATAAAAGTACTTCGGACATATCATCCCAAGACACATGAGCCGACCTAGTTGTATTTCTTTTGGTTGCAACACTCTTGTTAGATGTTTCATCTGCTGACGCAGTTGGACTTTGCTTTTCCAATGCTTCGTGAAGTAAAGTATTGTGTGCACCTAAGCATTTGCGACATCGTTTGCTCGATTGACATGGTTTGTTGTTATGACTGCATAGACAGTTTTGACAGTAATTTAATTTCTCAATTTTGTTTGCCTTTTGGTCGTGCGTCATTTGCAAAAATTCAGGGCAACGCCACAACCCGTGTTCTGAGTTGCACAATGCACAGGTTAATGACCGCGACACGTGTAACGCATTCATGCTAGACTTGGAAATGTCTTTGTTGCCTGATATATGGTTATTACGATAAAAACTTTTCTTCTGGTTATGGTTATGGTTTTTGCTTGATGGATGCGTCGTGGTTTTTTGGTTAGCTGGTTCTTGCTTGCGCCGAGACGCTTCTAGAGCTGTAAATTTCGTCTCCAAAAACTCCAGGAACTCTTGCAGCTCGGGTAGCTCTCTCGGATTCTTGACTGATTCTATATATTCGGTGAAGGTACCGTCATCAAGTTTCTGCGCTAGTAAGTGCACTAAAAGTGGATCCCAAGTCGTAATATCTACTCCCAGATTCTGTATAGCGTGCAGCGTCTCCTTGGTTACGTCATGCAGCTTCTTTATAGTGGCTAGCGACTGATATTGTATGTTGGGGAGCCCGAGCAGTATGTTGATATGAGACGTAAAGATTAATTTTTTATTACCATACCTGTGGTTCAAAATCTCCCAACATACATGGTAATTCTCAGAGCTAATCTGTAAATGGTGAATCAGACGCTCTGCTTCTCCAGTCACCTTACTCTTCAAAAACTGCATCTTTTGTGCATTAGACATTGACGGGTTTTTGTCGACGGCTTCGCTGAACAAGTCTTTAAATGGAACCCATTGGTTGTAAGTCCCGTTGAACACGGGGATGTCCATTTTCGGAGCTGACTTTTCGCAATGCTTCACTGCCCACATCTTCTTGTTGATTTCGTTTGTCAACTCACTGTACTTTTCCTCGTGCTTGCAGAATTCAATTTGGTACGTGATTAGGGCTTGCAATCCGGATATCCGGATATCCGTATTATCCGGATATCCGCCAATTTTCAAATCCGGATTTTACTTGCATCACCATCCGGAGTTTTCGGATATCACGGATAGTTGTATTTCTCTATTAACAAAAGAATGTTCGTCTTATCTTGGACTGTAAAACAAGATGGAACAGTCTCGAATATGATTGATCGGTTCTTATTATTAAAAGATTCAGTATTCAAGGCATTAATTGAATTCCAATATCTTAAAGAAATTTAGGAATCCCTTAATATAATTAAAGCTACGGTAGAAGCAATCTGTGAAAAAAATGCAAACTTACTGATTGCTGACACAGCGTTAATATTTATGATTCAGAAATTATCACAAAAAGATAGCATTATTCGTAATGAACTTCTAGTATCACTCAAAAGGAGAATATCAGTACGACGAGTTCCAGAAATAATCGGTACAATGACATATTTACACAACCCTCACAATTTTTATAAAAAGCGAAGTACACACGACTGTCCTTTTAAAAATCCTTCAAACGAATCTGTGAGACTGACAATATTGTTAAAATTATTTCAAAAATTTTTAACACAACAACCAGATCAAACAATCATACCTTCAGCGGACAACAAACAAAATACAGAAGGTTGCTCTTCTTCAACTGTAAGCGTATCAATCAAAAAATAAATACGAGAAGAAATCATCCGTTTTATGAGTCAGCCATTATCTGCGCAGCGACCGACTTGAGATTGTTAGTTTGTTACTTGAAATATTGGTATAGTTTATTATTTCTTTGTCATTTTGCTTAACCTCTCGATGCCTCGGTGAGACTGATTAAAAGTGATACAAAAGGTTTTTAGTTTTATTTCTAATAAAAACTAAAAAATATCCGTATTATCCGCATTATCCGGATAATCCGGATAGTATAATTCTAATAACCGTATTATCCGGATAGTAAAAATGAACGGATATTGCAAGCCCTATACGTGATATCGTCACCACCATCTTCTCCTTCGATTTCCCAATGAAGCTTGTCGATCTCACCCCATCGGCTATCCAATGACTTTAAAGCGTTCTCAAATTGCCATTGATTTTCGAACTTGTCGACTTGGATATTACTCACGGTTCTCATGAAAGCCTTGAAGTTGATATTCTGCTTCTTTATTAGCCCGTTCAGCATACTGGATCCTAGGTTCTTATACAGCACATGCTCTCGCTGTGGGAACCTCTCATTGTGAGACGACGTACCTGGTTGTGGCTGTGCTGCCTCAGCTTCGTGTCGACTATACTCCGCGCTTGGCTGCTGCATAGCCCGGTTGCTTGGTAATGGTTGTACCTGTTCCGATTCGGCTCTACGGGGGCTTTCATCTTTCAGCTGCTTCGCGCCTAACTGCCTCATGGTTCTATCGATAATCTCCATAATGTTCAAATAAACTTCTTGAGCAGTTTCAAAACAACCTTTTTTGAAGTAAACGTGGTCAAAATTCGCAAACTCGCACATTTTCTTATGGTTTTCTTGATAATCGTGCCAGTATGCTTCCAACATTTGAGCCTTGCGTTTATAATTATCAACGGTCTTCCTCTCGGATCCATCTTTCTTTATGTTGGTTAAAAACTTACTCAGGATTTCATAAAGCTCCGTTTGGTTAATGAACAGACTATCGGAATCCATAATTGAATTGGTAAGAATTTATTTGGTAATGGTTAGTATAAGAAAATGGTTTGATCTGACCTTATAGCTCCAACCAACCGTCTCTGCAATCGAAGATTCTCCAATCTGCAGCGATCTTCTGGTTCGCAGGTCACTGTATCACTTTGTATTCACTAGTAAAAATTGCTCGAAGGACCATGTAAAAAGTAGTGCTCGGCGCTATGGTGACCTAACACTCCTTTCGTTTATTTGTATTAGGGTATGGTTCGGATGGTAAGTTAAAGTCTCAAATAGCTAAGAAAATAACTATATTACTCTTAATCATTACAACACTTAGTTACACGAGTAAAAAAGGTATAAAAATGGTCAAATGGTAAAAATGGTAATAATGGTAATGGTATTGAGTACGAGTGTCTCTGACGAGATCTGAACGCGAACTGGTCTGCGTTTTGGTAAACGAGCGAAAGTGCATACTTGCATTCGATGCAATTATGCATTTTCGCTAAGTGTTCGATTTTAACTCGAACAAATAGATAAATAAAAATATATTTAGAGAGTACTAAATTCGAATAGAATTAGTGGTTATAAAAATAGACAAACACTCATATATATTAAAATCATTTAAAGATAAAAGGACAGGAATAGAAGTAGGGAAAGGAACACCAAGGATCTGCAAACTGTCATACAAAATGTTATGGTTATTGAGTGGGCAGGACAAGAAAATATGATTCAGATCCCCCACATCCTCACCACAACTACACAGATTGGAATTTAGAATATTGAGCCGGGCAAGATGCTCTGGGGAACAGACATGACCTAATCTCATCCGGATAAGAGTAGTGGTTGTAATTTTATCAAAGTGCATTCTAAAAAACCAAGGTTTTGAAGGTATAGTTGGCTGAATTGAGGCAAAATATTTTCCTTTTGTAGCTGTAGTATGGGTCCAATAATCCTCCCATGACTCTCTGAGGAATTTCATGGGAAGATTAATCAGATCGTGGCAATAATTTATAAATGGGCATTGATCCCCACAATCAACCGCTTCACGCGCAAGCCGATCAGCCCGAATGTTTCCCTCCACATTGCTATGTCCCGGGACCCAAGAAAATGTAACTGAAAAACCAAGTGAAAAACACTGCTGTAAGAGGTTTCTAGTAGTTATAATAATCGGATAAACTGTTTTTGTTTTAAAAGGAAATTTGTACAGACATTGTAAAACACTCAAAGCATCACAGAAAATTACCGTCCTTTTCAGTTTCATTAATAATATGTATTCTACAGCTTTTAACAGCCCGAAGCATTCGCCTGTGAATACGGATGACTCTGGAGGTAATTTGATTTTTTGGACAATGTTGTATTGTGAATGGAAAACCCCAACCCCAACACAACCTTCGTTAGAGATTTTCGACGCATCGGTGTATATATGGTGCCAATTTACCCAATTGCTGTTTGCACTACAATTAACTAAGGAACGGTTTGTTTTCTCATCTTTTAAAGGAAAATTTATGTCAGGAATAAAAATAAGGGATTTAAAGTCTGTTTGAAATATAGGGTAAACCGTTGCGCCATAAGTCGGAGCAGGAAATGCCTTGAATTTTTTAAAACTGGTAACAAGCCTTGGTGGTTGTTTATTTGACCAATAACTGGAAGAGTTACATTGGTCAAGAAGAAATGTAAGTTTAGTATGAAGTGGATGATCAGAAAACTGTAATGAACGAAATAGAAATTTATCGCAAAGATATTGCCGACGAAGAAATAGGGGAGGTTCTACACATTCAACTTGTAAAGAATTTATGGGACTGGATTTCATGGCTCCGGAAACTATTCGCAACGCTTTACTCTGTATATTATCAAGTTTTTTAAAAGCTAGAGTACTACCAGGTTCTAACAAGAAAGTGCCATAGTCTATAACACTTCTTATAAGCGCATTGTATAGGAGCTTTAAAGAATATGGGTGTGCTCCCCACCAAACCCCAGACAAACATCTTAGGATGTTTAAGCGTTTTTCACACTTTACAGTTACATAATCGCAGTAGGGTAATCCAGTGAGCTTTGAGTCTAAAATGACTCCTAAAAATTTAACATTTGATTTAACAGATATAAGCTCATCATCATAATGTATAAAGACAGGCGGAGGAAGTCGCATTCTTGAAAATAAAACCACAGTACTTTTAGAAGTTGATAACTCTAAACCATTGTCAAAAAGCCAACTTTTTAATAGTTTAAGTGCAGAAGTTAATTGAAAACAAGCTGTAGGAATGGATTTATCAACTGTGTATAAAGCAAGATCATCTGCATATTGTAATACTCTTATTTCGTTGCCAAGTGAGGTTTCTAAATCATGAGTATAAATATTATATAATAAAGGGGACAGTACCGAGCCTTGTGGCAAGCCTTTCCACACTAGTCTCGAGCTATAGCTTAAGTCCTCTAATAATAGATCAATACGCCTTTCAGATAACAAAATGATGATAAAGTTAACAAGCAGTACAGGGACATTCAATTTATGAAGTTTATTTTTAAGAATAGAAATTATTACGTTATCATATGCTGAAGTTATATCTAAGAAAGCTGCAACTACATTATTATTTTCCGAAAATGCTAATCTAATGTCAGTGGTAAAAAATACTCAAACTATCGATGGTACTTTTACCCCGCCTAAAACCGAATTGGCTGTCACTTAGTAACCTATTACTTTCAATGAACCATTCTAAACGGTTCTTGACTAAATGCTCTGTTACTTTCAAAAGAACTGAAGAAAGTGCAATAGGGCGATAAGAATTATAATCAGATTGGTTTTTGTCAGGTTTTAAAATGGGAATAACTATTTGTGACCTCCAGTTTGGTGGAATATTGCCAGTTAACATAATAGAATTTATGAGATTTAAAAAATAAACAGATGATGTGTCACCTAAGTTTGACAGAAATGAATATGGAATCCCGTCAGCTCCAGGGGCCGAGTCTTTAAGGTGAGACAGAACACCTTGGAGTTCAGAAGAAGAAAATGGATTATTAAGATTAGAAGCGTCGTTATTATTCGAGAATGGGATAGGGTTCAATAATAATTCTTCCGGAACAAACGGAGGCGCCAGTTTATCTAGAAACTTTTCAGACAGGTTAGAAGAAAGAAAATTTGATGAAGATTCCTTGAATGCAGACCTAAACCTTCTTATATTTCGCCATACAACCGATGGGTGCACATCAGGTGAGATGCTCTGACAAAAACGTCTCCAGCTTTCAAATTTCTTTTTCTTAAAAAGTCTACGAGTCTCAGTAATAGCATTGCACAATGTTTCAAAGTTTTCGTCACTAGACAATTGATTATAAAGTATTTCGGCCTGTTTCCTCTTATTGATTGTAAGGGTGCATTCCCTGTCCCACCAAGGGGGAGAAGGAATGTTCCCTAATGCAGTGTTTTTAACGGGAAAAAGAGAATCTGCAGTTCTTATCATTAATTTTGCCAGAGCCTCAGCACATAAATGTTCATCCCCAGTTTTTATTTCAGGTAACTGATAAATGTTAGCATCCAAGAGATCTTTAAAAGTCGACCAATCAACATCAGTGAGTTTATACTTCATATGTGGAGGAGGATTAGGATAAGATTTCCAGGAAAAAGGGAATGAAACAACTATTGGGAAGTGATCACTCCCATGAGAAGAAGATAAAACAGACCAAGATAAAGAGGAAGCTAAACGAGGACAGCAAATAGTTAAATCGGGGGCACTTGAACCTTCATGAAGAGCAGTTCGTCTAGTTGGGCTACCATTGTTAAGAATACATAAGTTGTTTATATCAATAATATCTAAAATATTCTGTCCATAACTGTTAGTAGATGAACTACCCCAACACTGATGTTGACTGTTAAAATCACCTAATATTACAAAAGGTTTAGGAAGAGTTGAAAAAATATGTTGAAGTTCATTAAAAATAATATTAGAGGGATGGGGAATATATACAGAAACTATACAAATATTATTTACAATAGCTGCAATGATGGAGTATTCATTGCTATGTACAGGTATAGGAATATGTAAAAAAGTATAAGGGTGTCTGATGAGCAGAGCTACCCCTGCATAGCCATCAGACCGATCTTCTCTGAGACAGGAATAGCCAGGTATCTTAAACAAAGATCCTGGTTTAAGCCATGTCTCTTGAAGAGCAAAAACGAATGGTTTATATTTATTAATTAAATAAATAATTTCATATTTTTTAGAGACTGCGCTTCGGCAGTTCCACTGGAACACTTTGGTTTGTAACTTGTTCATGATTGTTGGAATCAGTAATTGTAGCGAGTACTGTAGCAGCGTTGGACGGTTGATTGTTGTTAGAATTAGATAACATTTTGATGAGTGCAATAATTAAATCCTTAATGGGTGCTTCAGACAAATTTTGCTGAAGAGCACACCCATTCTTATAATTCTGATTATTTAAATCATTGGAAAGGTCCTGATGAAATTGCTGATCATAGCCTTTCGAAGAATTGTGTACTGGTGAGCGTGGTTTAATAAAGACTGTTTTTTTATAAGAAGTTTTATTTGGTGTATTTAGAGAATAGCCTTTAGGTAAAGAAGTATTACTATGGTTGTCTAAATTAGGAGAGGAAGTTAAGGCATCAGCATATGATATTCTTGAAACAGGAGGATGTAGCTTGGCTGCCTCTGCATAAGAAATGCAGCTTTTAGACATAGTATTTTTTATATCTTTTTGTCTGATATACTCAAGGCATTTCTTGCTAATGGCCTCATGGAAGCCCTTGCACAGGCAACAAGACACTTCGTCTTCATTGACAGTGCAAGAGTCTCCTGAATGACCCTTTCCACACTTATAACACCTAGGCGTTGCTCTGCAAACACTTTTCACGTGTCCAAACCTACAGCAATTGTAACATTGAATAGTAGGATATATATACAGTTCTACTTCTAAAGAATTGTAACAAATATATATTTTTTTAGGTAACACTTGACCATCGAATGTCAGGATTACTGTTTGGGTATTAACGAAATTGGGGCTTCCATCCACAATCGATTTCCTTTTTATTCTTCTTATTTTGAGAATTTTACCACAACCATATGGTACAGAGATGTTGTCTAATACCTCATCATCTGACCATTCCGCAGGTACGCCTCTTACGACACCCATGCGGGTGACTGAAAAGGACGGAATGAATGCTTTGTACTTTTCTTTTTTTAGTTCAATATTATTTAGAAAATCATTTGCATATTCATATTTAGTGAAAGAAATAGTAATCCGATTCCTTCCAATTTTCTTCAGAGAACCATTGACAACCCCGAAAATATTGTGGCGTTTTAAAAATCGACCGAAAGTAATTGGGTGTAAAAAAGTGTTGCTTTCTGGGGATAACTGTTCCCGTTGAACATGAACAATGTACGGGGAAGCATCCGAGTCGTTATAGCTCAATCGCGCCACAGCCGACTGAGGAGAGCCCTGACCATTTAAAAATTGTGGTGACGGTGTAGTGGGGTTTAAAAAGTTTGAATTTGAAGTTGGTAATGTTGGTATTTCAGTAATATTATCTGATGTGCAAGCACAATCAGTTCGTCTCCCGCCAATTTTGCGTCTTTTTTTATTACAATGTTTGCAAACCGTTGGCCTTTCCGAAAGTCTCTTACGCTTGCCCTTGATGCTAGCCGACCCATCGGTGTCGACACTGGTGTCATTATTGGAAATAGTTACATAATGAGCAACATTATCATTTAAATTGGATGTCCCGCCTGGGTCCTCAGGCGGATCCATCATTCATAAAAATAAAGTTAAAAAGACTTACCACTAAGAGAAGAACTTATCTAACTACGAAAAAATATAATAATTACACACTAAAATTAAATATATACACTAATTAGACAACCCAAACCAATTAAAATTATTAAAATCGCAGCTAAACACGTCCGCCAAATTCAATAGTTTCCCGCGCTTTTTTAACCTCCTCCTTTTTTTAGAAGTCAGTTAAAAATGACATTTCCAGTGTTGCAGGTTTTTAGTCCCAAATAAATAGTGATGTGGTACAATCGAGTTTCTACAATTAAATCTTAATCGAGAATATTTTTTTTATTCAATATCAAATTGCCTTTAATTATAAAAAAAAATATTACATGTAATTTACGGTAATTAAATAGAAGACATACACGGTAGGTAATTTAATCCATACTATACTAATATTATAAATGGGAAAGTGTGTCTGTCTGTTTGTTTGTCTTTCTTTCACAGCAAAACGGAGCGACGAATTGACGTGATTTTTTAAGTGGAGATAGTTTAAGGAATTGAAACATGAGTAACATAGGCTACTTTTTGTCTCTTTCTAACGCGAGTGAAGCCGCGGGCAGAAGCTAGTATTACATAAAACACTGTTATATTATTTGTTTTTGGCAAGGTCTATATTTCTAAAATTGTTTTATTTAAGTGTTTTTCGCTTTGGTACCTAATAAAACATAGCATGACTAAATGTCTAAGTCTATCGATTGCGGAACATCACTATTGTAGCGGGTCACCCTTTTTGGTTTCAGTGACAGTTGTACTTGTCATTTTTCTTCCGACTCGAATTAAAAATCGTACTATACTAAGACACAGTCCTTAAAAACCTTATTTGTATTTAACCCTTTATAAGGCATAACGTTCTAGCAACAAAACCATAAACCTGATAATTGTTTAGGTATATTAATGTAGGTAGAAAACCAATTCTTGAATATTTTTTTTTATTTTTTTTATTTTTTATATGGTGGTAAATATATTCCCTCTGCCCGTGTACGAACATATGTTCGTACACGAATTAATTAGCTCAATGGCTTCACTGGTAAAAAACTTATCAAAAAATCGTATAGGTCTCGTTCTGGTATTGAAATTCTGTTTTGTGGTCAAAGGAACACTGTCAAATACTTCTGGACCTGGCCTAGAAGACCACAAGGTTTTTTTCCAATCGACATCGTCATCGTCGGAGTTGTCAGTATCGCTAAAAGAAGTATGGACACTCTGTGAAGCAGCTGGTGGAGGTGAAACAGATGCTGAGGGAGATTCGATGGTAATGTGCGTACCATCGAATCTCCCTCAGCATCTGTTTCGGCAGATGCAGGATCTCGGTCACAAGATGAAGCAGTTGGTGGAGGTAAAGCAGTTGGTGGAGGTGGCATTTTGAGTTGAGAGGAATTTGGCAGGTACATTGGGAGATGCTGGATCTTGGTCACATTCCACGTCAGCAGGTGAAACAACTTCAGTATCCATTGCGATTGACGATTGTGGGCTGGGTTGACTACGTAGAAGATGCGGAGACATAACCGGTTGGTCGAGATCCTCCAATATTTTCTGAAGCCTAGCTGTGCTGTATTCAGCTCCTTAATCGTCAGATTCCAGATCATCTTCAGAATCAATCTGTCTGTTATCAAAATGTGTGTGTCAAAATCAATCTGTTACGGTGTTAACCTATAATAAATAATTACCTACTATTGTTAGCTATGGCCATAATGTGTCAAGTCACTAATGTGTCATCTGTCATTGTTTGACATCTGCGGCGGCTCTCTCTATTCTCTCGCTTCTTCTTGGACCACCGCCATGCAACAACCATGTCTTGTATTTTGCTCGTGTTTGTCAAGTTAATAAATTGCAATACTGTCGAAGTAATACAGTGTATTTATTTCTCACGTCGGGTCTACAACACCCCAACAGTTTTGGCGACGAGGATCGAAGATTAAGACGGATCACGATCATACAGGTTCCTTTGTTGGAAAATGGCTACAGACGCCGGCTCGGGGCGTGGCACTACGCGCCCTGTACAGGTACCCCCAAACTTCATAGAATTTTATGAAAATAAGAGCAAATTCGAACGCTGGGTGCAGCGACTGCAGGGGGCTTTTCAGATATACGGAATAACGGAACAATGTAGCAAAAACTCTTACTTTTTACATTACATTGGGGCACAGACCTACGATACAATATGCGACTTGGTTTCTCCTAATAAACCGGAGGATAGAACTTACGAGGACAATGTGAAGTCACTCACATTACATTTGAATCCACAACCACTGGAAATTGCAGAGTACCACAAATTCCACAACAGAAACCAAAAGGAAGGTGAGACCGTTAAAGAGTACATTGCCGAGCTCCGCAAGATGGCGGCAACATGTAATTTCGGAAATTTTCTCAACACTGCGCTTCGGAACCAATTTGTATGCGGTATTAGGAATTCCAGAATCAAGGATAGGCTGCTGGAGCAGCGGGAGCTTACTCTGGAAAAGGCGTTCGACATTGCAGTTGGCATGGAGAGCGTCAGAGCGCGCGATGAAAACGCCGCTCCAGTTCATGCAGTGCTACAGAATACCAAGAAGAAGCCGTTGACTTCCAAGGGTGAAGTGAGTAGTGCAAAAAATACTAAAAAGGTAATATGCTATAGGTGTGGAGGTGATCACTATGCAAATAAGTGCAAGCTCATTAAAGCTTCATGCAATTTCTGTAAGACCCAAGGTCACATTAAGAAAATGTGTTTAAAACTTAAAAAATCTAAAGATGTAAATGCTATTGGTCAGAATAATTCAAGTGAGATAGAATACATAAATAACACATCTAGTAGTCAGAGTAATAATAGGTTTTGGGTGTACCCTATAGTAAATAATTGTAAAATAAAGATGGAATTTGATAGTGGTTCTGCGGTATCTATTATCAGTGACAAATTATACAAAAAATGTTTTCAGGATTTACAACTGCATAAAACTAAGACTAAATTGTGTACCTATTCTAATAATTTCTTAAATGTTTTAGGTTACATTACATGCTCTGCGTCAGTTGGTACAGAGACTCAACAGAATCTCAAGCTGTATGTGGTGAGTGGTAACAAAGATCCTCTTCTGGGAAGGGAATGGATTAAATTGTTTACTTGGGAGCGATTTCGCGAGCACCTTGATGTAAAGGCAGTGCGCCTTGCAGGTAATGTTTCCGCTCCACTCCACTCTAATAATTCCACAGAGTCTAGTTTGCAATTACTGTTTAAAAAATATTGTTCTCTTTTCGATGGAAAAAATGTTGGTGAAATTAAAGGTAATCCGGTGGCATTACACCTCAGGCAAAATGCAAAACCAATTTTTTGTAGGGCTAGGTCAGTTCCTTTTGCGCTGAAGGAAAAAGTAGAACAGGAAATTGACAACCTGGTTAATGATGGAGTCCTAGTTAAGGTAGATTACTCCGAGTATGCAACACCGGTGGTACCTGTGGTCAAGGCCAATGGTAAGGTTAGACTTTGCGGGGATTATAAAATTACTCTTAATCCACAACTAATTGTTGATGAGCACCCATTACCAACATCTGAAGAGTTGTTTCATGGTCTTGCTGGTGGTGAGAAGTTTAGCAAGATAGATCTATGTAATGCTTATTTAAACTGGCGTGTCAGGGAGCAGGATCAACATTTACTAACATTAAATACACATAAAGGTCTTTACAAATGTACAAGACTCATGTTTGGGTTAAATTGTGCACCGGCCAAATGGCAGCGTAAGATTGAGAACATCTTAAAGGATATTCCAGGGGTACATGTTTTCATTGACGATATTAGAATTACAGGACCTAATGATAAAGTACATCTAGAGCGTTTAGAAATGGTTTTTTCACGATTGGCTGAATATGGTTTAAAAGTTAATTTAACACTTAAGGACTCGCGCCTTATTTTGCAACAGCCATACTCGCTACCGGGTACGCTGGACCCAGTACAATATTCTAATTTGTTTCCAAAAATACTAAATAAAAGTGAAAATTACTTTATTACTAGGGATAATATGATAATAAACAAAAACAATAATGAATCAAATAGTAATATTTATTGTGTTTTCCTAATCAATAAGTTCTTACAAAAATTAACAGTTTTTTGGCATGTTTTTATGACAAGATTAAGTTTAATACTGAAAACTTCTCTAATTAGTGTTTTTATCAAAACCTTTCTATATTTTCTTATCTTATACTTACTTAGAAACAAGTAACAATAAGAGATCAATACTAAAAAACACAAAAAAAAACCTTTCAAAATCAACAACATCAAATAAGTAGCTTTTTTTGGGATCAACAGACTCTTTCTTCTTCTAATTTACTAAAACAATTGGAACAAACGTGTCTACCTATTCTCCACAAATGGCAATATTGCATTTTATGCAAAAAAAAATGGTTTTTCTGTCTTTTTCCCACTTGCAAAGACCGCAACGTACTTTTCGCCCACCACTTGGCAAGGATGAGTTGGATACGGATACGGTTTTTGTACAGGGGCCATCTTTGAGTTCGTCTTGACACAGAATACGTACCAATCATCTGACCAACTATATCGACTCCATATTTCAAAGTATTATAGTCGGTTATCATTTCCGGTTTCTTTTTTTCAGCAGACCAGTCAAATAAAAACACTTAAGTATTTAGTCGCTACCGGGTCCAGCGGACCCATACGCACCTTATACGTCTGTAGCAGTCACACGAACCGTGCAAACTGACAAATGCGACCGCCATTTGCCGCACTACACTGTCGTTGAAAGGTACTAAGAGCGGGAACATAGCAAACGTCAAAACTTTAAAGTTATTACAAATAAACTAAACAACTGGGTCCGTTAGACCCATAAGCGAGTCCTCAAGTGTTAAACAAATCTCAATTCTTAAAAGATGAAATTGAATACTGTGGTTACATTATTAGTAAGAAGGGTATATCCGGGACCAGTGATAAAATTAAAGCAATTAGAGATGCACCTAGGCCTAAAAATCTTACTGAATTACAAAGTTTCTTAGGACTTATTAATTACTATGGTAGATTTTTCCATAATTTGAGTAACACTTTGGAACCTTTACACATGTTATTGAGGAAAGATACTAAGTGGCATTGGTCAAGTGAGTGTGAGGATGTTTTCCAGAAACTTAAAAAAGAATTAATTTCAGATACTGTGTTAGCTCATTACTCACCTGAATTACCTTTAGTGTTAGCCACAGATGCTTCCCCGACTGGAGTAGGTGCAATACTTTCACACATCATGTCAGATGGTTCAGAACGTCCTATACACTATGCATCTCAAACTTTGAATAGTTCTCAAAGAAAATGGGCTCAGATAGATAAAGAAGCATATGCAATTATTTTCGGTGTTAAAAAATTTTTTCAGTATTTATATGGTAGGAAGTTCATTCTTTATACAGATCATAAGCCTTTGTTACAAATATTTTCACCTTCTAAAGCATTACCACAACTTTCTGCAGCTCGCATGCAACATTACGCTATATACTTACAGGGTTTTAATTATGAAATTAAATACAAAACTTCTAAGGCAAATGCTAATGCAGATGCATTGTCTAGGTTACCACTTGAAGTGGAAGAGCCAAAGTTACGGGAAGAAGTTGATGTTTGCCAAATTGAATTGATTGAGAAATTACCTGTTACTATAGATCAGATTTGCAATTCTACCAATCAAGATTTGAGTTTACAGCCTTTATTAGCAGGTTTACGTTCAGGTAATATTGTTTCACACCAGGATAGATTTGGTATTGAGCAGTCTGAATTTTCATTACAAAATGGTTGTATTGTAAGAGGATCACGAGTTCTCATTCCAGTTAAATTGAGGCCCACCATACTAAAAGATTTACATACTGCTCACTTTGGGATTAATAGAATGTTAGCTTTAGCTAGGCATTATTGCTGGTGGCCTGGCATTGACAAAGATGTGCGTGATCTAGTGGCAAACTGTGTACAATGTTGTTTACAACAAAGAAACCCTACCTCGGTAGCAAATAAACATACTTGGGAATATCCCACCAAACCATTTGAACGGATACACATTGACTTTGCTGGTAAGTTTATGGAACTTATTTCCTAATATTGGTGGATGCATTTTCAAAATGGCCTGAAGTGTACATGCTCGATCGGATTACTACTGAAAATACGATTGAAATTTTAGAAAGAATATTTACTACATTTGGTTATCCTAAGATTTTGACTAGTGATAATGGTCCCCAATTTACAAATTATAAGTTTCAAGATTATTTGAGAAAACATAACATTATACATAAGCGTTCTGCCCCATACAATCCTGCTACTAATGGCCAGGTAGAACGTTATGTTCAAACAATAAAAAATAAGTTAAGATGTTGCAACGCAAGTAAAGGTAATTTGCAACAAGTTCTAAATAAAATTTTATTCATGTACAGAATTACACCACATCCATCTACATGTAAAGCTCCTTCTGAGCTAATGTTTGCTTATCAACCTAGCAGTAACTTTTCTTCACTTGTGCCGGATAATTTATCTTCTTCTGAGGGGATGAGTGGAGTGAGAACATTATCTGTTGGTGAACGGGTAATTGCCAGAAATTACATGGGTTCTGAGAAGTGGAAATTTGGAACCATTCAGAAACAGCTAGGGAAATTACATTATTTTGTTAAAATGGATAATGGTATGGTTTGGAAGAGACATATTGACCAGTTAAAAAGAGTAGGTGACAGGATAGAATGTCAACATGAGTTTGATATTCCTGTGTTTGAGGATTCTGTGCCAGGTGCCGCGGATACTGTGATTTCTCCTGATTTAACTAATACTTATGTTCCAGTGCCTAATGATAATGTTAAGTCTGCATCATCTTGTGATAATAATATTTCATTAAATGTTCCTAATGTTTTACCTAACTCAACCGATGTTTCACATGTTCCTAGTACTAGTAGTTCTAAAAATGTACCTAAGGTTTCCCAAGAGATTGTACCTAGTTCTAACCCTCCTGTTGCTATACGTAGGAGCAGTAGAGTTGGTAAACCTGTTCAAAGATTGAATTTGTAATTTAATAGTAAAGTAAGAATTATCCTAAAAGGGGGAGGAATCTGTTACGGTGTTAACCTATAATAAATAATTACCTACTATTGTTAGCTATGGCCATAATGTGTCAAGTCACTAATGTGTCATCTGTCATTGTTTGACATCTGCGGCGGCTCTCTCTATGCTCTCGCTTCTTCTTGGACCACCGCCATGCAACAACCATGTCTTGTATTTTGCTCGTGTTTGTCAAGTTAATAAATTGCAATACTGTCGAAGTAATACAGTGTATTTATTTCTCACGTCGGGTCTACAACACCCCAACAGGTCTCGTTCTGGTATTGAAATTCTGTTTTGTGGTCAAAGGAACACTGTCAAATACTTCTGGACCTGGCCTAGAAGACCACAAGGTTTTTTTCCAATCGACATCGTCATCGTCGGAGTTGTCAGTATCGCTAAAAGAAGTATGGACACTCTGTGAAGCAGCTGGTGGAGGTGAAACAGATGCTGAGGGAGATTCGATGGTAATGTGCGTACCATCGAATCTCCCTCAGCATCTGTTTCGGCAGATGCAGGATCTCGGTCACAAGATGAAGCAGTTGGTGGAGGTAAAGCAGTTGGTGGAGGTGGCATTTTGAGTTGAGAGGAATTTGGCAGGTACATTGGGAGATGCTGGATCTTGGTCACATTCCACGTCAGCAGGTGAAACAACTTCAGTATCCATTGCGATTGACGATTGTGGGCTGGGTTGACTACGTAGAAGATGCGGAGACATAACCGGTTGGTCGAGATCCTCCAATATTTTCTGAAGCCTAGCTGTGCTGTATTCAGCTCCTTAATCGTCAGATTCCAGATCATCTTCAGAATTTTCTGGATCGTCTGGTAACCCAAAAAGATCCTCAAGCGCATGCTCTATGTCTAAATCATACTTTCTTAGCCTCTTTTCTCCCGCTCATCTGCAGAAGTAAAGCAAAAACTGAAACTACCCGCAGGCAGAGGGAATATTTTTCCCACCACAAAAAACCTCTGTTTAGTCAAACCAACGCACCCAAAGCTAAAAATATGCATCCAGATAGTTAGTATAGACCCCAACCGATATATGTATAAAAAAAATTACCTTCAATGTCTTGAAATCTGGATGATAACCCCTGATAGAATTTTAGAAAGAAAAAACCGCCACTTTTCATAACTCAACCAACCACAGTGTGAAAATATTCTTTGACAGTTGACATTTATTTTTATGTCATAATAATGACAGTTAACAAGCAAAGGTGCCAAATGAAAAAAAAATAAAAAAAAGTTCGAATTTGCCGAAATAATCAACAAAAATTATGGTGGTAAAAACTTTCCCTTTGCCTTAAAAAGGGTTAATAGTTCATTTGCAATTTATCTGAAAAAACTATAACTTTTACCACTACGACCATTCATACGGTTGGATTTTTTTCCTATATACGGATGCATCTAATACATCATTGTCTTCGATAACTTTGAAAGTAATTATATAGCAAAATAACTTCTTTATTGTCCAACAGCATTCACAAATCATTGTCCGCCTACACTAAAAAGAGATATCGGCCCTCCGTGAGCGAGATAGATATACGTAGGTATTTGACTTAAACTTTTGTTCTAAGTTGGTCTCTATCTTTATTTATACCTTCATGATCATACGTGGGTGGTACGTATGTGGGGTAGAGGTTTAATGAAAGTACATCGACAAATTGTTTTGGCTCGATCACAGATTACCTACTAAATAATGCTTTTGCATCTGTATTCATGTTTAGCAATCTCATTGTTTACATTTACATCAGTTTATGTTTACTCTCCAGCGTTTGATGGATTATTATTTGTAATTCGATTCCGAGTACCCGTAATTGGACGTAGTTAAATAGAAAGGACTCAATCCACAATAAGTCACTTTTGAGATAATTGCGTTTAAAGTTTCAGCTGTAATTTCTCTAACAAATTGAAGATTTTTTTTCTGTTTTTGCCAGTGGTTACTAAGAAGGTGTTTCATATTTTATATTCCTATCAATATAGTGATATATTTTGCAATAGATTTCGAAAAAATACGTGAAATGTGGGTTGAGTCCCTTCAATTAAACTTAAGTTTGGTGAGACAGATATCTTTTTTTAATTTCTCAGAATGGACTCAAAACTACCCATTGACCAGAAAAAAATGTTTAAAAACAATTAAAGAAGTATTATTATAAAAGAGTTGTATATTTATTGACCTTAATCATAAAGCTAACAAAATTATGTAAAGATGTAATCACAAAAATTTAAAAAAAATTGAAATATCAGCGCAATAGTTAACGATGTCAATTTCCGTCATCCTCCAGGTCAAAATCAAGAGTTGGCCCGTACCCATCAACATCCTCATTGATAGAACTGTTTCCTTTACGGTTATTATAATATATGTAACAGTCTTCGGGTATTAATGAGAACATAGATCTGAGAATTGCTTGAGGAATGGCTTTGCCCCTGAGGCTAAAAATCTTCAAAATCTTCTTCTGAAAATTGGATTGAAGTTCGGCACGTGGCATTGCGAAATAGTTCTAATAGTTACCGTCGCCCCAGAACATAAAAGGCAACCGAATGAACATGGTTGAGATTTAGTCAGTAAAAGTCAGACACTCCTTCCCGCCCCTACAGTGCGGAAGTAGTCATTCGATGATTTCCCACCCACCAAAAAAAAAAAGGATTTGACACATTTTCAGTGGCGTTTGTTTTCGCTTCCCTACTTTTAAATTTAGAATCATCGTCTCTTTTTTATAATCCTGTAATTTGATAGCCTTTGGTCCGGTCACGCTCAGGGACGAAATGTTGAGGTAACTTCGGTCCATACCTCAGGACACGTCTCGGAGTTGGAGCCGATCCGCCACCTAATGCAGGTGCCCTCCATTTAATACTGATAGCCCCAGTGCAGAGAGCTGCAAGTTCTGTGAACGTCGCTGTGTCCTATCAAACGTAGATCCTATAGTGCAGTTGGTGCAATCCAATTTTCAGAAGAAGATTTTGAAGATCTTTGGCCCCAGAGCAAAGCGATTCCTCAAGGAAAGATCGAAGATCTCAGATCTATGTTCCCATTAATACCCGAAGACTGTCACACATTTCATAATAGCCGTAAAGGAAACAGTTCTATCAATGAGGATGTTGATGGGTACGGGCCAACTCTTGATTTTGACCTGGAGGATGACGGAAATTGACATCGTTAACTTTTGCGCTGATCTTTCTATATTTAATTTTTAATTTTGGTGATGACATTTTTACGTCATTTTGTTAGCTTTATGATTACGGTCAATACATTTTTATTGTTACTTATGGGCTTGCTCTTGGTCCCAGACTAGCCCGAGGGCATAGACGGGGCCTACGATGGAGTGAGCTCACCCAAAAGATGCCTATGCACTCGTCTCTTGAATACATCCGGGTTATATGCATTTGGAAACACAGACAGCAGGGAATTCTATTCTTTTGCGGTGCGCATAATGAAGGATTTCAAGAAACGCTGCGTGCGGATTCGAGGAATATCGACCAAGAAAGGGTGGTATCCCGCCGTAGGTCTGGATGTCTGGTGGTAAGACGGAGACGGGGGAATGAGCTCGTGTAGCTAGTGAGCACTCTGTCTCACCGAAGTGCATTCTGTAAAACACCGCCAGACAGGCAACTTTACGCCGATGTGCTAGACGTTGTAGTTGGGCCGCCACCTTCTTGTCGCCAATCAACCTCCTGGCTCTGCGTTCTACCGAATCCAATGCGACCAGTTGGTTGTATATGGCTGAGCCATATACACCCGCATATAATGTATAGGTGTACATTTTTTGCCTAACTAACAATTTACATGTTGACAAATTTGTACGCAACCCTCATTGCGCGAGTCCGACTCGCACTTGACCGGCTTTTTTGCCTAATGAAGCTGACTTCAGCAAAATTTAATGTGTTGAGCTCACATTCAATTTTGCTGAAGTCAGCTTCATGCATCATGAGCGCATTTATACCGCAGAAGAATATAAATAAAAATTAAAATCTGTAAAAAGAAAACCTTCTTTTTTTTGGAGATTCATCAAATGACTTCTCCCGTCCTGGGTGCGGCGTGAGGGCGTCTCAGACTTTTACTGACTAATACCCACTACTGTTCCTTCAGTTGCCCTTTCAAAATGTTGACACTCTAATAAAATTGGAAAGTCATGTAACTCACATTTTTTAATACATCATAACAACGCAAAACTAAATAATTTTATCGCAGACAATAGTTTTCAAACTCGTAAGGAGACAGGTAGTTTGAGTCCTTCCAATAAAAAAAAATATTAAAATTACTTATACCTGATACACAAATGTTTTAAGTCGTTTCAATTCAATTAAAAGTATATGAGTGTCATCCGTACATCTATTTCTAACTAACGGCTCATTCTGCTTGAGTCGTTTTTAAATTATTTAAAATTAAATGCTCTGTTCTTCAACTGTTTTTCTGAAATATCTCAAGTGTTTTGAGTTGTTTCTAATAAACAAAAAGAAATAGTTTATGTCAGTAAACCTGTATCACAGAAACGACTCAATCGGTTTGAGTCGTTTTACTTATTTGTTAAAATGATATTTCTAATCAAAACTAATTCTTAGAAAGGATTCAAACTGTTTGAGTTTATTCTCTTTTATCGACATTAAGAACACACTCATAGCAATGTCATTACTCAGAAACAATTCAAGCGGACTGAGTTCGTTCAGTAAATACATTTTGTATGCTCTTCATACTGTGGGTTGAGTCGGGGTAGTGAGAAAAACTAGTTTGCATGGACATTTTAAAAATAGGGTTTTCACTACATGATAGATTCGACCCTCAGGAGTACGATGACATACTTAACTCAATTTTGGCTAAAGTGTGGATTGAGTCCTTTCTGCTTAACTACGTCCAATTATAAAATGTCTATAGGGTCAGTCTATGAAACTGCATACAGGGGAGACTTTAATCAAGTTAAAGTCAAGGTTGATGAAGACAATGCACTAATACATACACCTGATTCAGTAAGTTTACCTTTTACATTTCATAAACTCGCAGTTTTTTATTTTGGAGCCTTTGTCTGGACACTTATAGACAAAGGCTTACTTCTGTCTTAGCACTAATTTACGATGACATCATCTTTTGAAGAAAAAGTTGAAGAACTCAGAGTTTATAAAAAAGAATTACAAGTGCTTTATGTGAAGCATACAGCACTCATAATTCTTTTTTATTATTTCATTTTGTTCTTACAAAGTTTAAATGAGCAATTCAAACTTTGAGGTTTTTTTTCGTAATAGAAGTTCTTATTATAGCTATGTATCATGTTAACCCTTAGTATTTAGCTTTACACAATAATGTGACTTCCACAATAAATCCAAAATCCACATTGTCATTTTGCCATGTTCATGTAAATTAACTTGTGATCTTTAATATTGTGATGTGATATTATGATATGGTTTTGGTTTAGTTTGAAATGCTCATGCTGCATAGACCAATCAAGAAAACTGGCATAGCTTTTGAATGTTTATTTGTTTGACATTTGACATTATTGTTAAAATGTTTGTTACATATGTTTCAGAATCAAAGACTTCTTATTCATTGGGCTTCACTTGGTGGAAATCAAAACTTAGTGGACTTTTTGATAGATTTAGGTAGTCCCATTGATCCAGTGGATGATACAAATTCAACTCCTCTAATATTGTCCTCTTCAGCTGGAAGAGTTGAGGTAGTAAAACTGCTGCTAAGCAAAGGTGCTGATGTCAATAAAAAGACTATTAGAGGCCAATCATCTTTACATTATGCCTGCTCAAAAGGACATTTAGAGGTAAAAGATTAAACCAAGAATGATTAAAGATATATTTCATGATGTACTATTGTCATAAAAAGAATTTAACCTTTCAACGACCTACCGACAGCCGGCTGTCGGGCTTTCTATTGTGTCTCAAATCATGTGTCGCAAATAAAGATATGAATATGAATATGTGTGTTCAAAGGATTAAGGAACTATAACGACACAGAACTAATCCAATTTTTTTTTACAGGTGGCAAAGTTATTAATTTACTTTGATGCAAATGTAAATGAAATAGATGTCTTAGGTGCAACAGCACTGCACCGTGCTGCTGCTCAAGGCAGGAGTAATATTGTGGAACTTCTTCTAGCTTCACCAGGAATAAAAGTCGACATTAGTGATTCCACTGGCTCAACACCTCTGTTAGTATTTGGCATGAAGTATTTTGTATGAAGCTAGGCTAAATGCTGACTACGAATTTTAGTAGTCGCGACAATTTGTGAACTATGGTGCCGATTCCCTTGTTCACAAACCAAACTAAATTTAATTTCAGAGCACTTTTTTTCCACATCATTAAAAAAGGACAGAAGATAACATTAGTTTAGTCCTGTTTAATTAAGAAATTCCAAAGATAATTTAGACGCGGTTAAAAACATGGCCACTAATAATAAGTCGATTTACGGATTTACTACAGTCGCTGGTTAATTTGACAGGACTCAACTGGCAAGAGAAAGATGCACTTAACTTAAATTTAGTTTAGTTTATGAAAAAGAGAATCAGCACCAATTAGGTATAACAACATACTTACTAGAGTGGGTATTTAGGGTTTGCAACAATTTTGGATTGTAATAGGTATACTTTTAATTTTTTCCAGCCATGTTGCCTGTGAGGAAGACCGAGAAGCAGTGGCTTGTATGTTGGTGAAAAATGGAGCTAGCTTGGAATCAGCTAATAAAGAAAAAAAGACACCTCTTGATTTGTGTTCTGTTAAGTTGAGGAATATTCTAAGTTCTATACAATAAAACAATGGTTTAACACTTTCATAAGGCTTACATTGTATTGTGACAAAACGAATTAACCCACATAATAATAAATCTCTTTTTTAAAATAACAATGTCGCCTCTACAAATTCTGCAATGGTTATGAGGCCGCCATGGGCGTACCAAACTTATGGCTCAGATGGGGACAAGGCAGAATTTTTGATTGCCTGTTCTTACTTCGTGCCTGTTGGCGATAACGTAACGGAGAAACTGAGAAAAATTAACTAATGGGATTAATAGAATGTAAAAATTTATTATTTTTCCGGGGTTGTGGAAAGTTTATAATAGGCGAGACGACAAAAAAAAAGTTATTAGTCCGTCTGTTAGATAATCAAAAAATTTCTCGTAAACAAAAAATGACGACAAAACAGTGCGTTGAAGTTTCGTGAAACGTCACGCCTTTGTATAATTTTTACTGAGAAGTGACGTCACAAGCCCCCTCTCCGGAACTTTGATGCTCTTTATCTTTGTATTTTGTTATTAATTTGATCAAGCAAAAAAATATGTGTCCAGTATTATTGGACTGTCTAACTGACGCTAGACGGACTAAACAGATTGTCATTCTTTTGATGTAGTCAACATCCCTATTATGTAGTTACCATGACCCCGGAACATAAAGGGCAACCGAAGAAACATGAGTGGGTTTTAGTCAGTAAAAGTCTGACACGCCCTCCCGCCCCGCCCCGGGAGAAGTCATTTGATGAACTAATATTATAAATACGAAAGTAACTGTCTGTCTGTTTATCTCTTCTTCACGCGTAAACCGCTGAACCGATTTGAATGAAATTTGGTATAGATACAGTCTGGGACCCGAGAAAGGATATACGAGTTTTCATCCCGGGAACGGGAAGTATTAGAGCGAGGCCCCATTAGTGCGTTGCGCTGCGTTGCGTCGCGTCGTACGTATTGTATGTCACATATTTAATAACCAGAACCAACCAGACGCAACGCAACGCAACGCAGCGCAACGCACTAATGGGGCCTCGCTCTTATTCCACGCCATAGATTATACAATATAAACTGGTATAGATGTGCCACTCTCAGTTCAAAAACAATTTTTAATGTACCCCCACGACGCAGAGATGGCGCTAAAAACCCATTCTGGATACCGTTCATGCTCGATAGATGGCGCTCTTTCATATGCTTCTATTTTTTAAATAAAATTCAAAGGTGTTATGCGTTAAGAAATAATAACTTGATTTAAAATACTTTTACTTTTAATACGAAAATCATGCATGAAGATTTTGTTGTAAAAGTATTTTAAATCAAGTTATTACGTCTTAACGCTGAAATGAAAAACAAAACATACACATTACAAAATTTATTCATTTACAATTACAATTTATAATTTATTCATTTAGAATTACAATTTATAATTTATTCCTTTACAATTACAATTCCTTCCATTATTTCTTTCTTTTGTTATAATAATCAAATGCTTGAGCTTTTATTGGATCATTCCTATCAAAAATCGAAATCTTTCCATTTAATAATCTGTTTACCCCTAGACACCAACGGTGTACAATTAATTTTATAGATAAATCACAAATAAATTTAACTAAATCACATTTATGTCTATTACATGTAATAATATTAAAGTCACATACACAATCAATAAAAAAACGAATTCTATGATTCAATTATTTTGAATGAGGATTATCACAAAGGCATGCATTAATCGTATGATAAATATCATTCATTAAATTAATAAACCTATCATTTGGATGGAATAATGATTTCTTTGTGTAGTCAACTTCATAATTAAATGAATCTAAATCAATTTCTGATCTACACAAATCATTTAAACAAATATTACAACTTTTGAAAATTTTTGATTTAGATTTTTTGATGACATATCCTGTTACATATTTCTTTGATTCAGCATGCAATAACGAATCATTCATTTTATTCTCGTGCAATAGATTGAGCAAAGAATCAACATTACATGCAAAATCAGGGATTTCAGAATCATCACGATTGGGTATAATCAAGTGCGATAGTGATTGCATACATGCATTATAATCTTCTTCACAATTTGCAGCTGCGGAATGAGGTGAATTATAATTATTAATCATCAATGTTTTAAATGCATTTGTAAATTGATTACAATCAGGATTGATATTTCTAACTCCATTACTTCTAATACTACTAAAAAAAATTTCTAACGGATCTTGATTGAAGTTTCGAGTAATTAAATTAACAACTTTATGATTTATTAATAAATACTGCCACATATCCCTAAAAGTATTTATATTATGAATCCAATTTCTAATTGAAGGAATCGATTCAAATTTTATCTGATCAACTTTATTTCTATGATTAATTGATTTAAACTTAATTGATTCTAAAATTGGGAGCAAATCAGCCCACAGTTGGAAGTGAGGGGAGTTCCTTTTAACACAACTTTTATATATTTTTGCATCACCTTGATAGGAATGACCATTGAATGAATCAAATAACTTATCAAAAATTAATAAGAAATCCGCAGTATCTTGACACTCCTTTGGCAAAATTTCGTGTCCTGTAAAAAAGAAAGAGTTTTTTTAAATTGCAATTCTTTTTATTCTTTTTTAGGGAAAAAAAGGGTTTTTATAAAAAATATATAAATTTCATTGATCTTTTAGGTACTCAAACCAAAAAAAGCTCATATTTGTACAGGGTGGCAAATTTGAGAAATCTTTGAAATTTGTTATTAATTTTATCAAAAAGTAACTTCATCACGTACTTTAGATACTACTATAGAACTGACTTTAATTCCCAAAGTGCTAGTTTTAAATCTAACAAAACAATGCAGTTAAATATGTGCATCAAAAGCTTATAATATAAGACTCCATTAAAATAGATTGAAAAACTTAGGTATCTATATCTAACAAAAATACACAAAAAATGGTTTGATTAATTTGTCAGTTTTTTTTTTGCTGGGATATGTTTGATGGAATATTTTAATGGGACTTTATAATTATACATATTTAATTCAAAGAGATTTGAATTCATACTTACTTGATAAAAATCTCATTGCAGAAGACACTCTTTGGCTAAATACCTGAGCGGCTAATTTTACTTTCATTTTTTTTATTTTATCTTTATTGACATGTCTCTCAGTCAATTTGTTCACTAAACGAATCTCACTATCTCCCACGTCCACAGCTAATAACTTTTCTAAGTGTTCCCATTTGGCCCACTTCTCCACCCCATTTTGTGTAAATTTTGCATCTTTAGTTAATAAATTATTTCTTACTCCTTTGAGTAAATGGGGTGGATCGAATAATGGGAACACTTTAATGTTGTTTACCTCAAAACATGTTTGGTATTCCATAGGCTTCTGTTCAATGGCATATTGTTTTGCTGTGTCATCTAGTAATTCTTTTATTGTTGATACATTCGTTGAATGTTGGTCACATATTGTAGCAATAACTCTTAAGCCTGTGTTATTTAATTCTTCGATAATTTTGACCAAAAGAGCTTTTAAATCATGTTTTTTAGTGCTACTTTTGCAGAAGGTAAAGCATATTGCTTGTTTAGTTTTACTTTTCACTCCTTTTATCATAAACACTAAAGCGTGATCTGCAATATTATTGGTTTTATTTATGCCATTTTCTTCGAAGCCTATGATTTCTTTTTGGGACGTGTTGTATACGAGACCAGGAGATAAGGACACTTCGTCGAATAATAAATTTACAAGCCTTTTTTGCTCAGGCATGCGCTGTGCTACATTTTTTAAATTCTGTAAAATTTCAGTATTTATGCCTGGTCTCATCCTAAATGTCCCAAGTATTTTTTGTAAACATCGTTTTGAAGGTAACACAAACATTTTTTGTAAAAGTTTATAAGCTTTTGGACTCTGTTTCATAATTGTTAAGGCCATAATTTTTTCTTCGGTATTGTACCGTCTTCCGCGTGGCTTCTTCTTCCATCTCATTTGCATTTTTAAAAAAGTTTGCGCCGCTTCAGGGAGCTTCTCAATATATTTTAAAAATCTTTTCGAAGTAGCCATTTTTTTAGCCACACGAATTTTTTTTGTTTGCGATTTGTATTTATCTTTTAATTTTTGCAATTTCTCTTTTAATCTGAGAATGACCTTGTCTGATGCTGGTGCATAGCATGTCCTCTTAGGGCCTGCAATAAAAAAACAATCTAGTTAAATCCTATGTTTGTCTTTCCTAGTTCTTTGCCTACATGGTCTGCTAGAAGATAATTGTCATAACCATAAATCTAATAGCCTTTTTCAAAGAGCTCCCAAACCAGGAATCACTAAAAATAATGATGTATACTAGCAAAAAAGTTACATTAGAAATACATTTAAATTCACCTTTTTTACAAAGATTGTTACTTATAATAAATAAATAAACTAATATTTGTTGATTTTATTCCTATAGTGTTTTTAAACATTAAAAGAATTGAGAAGTGCCGAGAATAGTATTGTGGTAATGATAACAATATTAAACTGTAGCACCATTATTTTCAGATTCTTGAAAGTAATAAAAAAATCACTAGTTATGGTACTAGTAACAAACGACAAGTATAGTCCGATTTATCACCAAATTTTATACAGGGATTAATCACCCAATCAAATAATAACTCACGTGGAGGTCCTGTGTGTTTTAATTTTAAGAAATCGTCACCGCCTGTTTTTGGTATCGTATTTGGCACTGCAGTTGAGGTTGAAGCTTCTTCATCTTCAGGGTTACTTCCACCCATAGCTGTAAATATAAATGAGAAATTTTGTGTTATTTATACAACAATTACATATCAAATGTGGTAGAAACATTATTAGAATATATAAATCACAGTAGTGACAACCTAGTGGTAAGATCATTGAGTGTCGTTTTCACATGGTATGAATCAAATTCAAGCTTATTCAAATTTGTAGTTAACAATAAATTTAATAGGTATTCAAAAAAATTATTGTTTATCTAAAGTATGTTTTTCTAAAGTAGATACCTTTTAACGACCAACCGGCAGCCGGCTGTCGGGCTTCTATTATCTTTCTATTGTGTCTCTAATCACGTGTGTTCGAAGGATTAATAAACTAATGAATACAATAGTTGTACCCCCCAGTAAGCTACAGTTTTCTAAAAGTCATGTTAACTAAAAGTGTTTCATAAGACTACTTCCATGTATTTTATCCCACTGTGTAGAAAAAGGTGAATTGTTACCAACATATTTTTTTAGTTAAGTTTTGGTCCCACTTAATAGGAGGATCAGTGACATAACTGACTAATGAAGAGATAAAAAACTTCGAATTTATGAAATAAATTTCTCTATGGCTTGTTTGTAATTCCTAAATGTAGACCAATCTCAGGTCACAATAACAAGAATGGTTGTCATGCTCTATGACATAATAATCATTTTTTTACTTACTTGGAACCATTACATGTGTTGATTCTAAAGAGTCAATATTAGGTGTTGCTGGCAAACTATGTTCTTGTTGATCTAATGCAGCCGATGTTGAGGGTTTTTCGACACTTTGACTGGAAGCTGTAAATATAAAAGAGATTTGTTTACAGTGGTATTTCAAAATGCAATAAATAAAAAAATATACTTATAGAGTTAAAATACCTAAATAAATAAAAATTAAATGGTGTTTAATTGACTGGAACAAGACATAAAATTATTTTCTTTATAAAGCATAATTTGTACCTTATTTAAAATATTAATAACTATATCAAAAAAGTTTTTTACAGGAGAAATAAAAGAAACTAATATTTGGTTATAGTGCAACATTCAAAACAGGCCTTCAAAATGTCAAGTGAAAGCTAATTTTTACCAAATTAAACTTTTAACCCTTCGAACACACGTGATTTGAGACACAATAGAAAGACAATAGCAGCCCAACAGCCGGCTGTCGGTTGGTCGTTGAAAGGTTAAAAATAATTAAATTAACAATATAAACACTCAATAAAAAAAAAATTATGATAAAAAAATATACATAATATTACACCAATTGCAACATTATAATAACTTTATAAACACACCAACCACTGACATAATAATATAATATGACTTATTTTCTGCTTTAGATCTCTTGTGTACCAGTAAATTGCCACATTCTTAAGGGTAATTTTATTACCAAAGCTTAGCTGTACCATCCATTAATTGCTATTTTATTTTACATATCATTATGTAGGTAATAATGCAGTTAAATTTATTACCGTTACTATTTTACATTATACAAAAAAGTGTTGTGTTACGTTACAAAGAGTAATGCAATGATACAGTTTTAGTCGTAAGAGAATTTTACATGCAATAAAGCTGTTATTTGCATTTATTCTAAAGAAATAATAATGAAAAAAAAAATTCAAAAAATAATACTCAGAGAAGCCAAAAATCAAACAAGATTAAAAAAGGTGTAACAGGCGTTCACTGCTATAATTTAGAATGCACAGGTTGGTACTTACGCAACAGATTTAATGTTGGAACTGCATTTTTGGTCAAGCGATGGCTTGGTAATTGAAATCCTTTCTCAAAGTGCCTGTAGCAAATCCGAACATTGTTATAAATATATTCATTGCCTCGTGCTATAGTAGCAGGATTGAGGATAGACTTCCATTGCTCAAATTTCTCACAGTGTGGATAATCCCATTTAGGATAGCGGTGTAATGGACCTGCAAATTAATCTTCTTTTAAAGTGAATCCTTTACCCACCATAAATTATAAATTTAATTATAACATTTCGCACTACAATAGCTCAAAAAAAAATTGCTACAAGAATTTCAGCACAAATAAAAAATATCTTAGTGATGTGTAAGAAACAGAATTTGGTACACATATTATACAATCTTACATATTCTTTAATTAATTTCTGTTTCTATAAATGTAAATGAAGCTTACCATCAACAACACATCCGAAATAGCACTTTAACTCATTTGCTTTCGGCATTGTTAAAGTTTAAAGTCCTAGGTCGCAAAACAAAAGCAGAGTCCGTGTAATGAAAAGCCAAGTTATCAGGTTTGCAAGTAATCGGTGTCACAAAACAGGCCGGGTCGTATCGTAAGCAGAGATCACAGAGTCCGTTATCACGCCAAGTCGTATAAAAAATAAGGAGACACAATTAAGAAACGCAAAAGAAACTTGAAGAAAACCGAACGAAAATGGCTGCCGTCAAGTAAAGAAGTTTTCCAAACTTTCGGAAGATCCCACGGAAAGTTGACAATGTTGCCAATGTTAAAATATTTTCATTTCAAAAATATTTACTAATTTTAAATATGTTTATAATTATAATTATTAACAAATCAAAAATTTTCTGTTTATTTATAATAATTATAATTACTATTTTATAATTTAATTGGTAAGTTGCCTAAACCCCTCTACTGCTGCCATCTAGTTTCATCTTTTGGCAATTATGACAGAAAATGCCCCTCCACGGCTGAAAGAGGGCGCCACTATTAAGTTATTTTTCGAGTTCATACTTTGTTCAGGAGTTACACGGCCCTGTTCCACGCAGACGAAGTCGCGGGCAAAAGCTAGTTTTAAATAAGAATGGAGACCTCATGTATTTCTCCTTGGCTGTGTCCAACAGGCACATGATTGTTACTTTTTAACCGACTTCAAAAAAGGAGAAGGTTCTGATTTCGTCTGTATTTTTTTTGTTTTATTTGTGTATGTTTGTTACGCGATATCTCCGTCAATTGTAAACGGATTTTGATGGTTCTTTTTTTTTTGATAAGCCATGATTCAGGTGTGGTCGCATTAAAATTTTGTGGCGATCGGTTCAGTGCTTCTCAAAAAATTCATCAAGACCAAAAACTTGAAGATATGCACTATGCACACATCGTCTAGGTATATTACATAGACGATGTGTGCCTTTCTTCAAGTTTCTATTTTCGTTTTATAAGATTGTAAGTAGTTTTTAAGCTATTGCATAGCTTCTATCGCGGGCCTTGAGCGTGGAGACCGAATCCAGAAATTGCGTAACGAACATAACCTAACCTAACACCCCCCACTCTGTTATGCCATAATGCCATCTTTCGATGAATAGCAGAACTTTTAATGACTTTTTGAAATATCACGCTTGGGTGTCGTTTTCATGGTTTCTTGGGGTGCTTAGGTCAAAAATGAGGTCGATTAGGGAATCTAAGATGGCGGTCGTGACTTTTCTCACAATATGCGTCATGCATGGGTGTCGTTTTCATGTTTTTTTGGGGTGCTAAGGTAAAAAATGAGGTCGATTTGAGAATCCAAGATGGCGGCCGTGACCTTTCTCGCAATATGCATCATGGGTGTCTAGTGGTTTTAAAGGGCCTGTTGGTCTAATGGTTAGTGGCTCTGACTGCTAAGCGGAGAAAAAAAAATATATCATAAGTTGATAAAAAAGGCTATTGCTTTACCGCGGCAGTCTCCGAGTGCCACACTAGGGTACCGTAGTCAACTAGGAACCCTTATAGTTTCGCCATGTCTGTCTGTCTGTCCGTCTGTCCTCGCTTAATCTCTGCGACTGTTAGCACTAGAAAGCTGAAATTTGGTACCAATATGTATATCAACCACGCCGACAAAAAGATAAAATAAAAATCGGAAAAAAATGTTTTATTATGGTAGCCCCCCTATATGTGAAGAGGGAAGTGATTTTTTTTTAATTTCAACCCTTACGTGTGATATATTGTTGGATAGGTATTTAAAAATGATAAGGGGTTTACTAAGTTTATAAGTGGGAACACTTATTGTTACGGACGGGAAACTACGGAACCCTACATTGAGCGTGGCCCGACACGCTCTTGGCCGGTTTTATTTTGAAAATAAATTACTTTGAAAGATACTATAACAGTGGCGGCGTAGCATGGGTTGGCACCCGGGGCGGCACCCCCCAAAGCAGTGAACTAATAATAATACTAAGCGTTCGTCGTCACATTATTAAAATTTACTTTCCTGCCCCTTTCAATTGACAATATGGAAAGACTGGTAAGTCGTGTTTGGCCGATCTCAAGTGAGATTTTATCAACTTTAATTTTTAAGAAACTTCTTTCATAAGAAGCCACCGAAAAGCAAATAGTTGGAACCGAACAGTCTCAGAATAGTCCCATTTTACAATTAATTTCAGGAGCCTCAGGGTAGTCCACTGGACGTTCCCGTTGTCACACCTTGCTTGACACCCCTGGCCTTAGTGCTTGGTACCAGGGGCGGAGCGGATACTAGTTGCCTCCCGCGGTTTCACCCGCGTTATAAATGTTAAGGGTGAACAACCCTTATCACTTAGAGGTATGAAAAATAGATATTGGTGCCGATTCCCTTGGTCACAAACTATTCTAATTTTAAGTTAAATGCATCTTTCTCTTTTCATTTCTTAAAGAAAAGGACAGAAGATACAATTTAGTTTAATCCTGTCAAATTAGACAGCGCCGGAAGAAAATTGACGTATATTTAGACGCCATGTTTTCAAAATGCGTCTAAATTATCTATGGAGTGTCTAAATTTGACAGGACTTAACTAATCTTTTATCTTCTGTCCTTTTCTTAATTAAATGGAAAGAGAAAGATGCACTAACTTAAATTTACTTTAGTTTGTGAACAAGAGAATCGGCACCATTATAAGATTCTCAGACCCACTGAATATTTGGTAAAAATCGGTAAATTCGGAGGAGTAAGGTAACTAACATTATGACACGAGAATTTTATATATAAGATTTACCACCAGCATAGATAATACATATAATACTGCCTAAAGCCTAGATTGTGGATTGCACAAAATCACAGCTCCGCTCTGGTGGACAAGGAGTTGAGAAGTAGTTTAAAAATTGCTACAAAACCGGTAAGCGAAGCAGGAAAGCGAAGCGGGAAAGCAAGTGCATTTAGTTGGTTCATTTTATATACCTACCCATGGAAATTCTCTTTCGCCATGTTATTATGATCATAAAATAAGTGTATGAACTGTCCAAACATTATGGCGCAATTACACTTGGTCGTTAGCCCGGGCACCTCTAATAATTAGGTAAGTCAATGATAGGTCTTATAAGTAGCTGCTAACGTGTTAAGGCTTATCCACAGATATGAGTCAGCTTAGAAGATGGCATGACATTGACGGATTATTGATTGATATTTAAGGTGAACGCAGACTTGGCCGCACCGCACGCGCCGCAGTCCCCGCAGTCATCGCATTTTCTTTGTTGTCGTTTCAGGGTCTGCGGCAACTGCGATGCGGGTAAGTGTGCGAGGTGGCATAGAACTTCATATAAAGAATTCGAATGCGAAGACTGCGGCGCGTGCGGTGCGGCCAAGTCTGCGTTCACCTTTAAGGGTGCGTTCCAAAACGTGCGAGGAATTCACTCGAAAATTAAAAAGAGATAGAAACAACGAAAGAAAGAGAACGGCTATTCTGTTTTTGAACGCTACAGAGCGATTTTCTGTTTTGGAACAGGTTAGGGTCAAGATCGTATGATGACACTGTCAACATAACCTTTTTTCTCTATTGCAAAGAAGGAAAGTCGTGATTTTTAAGTATATTTTGCAAATAAATAAGTACTACCTGTTCGTTTATACTTTAGTTCCATTCTTCAACATCAAACTTCAACATTGGCTCATATGATTTTGACATATGACATATGTCAAAATCATAAAAAAAATTACCTGACATATGTCATATGTCAGGTAATTTTTAACGACGCTCAGCCAAGGGAGAGAAATCGCACTTGTCAGTGCGAAAATTACTCTACCGAAAGCGTTCCTAAATACTGCTCTGGTAGCTGTCGAGTAAATGTTCGATTACCCTCGGTTTCACTCGGCTCATTTCGGAACGCTCGAGAGTAACTTTCGCACTAATCCGTGTAATTCTTACCCTTTTTGGAACGCACCCTGAGATCGACAAAAAGGCCTGGATTCGAGTTGAAGTTGAGATTTGACAAAATTGATAGATGACAAGCAGACAAGTTGACAACAATAATAAACAACCTTCAATCAACCAACAACTTTACCTGCGCTTTCTTACTGCTAATATCTTGCGATCTTTTTTCAAGAAAAGAAGAAGAGAGAGTGATTTGATTTTAGTTTGGATGTCTTTGATGATGTTGAAATTTGAAATTTCAGAGAATCATAATTATCATAATGTGTAAAATGTACAAACAATGAAGTTTACTTTTTAATCCCTCTTTTGATGAATTTAAACATTATTTTTATAAAGCTCTAAATAAATTGAATAGTATCTTGTGTAGATTCAGATTCGAAATGGAAGCCTTTTTGAATTTGAATGACGTTCTAATTTGCAATCATTATTTCTTGGTTGGCGGTGTGTTTCTCGTATATTTGGTTTATCGAATACTTCATTCTTTTTTTTCTGATAATAACTACATGCAGACACGTTATAGAAGTAGGGGTCATACTTGGAGAAGCATCCAGTGTAACAAATCATTACCTTACAATATTTATGTAAGTAGATTTACAAGATAGCTGCTTATTTATTCTTTTCTTCTGGGAAGGTCTTTTTAAGACCCTTTTCGCCATACCTATGCAGTATTCTGGGTGTTTTTAGATCAATTAATACATTATTATTTCAATTTAATTTATTACAGTGTTTAAGTTGTGGTAAACTAATGCTACCAATAGTGGGCCTTTTTTGTGAATGTTGTGCTGTGAGTGCATGCAAAAGGTGCCACCGAGCTATAGACAAAAAGTTGAGGTGCAAACCTGTCACATGGCCAGGAGATAGGCCATTCTACCATCAGTGGGTACATGGTATGTTTTAAAGTTCTGTTTTATATTATTGAAACTTGTCAGTGGAGCTCTTAGCTTGTTGCACCTGCAAGTAAGTGATGCCAGCTATATGTAGAGGCTTGTAATTAGCTATTTTCTAATTTTATATTAGTGGCATCTTTGAATTATTAGTCTGTACTAACTACTGTCTTCTATAAAATAAAATAAATTAAAATTCTTCTGTAACATAAATAAAAATTAAAATAATTCCTTTTCAATAGTGGGAACGAGTCAAACGGAGAGTGTGGATCAAAATGAAGAAGGTCTTAGGAGATACTTTTGTTCATGGTGTCAAAGAATAAAATCGTGGCCTCACACACTTTCTAATGATACTGAGGTAATTCTAATTTTATAGTTTTATTACGACTAACCAGAGATCTCAAAACATGTTTGTCTCATAAACCACCTGCAATGTTTTTCACTTTTGGGGAGAAACCCCACTGGCTACCACCCATCACATGTAGGATATGACTATGTATTTACTAATATGAAATATATAAGTCTTAGTGACTTATATATTTCCTTCATATTATTGTGTTGGTTTGCAATAGAGTCTTTTAAATACTTTCCTTTTTCAATATGTCTGCATAATTAATTATTATGCTGCTGTTATTAATATAATTGTTTGATGGCTGGCCCCATCATTTGTTAAAAATAAGGAAAAAAAAAGACTTGGCACAGTGTATTTTTTTACCTATTTACAAAATAAAAGTCATTTTCATTTTCGATATTGATGTAAGCAAAGCCAATAAAGTTAAGTTGGTGTGATTTACCTAGCTATTGGTGCCGATTCTCTTGTACACAAACTTCACTAAATTTAAGTTAAGTGCATCTATCTCTTTCCATTTCTTAAAGAAAAGTTCAGAAGATACATTTTAGTTTAATCCTGTCAAATTAGACAGCGCCTGAAGAAAATTGACTTATATTTACACGCCATGTTTTTAAATCGCGTCTAAATTATCTATGGAGTGTCTAAATTTGACAGAACTTAACTAATATTTTATCTTCTGTCCTTTCTTAATGAAATGAAAAGAGAGAGATGCACTTAAATTTAGTGAAGTTTGTGTACAAGAGAATTGGCACCAATGGTGCCGATTCATGCATCCAGAAAAAGAAAAAGGGCTATTTATGTACACTATTATGATAAAATATTGTATGAACACTCAATAAACACCAATCAAACATAACAAATAATTTCAAAACATGTATTTATTTTTGTATTTTCTATGTGATATTATGTCAAGTACTGGAGAAGTGAGATTATTGCACCTTACATTCCCTGAAGATCATGTTTTTAATTTTTTTTGGAGCTCTACAAATACAAAGCATAGTTATAGCATGTAAAAGAGTTTGTTGTATTCTCCACTGTTTATAATGGTAACATTACTCTAGGGCTGGGTTCTGCTTAAAGAAAGTTCTTGTGTCTAATGGCAAAGTGTTGTTTTGTATATGTATAGAAGCCTGCAATTTCTATGACACTTTTACTAACACTACATAAAATATTTTCAATAACATTTTACAGCTATGTGATTTCCAAAAGTACAGGAATATAATAATTCCTCCTGCATGTGTTCAGTTAGAAAAGGGAGTAGTTTCTAACATAAAACATCCAGGTGACACTGACTGGGAACCTTTCATCATTTTAGGTATGTTGTTTTCTGTATAACAGATTTAAGTATGTACTTAAGTAATTTTTATTTAATTGAAAAATATTAATTAATTAGAATGACTAATTAATTATACAACGTAATATAATAATGTTTTGTATATGTCGCAGGCATTCTGTATTAATCCGCCGTTTACAAAATGCCCGGAATTTTACATACGGCGTAAATGCTTGCTGTTATATAATATGCCGAAGGCAAAAACTCGGATAGGTTAGGTTAGGGTGGAAGGCTAGGCTTCGTGGTATTTTTTATTAAACCACCCAGAAATAAATCCGAAATAGGGATTGTTTTAACATTTTCTTTACGCCGCCTATATGCCTCCGATCTATACAATATGCACTGTCTGAAAATACAATTAAAATAAAGTTTACAACATAATTACTACTTCTTTTTCTGCTTTCCTCGAAATCTGTTTTGTCATTAGCTAAAATGAAGCTATATTTTTAAATAATTATGTAGGTACCTATTGAGAATATTAATATTACATAGCATAGCAAGGTATACATTACGTCCTTTAGCTTTAGCATTACAGTAAAAATACATATCCAGGGCTTTAGGTTGTCCAGACAAATGAGTTATATACATTAAGTTCTTATTTTATTAAAATCTTCCAGCAAACCCCAAGTCTGGAAGCAACAGGAGTGATGAAGTACTTTCTTTATTTAGAGGGCTCCTAAATCCTATTCAAGTAAGTTATTTTATTCATGATTTGAATTCTATAAGCTTATTTTGAAACTAAAATATGTAACAATGGTGCTGATTCTCTTGTTAACAAACTTCACTAAATTTAATGGGCCGGCCACACACTCGACGAGTGGCATGGGAAGTAACGAGGAAAGGAGGCAGAGACATAGTGTGGCCGCAATACTCGTCATGCCGCACGTCATGCTGCTCGTCATGCCCCTCGCTCACTATTTTGTCGGTTTTTTGGGCGCGAGTCAAAGGACCAGCAATACGTGTGCGAGTGGCTGGCCACATATCTCTTTATAATATTAGTGTAGATGAATAGCACGCACGCAGCCACAATTTCATCGTCAATTGTCTCACAAAGGCAAATTACAAGTGAGGATCGTCGCGATTAATTCCGCGAGTAGAGCAGTGTGTGGACAGAAAGGGAAACATCGCGGCAGCGCGAGGGGCATAGTGTGGCAGGCCTATAAGATAAGTGCATCTTTCTCTTTCCTTTCCTTCTCCTTTTCTTAATGAAATGGAAAGAAAAAGATGCACTGAACTAAAATTTAGTTAAGTTTGTGAAAAGGAGAATAGGCACCAATATTGGATCTTCTGTTCAAATTGAAAGTTAAATGTAATTTAAATGTTACTTAGGTGGTGGATATTAGTTCAAGTTCGCCAGAGAGCGTGGTGCGATGGTTGCCGCCGAGGTGTCGCATCCTGGTCGCTGGTGGCGACGGAACCGTGGCGTGGGTCATGAACTCGTTGTTCTCTTCCCCTCATGTTAAGGTAAAAATATACCTAAGTGGTGGTAGGGATAAGGTCGCGATATCCCTGCCACCACTTATACCTTCTGCTTGGCGTTTAGATCATGATTGTAAATAAAAAAACATCATTCGTTATAAAAAAACCATTCTGTTTCCATTTGCAAAATTAGAAATGGAAACGGAATAACTAGATACGGTTTAGTATTTTTTGTTTGTCGTTCCAGGCTGCGGTTGCGATTTTACCAATGGGTACTGGCAACGACCTCTCCCGCGTGTTGGGCTGGGGTCCTGGAAGCCACACCACTCTGGACGCGCACAAGATAATCAACGCTGTGAAACACGCCAATCCTCAACCATTAGACAGGTATCACAATCATATGCCTTTGCCCTGATGTGGGACAGTAATTAATGATGCTGCTGATATTATGCTTAATTTGTGAGTCGTCTACAATATTAAAATCACTTAATAATATGGTGGACCTAATTGTGTTAACAGGTGGAAGGTAACAATAATTCCGAAGCGCAGCAGACTGATCCGGTACCGGCAGCCGCGAGTGCTGTACGCGTACAACTACGCGAGTATCGGCGTGGACGCGCAGGTAGCGCTCGACTTCCATCACGCGCGCGCTCAGTTCCTCTACAGATACGCTAGTCGGACGCTCAATTATGTAAGTTGGAATGTAATTTTACAAATTATTCCAAGAAATAGTTTCTCTAATCAAGCACTTAATTTTAGACGTGAAAACACAATATATTTTAAATTATGTACATGATTTTGGGAGTTGTGCTATTTAAATTGGAAAATATCTGACGTCAAAAGTCCACTTTGACACACAAAATCTTTGAAGGAAATAAGGAATCGTATCTTAACAACTACAAATAGTGCGTCAATTGATTGGTGACAAAGACTATACAACCACTTGACCGCTCATACGGGTGATTCGGGCTCACGACACTTAAATGGAATATCACTTATAAGAGACGCAGGTATGAGTGCAATTTTTAGTACTGACCAGTTGTTGGATCCGTGCACACTTCCCAATTTCGGTACCTAAAAATACATTTATCGTATAAAACCGAAGCAAAAATGAGTACATATGCAATAAAATGGCGCGGAAAATGTTCTAAAACATCTAGTTATAAAAAAGATGGCATAAGTTTTCATCGGTAAGTAAAATATGTTTATATTTATCTACATTTTTGGTAATTAGAGAGCTCAAGCTAAACTGGTTGGTTTCGTAAAAAGTCATACCGCGTTGATGTCTTTTGAAAAAGTCCTTAACTTTCACTAGAATATTAGATAAGTCTATCCCTTTCTATTCGTAAGTACTTCGTACTGTGTCCTGAAGTGATGTGACTTCACAAAACACAGTAGATAAATTATTTTATCGATAATTTTTAATGGTAAAATAAAAATAATGATTCGTTTTAATGTTTTCATTTTAGATTTTCAAATATTCCGGAAGTTAATGCCACAAACAGCGAAAACTGGCTTCCAAAATAGTATAATAATTTTATTAATTGATTTAAGCTACTGCTTGATTGCGAAACCTTTTTAAATATAACCTTATTTTTATAAAACCCTGTTTTATTACAAAATCGGGTCTTATACAACTAATAATTTGAATAATTATCGATATCGATATTTTTTTAATCACCCTTTTGCAATCCCTAAAAAATCAGTTGTCAAATTCATCAACCAATCACAGGGGGCGAAGCTTAGCTCCACCCCTTCGTTATCTGGTGACTTTGATTTAGAACAAAAACATGCCTATACGCACTCCACTGGTTTGCTGCTTCATGATTGGTGATGACATCCACTCAATTGGCGATGTAATGACTAATCACGAGTATTGCCTGATCAGTTGTAAATACGGGTTTACATGGGTATTTTTTCGCTGTGCGGCTAGTCGTTTCACAAATTTTGCGTGCTACTACTTACTAGAGTTACGCGACCTACTTGTATTGCCAATTAGAAGGTCGAGCGGCTTTAGTCACCCGTGTAAACCTTTTAAAGTAACCTGACAGTCAATCACGGTGATACATTGCGGCTCTGTTCCCAGATGGCGTACGCGTTCCTGGGCGTGGGCCGCGCGCTGGACGACGGCGGCTGCGGCGGCCTCGAGCGACGTCTGCGCGTGTGGGCGGGCGCCGCGCGCGAGCCGCTACAGCTGCCGCCGCTGCAGGCGCTGCTCGCGCTCAACATCCCCTCCTGGGGCGCCGGCGTCGACCTCTGGAGTCAGTACCATACGTTACACAAGTGTATACTGGAGCGACGTCTGCGCGTGTGGGCGGGCGCCGCGCGCGAGCCGCTACAGCTGCCGCCGCTGCAGGCGCTGCTCGCGCTCAACATCCCCTCCTGGGGCGCCGGCGTCGACCTCTGGAGTCAGTACCATACGTTACACAAGTGTATACTGGAGCGACGTCTGCGCGTGTGGGCGGGCGCCGCGCGCGAGCCGCTACAGCTGCCGCCGCTGCAGGCGCTGCTCGCGCTCAACATCCCCTCCTGGGGCGCCGGCGTCGACCTCTGGAGTCAGTACCATACGTTACACAAGTGTATACTGGAGCGACGTCTGCGCGTGTGGGCGGGCGCCGCGCGCGAGCCGCTACAGCTGCCGCCGCTGCAGGCGCTGCTCGCGCTCAACATCCCCTCCTGGGGCGCCGGCGTCGACCTCTGGAGTCAGTACCATACGTTACACAAGTGTATACTGGAGCGACGTCTGCGCGTGTGGGCGGGCGCCGCGCGCGAGCCGCTACAGCTGCCGCCGCTGCAGGCGCTGCTCGCGCTCAACATCCCCTCCTGGGGCGCCGGCGTCGACCTCTGGAGTCAGTACCATACGTTACACAAGTGTATACTGGAGCGACGTCTGCGCGTGTGGGCGGGCGCCGCGCGCGAGCCGCTACAGCTGCCGCCGCTGCAGGCGCTGCTCGCGCTCAACATCCCCTCCTGGGGCGCCGGCGTCGACCTCTGGAGTCAGTACCATACGTTACACAAGTGTATACTGGAGCGACGTCTGCGCGTGTGGGCGGGCGCCGCGCGCGAGCCGCTACAGCTGCCGCCGCTGCAGGCGCTGCTCGCGCTCAACATCCCCTCCTGGGGCGCCGGCGTCGACCTCTGGAGTCAGTACCATACGTTACACAAGTGTATACTGGAGCGACGTCTGCGCGTGTGGGCGGGCGCCGCGCGCGAGCCGCTACAGCTGCCGCCGCTGCAGGCGCTGCTCGCGCTCAACATCCCCTCCTGGGGCGCCGGCGTCGACCTCTGGAGTCAGTACCATACGTTACACAAGTGTATACTGGAGCGACGTCTGCGCGTGTGGGCGGGCGCCGCGCGCGAGCCGCTACAGCTGCCGCCGCTGCAGGCGCTGCTCGCGCTCAACATCCCCTCCTGGGGCGCCGGCGTCGACCTCTGGAGTCAGTACCATACGTTACACAAGTGTATACTGGAGCGACGTCTGCGCGTGTGGGCGGGCGCCGCGCGCGAGCCGCTACAGCTGCCGCCGCTGCAGGCGCTGCTCGCGCTCAACATCCCCTCCTGGGGCGCCGGCGTCGACCTCTGGAGTCAGTACCATACGTTACACAAGTGTATACTGGAGCGACGTCTGCGCGTGTGGGCGGGCGCCGCGCGCGAGCCGCTACAGCTGCCGCCGCTGCAGGCGCTGCTCGCGCTCAACATCCCCTCCTGGGGCGCCGGCGTCGACCTCTGGAGTCAGTACCATACGTTACACAAGTGTATACTGGAGCGACGTCTGCGCGTGTGGGCGGGCGCCGCGCGCGAGCCGCTACAGCTGCCGCCGCTGCAGGCGCTGCTCGCGCTCAACATCCCCTCCTGGGGCGCCGGCGTCGACCTCTGGAGTCAGTACCATACGTTACACAAGTGTATACTGGAGCGACGTCTGCGCGTGTGGGCGGGCGCCGCGCGCGAGCCGCTACAGCTGCCGCCGCTGCAGGCGCTGCTCGCGCTCAACATCCCCTCCTGGGGCGCCGGCGTCGACCTCTGGAGTCAGTACCATACGTTACACAAGTGTATACTGGAGCGACGTCTGCGCGTGTGGGCGGGCGCCGCGCGCGAGCCGCTACAGCTGCCGCCGCTGCAGGCGCTGCTCGCGCTCAACATCCCCTCCTGGGGCGCCGGCGTCGACCTCTGGAGTCAGTACCATACGTTACACAAGTGTATACTGGAGCGACGTCTGCGCGTGTGGGCGGGCGCCGCGCGCGAGCCGCTACAGCTGCCGCCGCTGCAGGCGCTGCTCGCGCTCAACATCCCCTCCTGGGGCGCCGGCGTCGACCTCTGGAGTCAGTACCATACGTTACACAAGTGTATACTGGAGCGACGTCTGCGCGTGTGGGCGGGCGCCACTCAGTCACCATATAACAACACAAGTCTAGTTCTAACTACTCCGGATTCTGAGCAGTACCTTTGTCGCTAGTCTAAGTAGGTTAGAGGTCTCGTTGAGCTTCATTACTTGGCGCATTTTTTAACTCTTCAACTTTACTGTCGTTTCAGGAATTGCAGTGGTTGTGACGAGATTGTCACATGAAAAGATTGAGTAGTTTGTTGACTAAAGTACTTAATCAAATTATAAGTCTGAACCAGGCATAACGTTGACTTCACCCAATAATCAACTAATCCATACTAATATTATAAATGCGAAAGTTAACTCTGTCTGTCTGTCTGTCTCTTCTTCACGCCTGAACCACTGAACCGATTTGAATGACATTTGGTACAGATATAGTCTGGGACCCGAGAAAGGACATAGGATAGTTTTCATCCCGAAAATCCCCCGGGAACGGGAACTATTAATCCACGCGGGCGAAGGCGCGGGCAAAAGCTAGTCTCAAATAAATTAATTATGTCTTATAAAAAAATCGAAATCTTGAAAAAGAGCGGTACCTATAAAAAAAGTTGATGTTATAAAATTTCTTAATGTTTGTTCTGCAGGAATGGGCAATGAAGAAGACGTGGAGGAACAGAGCATTCACGATGGGAAACTTGAGGTAAGAAAATGTAACATTAGTTTTAGACTGAAATAACACCACAAAGTACTCTAATTAAATTATAGAACGATCTACTTAGATTTTTAATGTAACAATGACTATAAAATATATAAACAATTGCAGGTGGTTGGGATTTCGTCATCTTTTCATATTGCAAGATTGCAGTGTGGGTTAGCAGAACCGTACCGATTCACTCAAGCTTCTAACCTTAAGGTAAATGTGATAAAGTGTATAATCCACGGTTTCTCCCTTTCCCCATTTTTTTTACTGGATACTTTTCCTAACCCGGAGATAATTACGTTTTTAGTAAGTCCGTGTAAAAACGTCGCGATCCTTGTTGTACAAAAACTGATTAACTGTGAAAGTTTATTTGCGTTACTTGTTATTGTGCGACTTCAATTGATGTATATAGCAAGATATTTGCGTAACTTTGGTAAAACCAATCCTTTAGGTTCAAAACTTCCCAAAAAGTCCACTTCTCAAAATAAATTATACTCTAGATTTATGAAAAGGTTTGCCAAGTCGAATGTCAATTTTGTTACCATTAAATTAGGTACCAATAACACTATTCTTTGCTTATTTCAGATCGAATTAGAAGGGTCATGTGCTATGCAAGTGGATGGAGAGCCCTGGATGCAAGGCCCTGCAACCATATTGATAGAGCCGGCTGGCCAGAGCCTAATGCTTCAAGCAAACGGCACACAGCGCCGGAATGAATAAATTTAACAAGACACAAGGAGACACTAGATCTGCGAATATTTGGCTTCATACCTATACATTTTATGGTAGAATAAAACGTTAAGTGTCGGTCGTGATTGAAAATGATTAAATCCCACCAATAATTTTAGCACCAACGTTTAATGCACTTGTAATTCATAAGTTTGTCACAAAAGTATAATAAATGGTATTTCGTAACACGAAGTGGAGTTTTCATTATACCGTAGCCGTAGGGATTAGTCTAAGGGCCGAGTCACACCCAAATGGCAGCGGCCGACAGCGGCCGCAAGCGTCGGAAGAAGCGCGAGGCGCGCAGCCGCTCGCGGCACAGCGGGCGGCCTCGCCACAGAGGCAGCACTATCGCTAGATTGATAGATATATTTAGACTACTTAGTTCGACGGTTTCGTCATGGATTTGTATCAAGTTATTACTAAACTGAGGAAAATAAAAACAATATACTCAAAAACATCAAGGTCGATGGTAGTACAAATACCAAATATAACCGTAATCTTTTTTGGTAAACAATTTTGCCCTTTTAAGTCAACAACTACTTACCTACTATAAATTATTATAGTAACGTCAATAGTAGTGATTTCTATATTTAAAAGTAGTAGTTGTTGTTTTTGTTGTTGATTTCTAGGATTTGGATTGGACACGGTACCAACAATGTTGTTATTCCAATTTATCCCGTAAGTACCCATCGACTAAAATTGACGTTGGACAGTTTTTGCATGTAAAATCTTAGGAAAATGCCTCGATACCAACTGTATCACGGAGTACCGAAGTTTGAAATGTAGATGTACGGTATTCATAAAGTTCATATTAGCTGCTAATGACGTGTGAGTTAGAAAGTACGGTATTTCGGTAATTCTTTATAATGAACTTTCGAGATTCCGTACATCGGTGGGATGAACATACGTGACCTAGAATGTTCGTGAATCTCGAAAGTTCATTATAACAAATTACTGAATCTCGAATATTCATCATTGCAAAGTACGGGACTCTAAAAACGAATTACTGAATCTCGAATGTTCATCATTGTGAAGTACGGGACTACGAAAGTTTAGCGAACTCAGATTAGTTAGCGAATTACTGAATCTCGAATGTTCATTTGGATCATTCGATTGCCTTCAAAATGGTTGAGCTAAATGGTGCTGATGCCACGCGTCATGCTCGTGAACGGGCGCTGTCAGACTTTATATTATTATTCTTATATTATTTATCCATTTTTTTTGTTACTTACCTACATTGATTTCACATATACAGGGTTATTGGTAAAACACCGACATCCTCTCAGGACTAAGTTACTATCATCATAAACAACAACTTTTGTTCTATGATTTTTTACAAAATGTTATACATTTGCCAAAAACAAATCTTCAAGATTTTGTTGTCCTATCTAACATATTTCAACTCTGTATTGTGCCGTAACAACATACCTACGCTTGCCGCGCACTGTCCTCGTTTGCTACGCAGACTTCGTCACATTTAGAGTGTTCAATTTAAATATTTTTAATTTTGTATGAACATGTAATGATAATTTTTAAAATGTCGTAAAACAAAAGTTGTTGATTATGATTATAGTAATAGCCCTGAGAGGATGTCGGTGTTTTACCAATAACCCTGCAGAAGCACCAAAAAGACTGTAACCAAGATCTTGTAAACCATGATTATTTTAAAAAGAGTGTTCGTGGAGTTTCTTGCCTGTTCTTCTCCATAGAGATCTACGTTTTGGAACAGGCAATTAGGGTCACTTTTTGACGGACTAACCGACCGACTCTTTGACAATTCATAAGTACCTGTAAATGGTCTAAGTGAAATAAATACCTTGAATTTTTTTTTGAATTTTTTGAATTCATCGTCGCGAAGTACGGAATTTGGAAAGTTTACTGAAAGAAATGCGCGGGACGCAGGAGCTCCCAAACTACAGCGCGCAGTGGGCTTTCCTTAGAAGGAAAGAAAAAAAATGTACTTACTGGTTAAACCCAATTATATCTATTTTATTAGTCATTTTAATGAACGCGAACATAATTATTATAGGTAATTAAAAACCTAATTTAACCGTTCTTTTACGAACATTTTTTTAAGAATAGGTTTTTGTAACAAGTACCTACATGGAATGGCTTGAAAATTTAACCGTTATCCGAGCCCTGATATGGACTTTGCAGTCCGTACGAGACAGGGCCCAATAGTAAATCAAGTAAATGCCTGCCGGGGTTGCGGAATAGTTATATAATTGTTACCGTGACCCCGGATTATAAAGGGCAACTAAAGGAACTGGAGTGGGTTTTGATTCAAAGTCAAAGTCAAAGTCAAATCATTTATTTCCATTGGACCAAAAAAGGCACTTTGAAACGTCATACTTATAAACAAAAATGAATCTACCGCCCATTCGGAAATGTTGTTACGTATGGAGAAGAATGGGCAAGAAACTCCAACTCCAAGAAAGATTGGTTTTGACTTCCCACTCTCCAAAAAAAAATGTAATATCACACAGATCTTCGGCAAGCGGCGTCCTTCTCATTAATTGTAACTATTATAGTACAATTGGTTTATTTTGGGAGAGCGCAACAAAACAATTTATCGCCTGTATTATGTAATAGAAGTCGCAATACAAAACCCTCAAAGAAGGGATCTTTAAGGGTTAAATTTTCAAAAATCCTTTCTTATTTCAAGTAAGCTTAAGTCTTGAGATGAAAGGTTAAACTTAAACTAATGTTAGGAATACCTAAATATTTTTAATTTTTTTTCGGTTCAGAGTTGATGAGTCAGTCAGTCACTATTTCACCTCTTCTACCTCTTTACAATAAAGTATAGTTATAGACAAGTGGCTACATGACGGCGCATGAAACTTTTATTTGTGGTGATTAGCTGTTGCCCCAGCGACCGCCCAAAGCGAAGGCTATATTTTGACTACAGGTCAGTCCACGTGAAGCGGGGCGCGGGCGAAGAACGTTTGACTTCGCACACAATAAATTACTTAGTACTTACTCCTTTAAAAATAACGTAAAATTCTTGCTTTTGAATTGAAACTGAAAATTTTTTTTGGGAATTTAGCAGCAGTTTTTTCATGAAGGCTGATTATAATGATTGACTTATTTTTGATTTAATTTTTCAAGTGTAAAGAAAATAGTCGAGCAGAATAGCGTAGCTAAGCGTCTTTGTGTTTTGATGCGTTGGAACCAACGAGGTGATGCCATGACTCAGAGCACCGTGGCTGCCTCTGAGAGGTCACACGGCAGCGTCCGTACCGTCTCCGAAGAAAAGCTAATGGTAAATACCTACCACCTTACTTGATTAAGTACCACTATCTTAAAACAGTAGTAATTAGTAGGCATTGCCTAATGGGTAGATCTTTCAGCATTGTGTCAACTGAAATGTGGGTAGCTACCTAAACAGTGATATGAGGTTAGTAACCCGCTTAAAATTATAGTATCTACTAGGTTATACTAATAGCTATTAGCAAGAAGCTATAATATATTCGCAGTTGATAGTAATGGTAACTAAATGTTATCTAAAGATAGATATTAACACGTTCGAGGACGCTACCACTTGAGACTGTGTACCAAAATGACACAGTAAATGTCATACAAATTATACGACGTATGGGTACGTAGCCTCCCATAAAAATATATTGTTTTAAAGACATCATGACACAACCGTTTTATCACGTTATCGTATAAATACGTTATGTCATTAAAAATAAGTTAACTAGACGTAAACGGACACAACGTGTAATAACGTCTATAATATTATAGAAAAATAAATTTCACTATCTGATGTATTGCCTTGTGGGTCAAAATCTTTATCCGAACCATATTTTCCATCATCGTCTTGGTAAGCATCCGCCTCGGTAGAGTTGTCAGAAACATCAAAAATGCTCATCAGTCTTGTTTTGCGCTTATCCATCTAAAACGCATAAAATAATCCATTAAACATCAATTTCACAGAGTAAAATTATTAATTCATAGTAAAATAGTATACTGTCTGGCTAAGGAATAATACATAAATCAAATAAACTAAATACTTGCGATGTTTTGTCGCGGCAAATATCACGATACGCCACGAAATGTTTAGCGAACGCGAGCGCACCCCACAGTGACGCAGCCACATTGAATGTAGGAGCGCGGTAGGCGCGCGCGACGTATATACACGTTGTGCGTATGTGAGTACCGTTCCCGCCCACTGTCAACGGCACTTATTTGAAATAGTTTAAAACTTACTTTACGTGACAGTAAAGCTTCGGGTATTTTAAATGTTGTGACACAAGATACATTCAATAGGATTTTAACTTGAACGTTCATCGGATATGTACGTTCTGTCTTAAAGTAAAAAAAATATTTGGACGTCATGGTACGTTGTGCCATATCAAAATTTCGAACGATGACGTATAATCTCGTTCTGTCCTCGAACGTGTTAAGTAGACACCTGTTTTAATACCTAGACTAGAACTACCTAAGACACCTGGTGCATATTGAACCAGTCTCTTGCCAGTGCATCTAGTCTATAGCTACTATAACTTCGGCCAGGCCAGACATTACGGATCTGTCAAAATATGCACATGTGTATGTAATTAACGCACGCATTCAAGTGGTTAACCATTAATAATTGTAAAGAATGCTCAGATGTGTTATTTTTTCTTAGGACTTTGTTAAAACATGTAGTTTGGACTGTTGCATTTTCACATCTTCAAACACAATAATTTGGAAAATCTCAGAAAAAACTGATCAGGGGCAGGCAAGGCACGAATGTATCTAATGCACATGCATGACTCGACAAGGGGTGTTTCAATATTTGAGGAACAGCACCATGTTTTGCATGCTTAGATAAATTGGTTTCTAAATCTCTAAAGCGGATTTTCCGCACATCGATAAATTTTCGGCATATCAGCGCGCGTCGACTTTAGGGTTCTGAACCAAAATGGTACAAAAGGAACCCTTATTTAGGGATTTTTTTTGGGGATGGGAAATCATTAAATGCGTTTTCCCGCCCATGTTCCATCGGTTGCCCTTTTTGTTCTGGGGCTGCGGTAACTATTAGAACTATTCCACAACTCAACCCTGATTAAGGGTAGCCTTATTCGTTATTGTGTACCTGTTAGTAAACTCGAGCCGAGTGTGTGGAAACCTGCACAGTTTTGCATCACACGCTCCGGTTTACTTGTGCAGTTCTACTATACAGGCAAACCTGTTAGGTATGACCCTAACGTATAAAGAGACTAAAAAATCTGTTTAAAACAATATGTACTTTTACCTCACATGTCCTCACATTTTAAAATGTATAATTTGCTTGAACATTTAATCGTTTAAGCATTCTCTCGCAATTTGTTCGGACTGCAATTCAGCCAATATTGTTTTATTGTTTTGTATTTTCAAATAAGATATTTTAGAAAACTGAATTGTACCGTGAACATAAAGATTTTCCTTGACATTTACCTACATAGTATTATTTTAGAAAAGAGCGAAGGTTTATTCCGCAAATCTATTGACTTTTCTATTGACTGAAACCAGAAATATTTTGTATACCAGGAATAACCAAACTACCATTGGTATTTTGGTTTCTAACATCGTGTTTTGGTACCTATATTATTCCTGGATTTCTTAAACGACCTCTACAACTGGCGCTTGAACTTTGGCATTAAGTTTTTTTTTTGCAAAACTGCGAGTATACCTAAACTTTTGAAAAAAAAAAATATCTTCTCTCTAGTTTCACATCACAGATCACACCTACTAAGTTAATTTGAACTATTACAATAACCTCCACTACAACACGACTAGTCACCTCGCTATCGCTCTAGATAAACACCTCAACTTCAAAGCACATACCTAATAATTATCACCTTTATCGCCACTTTATTGTTCGAGAACCTTCGTAAACTCATTTAGCTATTTAAAACTTTTACACCTGGTTTAGAGGAAAAAACTTTTTAAGTTCCCCATTTTTTGGGGTATTCCTCGGAGCGCTCCTGTTTTGAAGCGCTCCTAACGAAGCGCTCCCAAAATATTCCGCCAAGCGCTCCTGTTGGGAGCGCTTAGAAAATCAAACTAAAAATATTATTATTTCATTCCTCGAAGCGCTCCTATGACGTGACGATACCATAGGGCATAGCATGAAGGATTTGTAAGAAACGATATCGATATCAACGTTTTAAAGTTCAACTATCATAATTGTTAATTTTTTTAAAACTACTAGGGATGCATAAATGAACTGGAACTACGTACTTTAATGACTTTAGTGAAACAAGACACTAGCCGCTGTTGTCAACCCCGATTCCCTGTTTTATCCTAAAGAGTCGCGTGGTCGCGTTACCGAGTGATTCCGAATGCAGCCGAGCATTTCCAGATATTGTTTACATTGAATACGCATTTTTATTGTATTCTAAACTCATTAGTTGCGAGTGCACCTACGTCATATGAAGTTGTGTACTAAGAAAAATTTGTTTTATTGGCAAAAAGTGAAAAGTTTGTTTTAATTTGTGATCAATCTATGGAACCTATTGCTGGGATGGATATGAAAGAAAGAAATAACATGTATCGCATATGGAATTACTTCTAGTTCATTTCTGTTTTCCTGATAGCTATAGGTTATGTACTATTATATATCTATAACTACATTTTAGTTATAAACAATTACTAAATAATAAGATCGTTATAGTGAAGTGTACAATTTATATGAGATCATTTACGGGCCTCCTAGCAATTTCTGCCACCCTGGTACTTTTCATCAAAGCTTTTATTTTTAATATTCAGTTATTCTAGCTATTTCTAGTTTTAATATAAGTAACTAGTAGCCGTCGAAATGTTTATCGATATAATTTTCACGAACACTTCATGCTCTTCTCTATGTTTCGGCATAGGAGCGCTTCGAGGAATGAAATAATAATATTTTCAGATTGATTTTCTAAGCGCTCCCAACAGGAGCGCTTGGCGGAATATTTTAGGAGCGCTTCGTTAGGAGCGCTTCAAAACAGGAGCGCTCCGAGGAATACCCCTATTTTTTCCATGGATCAAGAATTGCGTCAATCAGTTGAGCACAGTCGAGCCCGCGAAATTATATCTTGTGATTGTGACTAGTGACTGTACCTAATTACGATAACAGACAGTTATGCAGGCCACACAGGCTAGGTTATATATTATATACTTGATAGTTATGCATGATGGTTATGCAAATAAGTTTCTACATGCGAAACCGAGTTTAATATATTAAAAAACTGTACAGTTTTATCACACATAAGCTAGGTTATACATGCACTAGCTGTCCCCCGCAGTTACACTCGCGTTTTTGTGGAAACCGGGTTTGAAAGTTTTGTGTTGCCATTATACATCTTGTACAACTCTAATGTTTCAGTTACCTATTAGTTACTTTATTACTCAACTATCTTTTGCCCGCGGCTCCGTTCGCTTTAGAAAGAGACAAAAAGTAGGTTATGTCACTCTCCAATTGACGTGATTAATTATGTGGAGGTTAATGGTGGAACATTAACCTCCACTTTAAAAATCACGTCAATACGTCACTCCGTTTTGCCGTGAAAGACAGACAAACAACATACACAATTTCCCATTTATAATATTATTATGGAACCATTGCTAGGCTGAAGCGGCTTAATTGATACTCGAAACTTTGAAAGTAGCACGAAGAACCATCTTTAAGGTTGTTACCTTCCGGCCAACGATCTACTCAACCTTTGACCCTTATCAAAAATGCAAAGTTAAGGACAATCCGACAAACATTCGTTTCCTGTTCTGCTAATCTATCATATCAATCAATATCAATAATTAGTCTGACCAATAGATATTATTCACTAATTGTATCTTCGTAATCGTTACACACATATAACCCGCCTTTCATGCAAGAGGTTGTGGGTTCGAATCCGGGCAAGAAGAATCAGTGAAAGAAAACATGACTGGGAAACCTGGACTTGTAGTGGATACGAGGGATGCCTTTTAAGTTCTGTCGTTTATATATTTACGGGCAATTTTGAAATTGGAAGTGGTCAATATTCGAATTAACGGTATTTCAGAACCTATTATCAATTTAAAGTATTGGGATTTAACGCTGTTGTTTACTCACAACGTCGATTTGAATCTGTCAAGTCACATACAAAACCGACCAAGAGCGTGTCGGGTCACGCTCAGTGTAGGGTTCCGTAGTTTCCCGTCCGTCACAATAAGTGTTGTTGTTTTTTTTTTTAACTCTAAAACTCTCTCTTTTAATGTGGGAATTAAAAGAAAGAGTTTTTGAGTAAAAAAAAAAGCTATTTGTTACGTTGATATAACTACTAAATAAGTACGCAGAAATTATTTTGAACAACCTATTTGTCTTTTTTGTACAAAAGCTGTTCTTTCCATCAAGTTCAAAATAATTTTCCTAGAAAGTCCTTATAAAGTTCTACTTTTCAGATTTTTTTCATATTTTTTAAACCTATGGTTCAAAAGTTAGGGGTGGGGGACACATTGTTTTTTAATTTGGAGCGATTATTTCCGAAAATATTGATATTATCAAAAAATGATTTTAGTAAACCCTTATTCATTTTTAAATACCTATCCAACAATATATCACACGCTAGGGTTGAAATTAAAAAAAAATCACTTTCCACTTTACATATAGGGGGGCTACCTTAATAAAACCATTTTTTCCAATTTTTATTTTACCACTTTGTCGACGTGATTTATATACATACTAGCTTCTGCCCGCGGCTTCGCTCGCGTTAGAAAGAGACAAAAAGTAGCCTATGTTACTCTCCATACCTTCAACTATCTCCACTTAAAAAATCACGTCAATTCGTCGCTCCGTTTTGCCGTGAAAGAAAGACAAACAGACAGACAGACAGACAGACAGACAGACACACTTTCCCATTTATAATATTAGTATGGATTGGTACCAAATTTCAGCTTTCTAGTGCTAACGGTCACAGAGATTAAGCGAAGACGGACAGACAGACAGACAGACAGACAGACGGACGTACAAATTCTATTTGGGACTAGCACTCTGCCCCACGATTTTTAGGCTTGTTTTGAAATACAGCGTGGTGTTCGCGATCCTGCCCTGACATTTTACATCAAGAATGCTACGCTCGATCTTTCTATGGCAAACTTCAAAGTGAAACATTAGTGGTGCGGTGCGTAAACAGGTCTGAGCATCATAGCTTAGGATATGCAAAATGCGCGAATCGATGACTTTGCGCTTCATGAACGTCTTTATGGACCAGGTTATTTCCAGGCGTTTCAATTTGTGCGACGAATTTTCGACGCCTGTCTGTTTTAAAAAAAAAATAACTGGCATAACATATTTCCTGCCATATACTTTGCTTACGCGTAGTACTTTTTCGATCTTAGACCGGCACATCACAATTAAGCCACCCTGAAGCCAACCGTGTTAAATAGGTTTCAAATTCCAATAATCATAATATTAAAATTTTTATAGTAATTGATCGTAAGTTACTGCTCAAAAATAACAATTGCTGATTCCTTTAGTACTCCAACAATATTATGTCAGGATTATATTCTTATTTCGGGCGCGCGCTTCATTGTCACCTGGCCCCCATATAGGCACGTGCCTTTTTTGCCTTAGGGATAATCCGCCACTGCATCTAAGTCAGGTCCCCAGTAGTTTCACGTTTAGTGCACTCAGGTGACTCAGGTATCTAATTAATTCAGCAACAACGATCCAATGGTTAGCAATAACTTATCATTATCTTAAAAAAGGTTAGTCTAGTAATACTCAAAACTTATAAAATTATTCTATTTTTATCGCAAGTAACTGCTACTAATAAGTGGCTTAGCAACCAAGCGGTCGCGCGTACTGAAGCGAAAAGAGTTATATGTTAACCAACTTACAAAAAATGATTTTTTTTTCATATTTGATGTCAACTTATTTGGCCGATGTGTTTGCAAAAGGTGGCGGTGCGCGTGCGGCCGCAGCGATCAGATGAAGGGCCTCGGATCGTGCACGTGGTCAGCGATAAGGTACTGCATAACTCACACCACACTATAACATTGGTTATTTATTTAATCTGATGCTCTATGAAGGTAACATTTAAATTAACGACATCAGGCATTTTGGACTTATATTATTCCCAACAGTTACACCCCGCCAACCCCGTAACTGCCTTTTGAGCGGTGACGATTTTCGTCGCGCGCTCACTCTCCTTTCAAAGCACTAAGAAAATTACTGCTAAGAAAAAGCAGTTAAAAGTTTAAGCCCGTACTTAATAGTTTACGGTATGTGTGCCCTAGATATTGGGAATTACTTTAGATCCGCGCAATACTTTTTTAGATATTGGGGTAACTATTGAAACACTATGTATTAGAATTGACTGATGTCCTTGGGCTATCAATGCAGAATGGTGTATCTTCAATTTGACTTGTAGATTCCAGAGTTATAGCAATCAAAATATTTCTTCAGCTTTATAAAAGTCTAAGCAACATGCATCATTTACTAAAACTGCATGTTTTTATTAATTGATGCTTTACTTTTTTCTTAATTAAGTAGTTCGATTATGGAAGTAATAAGGTATACAACCTTATTTGCTTACGGAAACATGTACTGACTGATTATAAAAATTGAAATTTTTCGATTGTGTTTTGTTTTCATTAAAATAAAAGCTACTTAAATTTTCTTGTTTTTGTTAAAAAGCATTCAAAGCTTCAAAACTACCTGTGATGTAAACTGTGCTCGCCTCACAAAGTAATCTGTGTTAAAGAGTGCAAAAATCTCCATCTTGTATTTGCTTAAAATGTATCATCTATTCTAGATACTTTAATTCATTGCTCTTTTCTTTTAGTTCTCTTTTCGTTTATTTAAATAATTTAAATCACAATTGTACTCTCACGAAACTTTGATCCTAAGTTTGTAAATATAAAACATTTGAGTTATTGGCGGAAGTAATTAGTGACGCAATCAACAAACAAAAAAAAAAAGGTTCAAAACCTTTCGAAAGAACCTTTTGTGGTTAAGATAACAACGTGTGTTATCAGATGTTGGTGCTGGCGGAAGAGGCGGACAGTCGCCGAGATGTGCTGCGTCAGCGCCGACTTAACGACAAGCACTACGTGTACGACCGCGTATTTGGAGAAGACAGCACACAAGTTCGTAATATTTGCTGTTATTTTTATCCTAGTCCTTATTTATTATCTATCTAGTGAACTAAGTAGTAAATGGAAAAGAAAATCTAAGGTTATCATTGGTGGCTCAAAGCAAGGCATTATTCTGTTACTATATCTTGAGCTAGTAATATGGTAAATTATACCTATGTTCAGTAAATATCTAACATGTGTAACTGTGTTAGTGATCCATCATTTAAATATTGTTTTTTTATGTCCACAACAACACGGAATGTACTAAAAATGAGATTTTCTACTTACTAGGAGGACGTGTATGACGCAGTGTGTGCTCCACTTGTGGGTGACACATTAAAAGGATTTGCTGGGGCTGTGTTCGCGTACGGAGCAACGGGTGCTGGCAAGACATACACTATGACCGGCCTCATGTCCCGGGCTCTGAGCCATCTTTTCGCCAGCATCGCCGAAAGCGAAGACCCTCAATCGTTCGAGGTAAGTGGCACAGTGATCCATTAGCTCCGACACTACTAAACTTATCTTTTTACTGTATGTATATTAACTTAAGGTTGCTGTTCTGATGCTAAAATTTCAAGATGGTAACTAAGTAGATTGTATTACAAGGGCGCAAAGTAATATTTTTTACGTTTTTTGAATCCAGAGCGAAGTGAGGGATTCTACTTTACAACACTACTTTACACTTTTTGAATTTGGAGCGCATTATTGCCCGCTGAAAGTTTCTTATAGAAAACACCAACTTTAAGGCGTACTTAAAGGGGAACAAAGTCGTCTTTTTCGAATAGGTGGGTTAAAAATTTATTTATTACGTTGTGGTAGTGGTCGTATCTAGTATCTACCTCTCTCTCACTATAGACTATAGTATTTGTCTAGAGAGAGACTTATATCAATTTCAGTTTTATTGTTCAAAATATAATAATATTTGTACTTTTATATATTGATTGAAAAGTGTTGTAAAGACGTTTCATTCATGAGTCAGTTACTTTCGAGGTCGAATCGCACCATCATTGTGGGTTTTAGGTGAAATAGAAGCGTCGTCGCCAGGGTCGTCTTGCAAATCTCTACTATCGATTCTTTTGTTACATTCTTATGCATCCGTTTTTGTTATAGGTTCTTTACAATCACTCTTCTCTATTGTTCCCATTATAAAATGTTCTCGTCGTTACAAGGAAACCGAAAGAAAAGCTGAAAAAAGTGTCTGAAAGATTTTATTTTCGAAGTCAAAACCATTCATTAAAAGAAATACATTCTGATCATAATTTATAAATGTGTCTCTGATAGACGTGTGTAACTTATTATTGGAAGGTTAATATTGATATACAAAATACCATTTTGTTTTTATGATATACATTTGAGGACGAACTGAATCTCAATCAGGTCGTGTAATGAAAATGAGGAATTGTAATTACCTACTACGGAAAAGTCTTTCACCTTTGAACTGCGAAATACCTAAGGTATAAGGTATCAACTATTGAAGCCATCTTTAAATAAATAGAATTAAATAGCGTGATGTATCAAACGACCTATGAATTATTTGTTGGCATCGAGCATGGAACTGCATGTTAGCTATTATAATTGTGTCATAATATTGAAACAAGCCGTTTCAATGATGTGACATATTTAGCACGCTCTGTACATTAGTATTATTCCGTTTTCTGTAGTTCTGTACGTAGCTGGTACGTACGTACCTACCTACCTATCTGTATGTGTAGTATGATCTTTAAAACAAAAAAAAAGGATTTTGGTGAGGTTTTTAAATCTTCGAACACACGTGATTCGAGACACAATAGAAAGACAATAGCAAATCGATAGAGTAATTCAAGAGGAATTTTTTTGGTCATGGCCACTTGCAGTTCAGTTCTCTACGGCTGTTGACTGCTCATCCGGTCTTTCCTGTGGTGGCCCTAAATTACGCCCCCCAGCCAGGACAACAAAATACTAAGTACAACTAAGTACAATGAACGCATATTACTGTAAATAATCCGAGATCATCAAAGATTTGTAACACCCATGCGAAGCTAGGACGGGTCGCTAGTTAAGTATATTATGCTTGATATGAATAGATTGAATTAGATTAGAATATTCTTTATTGTACACAAATAGGACAAAAAGAGTAAAGGACAACACATACAAATACGCAAGAGTAGAATAGGCGGCCTTATCGCTAAAAGCAATTTATTCCAGACAACCTAGATAGCTTGGTCATTTGGAAAATAGTCGTGATCACGTAAATATCTTGTTGACAGCGGCGTATGCGTTAGATCATTCAGTTCCTTTCAAAAGGGATATTATAAATTGCATATCAAATAAATAATCACCTATCAATACATACTCATCATTTATATTCTTTTTTACATCAAATAACTTACTTCACTACAAGTAAACTAAATGTTTAACAAAACTCAAACTGCAGATAATTCGAAATTATACATCAATATGACATTACTTTTTTTCTCATAATGCAATACAGTTAAATTTATTTTTGTACAAAAATACTACATACGTAGCATAAATACTGACTGCACAGCAAAATTTCCATATTTCATAGCAAAATAACTATCCCAGTCGCATATTAACCAGTAAGTACAACCAAACCTGTTCATCATATTTGTCTTAATTTTCAAGAAGCCATGCTCATCAAATTTTATAATTATTATAACAAAAAAATCCTGTCACATTGCATTATTTTTAAAAGCAGAACAAATTAACTGAAAAATGTTTTCGCTCGCTTTTTCGTCACTGCGTCGCGCGAGCGAGTAAGATAGAGATAGAAATGGTTGGTTAGGTTAGGTTAGAACTGTGACCACACCAGATACCCTCTTTTGCCAAGCAAACATTTTAGTTTCTTTGCTCTGTTTTAGAATAATTGGTGATCTATTTTAAGTAGTTTGCTTAAATACTTATTAGGAAAAACCTATTATAGTACATACAAAAACATTTATTTGGTACTAGACCCTACCTATATCTCCATGATTTTAAGTGATTTATTGTGGAATTTTAAGTTCGTGGCGCCACCTGCAGAAGCTAAAAATTTGCCCATTGGGCATAAAAGGAAGCGTGGACGCCCCGCGAAAGCAAGACCCGCTTTAATAATTCAATAAATTACAATTTTGTATCAAATTTTATACTTTTAGGGTTCCGTACCTCAAAAGGTAAAAACGGAACCCTTATAGGATCACTTTGTTGTCCGTCTGTCCGTCCGTCCGTCCGTCTGTCAAGACCCTTTTTCTCAGAAACGCGTTGAGATATCAAACTGAAATTTATATCACATACTCAGGTCTGCTATCTCTCAAATCATTGAAAAAATCAAGATTCCAAATCAACGCAATAAAAAGATACGGCTTGCATATTTAGACATTTGCAAGGAAATCAAAACCTACAGGGTACTTCCCATTGACCAAGAATCATGAAATTTGGCAAGAAGCAAGGTCATGTAGCACAAGTAAAGGAAAAACTTCGAAAACCGTAAATTTGTAGTTAGTTTACATCCGTCCGTCCGTCCGTTCGTCTGTCTGTCAAGACCCTTTTTCTCGGAAACGCGTCGAGATATCAAGCTGAAAATAATATCAAACACTCAGGTCTGCTATCTCTCAAAGCAGTGAAAAAATCAAGTTTCTAAATCAACGCAATAAAAAGATACGGCGGTTTATATTGCATTTTTAGACATTTGCACTTGACATTTGACTACACATCAAGCTATACAAAACCAGTTTTAGCTGACCTCGCATTGTGTATGTTTTTCGTACAATTTGAAGTCAGCTTATACTGGTTATGTATAGCTTGATGTGTAGCTCACCGTACTTCCCATTGACCAATAATCATGAAATTTAGCAAGAAGCAATGTCATGTAGCACAAGTAAAGAAAAAACTGCGAAAACCGTAATATTGTAGTTATTTCGCTAAAAAAAAAAATTAACGGAACCCTCGTTGCGCGAGTCCAACTCGCACTTGACCGGTTTTTTTTGCTAGTCTCATTATGTGGTAATTAATAAATAATAAGACGACTGTGACTAATAAAATGCTGTTTCATTTAAAAAAACTACAGTAAATAATTTAAAAATAGAAGCTATATTTAAAAGAAAAAGAGTAAACATGTATAATGTGCATTAAGATTATTAGCTATGCATTGATTAAAAAGCTTTTGCTTTAGGAAAAATCGCTATACGCTGCGAAAATAAATTGTAATGTGTTTAGTGATATTTTGAGTTGAATATTTGCTGTGCAATCAGTTATTTTGATGGGAATTCGGAATCTTATTGCATAGAAAAAGGATATTTTTTGATTTGCGTTTAAAATTAAATACCACCCCTTTCAAAATGGTTGAGCTGATTGATGTTGACACCCATCATGTTATGCTCGTGAACGGGCCGCCTTTAAGATTGGAATTATTTTAATTCTTTAATTTTTTTAATTTAAAAAACGACCGACTTTTTTCCAATTAGGTATGTAATTGGTCTAAGTAAAATAAATTCTTCTAATTCGAAACCATGACTTGGTGACTGTTTGGTATCGGTATTATAACTAGTAGTGCACTTTCGAACCCAAATTCTTTAAAATAAAGATAGTGTTCGTTGAATACTCAATTCTCCCAGCCCTCCTTCTTACCTTATGTCTCATTTTCAATATTTGTGTTCTTCTCATGCCAGAAATCTGCGCTCATCTAACAATCTTCTTTTACTTTGTCCTTCTCATACCTCTGATGTAGTTCATTCTTCCTTTCATATTCAGTCCATTCTTCTCTGGAACGCCTTACCTCTCGATATCAGGACGGCCACTAGTCGATATGCATTTAAACGGAAGTTGAGGATCTATTTTCATGACAAATGAGCAGAGTTTATTCACCATTTTCTTCCTTGTATACTTATATATATATTATATATTTATATATATATTATATATATATTATATTTATATATTATGTATATATATATATCTTCGATAAATATGTATTTATATGTGTATATGTGTTAAGCTTATATTATGTTAATTTTAAGCCTATCCACTTAATTATGTGTTTTCTGTTTTTTTTTTGTTTGTTATTCTGTAAGTTGTGTCCTTTTATTGTTGTCCTTCTTTTGTTATATGCACCTACCATGTTATATCTCACCAACTCTGGGTTGACTGGTAGAGAATGCCTAAGGCATTAAGTCCGCCCTTGTACGCTTGTGCATGAAGTTTTAAATAAATAAATAAATACTATACACTACACGTGTACTAAATACACCTAATAAGGAATGTATTTTGAACGCAATCACGGGTGGGGTGCTGTAGGTAGGTAGGTATTTAGTATGTAAATGTAGCGAGCTGACCGCAAGTCGGCGCCCGCCGCTGGCCTTGACCAAACGGAAGTTCTTTACTGTTTTTCATGCATATTTACGAGCCAAGCTGAAATTGCACGAGCCATGAAATCCATTGTGAAATAGTTTGTTTTATTTGTTCCTTCTTACCCAAAAAACAAAAAAGATGAAAAGTCTATGCCTGATATTAAATATATTAATTGCACCTATGATAATGTCAGAATCGTAAAATTATTTTGTGTATTTAGTTAAAAAACTTTAATATACTTTACCTAAATGAAATAATTTAAAAAAGTATTGAAGAACATTTTCCATTTTCAAGGTTAATTAATTTTTCTGTTTGCATGTTTGGATGTTTGCTAAATTAAAAGAAAACTGTTAGTTACATATAGGTATTGCTTTATTTTTCGCGAATCACAATTAAAAAATGAGAATAGTGAAAATAAAAATATAATCAAACTGGCTATCGCAAAAGAAAACACCCTGCAAGTATGGCTGTGCGTTGATATATCAACAGTCAGTCATCAATCAGTCAGTCTCACATTTTACATATTATTTCTACAACTATAGTGATTACCTATTACAGACTAGCTTGTTTTCATTATTTTTTTATTAACTTTCACTCAAATTACAAAAACATCATCATTTTTGAATTGACCTCCCTCGGAGTCAAGATTCAAGTCGAAGATAAAATGTACTAATATGATGGATGATATTGTGTAAAAATAATTAGTAAACTATGTATCTAGTTTGTTAGAAAATTTACCATCCCATCGCGGTTGTATCGAGAGCGCTATCAAGCGCGTACTTACCGTGATGAAATCAATTAAGAATTCAAGTATCAATTTTTTTTTTATCACTGCAGTAACGGTCGCCTGTAGGACACGGTCGAGCACACAGTGGAGGTGTGCCGCGCATGGGCGGAGCATCGACGTGTCCTCGTAGAGGCGATCGGCGGCGGTGACCTCTCGCGCCCGGCGCTGGTTCAGGCCATGCTTCGGGGCTAGACGGAATGGGATGCCGTCGCCTCCTTCTGCGAAGCAGTTATGCTAGTGAACCCGGACTACCGGCCACCGTAGGCACGGTTCTGCGGATAGCGAGCGATGGGTAGCTCGCCGCCCAGCTAGAACCAGGACCGCGTCGACGGCGCGTTAGTGTTCCACGCGCGCCTCAAAGAGAAGGAGTCAGCACAGGAAGGGGCCCAACAGGGCCAACGCCTGCCGGGGTTGCGGAATGTTTATAGTGGTTACCGTGACCCTGGAACATAAAGGGCAATCGAAGGAACATGAGTGGGTTTTAGTCAGTAAGAGTCTGACACGCCCTCCCACCGCACCCAGGACGGAAGCAGTCATTGGATGATTTCCCACTCACCAAAAAAAAAAAAAAGTATCTATTTTTATACCTGAAGGGAAAACGCTTTTTTTATATATTACGGTCGGAGAGGGCATTGAACTTTTCTTAGGAACAGCTGATATTTTTTTCGCGATTTCAAAGTTGGTTCGATAATAAAACTTGTTTGTTTTCATGGGTAGAATCATCTCCTAGCGGATGGTACAGAACTAAAAATTCACCTAGTATTGGTAGTAAGGTACAGGGGTTGCAGTTATTAATTTATATTTTAAAGCAAGTTTCTGGTGGATTATATTGGCTATTTGGTCGTGCCTGTGTTTGTTGTTCGCTATTACATTTTCTACAAATATCAGAAGTGAGAGGAGCTCGACTCGCATGATATGCTTTTGGTAGTTACGGGTTACTATTACCTGATCTTGTATTGCTGTCATGAACCCTTCAGTCTCAGGGAATAAATCTCCTCGCCTGAGCCATTCGTTCGACGCTAACTTGTCGACGTTAGGTTGGCACAGGTCCTGGCGATGTCTTCCGTGGAGTGACTTCCGGGTCCATTCCAGTAACTTTGCCTGTGTGTCAGTCTGTTTTTCATTACTTTGGGTAGTTTTATCAAACATGTTTAGTGGGGTCAGATTTCGGTCATTGTAAACTATAGCTTTGTGTAGTGTAGAAGTGATGCTTTTTGTGTTGAAATATTTTCTAAGAGTGCTAACTTGTTTGTTGTGTAGGTTTGTGATATCTATTAAACCTCGTCCTCCTTCTTTCCTTGGTAGAGTCAGTCGCTGAATACTAGATCAACAGAGAGAGAGAGAGAGAGAGAGGTGTTTTCTGTGTTTGGTCATAGTAGTGTTGATGACGCGCTGTAGGTTTTTAAGTTCCGTTTTAGTCCAGTTTATTATACCAAAGGAATATGTAAGAACGAGGATAGCATAGGTGTTTATTGCTTTGACTGTATGTTTGGAGTAGAGCTGTGTATTTAAAATAGAATTGAGTCTGTGTTTAAATTGTTGCGTAAGTTTATTTTTTATAGTTTTGTGTTTAATTTGTTTAGCTTGAATGTATCCTAAATATTTATATGTTTCGTTTTCATCTAAGGGTTGTATGTTATCCCCTATCTGTGTGGTGTATGAGTGTGAATATGTTTGTCCTGCCCTGACACTTATCAATTCTAAATTCCATACCTATGTCACTTGAAAATTGGTCGGTGGCAGCTGCAAGTTGGTCTAAGTCTTCTTGAGTGATGATGCCTACAGTTTTATATCGTCCATATAAAGAAGGTGATTAATTTTACAAGTATGTCTGTCAGTATGTATGTCATTTGTAGTGCCATCATAATATAGGTTATATCCTGGCAATAATGAATTTAATTTATTTGATAAGGGGTTTAGAGCCAGGCAAAACCATAATGGGCTAAGTGAGTCGCCCTGGAATATGCCTCTTTGAATTGTAATAGGTTCTGTTTCTACAGTTCCATTATGTTGTCCATTGCGTCATGGTGTTATTTAAAAAACCGATAATTTGGGGATTTATTTTATATATTTTTAAAATGTCTAGTAACCATGTGTGTCGTACAGAGTCATAAGCCTTTTTATAATCAACTAGCTTTTGCCCGCGGCTTCGCCCGCGTGGATATCGAACTTCTAACCACTATTTTAACACTGTAGGGGTTGAATTAAAAAAAAACCTTTGTTAGTGGCTTAGGCTTTCGCTTCACAAAGAATAACCCCTCCAAGACTCCAAGCTAGTTATTGTTAAATATCAACAAACGCGTTGATATCAGTCAGTGAGTTTACAAACGACTTTTTCCACCCTGGGCGGGACGGGAGGGAGTGTCAGACTGATTGCCTTTTATGTTCCGGGGCAGCGGTAACTATTAGAATTAATCAGCAACCCCGGCAGGCATTGGCGCTAAAGGGCCCCGTCACGTGCTGACTGCTTTTTGAGGCGCGAGTGGAACAAACGCGCCGTCGACACGGACTTAGTCCTTATCGGGCGGCGAGCTACCCATCGCTCGCCGTCCGCAGTCCCGCACCTACGGTGGCCGTTAGTCGTCATGCGACTCTCGACTCCTACGCCTGGGTCACTGTCCGGGCCGTGAGGCGTGACGGTGTCACACGCGCGCCTTATCCGACGTCGCTTCCGCCCGAATCCGACACAGGAACCTCCCGAAATGTCCGTGTCCGATGAGGACCTGTTTCCGGCGGTATGTTAGAGCTCTCCAGCCACTCCTCATAGAGGAGTGCCCAGCACTGGGTTGCGACAGTCACTGTCCGCCATAAGATCCCGCCGGAGCTGAGGTGCATCGCGCTGCGATTAGCCGCGGCAGCGGAGTTATTTTTGGTTACTGATCGGCTCTCGTTGCTCATGGTGCAATGTTGTGTAGCACAATATTAGGTGTTCTGACATTCGTGTTTTTATATTGACAAATATTTGAATAACAATGAAGTATGACATAAATAAATGTTTTATTTTTCAATATTGTAAACTTAGCAATAAAATTACAATGACTATTGTATGCTGAAAGGCTGAATGGTTAAAGTGTATTTATAACATCTATTTGTACCTATATTCGCAATAAATGAATTTTTACTTTACTTTACTAAAATTCCTTCAGTAGTTTTTAACACATGTGTGCACATACATACAGACAGACAGAATGACAATAAATTTACTGATTGCATTTTTGGCATCCATCAATATTAATTTTAAATAATATTCAATGTACAGAATTGAACACACATGCCAAATTTCAGCTCTCTACGACCAGTAGTTTCGGCTGTGCGTTGTCTGTCAGTCACTCAGTAACGGAAGCGTTTTATATATATAGATGTACATGGTGTATAAATCTTTTTTCTGCCTCTGAACCTGTATTACTGAGTCTATTGTTAGTTCTTCTTTGCAGCCCTGGCTAAATTTGCGGCAACCTATTTGTTCTTCAGCTAATATAGAATTAATTGATTCAAGGTGTTTGTAAATAGTTTGAATAATGCATGATGTTAATATTTTATATATTGTTTGTAGGCATGTTATAGGTCTGTACTTTTCTGGGTTGGTTCTATCGTTGCTGTCTTTTGGTACCATATAAGTAATTCTTTCAGCTATATATGTGGGCATGGTCGTTGGGTTATTAATAAAGTTGTTGATGTAATTGTACAGGTATGGGTGAGTATGTGTAATTTTTTTGTACAATAAGTTGTGAATGTAATCGGACCCTGGTGCTTTCCAATTGTGTAACTTCTGAAAGGCGTCATGAAAGACATCTATTGGTACATGTTCAAATGCCATTTGTTCAATATGCAAATGGTTTTCTGCCTCTATTTTTATCCACTCAGCTTCTGCATTGTGACACAAAATCGATGGGAGAATATCGTTTTGAAAACTCATAAAAAGTACGTCAACTGATGGTAAAATACCGTATTGTAGCTTGTAGACAATATTGAACCAAATTAATTACTGAGAGATTACAAACCTTCGGCTTCTGCTTCGGCCGAAGGTTGTGGCGATTGCCGATTAATCGGCTTCGGCCAAAAATAGACCTTCGGTCGGACACTACTGCATTTATATATTTAGGTAGTACAATATCGTTGATATAACTTACTATTTGAGCCAACTTTTTTGATGGTCTTTGTTTGGGTATGTAATTTCTTTTTGTGGGATAACTATTAGTAAAATATTGTAAAGCGTCTGAAAATGTTTCTTCTAGTTCTTGATTTTTATAAATCCATACTCATTACTGTATTTGTTATACCATGTTGTGTATTTATGCTAGTTTGTGTTAGAGCTTCAATATCGATACTATTCAAGTAATTAGGTTCGTTTTCTGTTTCTGTCTTGTGTATTTGATTGACCGTACTCCGTTTCTATGTTTGTGGTGCCGGTGAAGGTAAATAAGGGTCTGATTGATTGAGTGTGTTTTCTGCATACGTTTTTAGTTCTTGTAATCGAGTGTCTGATATCATTTTGTTGTTTATAACGGCTCTAGTTTGGTCTGATAATCTTTGCTCAGATAATTGTGACAGCTGTGGGTAGGATTCAGTGAACATCTCTCTTAACTTTTTCTCCAGACAGTCATGTCTGTTTCCATTTTTGTAACGATGAAAAAGCATTTAATTAGAGATTCGTTAAGTTCGTTTGACCATTTCATTCTTCGTGTTGGTTGCGGTTGTGGTTGCTTATTATTAAGATCTATATTGAACTGTGGTAATATCTGATTGATACTGTGACTGTTATGTAAGTGTAGTTCTTCAGTTACCTCTAATCTAATTCTTTCAAGTGTGTCTGCCGATAGTAACTTTTTATTGACTATTGCTCTTCGTTGATCTCCAACTCTTTGTTTATAGACATCTATTTGTGGAAACCTGCTAATGAATTGTTGATGTAGCGAAGTAAGGTATGATTTTGTGTCTGTTTCTAGATTTGTGGTGATGAGATACACAGTACGCCAAATAAATTGTTTCATGTCTGCACTACATTTTTTACGCGTATTGGTTGTGTCAGTAACGGGTGAAGGGTTTTTGGCAGTAACAGCCTCCGACACAACGTTTTTTGACATTGCCGATAGTGTTGACGATGGTCGTGACGAGTTAGGCAAATAGGATGGAGGTGAGGACACCAATGAAGACAAAATGGATCTCGGTGAAGATGATGACGAAACCGGTGATGTTCCACTATCTGATGAAGGCTTATTTGCCTGAATTTGGATTTTCGATTTTGATCTTGTTATCATAACAATTCCCACGAGTAGCTAGGGATAATAGAGTCGACCACAGCAGAGCCCTGCGTTCACTGTGGCAAGGGTAGATAAAACTGGAGGTCCCCTAGTATCCAGAGTTGACACATTAACGACTAATGCATTCCCCTAGCCATGCAGCCCTCGGCATGTGCAACCTTGGCTTGGATGTATCCCTCTTGGTTTGACTCCTCACCCTAGACCTACTTTAGTGAAACTCTACCGCCATAGCCCTAGGGTTCATTGGAACACGCAAGCCCCACCATGACGACAACGTAGAGATACAGCGGTAGGGTTATTATTATTATTATTTTAATTCACAGGCTCCGGACATTTAATTAGGGACTTAGTTTGAACTGCTGCTGTGCTACCGTCTGTAAGGCATTTGTATAATTTGTACAAATATGTAGGTTAATTAATTAATATGTAAGAATTCGGACCTATATTCACTACAAGTCCAGGTTTCCTCGCGATGCTTTCCTTCACCGATGTCTGTGATGTCCAAGATAAACTTTAGAAAGTATACAAATGAATTGAAAAAGTCACATTGGTACTTGCCCGGATTTGAACACGCAACCTCTTGCATTAGAGGCGGGCGCCTTAACTGCTAGGCCATCACGTTAAATAAGTCCGAAATCGCCAATCCGCCTTGAGCAAGCCTGGTGATCATGCTCGTGCCTTCTCTGTATGAGAGGAGGCCTTTGCCCTGCAGTGGGACAGTTATAGGCTAATATTATTTATGTAAGAATAGTTTTTTGAACATTTTACAGTTCCAGCAAGCTATTCCGCTTAAGCTATCCGTTAATTAACACTTTAACTTTGAGACAAATAATATTACAGTAAAATGATGTATCATATCGATGAATCTACAGATAAGCAGATAATATGGAAGGGGTATCAACTAAATGACAATGACAATCAAATATACGTTAGTGGTGTAAACTGGCTGTAGCCCTGTAGGCCACCGGCCGCAAGGTCACTGACGAAGCGTGGCGTGGCGCCTCGACTCGCGTGATTGACACCGCGGCAACCATTAACCTATGACGATGCTTTCTTCAATACACTTAAATTATGTGCTTACTACGTGTATAGGTAGGTATGTGTCATTAGCACATATACTAGAAAATAGTTTATAAAGAATTTACTTCTTTTAGTAAATGGTGTATAAAGCGAGTTCGAATCATTTGTCAATGTTTCATTTTTATAAGTAAGTGTTTCTTAAGCACATACCTACATACACACCGTACATATATGAATTTAATGATTATAACACAACCCTAGTTTAAACATTTTTAACCAAGTCAACTAAAGAGGTCGCCACATAGGTAAACCAAACAACAATTTATTTTATCACCCGTTTATTTGTGCCGCCATGCATCTTATCTAAAGATGAAGTGCCTTCGTAACAAGTCAAGTTCATTCGCAGTCCGCAGGCCGTGAAATTAGTGGGTAAGTAGGTAAAGATACCTACGTCACGCGTCAGTAGTAGTCAACAGAAGAAAGTAGTGATAAAATATTCAGGGTTATCCGGAACGCGACATTCTATTAACCTGAGCACGTTAGCGTAACCCCCACAGTGATAGCAACTGTACCGTGCTAGACCGTAGGCAACGAGTAACATACAGAGGCGTATTTATATTGAACATAACTAATGATCGGAAGTGAACATCATTCGACAATGTTATTTACCAATTTATTTTTAATTCAAACGTACCTACATGAAGTAAAACTTTTAGGGTCGGCCTCAATTAAGAAGGTTTAAGGCTTGCTATTGTGGGGCGACATTCTAGGACAAGCCAGACTCTGTGACCTTTACCTAGTTCAGTGAGCTGGTTAACAGAAATCTTAGTTCTTAAATAGCGCTGAACATGTTTATAAATGTCGATTAAGGTTGCAAGGAAATCATAGCAAACCAAACACCTTTCGGTTTAGTTAATGCTTCCTGGGGGCTTTCTAGTTGCCCATTTTCATTCATAGAATAGGTACAATTATAAAAGATTTGTCTGAGCCAAAATAAAAGATATTTTAACTGCCATTATTGAGAATAGGTCTAATAGGCAGTGTTCAATTATTGGAAGCCGACTCTAACATAGTTATGAAAAGGCTAGAGAGTTTCAGAGAAATGACAGTCGGTGTGATACACCTGCGGTAATTTTCAGACATTGACAATTATTGTTTTTTAATTGTGTCAACATAAACCTCAATTTTGTCAAAACGAAGCCTTTTACTCAAAATGCATTATATTTAAATGTATCATAAATAGAGACGAGTTTAATTAACCATAGTAGAGCACTGATGAATTTAAGTAGTTTGGTAAAAGTACCTACTTAATATACTTTATGAAAATAACTATATTTTCATAAAGTTTATTTGAATTACACAACTTCAAAATAGACGTTGTGGAAATATTTAAGTTATAAGAGACCTTTTGCCTCGCTGAAGTGTGCAGCGTAGATAATACAGGAGATTGCCAGATAAGCATAAGTACAGCCTGAGGGTGAACCATAGAGGCAGTTTTGCACTTCAGTCAAACGCTTGTGTTTTGCGTGCTTCATCTGATAACTATATGCTGCATTCATGTTTATTTCTTACCGCATTGTGGTCAAACCCATTTATTACGAAACTGGGGCCTTAATCGGAATAGTGGCTATTAATTTGGATTATAAATTCTTTTATAGTTTTTTTAATTGCATTTCAGATATCTTGAGTTAGGTCGTTCATTTTTGTTTTGTTGGCATGTAAGGCCGGTACGGTATGATATTTAACAGAGAGCGCTCCCTTCGACTAGCAAATCAATACACTAAATTTATTATTAGTTAATCCTTTGTTGATAATCATAATTATATATTGTGTTTTTGCTGACTCTAGAAGAATTTAAATGTGGTGCTTAGTCATAGGTTTTGCATTAGGTACTAGGTACATAGGTGTTGACTCATTAAACCACGAACTTTTAAGGATAATAGCGGTTCAGAGTGTATAGTAATGAATCACTTAAATAGAAAACTTTTATGTGGTGCATATTTGGTAAAAAATATTATAACGTTATGAACTTATACAGATACTGGAAACAGGATTTTTTGTCATCATTACTTAAATTAACAGGTTATACAAGGTGGAATTTTATAATGCCACCAGAAAGGAAAGTACTCTTAATACTTCAGATAGAAAATTTTACCCAAAGGAAACATTCCTTTACTTTAAAAAAAACAAAAATGCATTCAAAGATTTTTGATAATTCGCTTACCACTCCCGGAAATTGAACCGACTAAAATCCAAAAAGTAACACTTTCTACTTTTATGGTGTCAAACGTTAAGACCATTCATAAGGACAAAATCTCTCTAACAAACATGGTTAATTAAATTAAAGGAAAACCATAAATCTTAAGAATTTTATATTAATTGAACGAAAATTTCGACAGTTAAAAGCCGTCCCTTGATTCGAAAACTTAAAATTTCATGGACTTCCTCTAATTTAATTTACCATGTTTGTTATAAAGATTTGATCCTTATAAATGACTCTATCGATTAACGTCATAAAAGTACAGAATGTTGTTATTTCCATTTCAAGCCAGTTCGATTCCAGAGTGTGACAATCGAATTTTTGAAAATCTTTGAACGCAGTTTTTATTCCTTTAAAATTTATAGGAATGTGTCCTTTGAGTAAAATTTTCTATCTAAAGTATTAAGAGTACTTCCCCTTCAGGTGGCATTACAAAATTCCACCCTGTATGCTTCTATTGGTATTCATAATAAAACTAGTAACATGATCAATGCTTTGTTAGTCTAACTAATTACACAATTACACAGGGTTGGTTCAGACACCGTGATGGTGTCGTGACGTTCGTGCGATAGTGTCGGTAATATAGGTATAAAGCCTCGTTATCAGTTAGGGTTACACGTTATATTATTGATTGGAGTTCAGTAATCGTGAGCATGAAGTTATAATCCTACTCCTTGTTATAATTACCAGTGCGTCTAAAGCTGCAGTTGTAACCTTACAGAGAGGTGATGCCCGCAATGTTATTATAAAAATGTTTGTTTCGTGACCTTATTTTTATAAACAGGCGTTATTGCAAAGAACATTCCAGGAGCTGCATTTATAAATAAGAAATGACTCATTAAATTAACACGCGAGTTGTGAGCTTTCAAACAACAGAATACTGTTTAAATCCTGATATTTTTACAGTTTTAGTATGAAACCGTAAATAAACTACATTAGTAATAAGGGTCACGGGAGGAAGCAATAAATTAGAAAAAAAAAACCTTTGTGTTGCGTTATTGCGTAGCTTGGTATCGTAGCTTTCGTAGACCGCTACGAATATTCGTAGCCGAATTCTTTTTGGGATATTATTTTCGTAGTCAGTCATTTGATTGCAATTCATACTCGTTGTTATAAAATAACTACAGTTAGTAGCTAGTACCAAGTTACCAACACTACTGAGTATTCAAAAGTACTGTTTAAATATTTTTTATTTTAGCGCGTATGGATTGTATGTATGGCCGGACCCCGTAGCACTCGTAGCGTGTGCCCGTAGCTGCGTAGCACGAGCTTTTTATGCCCCTGTTGTCATTTCTTCACAAGTCTTTTGCTTATTTGTTTTTGGTCCTTATCAATCAAGAAATGAGCGCAGTCTTTAAAAGTATGCCTTCTTTTTAGGATGTCATACATAGCATTCGTAGTCCCTTCATTGTAGTATTAAAAATGGCAAGAATTACAAATACTAGCCACCCGCCCCAGTTTCGCACGGGTGTTACAAATTTTTAAAAATCCCGGCTTTTTTCTACTATAATAAGCATGTATTATACATATAAACCTTCCTTAAAAGTCATTAAAACTCTATCTATTAAAACCAGTTCTTATGTTCCACATTAAACTTCTCGGTTAGAGTCTGAAAAATGATTTTGGCGCTGGTCTCCACTTGTTTAGCTATGAGGAAGGCTTCTTCGAAGCCTGATAAACATCCGCCTGCCCTGTAGCACACATGTCAGTTTCGAGACAGCGCTAACAGCACCCTGACTGAACCCAATATTATATTGCACTCGAATGTCCAAAAGGGTGTCCAGCGTCCAGCGCCTCTAACCGCAAAACGCCCGTGTGTAATAATGGGCCATACGAAGTTTTTTTTCTCTGTTTATGTGGCATACTTCCGGTTTATAATGGTGTAGGGCACATAAATTTTATACTTTAATAACAGGTTTACGTGAAAATTCCCAATTGAGAATCTAGTTTTACCTATAAAATATTAATGGCTACCTCGCATTCTGAAAATTGAAATGATCCATTTTATGAATTGACGTTTGATAAATTTTAAATCGATCTTATCGAGTATAGCCAGTCGGAATGTTTGCTAGGTACAGTGTGTATTTGTGTACATTTCATAGACATTTGATATAGACTGAAATGGATGTTTGCGGTATGCAATCAATAGGGGTGGGGGCGTAAGTACACCAAACTGTAGACTAACGATCCCCTAATGGTCATTCATGTTTGTCATGTGCGGGAAACAAACAGTTCACCGGCAGGGCATTACTGTGCCAATGAAATAAACATTACACACGAATGAGTTATGTGATCGACATGTCGGAATGAACAATTATTCGAGTTCATCATCATTATAATCGATTATAAAAATCGATTTAGTTAGCAAGTTAACGCGGTTAAGTAGTTACTACTGCGGTCCTCTATAATTTCACATAATGATGGTAATTAAATCCTAATTACGATATTAGAACTTTGTGGAATTATTAATTAGTTTGATGTTGACTAAAGACTATAGGTATACCTACTAAATCATAATCCTACCCTTTCAAAATTTCAGTTCCCAATTAGTTATTAAAATAAAACAATAATTATCTATTTGTTTAGCCACCTTGGTTACTTGGTATCAATTTACTGGTAATTTTGATAGCAACAGTAATTGACTTGATGGGTTTCAATTAAACGTACAGTAGGTGACTGCTATGATTGAGTAATGTGCGTACTACCACTTTGCGGGACTTTCCCACAGTAAATTAATGACTTTGTTGATGGAAGTTTATGTTGGTAAAAGTATGTATTTTGTTTTAATAACACTTAATTGCATTTACAGTTTTCATTAATTTATCCATATGGGCTTTATAGTATTCAGGATTAAGCCCGTTTTAAATGATTTGATCAAAATAAACCGTCCAAGGTACATGTAGGTCCAGGCGTGTTCAACTCTCTAAGATACATTATTTTTATAATTTGTGTTACTTGTTAGTATTTTACTTTTTCACTACTTCAGCGTAGTTAGTACGTGAAATACAGGTTTCTTACAATAAAACGATTCCTATGTTATTAACATTTTGTACCTGTATCTTTAGTCTAAATTAAGCCAAATATGCCAAAAGTAAGTCATATTTTTTATTGTTGTCATAATACTTTGTCGTATTTCTTGATTAGGTGAAAATGTCGTACATCGAGATATACAACGAGATCATTCGAGACCTTCTGAACCCAAGCGCCGGATCTTTGGAGCTGCGAGACGAGGGAGGCAGCGGCGCCCCCGTGGTAGCTGGCCTGAGCGAGCTGAAGGCCACCAGCGCGGCGCACGTCGCTGAACTGCTCGCCAGGGGCGACCGCTCCCGCACCGCTGAGGCCACTCATGCTAACCAACATTCTTCCCGGGGTCATGCTCTTCTCAGGTAATTGGTAATTAAAATCACAGGATATAATTGGTTTCTTTAATTTATTAACTGGTGGTAGAGGCTTGGACTCTCCAAACGGTTGTGCCGTTTCAGGCTGTTAAGTGGATTAGCTATTTGAGGCTATTTCATTGCCACTTGGTTAATAGCTCGTGTTTTGCCATGATGCGGTTGAATCTAAACATATTAATGTCATAAATAATTGCGGTTTCGTGCTCTAATTACCGCCTTTTATTTATCAGTGTGACAGTAAGTCAGCAATTGGAGAAAGGTACACAACGCGGTCGTTTGTTTCTCATCGACCTGGCTGGTTCAGAGCGCGCAGGGCTGCGGGCGCGACGTCTAGAGGGCGCGCACATCAATCGATCGCTTCTAGCGCTTGGAAACTGCATCATGGCTCTTTCAGGAGGAGCTAGGTAAGCGTGAAAACAATTAGTTTTTCAGCAAAGTTCAATTGCAGCTCTGCGTTGTAAGGTATTCAACGTAAAACGTACTATGACTATGACTATGACTACTAAAGCTTGACTTAAACATTTAAACCGTGAAAAAAAACGTTGCTAAACCTTTCGACGACCAAGCGACAGCCGGCGGTCGGGCTGCTTTTATCTTTCTATTGTGTATCGAATCACGCGTGTTCGAAGGCCTATAGTGCTTTTCTGTTAAGCAATATTAGTGACCGAAGCCCAACCGCCAACATTTAATGGCAAGACAGAGACGGAGATTAGCTTAGCCAAAATGCTTGCCAAGTAAAGTTAGTTTACTTGGCCTTATTTTTTACAGTAGGTTCTTTATGCATTTTTAGATCACGAAAACTCTCACCTATAGGCAATGGACTACGCTCATTTATTCAGCTCTCATAACAATCCATACTTCCATACTAATATTATAAATGCGAAAGAAACACTGTCTGTCTGTCTCTTCTTCACGCCTAAACCACTGAACCGATTTGAATGAAATTTGGTACAGATATAGTCTGGGATCCGAGAAAGGACATAGGATAGTTTTCATCCCGGAAATCCTCCGGGAACGGAAACTATTATTCCACGTGGACGAAGTCGCGGGCAAAAGCTAGTTTTATATAAAAGCTAAACAGACGCTGAAGCTGAACGGTCGCGTACGCGTCTTCATACAAAATCGTTGTTTTCTATGGACATTAGCTAAAGAGTTGCTGAATATATGTGCGTAGCCCTTAAGCTTGCCGGCTTTTCTCATTCTTACGTTGCTGAACGCGGCTGGTAGAAGTAAAACTGTAAATGTGTCCAAAATCGTTAAGCGCGAATAGAGCTGATTCAGTGTGCTTGGCCCCCAAGTCCTGTCTAATCGTAATTACGTGAGATTGTAGTAAATTTTCTTAATTATAATGCTCATGCAATTAATGAATGCACAAATAAATTATAAGTGCTTTCCTATCTGATAGAGACAGAGGGATAAGCCGCTTTGCAGACTGGTACGGAATAATCTCTTTAACAAATCCACCAGCTGCTGAGTATGCCCACCTACTGGCTTTGGGTAAGTGGGAGTCGGGCTTCTGGCTTCAGAGTTTCCGTCACCCATCTTAGGTACTATGATGGGTGCCTACTGCCTATATACCTACGCCTGGGCCCTCCATGTGGGCTCCACATCGCTGTCAATGCGGTTTAGTTGTAGACTGCCTCAGACCACATGGCCTTTTATGCAGTAAGAGCGCTGCCCAGACAGAATGGTACAAGTATTAATGACATTATTCGCCGTGCTTTTGTCTCGGCCGGATTGCCAGCGCTTTTAGAAGGAAATATGTATATAAAGATATCAGCTGATTTATAAATTCTTCAATCGTACAATTCAAAAGTTAATCAAGAAACTAGGAGCATAGGAAGACACAAGGTCTTCCTATGCTCCTAGCAAAACCGTGAACATTGTATGTGCGTGACGGCAGATACGTGAACTACCGCGACTCGAAGCTGACGCGGCTGCTGCGCGAGGTGCTGGGCGGGCGCTGCCGCACCGCCATGGTGGCGCACGTGGCGCCGGGCGCCGCGCACCGCGACACCACGCGCTCCACGCTGCACTACGCGCAGAAGGCGTCGTCCATCACCAACAAGGTAAGAGTGCCCATGGCGATTAAGACAGTTCGTTACATTTTCCGACACTCGGCCGAAAAATCTGACTGCCATCCTGACCTAACGCTAGCTACGCACTTGTGTGAGCTTAGTAATGATAGTAGTAGTTTCCATAAAGGTCATACGGACAAATACTACCGCCATCCGTATTTCTACCACAAAACAGCGTTTCTGTGTCTTTTTTCCACCACAAAAATTAAAGCATTTGATACACAAGATTGTGCCTTTGATCGCAATGAGTCTGCAATGTATTTAGGATTATAGATGCATATATCAGACGGGTGGTAAGCAGAAATATATACTAGTTAAATGTTCTCTAATAATTTTGGGTGTGTTGAAACGAAATGCAACAGACACAACTTAACTCGATAATTACCGCTATCACGACTGGGCTACAACGCATTATGAACAGGCTTCTTCTAATTATGTACCTATTACTAACAAATAGGATACAGTACAAAATTTCAAAAATAACTTAACTCCACGTTGCAATACCATGTAAAATTGTAGACTATGCGCCTTACTAATAAACGCTGCATAAAGTTATGACAGGTTTATACGTCAAAAAATGTATGGTTACACAGGCTTTATTCATTGCATAACTTTACACAGTGATTATTAGTAAGGGCATATAACTGGACATAACACCTAATCCAAACCGTCGTATCCATTATAATTTTTTCTCATTGTATTGGTCATCAGTTTGAGTCAAGTTTTAACTAATATTGAAATATATTTTCAGGTGGAACGAGATTTGGTTGAAACACCGATGCCACTGTCGCAATATCGGACTGTCATCAATGAACTCCGCGAAGAAATCGCACGATTGAAACTTAAAATGAAAGACGATAGAACAGTGTAAGTTTTTGCACATGCGTGGTAACAACCGAATACATCTAATTCTTATTCACAAACAATCAAAAATAGTAATTAGTAAACCCAAAAATACAAACAGTAGTACCTAAAATTGCAACTATTTATATTATTTGTATTACTAGCACAGCCTCGGATGATAAAATACATTTTTCAGTAAACCTAAGGAGTTCGCAAGGGTCGAGGAGGACGACGTGAGCAAAGAAGACTCAGCTGAAAACGCAGCGCATCTGAAGTCTCTACGAGAAGCGATCGTGTCAACGTTTAAGCAACAGATGCGCCTGAGGCGACGCCTGATGGAGCTCGACAGCCATCTGCTGGGCTTGGCGCTAGACGCCGAACGACAACATGCTGCCATCTCGCACTGGGAGGCGAGGTTCAACCGACTGTACAAACCTATCAACCTTCCTAGTTCCAGACTGAGCACACAGCAGAGTTACAGGTCATTAGAAACGTAAACTGTATTAAATGCAAAAACTTGCCTATATATTTTTTATACATATTTATCAGGTTTGAAGACTACTGTGCTTGCTGAAGTATTTTTTAAAAACTTACGCTACAGGGTATTAAATGTAATAATATTTTATTTACATTTACTACTACTAAAATTTAACCAAAATGGGATCAAAACCATCGCTGTCAACCAGCTAACTGCGCAAGAGTCTGGCAGCATTGCCGCGTTCGACGGCAACGCTAAGCTTTTGGTCAAGGTTAATCTGTTCTTAGGTCACGGGAAGAGGCAACTATTATTATAATCAGCCGTTTTTACATGACATGAAATTCATTACGCTGTGTCCTACGTAGGCAAAATTACGCGATCGTGAAGCGGCGCGTTTGAAACTCTACACCAGTTTGTTACCTTCGCACCGCTTTACGATCGCGTTGCATCACACCGCGTTAGCGAGATCATAAGTATACATGCGTCCAGGGGCGGCACCGGTACGTCGAGCAGCAGCGAGCGCGCGGAGGCGGAGGTGGCGGTGGAGCAGGCGTGGGCCGAGCTCGCCGCCGTGGAGCGCGAGCAGGAGTCCGCGCGCACCGAGCGCGAGCGCGTCGAGAGGCAGCTCGAGCAGGTGCGCCTCAGGGGGGCGCAGCTCGAACAGGTAATACTACTGACGTAGGTTAGGATACTGGCGTCTGTGCACGATAGTCTGGTATTTAGAATTAGGTTTGGTAATACAAGTAACCTAGGTTAGGATACTGGCGTCTGTGTACGATAGTTATCTGGTATTTAGAATTAGGTTTGGTAATACAAGTAACCTAGGCTAGGATACTAGAGTCTGTGTACGATTGTTATCTGGTATTTAGAATTAGGTTTGGTAATACAAGTAACCTAGGTTAGGATACTAGCGTCTGTATACGATAATTATCAGATATTTAGAATTAGGTTTGGTAATACAAGTAACCTAGGTTAGGATACTAGCGTCTGTGTACGATAGTGACATTATTTTCACGAACAAACGAATACATGCAAGACAATCAAATATGATATACACCAGAGTTCACCAGACACAATTACATTTAAATTAAAAAAATACATTCATAAAATAACTATAATTCACATATAAATATAATGCTGACTTTTATTTAATATGTTTCAATCTTATTAAATATTATGTAAATTAAAAACGATCTCTCTAAAATAAATAAATATCTTAGGACAACTCACACACGGTCATCTGATCCCACGGTAAGCAGAGCTTGTGTTATGGTAACCAGACAACTGATATACATACTTATATACTTTATAAATACATACATATCTATATATCTATCTATATATATAAAATAAAGTCGGGTTTGTTACAACACTTATAACTCGAGATCGGCTAGACCAATTTTCATGGTTTTTGGTTCGTTGGATTTGTCCCCGCCCTGAATAGCAGAATACATCTAAAAGTAATGAAAAATCGACGAGAACATAATTATAAAAGATGAATCATTTATAGTTAATTCTAAAAAAATTTCCCCTATAGTTAATTCTAAATTCAATTATAGATTGAAAACTTAAGAGAATAATAGTACTAGGAGCGCAGTAATGTGAAGTGATAATGTGAGAAAATTTAAAATACTGAGATACTTAGTACTTAAATCAATCAAAAGTTCTAGGCGCGCAGTTGTGTGAAGCGGTTAATAGAAAATGTGATCGCAATTTTAAGAAAATATATGTTTATGAACTTAAAAAATATACTAATATTATAAAATGGGAAAGTGTTTGTGTTTCTTTCACGGCAAAACAGAGCGACGAATTGACGTGATTTTTTAAGTAGAGATAGTTGAAGGGATGGAGAGTAACATAGGCTACTTTTTGTCTCTTTTTAACGCGAGCGAAGCCGCGGGCAAAAGCTAGTTATAGATAAATTACACCCAGACACAGAACAAACTATCATGCTCATCACACAAAATTTGTCCTGGGTGGGAATCGAACCCACGACCTCCAGCTTAGCAGTCAGGGTCACTAACCACTAGACCAACTGGCCCGTAAAGAAATGTTATTATATGTACTTATGACAGTTAATATATTAATATGTTAATAATTATAGAATCAATTTTATCAATTAAATTTAAAAATTTTGCTGTGCCCTACAGGGTCCATAACTGTACCTTAGCTTTAAGCCCTCTGTAAGACCACTGTTAACATTATGGAACGCAAATAAAGAATATGAATATGAATATTGAATAAAGTTATCAGGGATTTAGAATTAGGTTTGGTAATACAAGTAACCTAGGTTAGGATACTAGAGTCTGTGTACGATAGTTATCTGGTATTTAGAATTAGGTTTGGTAATACAAGTAACCTAGGCTATGATACTAGAGTCTGTGTACGATAGTTATCTGGTATTTAGAATTAGGTTTGGTAATACAAGTAATTACCTAGGTTAGGATACTAGCGTCTGTGTACGATAATTTGGTTTTTCGGCATTTTCGATTTACCACTTGAACCATATTCATATGAATTGATTTTTGAGAATTGAGAATCGATTGGCGATACTTCAATCAGCATATGACAATAGTAAATAAGAGTTAAAAGATTCAACAATAAAAAAATAAACTGCTCCCGTAAAAAAATGTAATTAAATAATTAAAATATGTCAGTGGCTTTCTTTCGGTTTCATGAAATTTCTACAAACTTCCGAAATTGCAGTTGGGTTTTTTGATTATTTAATCATTATTTTTTTATTTCTCCTTATTTTTCAAATTAAAAATCTACCTATATCACTCCCACAACTGAAACGAATACAATGCTTTTGGTGAGTGGGAAATCATTAAATGACTTTTCCCGTCCATCGTGTCAGACTGTTACTAATTAAAACCTACCCATGTTCCTTCAGTTGCCCTTTATGTTCCGGGGCCACAACACCAAAAATTATGTCGCGTTATGGAATAGGATTAACACGACATAAGGGGGGAAAATCTAGTGATAGACTTTCAACGATATGAAGGCTTAGTTAGAACGGTTTGCAATATATGAAACGACTCACCAAAATTCAATGTTCCCCGGTCTAGAGGCTGTTTTCACTCGTCCGTCACTTTATGGTTCTGGGCGGCCGCCCCACTTAAAACGATAAATTAACGTGGAGCACGCACTTCCATGCTTGAAGCGAACAGTCGACTCTTTAACTATGAGAACTATTCTGCAACCCCAGCAGGATGTCAGCTCATGTCGAAATCGAAAGTTTTTAAACGGTCAAAATGAATTGCAGGAGTTACCAGCCACAATCAGCAGTGGTCCGGAGCGCGAAGTGCTGGCGCTAGTATGTCGCGTGCACGAGCTGGAGGCCGACAAGTTGGCGCTGCAGGGCGAGCGCGCGGCGCGGGCGCACGAGCTGCGGCGCCGCGACCTCGCGCTGCAGCGCCGCGACGCGCAGCGGAGGCTCTCCGACGAGATCATCACCAGGCAGAGGCGCGCGCTACAAGGTATACTTTACTTGTCTTTTGTTAGGGACCTCGCGCTGCAGCGCCGCGACGCGCAGCGGAGGCTCTCCGACGAGATCATCACCAGGCAGAGGCGCGCGCTACAAGGTATACTTTACTTGTCTTTTGTTAGGGACCTCGCGCTGCAGCGCCGCGACGCGCAGCGGAGGCTCTCCGACGAGATCATCACCAGGCAGAGGCGCGCGCTACAAGGTATACTTTACTTGTCTTTTGTTAGGGACCTCGCGCTGCAGCGCCGCGACTCGCAGAGGAGGCTCTCCGACGAGATCATCACCAGGCAGAGGCGCGCGCTACAAGGTATTGTTTATTCGTCTTTTGTTGACCTAGAGTCAGCCGGCTGTTGCGCTGCTATTGTCTTTCTATTGTCTCGAATCATGAGTGTTCGAGGCTTTAAAGTTTCTTTTTACAAAGTATGTTTAGTTCCTAATATTTCAATGTAAGCTAAAACACACGTAAAGTTGAGTATAAAAGTAACATGTTGCAAAACTTTGATGATAACTTTTGTTACACGTCCACATTAATGCCCTTACTAATAATTACTGTGTAAAGTTATGCAATGAATAAAGCCTTTGTAACCATACATTTTTTGATGTATTTAAACCTGTCATAACTTTATGCAGCGTTTATTAGTAAGGCGCTAATTATGTAACACTTCGTTACACATCGTTACGTTAGGTTTTTGGTTACTGCTTCGCTCCCGTGGGATAAAGCGTGATATTATATGTATAGCCAATGTTACTTAGGGATAATGTAGCTTTCTAATTAAAAAAGAATTTTTGAAATCGGTCCAGTTGTTTTTGAATATATTCGTTACATACAAAAATACAAATCATTCCTCTTTATAATATTAGTTAGTAATAGATACTTATGTAATAATAAGTCGAGACACTACTTCTACCGTTGAATGATCGCGAATTCATACAAACTTATTTTACAAACCCTTATCTATCACGTATCAGAAGGTTAGTTGCAACATTGCTCTGGCACAGACGTAGGCGTGGGCGTGGCCCCCGAGCTGGCGCAGCTGTACGAGCTGTACCAGCAGGAGATCCACGCGTCCACCTACACCGAGACGCACGACATCTACACGCCGCCATACCGCCTGCCGCCCATATCCACCAGGTAATAAGCAATAGTTATGACTATCCGTAATAAGTCCCTAGTGGTGCCGATTCTCTTATTCACAAACTAAACTAAATTTAAGTTAAGTACATCTTTCTCTTTCTATTTCATTAAGGAAAGGACAGAAGAAAAAATATTAGTTAAATCCTGTCAAATTAAAATACTCCATCCATAGATAATTTAGACGCGATTAAAAACATGGCGACTAAAAAGACGCTAATTTTCTTCAAGCGCTGTCTAATTTGACAGGATTAAACTAAAATGTGTCGACTTCTGTCCTTTTCTTTAAGAAACGGAAAGAGAGAGATGCAGTTAACTTAAATTTAGTGAAATTTGTGAACAAGAGAATCGGTACCAATATCTGTACACCTACTTAATTATTTGAAATTCAATTATTTAGATCAATGTTTAAACACTGACGCAGTGTCTTATCTACACATTGTATACATACATAACTATTATGTATTAACTGTAGCTTGTCGGAGCTGACGTGGTCGGAGAGCTCGAGCGGCTCGGGGCGCGGCTCGAGCTCGGGCTCGGGCGGCACGCTCGCCGACTACCGGCTGCCGAGACTCGCGCCCACGCCTCGGCCCCGCACCAGATACAGGTGAGATGTTCACCAGTATAGGTCTATTCTATTTAACTCAGGAGCGTACTGCTGAACACAGCATTGATTGTTGTCTTTATCCAAATACAGGTGAGATGTTCACAAGTAAAGGTCTATTCTAGCTACTATATCTCAGGAGCGGACTGCTCAACACAGAGCATTGATTGTTGTCTTTATCAAAGAAGCAGCCTCAGAGAAAGAGTCATTAAGAAAGACAATGCTACCGTTTTTTTATGGATGAGAAATCATCAAATGACTTCGTCCGCCCTGGGCAGGGCGGGAAGGAGTGTCAGACTTTTACTGACTAAATCCCACCCTTGTTAGAACTATTCCGCAACCCGGACAACTATTTACCGTATGGTAGTTACTGGCTTGGATACGGTAACTTGTTCAGGCATTTAGGTTAGGCTAACTGTAAAACTTTTGACAGAGCATTGACTAATCCTGACAGCAACAAGTGCAGCATGCATCAGCTTCACAGCACGGTTGTGAACGGTTGCGGTTGCTTTTTGAACTTTAAATATAATAACGTTTCCTCCTTAGTTTCCTCGTTAGACACATGAAGTTCGCAGAACACTCGTAACATGAGATGCCATCCTTTTTATCTGAACCCCGAAATGTAGCTGTTGGACATTAAGTGTCTAGTGAGCACGTTTGATTGACGTTGCGTATCGTTTCCAGTCAAGCCAGTGCATCAGCTCTGAAGCGCTACGCGAGCGACGACAGCCTGGTGACGGCGCACCGCGAGGACGACGAGCCCGCGCCCTGACTGCACTCCTCGCTCTGCCGGCTCTAGCTCTGCGTGCTCGCGCAATTACGACCTTGTCATGCCAGACTCATGGCACTATTTGGCAAACACTTTCCTAAAGCCAAAGTTGACTTTTGGGCTTGGACATACAGTTGGTGGTGAGATGACGAACGTGATGTTCTTTCCATTAGTCTACAATTTTTTTTATAGCTAGTCTTGGTTGGTTTGGGCCCTTAACTTGATTTTGTCTTCGTGTGAAGGTGGTTGCCGATAGACATTTATGAATGGTCTCACTCGTGATAACTCACATTGGTGTTGTGTAGATCACTTTAGTCAATGAATAATAAATATTACCTTTAGTGGTGTTGTGAATGGTTGTGTCAGTTTGTTTTCCTTGGGTTTGCGTATTCATGAATCATGCTGTAAAATATCCAATAAATATACTTGCCACTCGCCTGAAATAATTATTTTTTTATGAACCTGTACTGTCCTTAGATATAATGTAATTTGTTAAGTCTAATTGCGACTAAGCACCCGCTGTCAATACCATTTCTAGCAATTGGCAGTGGCCAGACTACAATTCATTATTAAAATCGCACTTTCTTGATATTCCATAAACGTACCAAGGAAGTATCAAGGATTAATATCACCCTGTAATACAGAAATACAACACTTTTTGTACTGACACCTAGCTGAGTATAGACATCGAGATATTTCTAGGATTGCCGTTACAGTAATAATTTTAAATGTTTTAAACTGCTCAAACGTGCCCTGCACGGCTGTAAGCTCTATAATCTATTTAGTTACATATGAAGGAAACATAAATATATCCACGTGTGCATAACGTCTTGTTGAGGGTGATGTCCTGAGAATAGCAGCAGACGATACGACCGATGAATAATAACGAAGTGAATAACCATCTGAGTTTACCTCGTATGGGAAAAAACATTATACAAGCGTAATGCAAGCGAGCGATAAACACAATAATGATGATTCGAGTTTATATTATTGAGATTACAAACAGCACCTAGGTAGGTACCCACTTATTGGACAAGTTTACTTACTTTATTTAACAATCTCTTGAAGGCACTTAACTAGTTTATAAAATTAAGTAAAATATAACATAATCTATGACAATAAGGTATTATGTGTACTTACATTGTGATGTTATTGTATTCTAACAATATAAACCTAGCAATATAACAATTCTCCATTTTTAATAATAATAAGTTACAAATAATTTAATTGTAATGGTAAGGCACAGACCGTCATCTTATTTTTTTATCATTTACGGTCGGTTACACAAATCCGTGACGAAAACCTACAACAGTAAGTATAACTTAGTGTGATCAAAACCCCGGTTGTGTACGTAGGTATACTTAACTAAAGGAAATAACAATAAATATTACTACTCGTACACTTAAGTAGATACGATTAGGTAAGTACCTACAACTTACATTAAGTACTTACTTATTATTTTCTTACAATACTTCGTTTGACTAAAATCGACTAATCTCATTTGATATATTTTTTAAATAAATGCGAATCGAAAACAAATCTTCTAATATGCGTAAATGTATAACAAATCAACATTACTTATCTTAAGTACTTAAATAAGTATTTAATTTAATTGGTCGGTTGGTCCCTTTGTTACGAAATGACCAACGAAATTGTCGCAATACTGTTATCACCACACTTACCTAAGGCAGCTTCAAAAAGCGTCTCATTCTACAAAACATATTATAAGGTCGCGAAATATATTAATTGACAATAATAAATAATTAATTGCAATAGATAGGTATTAATTTAGTTATTTTTTTTCTAAAATTTCGACGTTATCACATCCTTAAAACCCTTGGTTTTAGGAATAAATAGGTAGACTCCAATAGAACCGCGCGTAACTATATTATTATAGGCAAGTTCCGCGGATTGGCAAAATAGGAAAGCTACTATTAGTTTAATCATCAAATAATATTATGGCCACTAGAGTTACACAAATCTACTAGATTTAAGTTTCAAAATAAATGTTTTGGCTCAACAGCCGCCAATTATTTTGATCCCTTTTAAGAAAACATGTTTCCCAAATGACACATCACACATCTCTTATTCTGCGACATAAGTTTTGTCTAACTTATTAATTACGTGAATAAATTATAGTATAAGTCGCGACGTCGCGTGAAGTTCAGATGTATGATGGAAACTCGTGGTAGAGTAGAGCATAGTACATTTAACCTGTTATAGGCAGTAGACGAAGGTCCAGTAGAAAATGTTGAATACTATGAACATGAGCGGGAACAGCATGCGGGAACGTTTGTCGATCCACGTGGCGATCTCCTGCGGCGTCATGGTGGTCCAGGTGTGCTTGGGCGGCTCGTCGGAGCCCTCGCTGCCGGCGCCGCCGTGCTGCTGCTTGCCTCCCTGCCCGATCAGCTCGTCGAAGCTCTGCGTTGTGATTGTCGGCAGGTTCATAGCAGACGGGAAGCTCTGTAATGTGAACGTATCACATTAAAATACTGTGCATTTTATCTCTATATTTTTTCATATGAGAGTCATTATCACCTGACGTAGGCCTAAAGAAGGCTAGATTGACAACTAGACCTCACAATGTCATCACACAGGTGTGCAAGTGTAGGCCTTTACAATAAGAAGAATGTTCCTGCTTCCGCATAATCCACTTGTTAGGTTTTTTTGCCGCAGTAATGTCACAGGGTGACTGATTTCAATCCTTATATGCAGACAGCATGTATATAATGTGTTACAAAGGCTACCTTACGTAAGTGTTCTGTGTTGTTGTATAATTGAATCATGATTCCCGAGCTGAACCAATACCTATGTACCCATTCATTATTTACATACCTTTGATAACAATGAATTCAAATTTACCTTGTCACAATTTACATTAAGTAGTTGATGTGTAATATGTCACGTCATATCAAGTCATAAGTATTTATTATTATTGTTTTCCCCACGGAAACAAATGCTGATACCTACACCATTTACAATAACTGCAACGCAGGTGGTACCGTCTGTATATTTTGTCTGTATATAGTTTGAAGCATAAACATGAACTTACGTGAACGGTCAAGTAGTTGTTGTAGCCGGGGCCCGCGGGGTCGGTGCTGGTCTCCTGGTTGAGCGACGAGCACGAGCGCGACTTGCTCAGCTGTGGCGACGACTGCAACTCCTTTTGTAACTCCTTGCGAGCCAGTCTTGGTGTCAGAGTACTCTTCAATATGTATTTACTGTTCACCTTCTTCAAGTTCACTACTTTCCTTTAAAAGAAAAAGAAAAACAATGTCACCATCACCATCATCATCATAAAAATAAGATAGAAACTTGCTCTGGGAAATTCAAGGGAAAACGTACTTTCTACGCCAAATAGTGTTGACAAATGCGAATTCGACCAATGCAGAGAAGATGAAACCGATGCAGCCCAGGAACCATATTTCACTAGCTTTAATATACGACACCTTTGGCAAGGTTTTCGCCTGGGAGGACGCCAGAGTAATAAACGACAACATAGTGCTTGTACCTGGAATCAAACGAAATGGAAATATTAAAAAAAAAATCAGATACGAAATAAAATCAAAGTATTGATTCAACGAGACGTTGTGACGTTGGACCGGTGGACAAACCCTATTCCTGAAAATGTTGACCTGGGCTCAGTTTACAGCTGGGCAAAATGGTATTGAAATCTTTTGTGTAGCAACCAGAGACTTGATTTCTATAGGCTCTTTCCTTTTATATGGGATTAAGCACAACAGCTCTTTTCATTCCTTTGGAGAAGACGTGTGTTAAGTAGGTGCGCACTATTTCAAAACGTACCTAGTGTTATCCTAGGAGCTGAAGCGTCTGCTTGCAGCCAAAATGTTACCCATGACATGGCGACGATCATCATTGAAGGTATAAAATAATCCATTAGGTAGTAGCCCACTTCACGACCTAGCTTGAATGTGAACTTAAGGGCGCTATAATTTCCCGCTGAAAAACAATACAAAAACCATTAATTAATGCTGGAGTAATTAGTAACTTAATGAGTAAGACGTCACAAACAGAAAAACGACATTACATCTACCTTCCCCGAGACGCATATTGACAATATCCCCGCGCACGACTGATTCATTCGTCCAAAAATCCAGCAGTGAATACTCCGTAAGATGCAGCTCCGATGATAAGCGAACTGGGTTGTCCTTTTCCCACATTAGTCGTAAGATGGATGCGTTGTATTTCCCTAAAATTCAATGTAAAGGAAAAACATTAAAACGCGCAGCAGGAAAGCCACATTATGCAAATTTGTGATTCATGCGATGACGTTCAAATAAAAATTAGACCATATTATGCAATTATAATGTTTATGGCACTCGTTTGCTCTCATTAGCTATATTATGTACGTAAATGTACAATATGCCAATATTTACGTAGTTATCATGTAAAACATTACTTACAGCTTTCCAAGTTCATTGAGCAGGTTTGATCGTCGAATGGGAATTTTTGGAGATTCATCCAGCAGTACAGTACAGCTTGCATACGTCGACTGAAGAGCACCTCACCATTGGGTGCTATTGATATCAGCACATCTTTACTGTCAGTACCCATCAAGCTTGATGACTGTTCGTTTGACATGTAAAGATGTGGAACCCACACCCTTTCTCTCAGATCACTCTCACCAATAATCTTTAACCTCTCTGGAGAAAACAGCCTGTAGGCTAACCGTGGGTCTGTCCATCGCAGTTGGAGGAGAAAGTGTAGTTTAAAGTTCTGAAATTATATTTTATCTTATTAAAATTAATGTGAAAAATTGACGGAAAACACACCACCTTTGGACTAGGCTTGTTAGTACAGTTGAGAGATGACGAGATACATAGACCTTACTTAGCACTTACTTTGGCTAAGCACTAGGTCTGTCACCGTTACACAACCTTCAAACGTCAAGTGCACGATAGAGACGAAACATAGCTAAGCCAAAGTACGTGCTAAATAACGTCTATTATCTCGCCATCAGAGTCGTCGAAATATTTTTGGATTGAAAAATATTAATTTTATTCCTTAGTTTTGATTGCATGACGTCCTTATAGCCAGAATATTGCTTTCATGAACCATTTTAAATGTGAACTAAAGACTAACTATGCAGATAGATTATTTGTTCTACTTAATTCTGACTATACAGGGTGTCCCACGGCTATGCCACATGGAGGGAAAGTACCTTAAATCTTGTAGATAGAACATTTTACTGAAAGAAGACATTATTTGAATTTTTAAAACAATTTAAATTGCATTCATAGATTTTTAAATAATTAAATGGTTGGGCCGGGAATCGAACTTGTTCCTCGAGAAAAAATAATCACCCTGTAGTTTTATCATACCGATCGAAAGGTTTCATCATAAGGATTATTTTTTGAAATAACATAGTGTCACAAATAAAAGGAAGACCGTGAATTTTAACATTTGATGTAAAATTTTGTTCTGAAAAGTTAAAAGCTTACATTGCCGTAAGGACATACAATTGACAATCATAACTACTTATTACTAATTAATCTACCCACTTGAGTAGTACGCATCATTTAAATAAATAAATATCTACCACAACAAGACCAAAAAATTGTCAGGGAACGAAATAATCAAAAGTTATCACTTTGTATTCAAGAAGAAGGGACTAGTTTTGAGCATTTGAAAAATTTACTAATATTGTATTAAAAATGTTAAAATTCATGGTCTTTCTTTTATTTTTGACACTATGTTATTTAGAAAAAAATAATCCTTGTGATGAAGCCTTTCGATCTGTAGGATAAAACTACAGGCTGATTAATTTTCTCGAGTAACAGGTTCGATTCCCGGTTTAACTATGTAATTATTTAAATATCTATGAATGCAGTTTAAAATGTTTTCAAAATTCAAATAATGTCTCCTTTCAGTAAAATGCTCTATCTACAATATTTAAGGTACTTTCCCTCCATGTGGCATTGCCGTGGGACACCCTGTATATTTTAGTTTATGTAATGCCTCGCTTGCCTTACCGACAATTATGTAATCTGACAAGGTCGGTGCTATTTTGATTAAAAAAAAACGTAATTATAGGTAGAATATTGACGATAAATTAGGAAATTCCAATCTGCTTAATAGGTTTTGGTGATTAACAAAGAAAAAGTTGCTGAAATTGCTGAAAGTATCTTACCAGATCATGGGCCTCAGCAGGCTGTATGAAGTAGACATAGGCGCTCGCGTGCACATACACTACGTCGCCGGACGTGTAGGTAGGCAGCAGCAGCCGGTCGTAGCGGCACTGGTGCGCCAGCCGCGACAGGAACTCGGACTGCGTGTAGTTGTCGCCGTCGGCCAGCCCTGGGCAGTCAGCTATACTTGGCCTGTAAACATCAGCAATTAACTTTTGAGTATGACAGTTTGACAACAATAGATTATTCTCATTCGTCGTCTTATCACGTACCGATACGTCCATTCGTCCACTTGTGCGGACTGTTAAATCACGCGCTCTATTAGCGGCCTTATTCGAGGGCAACACGCAAAAATTGTATCATTGATTTCTCTAACAATTAGTTTTCCTTATCCCGATTCCTGGTCTATTGATATTAGGCGCAGTAAAGGTCGCAGGTAAGAGAACCTATTAGTGCTAATAACTATGCGACGCCTCATCAATAATGAATATTATGCTCGTTTGAAGATAACTGCGCTACACGATATGTGTCACGCGATTTGTGAGAACAGGAAAGCAATAGATAATTAAAACAAACATAGTAACTGATATTCGTCACCTTTACCATAGACAGGTAGTGAGCTCGGTGGTCGTTTAGAATAATATTACAATTAATAAAATAGGATGCTGCTGTCAATATTACTGATAGAGTTCAAAAGAAACAAATTTCTTTGGAATAAAATATAGGATTCCCGAAAACACCTGAAAAGGATTGCGTAGATATCTGTAATCACGAGTGAAGATGGATTAAACAATGTGTGGCAACAAAGCACGTAGGTAAATAAAATTTCTAGGTGTTTTCAAACGAGGCCGTCATTTGCAAAAGTAGATCATAAGCACAATAAAACTAAGGTATTTCAGTATTTTTTATAAACGGGCTGCTTGGGGTGCGATGATGATGCAATTATGTAAAACTTTTATGAAAGCCAAGTGATATTTTCTTAACTAATAAAAAAATCCACAGGGATGATTGTATTTATAAAGCTTCATTGATAGCTCTTTAAATAAAAAGAGGAAACTTAAGAACAAATCATAAGATCCACCGTAATGAATGGTACAGTTAAAGAAATGGACAACATAATTATCCTGTTTAAGTGAACAATAAGGAAGCATTAAATCTTAAATGAAGGCCATAATAGATTGTCATTGTTAAAATTCAGCTATCGATCTCAGCGAAATTCATAGTCCGTCTACCGTTTGTCATGTTAATAATAGAACGTCATACTTAATTTAAAACATTATCTGACGTGTCTCTCTTCTGCGGTGTATACCCAGCATTGTAGTTAAATAGGTAATGTATTTCATTTAGTTTTGCTCCAAACAATGCACCTAAAATATGTATCGCATTTTAGCTACAACACGCTACTTAAACTGAATATAAGTAGCACGTTATAGCATTTTTTAAATACTAAACATGTCTCTTTATTTTTCGCCAAAGTACGCTATTAATCTTGATACGCCTGGTAACTACGGTAAGATGGGAAAGTGATGGCTTTTCTTCACTTAACGTAAAGAAAATAAATACCAGCTTTATCAGGCTTATAAATGTTGCACATAAACTGAATTAAGTAAATAATATTCTAAAGATAGCTCGGAGGTGCTATACAATGTGTTAATGAAAATGAAATAACCCAAAACCTGAAACTAGTTTGTTTAGAATCGGCAGCAAAATCGAATACAATAATTTTTATTATAGGTTATATTTTTCCAAAAAAATGGTATTTGTCATGCCGCCTCTAATATTTTTTAACGACGCTGATGCTCCCGTGTTCGTTGACAGCGGCGCGGCGATAGAGCTACGAGTCTGTAAGAAGTAGGGCGACAACATTTTCAAATATCTATTACTATAATTTATGAAAATAAATAATTATACGTCATATCAATTTATTAGTATAAAAGTCGGTTGGGGTGTCCGAGGTTTTGGGTTATTTCATTAACACATTGTGTACGTACAAAATTAACGTTCCAGTTATTTTTTCAATTTAATTAGTGTAACATTTCCACAAACAACAATATGCGAAAGTACCTAGCTATGTTGAACCTGTTCCTTTATTTTAGACGAAACAAATTGCTAAGGTATGTATACATATACGATACTAAGTACTAAGGTACTATTTTGTAGTACTAAAGTAAACCTGCGTTTGCGTTATGTAGTTAATTATTATTTTTATCTATGCTCGATCACGTCTACACACTGTGGCAGTGATTGCGCGTGAAACAAACTCTCTTTTCAATAACAATACTGAATTGTTTACTGAAAGACGTAAGTAGTACGTAGACTTGTAGCATGGTGCGGCAAGGTCGGAGAGGGAGCTGGTAACGACCACTATGCTAATATTTGTGGTGCCTGATAACATTATGAACCAATTCTGAGAGATATCAACAAGATTTACTCTTAGATTACGGCTAAGCTAAGCCGCAAGCTACGTGGACGTACTTACATTAAATATGTTTTACATTCTTATGCAGACTGAAAGTAAGTATTTAATTAGCATTTTCGCTTTGCGAAAATGGGTCCTATTGTAAGTGAATAATTAGTCATATAAATAACTACGTAACATACATCAAATGTCCTCACCTAAATTCTGTTATTATTATGCCAAAATATTTTACGAAATAAATAATCTTATCTATATATATATATAAAAGGAAGTCGTGTTAGTTACACATTTTATAACTCAAGAACCGCAGAACCGATTTGGCTGAAAATTTGGGAGAAGGTAGCTTAGGACTAGAGGACGGACATAGAATACTATTTATTTTCTTTTTTTAGTAACCAATAATCTGATATAACGCGGGTGAAACCGCGGGGGACAGCTAGTAATTAAATAATAACAAAACCTAACTTCAATTTCGGAAGTGGATCGGTGGCTTTTTTTTGTTTCATTTAATTTACTAAGCCACCAACTTCCGAAATTGCAGTTGGTTTTTTTTCATTATTTAATTATTATTTGTTTTATTTCACTACTAATTTATATACCCTATGTCACTACCACAATTGCGACGAATTCATTGAAACCTCAGTCGATAATTCGATATTCATTTAAGCTGTAGAGCGTGATACATACATACATATATATACGCTTAAAAAACATAACACTCCTTTCGGCAGTCGTGTAAAAATGAAGCTCTCATTTATTGTTACTAGTAGGTTTACTAGGTTATATTTAATAATAGCTTTCGCTCGCAAATCACAACGCCTTAACAGGCAAATTAATATTCCATGTATTTGACCCCTTTTCTCTTAAATCCTCTGTTTATTTAGTTACTTTAGCTAATGTACGTAACTGCTTAATCAAATTTGTCCAGCGGCACTTATTATGTTAATCTAAGCACACACTATCCAAGAATTTACGCAACTAATATAAATTTTGTTCTGATAAAAGATAACAGTAACTGTACCTACAGAGACTTAAAGTAGGTAAACCGTTAACGGATAAAAGCTCGACTAAATGTCATTCAGGTACAAAATAATTTTTAGTGCAATAGTTTTTCGACTTGATAAAAACTAAAAGTTAGGTGACGTCATACTAACTATAGAGTCGTTAGAATTAGCTGAATTATGTATTTTTAATGGCTGCAACTTGACAATTACTGCTGCTAGTTACGTTTTATGTCTCAGTACCTAATAGAGTTTATTTAAATGTTCAGTCATCTACAGAAATGACTGCAATTATCGGCCTACTAATTGTTTATCTGTAGTCTTTAATTCAAAAAGCAATGAATTTAAAAGAAAAATGTTTTCCCATAGCTTACATTTATTTAAAAGCGACCGTCATTGCGTCAATAAACTGAAACAATGCATTACTTGTCGTTGTTCACGTCACTATGCGGTATTATAAGACTTGTGTTGTACAGGGGTATAACGAGTCTTAAAACATAATGCAGCATAAGGATGCTGAACACCTATATATGTATATTGTGTCATGGCCAAACCTAAGAAATAATTGAGGAGGCGTTAAGTTAGGGTACGCTCGTACGTGCTCTACTTTTTAGTACCAAAACAACCTAGCGCCGCCGTTTTCAAGGAATTGCATTCGTGTTGATGCATTAACTAGGTGTCTCGGTATGTGAATGAGTACTTAACATACAAGATACATTATACAAACAAATAAAACTATCGTGAATAATATCAACGTGATAAACAAAGATAATTAAGATTTTAACAGAGACTACTGTGTGTTATATTTATCGAACGCAACGTACCCACCTATTAGTCAAAGTAAATAAAATGTGTGCATCTAATTGTACTGTTTTCTAAGAAAAGCCTATTATAAACGGCTGTTAGTTTTGGCTTAGTCTCTGAATAATGTATATTTACCTAATATTACTTTATTCCGCTCAAACAAATATGACTAAAGAATTAATGCGGCCTGTTATTAACATGAAATTGCTAATTAAGTAATAAAGCTTCAAGTAAAAATAATTATTACTATTATCTAATATACGGTAGCAGTTCTAGTTTAGAGAGCGTTGTTTACTGAGCTTGGTTATATTAGCTAATATACATCATGCTACATTTCCCCAACAAGATCAGGAGTATGGTTTAATTTTTGTAGGGTTCCGTAGTCAACTAGGAACCCTACAAAAATTAAACCATGTCTACAACTAGTTTCGCCATGTCTGTCTGTCCGTCCGTCAGTCTGTCTGTCCGTCCTCGCTTAATCTTTGTGACCGTTAGCACTAGAAAGCTTAAATTTGGTAAAAATATTAGATATATGTATATATATCAATCAACCCACGCCGACAAAGTGGTAAAGTAAAAATTTGAAAAAAAAAGATTTATTAGGGTAGTAGCCAATACTTACAGTGGAAAGTGTTTTTTTTTTAATTTCAACCCTACCGTGTGATATATATTTGGATAGGTATTTAAAAATGAATAGGATTTTACAAAAATAATTTTTTGATAATGTCAATAATTTCGGAAATGATCGCTCCAAAAGTAAAAAACAATGTGTCCCCCACCCCTAACTTGGAACCATAAGTTTAGAAAATATGAAAAAAATCTGAAAAGTAGAACTTTATAAGGACTTTCTAGGAAAATTATTTCGAACTTGATGGAAAGAACAGTTTTTGTACAAAAAAGACAAAAAGGAAGTACAAAATAATTTCCCTAAACCCTACCGACCGAGAATTTGGCTAAGCTATATTCCCGTCTCTATCTTGCCCTCGTAATTTGACAGTCGTATACCAGTGACAATATTATTGGTTAACCAAGGAACGTGTTAAGTAACGTTCATATAGGAGTATTTCGACCTTAAAAAGACCTTAGTGTATCTGCCGTCTTTCAACGGACAGTAACTTATAAACTTATTAAATACTACTACAGGTATCTACCTACCTGTGCGATTTACCTGTGCGAGAACGTAGATTTGCACTTATTACGTCTGTAATCAAGCAGATCAATTTCCCCAAATCTAAAAAATATAATACAAAAGCGATTGTGTATAGTTTTATAATATTATTTACATTAAAACAGTATGAGTAACATTTACTGAGTGTGCAAGTCACCCCCTGCCATTATTTCCGTGTTTACAACTATTGGTCAGACAGGGGCCATAGTCATTCTATAGTCTCAGTTAACTATTCCACCTTAGCAACCCAAACCCATAGCCCAATATTTTTTTATTCTATGACCTGCAATAGCCCACCACCAACCGGAGGTTGTGCTTAGGTGCACTTGAGTGGTGCCTCACTTCATTTAATAAAGCTTTATTTAAGGGGCCTCTGCGAGTTGGCTTCGGCCCCTCGTACGCCTCCCAAAGGTCCGGGACCCCAGGGTCCCGAGAAACTTAAAGTTAAAAATGAAAATACCTAAATCCAATTATATTATTATATCTAAACTTTAGTTAGGCATCATGTTACGATTATCAACATTGTTTGTGCGACCTTTTCCTAAATTAATATTAATAACGATCTATCTTCATTTGTTCGAAAAACAAATTGACACTGTTATCGCGGTTGGCGACCTCGGAAACTCCATAAAACCGTGTAGGCCTATAAATTAGCTGTCTAGTGCCCAGCGAAGATTCCATCAGTTATTTAAACTGTGCTCTACATGGGTATGTAGAGCAAAGTTTGTACCAATAAATGATCATCATTTTTATTAAATTCCTTTTGGTGTAATTCAGTAAACACAACATAAACATATTGTAAAATTTTGGAAACATGTGGAAATCTGTCAATATTTCATGAAAAATTATGGATCGCTTCTAAGACTATTTTCGTGTAACTACTACGATATAGGAAGTTCCCTTACTAGTTCCGCTTACTAGACTTACAGCGTAGTGCAGTACACACTACAGCGTAGTGTAGTAGCACACTATTTGAATTTCGTAACAATATAAGTAATACATTTTATATATCTACATATATATAAAATGGTAAACTGACGGGCTGATTGACTGACTGTTGATATATCAGAGCACAGCCCAAACCGCTGATCGTAGAGATATAAAACTTTCAGGGTGTGTTCTTTGTAAAAAGTAGGACTATTAAGGATTTTTGGAAATTCCACCCCTAAAGGGGTTAAAATAGGGGACATCAGAAGTATCGACATTTACGCGGGCAACGGCGCGGGCTAAGGCGCGGGCGAAGGTACGGGCGAAAGCTGTATATATATGTATATCGAAAATCATTAGAAAAAACGAAACCTAAATTGATTAGTAAGTATATAGTTGAGCTTAAAAAAAAAGTTTATAGGTATTGCAATAGCTTATAGCACCCAATCACTGTTAGGTATGACCAGATTATTACAGATACCTGTAACAGCCATTTATTTACACTTCACGAAAACCTATTGTGGTGAAGTCTTCACCTCGTCTACTTACGTAGGTAACATACACAGTAACGAATCTAACGCAAATCACACTTACAATATTTTGTATGAACCTACGTGTGTCATTATTTCCTGTTTGTACGCTAATTATTTTCGATAATATAGTTTGCAAATAACCCACAATAAATTAGCCAAGAGTCACGCTACACAGTCACGAAAAAGTATCAAATATTAACTCGCAAATTAACATAATTAGCAGTTCATTACAATACGGACTACACGTATGTCACCGTTTGCTAACTAAGTAATTAAATTTCATGAAAAACTTAGGTAAGGATATCCACATTAGGCTTCCACATAATGTTCACTTATTTAACTATGATAGATCTAATGTATATATGTAATGTACATATATACATTAATAAGTGTAATACAAAAATTATTGCTGGACAACGACTATTATTATAGGTGTGAAAAATCTCTGTATAGGGTAGAGCGCAATAGATGGCGTGAGTCCTAAGTTCGATTCGGGGTTTTCCATTATGAATGAAATTCTCAGTAATTAAAGTCTGAAATTTGGTGGTGCACCTCGGAAAACACATTGGTCCCGGATGTCATTTTTAGAGGCAGGTACAATTCAAAAGACTGAAATAATTTTTACCGAGGACTTTGTGTAACTGTATCCGTTTTGAAACTCTGATAGGCATCGGCTTTCGCGTTATTTTTTTTTTGTTGGATAGAGTTTAGTTTAGTTCAGGATCTGATGATGGGATCCAGGAAAAATCGAGGGCAACTACTGAAAATTATGTGCTTTTGTTACGTAAATCATGTCTTACTCAGGTTTTCATTCCAGGGTGTCAACATCTGATGCTGAGTTAGGGAACATAAGTACTAATATGACATTTACAAGTTTTTAAAGTCGGTTACTTTTTTTTAAAGGGTTTTTTATTTTTACTTTTTAGTGCGAATTTTCCTTAGAACCTACTTTTCTGAATCCAGTTAATACCAAAGCCTTCTTCTAAATGTAGCAAATACCTTTCTGGAAGCCACATCAAAATCGCGAACAAATATACAATGCTTAGAGGTCAAACTGAGAACCACCTCTTTTTAAGTCAGTTAAAAATAACTTATTATTATTTATGAAACTGAACTGAAATGTTAATCCGATTCTTGTTGAGAGTTGACTCCATTAAGAGTCTAATTAGTATGCAAGAATGTAGGTATGTTTGTTCAATAGCAGTGTTGCACCTGTTATCTGTGACTGAACTATGGCTTTTAGGAAGGAAACTGACAAAGACAACACAATTTATGACCATTACACATATTAGTCTAAACAAAGTCAAATAAAAATACTTACCTAATCAAATATTATTTTTAGAGAAATAATAAAAACAAATGTCACACTCCTCATCAGAAACTTTGTCGGTGTTTAATTTAATAGATTTCTGTGATATGTACCCCGGACCATAGGCTGTAAAGCATCATATTAAGTTGACACAACTACAACAACAAAATATCGAGCCGAATCTTTTTACCTGAACTTGCAATAATGAATATTAACATGATTCGTACGAGATTTACCTCGGCGGTCATAAGAATAGTATAGAGGAAAATCGATTCGGAAATAACTTATCGTTCATTTATTTAAATTTCATATGATATAAAAGCAATACTGTGGTGAGGGTACGCAGCGCATGTAAGGCCGGCCTGATGAGGCGCCAGTGACGGCGCAAGTATCTGCATCAGAATAGACGGCACTTTGCCACGCTCATTGTAAAGTAACAGATATTAATAATTATAAATTACATCTACTGCAGCTTCCTCTCGCCATTATCAATCAGAAGCCACGACGAAGTCGTGAGTTAAAAACATGTAAATAAATAGCACGTCAAAGTTTGCTATCGTAATCACTAACAGACATGATTACATCTATCTCGGTGCTTATTCAAGCGTAAAGAACATTTGCGCCGGACGACTCTTACAAACGCTAAGCTATAAAATTTTTAAATATTTTCCTCCAATTTGAACTTAAAACTTGATTTAAAAATAATTTACAATCGACAGAGTTACACATAAAATATTATAATTATGCAATACAAAATGATGTTTTAGGCAAGTGATTTGGCGTTGGTCATTCTACCTTGAATCCAAGTCATGTGACCGAGAGCGCGGTCAATTATGTCTACTTTACTTGCTTCCTCTGCAATGAATAAGTGTAACTTCCTTTCGAATTAACTTTTAGCTACATCTACTGTTTCACTTATAGAATAACACAAAACAAACTAGTTTTAGCATTACGACTTAATTTGGTATGTAAAAAAGAATGATTGCAACGTTTATAAAGGAGGAAAACTTTGTCAAAAGCAGCCTTTTCTAATACGTGGAGGCATGGAGGATCCGCATGTCTACATTTACAAAAGAGACCAAATTGGTGCCTTTTGAAATTAACATAAGAATCAGTATAATCACGTAACACACAAAAAATGTGAATAGATGCTAAATGCTCTATCATAAGTTTGTGTTAGAAATATCTACTTACTACATATACATGAAAGAGTTCCATAAAAATTGTGGCCGGAGAGCAATATTTATTATTAAAGTAGATCTCTACATAGTTATAATTATGTAAAGCTAAATGTTCTTGTCCTTTAATTATTAGCTAGACAAAAGGCTAGGTGCTTTCCTAGCCTTTTAGCTATCGGGTCGGTTTACAGTCGATGTCCATTTTAACCATATAAGAATACCAGTGATTAAAATAGTGAATACCTATCAGACCACAAAAACCGACACTATTGAGTAAGCTGATTACGGTTTCTGGGTACGACAGTCAAACTCTACGCGTGACAATCGTCGGGACGAATGGCATGCTATCCGAAGCGTGGTGGTGTCAGGCCGACAACTTCCAAACTACGAGCTGTTAATGAGAAAAAAAAACTGTTAAAATAAATAAAAACAATAACACTGACCGAATCGAGAATCGAACCCAGAACCCCATGCTGAGTTGTCCGCTACGAGATTATAGACTGTTGATATATATACCAACGCACAACCCAAACCGCTAGTCAGAGACACGAAATATGGAAGGTGTGTTCATTGTGAAGAGTAAGTGCCAGGCCACACGATGCGGCAACGCGCCGCACCGCATTACTCCGCACCGCACTGGCGGCCACACGAGCAGTGCGGCGCCGCTGCGGCACCGCAACAAGCTTGGCGGCTTGCCTACTAGTCAGTTGACGACAATCATGAACTGAGCGGCGCCGCTGCGGCACCGCACTGCTTGCACCCCTCCCCGCCTCGTCTGCCTCGCGCCGTTGTCCGGTGAGCCTGCGGTGCGGCGCCGGAGCGGTGCCGGACGTACCGTGTGGCATACCATCCAATTTTATATGTAGCAAACCGTTGCGGCACCGCTCAGGCGCCGCACCGGAGCCGCACCGCACCCTGTGGCCTGGCGCTTAGTATTCACTTAGAAAGGATTTTTAGAAATTCGACCCTCAAAGTGATAAAATAAGGGATGGAAATTCCGACATCCATTCGGGTAAAGCCGCGGGTGGAAGCTAACATTTTTGAATTAAGTACTGTGACGTGCGGTCAGTACCAACAGGTTAACACAACGACCCTAAAACAATTTGTGTAATATACGAAACTATAATACGCACATTACCCAAATGTCGGGTGTTTATAGGTCGACTACTTGATTGTATGATATGCTAAGTGAGCTATTTCAAAAGTAAGTTTTTGAATTAATAATATAAGTAGCAGATTACATTAGGACAATATAGTTAGGTACAAAGATATGGCAATTAACGTAGGTAATAGGCACTTACAGAGCCAATTCAAGTGGCCTAAGTGCATTATCTATGCAGGCTGAACTAAAGAGTGCACTACTAAAAAGCAGTCCTTATCGAAGAAAACAATCTACAAAACTGCAGCACAGCCATTTCAAGTGTTGTTGTAGCTTGTTCAAGTTTTGTATTAGGCTGATTTGTTTCTTTTTCCTGGTCCCTCCTCAAATCAAGACATATATAACCGGTTTCTTTTTATATTTTAGGCCACTGCCAGTTATTGTTAGATGACGTCACAACAATGTTTTAAAGCTAAAGTCTATTTTTTATGGATGGGAAATTATCAAATGACTCCTGCTGTGGGCGAAGCGGAAGGAAGAGTCAGATTTTTACTGACTAAAACCCATCAGTGTTGCTTCTAATGCCCTTTGCGGTCCAGGGCCGCGGTAACTCTTTCTAACTAATTTCTCAACCCTGGCAGGTCGCAATTCTCGCAGAAAAGCTAAAGTCAGGAGCGATAAAGCATTATTTTAAAAGAGTAAGTATGGAGTTTCTTGCCCGTTCTTCTCCATACGGATCAACTTTTTGGAATGGGCAACTAGATTCATTTTTCTTTGTTTTTGACGTTCTAAAGTGCCTTTGAAATGGTCTATTACAAATAAATGATTTGAGTTTGATAAAATTTCCAAATGCTTAAAACAAATGTAGGGAGACACTACGTATCAATAGAATTACTTAGATTACTTACATGTTAGGGGTATAGGTAAATAAGTACCTACAAGCCTTAGAAAAGATCACAGATCTGAAGTACCTAATTATTCTGTTTTAAAGGCGTTGTTCTAATGCTGATCGCTATCACTTACTGATCTAATCATGTTGCTAGGAACTGGGCTGTATCATTTTTGACTATATGCGTAATTGAATGGATTTAATTTTTCTCGATTATTTTATTAAGCACTCTGTTATATGTAAGTAAAATTAAAAGTAAATTATATTCAGAGGTACAATATCGTACTCACTGCTATTATATTAAAACTGAGACTATATAACTATGATATTATGATTATAAATTCACAAAGGTCAGTGTCATTACGGTCCTTATGCATACAAGGGTTGTGCAAGTAAGGTTAGGCGACATAATAGCGTATAATCACCAGTAATAATCTAATATGTTGGTATATGGTCACACATATATTTTGCATAGGTAATACGTTGTTTGACATTGTATGGTTATCTATTAATAATTTATCCCACTAATTCAATTCAAAGTTACACCGAAATGATGTAAAACTAATATAAGGTAACAATGTCACTAGTTTATTCCGATAAGCAATATTAAATTAAACCATCACACACGCGGTTCGACACATAATAGAAAGACAATAGTGATGCGGCAGCCGGCTGTCGCTTGGTCATCCAAAGGTTAAACGCGCAAAAGACCTATACGTAAAGCCTTTCGTTTGTGATCAGCCATAATCATAAGACATAGTGGATTCCTATAAAGCTCACGTATAAACTGCTAGCACAGATTATGCTGCTAGTTTAAAAAAAACGCTCACGTTCCATGATTTTCCTAAGAAATTCTGTAACCGCTCTCCCTCACTGGTAAACCCAACTCCGCCTAAAAAGTACTATTCAGTCCATAATTCCACCGTTAAATAACGTCATTTAAGTAATATAAGTATTTTGTCATCATTTTAATGAATTAGTCAACTTATAGGTATAGGTAAATAAGTTGTTGTTTACAAGTGATCATGACTAGACAGACTTCAGATTTGTGGTTATTCTACTGTAAAGTTCTGTGATTTATTTACCTATTGATTGCCATTGAAGGGTTAGACATGTTTTTTTTCATGCGTTTTTGTGTATTTTCTATTCTTTGCACGTTTATTTACTACCTCCTACATTAAATTGAAAGGCAATTACAAAAACACAATATAAATAATATTATACCTATATAAGTATTTAAAAATTACGCCATTTGCAATTTTCATCGGTCTGTTAATCTAACTGGAAAATGTAGAGATACAGGTTGCATTGTCATGCAATCTGTCTCTACATTTTCCAGTTTAGATAAATAAAACAAATAAGTAATTTAATAGAAGTGCCTGTTAAATTATTTATTGTTTCTTAGACTCTTTAGGACCCAAAAAGTCTAAGATACTTTTTGCTACGGGGTAAAATCCTTAACAGTGAAAAGACAAATAGTAATTTTATTTTAATTATTAGGTTAGATATTTATTTACAGCATTTGATGGAAAACGCGGGTGCATTATAGCGATAGCGATCCATTAGGTAAATCAGCGCCTTCAGACATAAAAAACTTGAACAAAGGTCAAGTCGCCGCTTCCTCGCTCTATCACAACAATTAGTCGGGTAGTAATTGGTTTTAACACCCATAAAAACTATTATTGGATTAAATACGTGAAAGTGTTAGTTTAAATTTATTTCAGCAAAAAAGAAATAGAATGGCGAGTTTGATATTTTTTTATGTCTCCAGTTCTAGCATTCCGAAGGTAAAGTAATGGAGAACGCATAAAAAAAATATTAAGTTTTTTGAAACCAGGAGTAGGAGTAGGAGTTTTTGGTAGATAGAAAATCTTTTTTCGCAAAGTAAGAATCGGCGGTATCGGTAGTCGCAACATTAAAAAGGTTTTTATTTACCACACACACTTTCACAAATAGTTTTTGTCATAATATTATTTTCAAAATGTCCCCAACGTCTTTTATCACAATTTTTTTCTTTATTAATACCGATATTGTAGTAGCAACAATACTCAAACATAATTATATACGTTTATTTTCAAATTCATCGGGGGATCGGAACTGTCACTCCTTCATACAGGTTATACTATAACCTAGTTAGGAGATCGTTTGAACGCACAGATCAGTACCAGTGAGGCAGTGTTCTGTGCGTTCAAACAGTAGCAGTACTGTACTGCCCACTGTTCTGCCTCACTGATCTGCCCTCGTGTGAAATGGGCATAATTGTAGCAAATATTAAGCAAACAGTGTAAAACTAAATACCCATGTACTACAATACTTATTATGTTCAATAAACATTATTATTACTAGCTATACTTCTTCCAATGTTACCTTAGCAAATACTTATCCACCTATTTTATTTTTAATTATATTCAATTTTCTACAATTTGAAGAAATATAATTTAAAATATAGGTAGTGAAAAGCTGAATTAGCATAGGTACATTACATTTAAGATTCCAGTAGGCTGCGCTCTACGTTTTTCAGAAACCTTGTTTCTTTTAGGTATGGTATTCCGGTGAGTTCGTTGTGTATTTTATGTATACGTTGCTTACTTTGTACACCATCGAAAAACAAAGGAAAGTTGCTGTAATTTCTCAGCACGTTATACAACGCTCAAAACATTATTGACAAGATGCTCTGCTCTCAAATGGGCAACACTGTTGCTGCCATACTTTTGAGTATAATTATTTACTGAAATTTTACTTTTATAAAAATAGGCCTATATCTGTATACAAAATAAAAAGTGGATTACTTCGTGACACTGGCCAATTTTTACAATGCAGAGCTATTGTGAAATTTAAAAAAAAACATACAATTTATGAATATTTAAGATCACAGTAAGTATATATGTTTAGGAAGTACTTGTTTGTAACAAATGGTGCAAGTAACCTGTTATATTTTATCTGAACACGGAATTTATAGACAATGTCTAACGCGCGGTCACGGTCAATTATCGGACCGTGGCATCGAGCCGTTCTTGTAACTTTTTATCAAGCAGATAATAATGATTAAAATATCTTCTTTGAGTACTACCTTAAACAAATAGTTCTATGTAGGTATTGTTAGTCTATTCTTCTTGAATGCCTCAGTGACGTCCTGGGGTTTAACAAGATAAAAATAATGAATGAAGTACGTGCGTGTACGCCTAACGGGTGCATTAGCAAGTTAGGTACTAATTTATAAGGTAATTTTAATATGTGGTGGTCTTGGTGACCTTGCCCTGGCAATCAATACGGGAATGAAGGCAAGGGTTGACCACCGTTATCAATCTACGCAGTCTACCCACATAACCCACTAATGTGCCAGCCGGGGTTGCGGAATAGTTCTAATCGTTACCATGGCCCCTGAACATAAAGGGCAACCGAAGAACCAAGGGTGAGTTTTAGTCAGTAAAAGTCTGACTCTCCCTCTCGCCCAGCCCAGCTAGGGCGGGATAAGTAATTTGATGATTTCCCATTATCAAATAAAAACCACTGTAGGTAAAGGTGATGAAAGTTTGTTATCAGTAACACTTAGAGACCTACTACTTCACTACTTCGGAAGAACAGGCATGGCTGAGAAGGCACTAATGTTATGTTGACGCCTTGACGGTAATGGATGGATACCACCAGTTCAGACAGTGGTTGCAGACATACAAGAGGTAAAAGTAGTAATCAGAATATGTCCATTGAACTTTGACTCAAATCGTCAAAAGGGTAGTAGTATCAGTTTATAGGGCGAACTATGTTATTTAACCGAATAAGCCTGATAAACATTGTTCAATATAAAAATATCAGACTTAACAATCTAATTAGGTATCTCGGTATTCAACTCGATGAATTTTTATCTTGGAATGCTCAACTGGACCTTCTATCAGCTCGGACCCGCAAATTGATATGGATGTTTAAAAAGCTCAGAAACACATTAAAACCAGCTCTTTTAAAAACTGTTTATTTCGCTCTGGTTCAATCAGTACTTAATAGATTACTGTATACCCGTGTGGGGTGGAGCATGCAAAACAAAACTTATACTCGTTGAACGTGCACAAAGGTCTTTGCTTAAGGTAATGCTTAGGAAACCCTTTCGTTATCCTACATATGATCTTTACAAAGAATGCAATATTCTAACAGTAAGACAATTATTTGTTTTGCATACTACACTACGTAAACATAACGAGCTTACATATAACCCTAGTACCACCTATCCTTCTCGTAGAAGAAACAGAGTATGTGTTTCGGTTAGACATCACACCGCTTTCTTTAGACGACAGTCATGTTTTCTTGCACCTTATATTTATAATAAAATTAACTCATTGCTCCACATTTTTTCCAAAAATTCACATGAAGCCAGAAACATCATTAAAAAACACCTTGTGACACTTACCTATCAAGACACTGAATCCCTTATAACTATCGTAAAGTAGCATACGACACACACACACTTACACACACACACACACTCACACACACTAATAGACTAATTTTATCAATTATTTCTTTTCTTTCTTTCTACTTGTTTACACCCAAACTGTTTTAATATATCCATATTGTATTTTTGAACTTGTATTTTAAAATAGTTTAATCTAAATTGTGCTCATGCCGTAGGTGAGTGTCCTGGAGGCCTGAAATACAGGGTTTCCCTAGTTTAGGCTCCAGTCCACCCCATAATTTTACAGTTTCTATGTTAGAAACAATTTAAACTGTACCCTTAAAATAATTTGTGGTGGAAAATAAAGAAATTTTATTTATTATTTATTTATTTAATACTAGCTGCTGCCCGCGACGTTGTCTGCGTGAAGGCTTCAGCTCCGCCGCCGTAGGTGATAGCGTGATAATATGTAGCTTATAATTATGTTGACCTGACCTCTTAGTAATATTCATGCAAAATTTTAAGTAAATCCATGCAGTCCTTTTAGAGATTAGCCCAGACATACATACAGACAAACAAACAACAAAAGGTATTTAACGTTCTCTCAAATTTAAACGGTAGGTTCGAAAAAAAAACATGATGGTAGTCCTTGGATTGAACCTTAAAAGAAAGCTAAGTATAACGGCTCAGATGAAATCGTTGTTAAATTGTTAATGCGATGTGTTTCGTTATGGAATCCTAGTCTGACACGCGCTTGACCAATTTTTTCTACATTCCACGATATAAAAAAATATTAACGATTGTGAATTGTTACAAAACTTCTCTGTAAACTACGTTTGTAGTTTTGCTCTCAGCAGCCTAAATATACAGAGAATCAGGACTCGTGTCGTGACGCGGGAGCAAGCGACGTAAAAGCTGCCCGTGTGAGAAGCAGCTCGTCCTGAAGTCGACACCCGCAGCCTTCAGCGTCTGCCCCTGCGACTTGTTGATAGTCATGGCGAACTCACTCACTCACAGGGAACTGCACGCGCTTGAATTGGAAGGGAGTTTAGGAATCCTACGGGATAATGTGTGGAGTGTTTACGGACGTATAAACTACTTCGTTTCCCTCAATTTCCGAGAGAATGCGTTCGTTGATGTCTGCAGCTTAATCATTTTTGGGTGATAAAATGGCTCGCTGTCACACCCAAGAATTCTATTGGTTTGGTATTCGACTGATGTCCCCATGCACACAACAAATGAGTTCTTCTAAGAAGGCCACCACTCTACCGAGGGACTCTGGGAGCAGCACCTGTTCACCTCTTTCCTAGAGTGGTAGAGTGCCTTCGCCGAGACTTAGAAGGACATCTGAGAATTCTTGAGCACGTGAATTGCCACCGAGCTGAGCTCGCATATTGATGGTCAAGCGCGGCCTATGAATTTGTGACCACAACGAATATCGTTTCAACGAAACATTCGCCTCATCAGCCCTAGACCCCCGCGTCACCACAGGGAGTGTTTGCCGGAAATCGCCACTGAACAGAACTGTAACACCACCCATCAAGTGTTCATTCCTGCGGTTGTCCTGCAGAGTTCTTTCTGTTCACGGCCTCCACTGCTTTCCTATTAGCCATCGTGCACTCATCCCATACGATCAGAGAGCAATCCCTGAGCACATGTCCCTTGTCACTGTTACGGGATACCCCACAACAGGCATTTCGGCGCTTTCTAAATCTATGGGTATTTTGAACATGGCATGCGCTGTTTTGCCACCAGAAAGCAGTGTAGCAGCGATTCCTGACGATGCTACAGCAATGGCAATTTTGCCTTGCGTCCTGACCTCTGCAAGGATACCAGTGATAATGAATGTTTTCCCTGTTCCATCAGGAGCATCCAGGAAAAACATTTTACCCTGGTCGAGCCCAATGCTTTCCAGAACAGTGTCATGTATTTGTTTTAGCTCTGAGGTGAACCTAGGCCCGTATTAATAGACGTAACTCAACTCCGAGATACTCTCAAGTCTCTTGCTGTCCTTGTCATTCTAAAGGGAAAAAATAAGGACAGCAATAAACTTGAGAGCGTCTCAGAATTGAGTGACGTCTATTAATACGGGCCCTAGTGACGTGGTCATTTCGGATAGTGGTCATTAAACCCGAATCGTAATTGGTTTCGGCGGTGTACTCCCGATTTCCACGGTCTTGATGTGGTAATGATCTGAGAGCTCGCAACCCGTACTCTACCAGTGGTTTACCGCCGATTGAAATGACCACATCTTGAAGTGAACTGAGACGGGTGTTCAGCATGCGTTTATCAGTTGCTTCGATTTCACCTTCAGAAGCACGCCTCAAAGCTCGTAAAAAGTCCTCGAACAGAAGATGGCGGTACTTCTCCCACAAAGCTACCGGGTTCGCAACTCCACAAAACACCAAAATGACGGCAAACAGATGACGCATGCGACTGGGACTGTCATCATCATCATCATCATCATAATTAGGTTTATAACGACATGAACATTTATATTACTGACAAAGCAATAATCACACAGATAAATACCGAACAAAAGTATTAACAGTCAATGTTTATTCAGTACTAAAAACATGAAATTGATGAAGAAATGATCATCATCATTGAACCGACTTTAAAAAAAGTAGGTTCTCTGTTCGACTTGTTTGTATGCATGTTTCCCCGCCTTCATCGAGTGGTACCTCCACTCGATAAAGGCTGCTCCCGGAAAATGTGTGGAAAATGAAGCTCCCAGCTTAAGGTATTTTATACATTGAAATCAGTGATACCTTTGATTGCCACATCAGATCTATCTAACCTTCGATCTTATAAACCAGAAAATGCCTATCAGACCGAACAACTTTGCTAAGACGTCATTCTTATTTAATGTGTTATGGTGTAGTTGGGTGCTTGGAGTTCCACGTTAGGTGTTGGTTCTAGGTCTTCAATATTATGCATCAACAAAGAGTGCTCATCAGGCTGAACAACTCTTGCTAAGACGTCATTCTTATATATGTTCGGTATAGTGTACGTAGCCGGGCTCATGGAAGTCTACAACAGGTGTTCCAGATCTTCAATTTGTATACGTCAACAGAAAGTGCTCATCAAGCTGAACAACTCCTGCTAAGACGTCATACTTATATATGTTATAGTTAGCTGGGCTCATGGAGTTCCACCTCAGTTGTTCCAGATCTTCATATTTATTCTTTCAACAGAAACTGCTTATCACGTGAAGCAATTTTTGCTATGATACCATTTTTGTATCTCTTATAGTTAGGCTGGTCTGTTGCGGTCCTGCACCAGAAGTTCAAGTTTCCAGGATAAGTTATAGCCTATATGACGCCCAGATTTAATACCTATACAAAAAAAAAAACATTGAAATCCGTTGAGTAATTCCGAAGATAGCTGCTGCCCGCGACGTCGACGCGTGAAGCCTCCAGCTCCTCCCCCGTAGGTGATAGCGTGATAATTTGTAGCCTATGTTTTGACCCGACCTCTTAGTAATATCCCTGCAAAATTTGAACTAAATCCATGCAGTACTTTTTGAGTTTATCCCGGACATACATACAGACAAACAAACAAACAAACAAACAGACAAACAGACAAACAGACAAAAATTCTAAAAACTATATTTTTGGCTTCGGTATCGATTGAAGATCACGCCTCAAGTATTCTTTTAAAAAAATATTCAATGTACAGTTTTGACTTTCCTACGATTTTATTATATGTATAGATTCTTTCTCTTCTTCTACTTGAACTACTTTTTCAGTGTATCCTAGGCCCCAGCTGGTCCGATTTATATATCACAACAGGTGTCTTCTTTGTCCTATTTCGTTTGTTTACTTACTGTTTTATTTGTTTACTTTCAGCCCTGACTGAACAGGTAAAGTCGTTATATAAATATATTATGAGTTTTACTTCCCAAGTTAGATACCTAAGCCAGTATGTGTTTGCCAAAATCTTTTGTTTAGCAAAACGCCTGATTTAGGCAACTTTTTACATACCTAATTAGTTATCTATTTTGTTAATATTAGGTAATGCAAATTTCCGTATTCGGGGAATTAAAAAATTGTATACGTATCACGTGTCTAACTAAATTACAAGTAGATCATTAATATAAGATACATCAAAATGTTATCTCTTTCGTCACATATTTACCTATCCAAAAATGCAGATGAATACATACATACGTCTATACAAGATAATTATTCTGTTAAAGTTAATAAACATTTAGAGTGAAGAGTGGAAGTTTAGGATTAGAGTGTCGTGATGGCCCAGTGGATAAGGCGCCCGCCTCCCGTGTAAGAGGTTGTGGTTTCGAATCTGACTTTTTCAATTCATATGTACTTTCTAAAGTTTCTCTCATACGAATAGTTTAATCATTCGAACACACGTGATTAACAATATAAAGACAATAGCAGCCCAACAGCCGGCTGTCGCTTAGTCGTGCAAAGGTTGAAGAGAAATTCGGGAAGGTTTTTGAACAGAAAGAAAAGGGTGGGGTAATATTACCGGTACCTATTGCGTTGAAAGTTCATTGATAAAGATAATATTGCCGTGCCTTTCAGTCTGTCCTCGCGTAATCGTGACAATTTCAAAGTCGCCACATAGATCGTCCTACATTGCTCTATGTAACTATTTACGTCTATGTTTGTGCCATTTTTGTGATCCATGAGTGACTATCTTTTCACAACAACAATACGAGACATTCTTTATTTGTTCATAATTAACCATCAGTAAAAGATCGCGGTCATTAGGGGACGCAGTGTCGTTAGCAACGTTAGTAGTGATATGGGTACTACGTAATAAAGAGCTTAGTGCACTTCATGATGTACAGATAATCTGATTAACATGCGCGGAAATTAATCCGAGGATAAAGTTCTATCAAAGAGAATTTCACCTTACTAACAATGTTGGTATGTTTAAAATCTGTTAAGGATTAGCAATAAAGTTAAATGAAGGAAAACGTACAGATCATCGACTAGTGTTATTTTGTTGAACTAGTAATAATTGCCTATTCATTATGAATCTGTTAATGAGTAGGGTAGCCTTCGTGACCACGGATCATTATTAATACAATAGGAACAAACACAGACAGTCGGCACGACAGAAGAGGAGCACTTTTCCTGCACTCAAGCAGTGCGATATTTGCGGACAATGTCGCGAAATCACCTTAACGAAGGCCATCCCTTAGGATAGAGACAGTGTTGCTAACTTGACATTTTAAGTAAACCTTTATAATATGTAATAATGGTAATAGTTGCTTCTTTGGGATACATTGGTTTTGAATACACTGTAATACAAGTTTGAGGCGCTAGCTTTTTTAACCTATTCGAAGAAACCACCGAAAAAGGAGTCCTCAGATTGATAATCCGAGTGTCTTTTTTTCAGGCTTTATTTCTCAGGTGAGCCCTAGAATTAAAAGAGGATTTCTGAGGTTTTCTGAGTGTAATCGAAACTCTTCCATACGAGACTCTGACAAGAATTAAAATTTTATTTTTGGGTTTTCCAATTACCTACTCTTTATTCTTTATTGCACAAGAAAAACAATACATATAAAAAAAATAGCAAAAAATATATGAGTTATGTACAATGGCGAGCTTAACCCAAATTTGTCCTTACCTAAATAATTTACCAAATCTATTTATTATTATAATTTTTTTTATTTGATTTTACCTAAATAATTTTGTTACTCTTTTTTCAGCCGTTCGCAAGATATTCAACTATAAAGCGCATTTTTTGTTAAAATTGGGCGTCGTAGTCCTCAATGTACTAAAAGAAATTAATTTACTGTACTAAACACCATCTACTTATTAACTAATCACAGCTCTCTAACTAGAGCACTCTACAAAGCAGCAGAAACCTCGGCATTATCTATAAAACAGCGGTTCCCAAACTTTTACAGCAACGGAACCCTCAACAAAGCGTTTTATTTTGTTAACATTAAATGATTGTGAAATAAAACACCGCAATTTTCAAAATAAGAACAACATCCTTTATCTTCGACCAAAACTGTTCGTACAGGAAATGGAAATTTACTTTTTTTTACCCGACTGCCAAAAGAAGGGTTATTTCAAATTGTACATACATGATACATTGGAGTAGAATGAAATTAATTGCATTACTAAAATAAATTTCACCAAATTAACTACCCCGTTGGTTTCGTGTTCATCAGCGAAACTGCTGAACGTGGTTCGGAGATCGGTTCCTGGGACCAGTGATTTATTAATAGCGGCCCGGGCTACGGATCCCAGTTTCCAAATATAACTACCATATATATGGTAAGCCCAATCTTGCAAAGGAGTATCGAGGCCAGAAATAGGAGTATACTTAGAAGTCGAATAAGGCAATCGCTTCAATTAATCAATACAAATCCCTAGTATTCAGCTACATCCGGTTAGACCGTTAGATTGAAATAATAACCCAAACTTGATAAGACCGATTTTTGAGTTTTTAGACTTCTACTTTATCCCGTAACTACTGTGACGTAGTTATGACCGCCGATACGCAACGTCTTTATGTATTTGTACGTAATGTAATGACTTTTGCACAGGGGTTTCTCCTAACTAACTACCAAACATTACATGCCTTAGTACCTACTTACCCCAAGCCCAAGTTCGCGCGCTCGTATTCAGCAGCTCGTAGCAGCAAAATTGCTGGAGTAAACAAGAAGCTTTCAGACTGTTAAATAAGTAGGAAATCGTTTATCTAAACTAATAGGTATTATAAAGAGGAAAGATTTGTATATGTTAATGTTTGTTACTCTTTCACGCAAACTACTGAACGGATTTTGATGAAACTTTACAGAAATATAGCTTATACATCAGAATAAGACATAGGCTACATAACATCACGCTATGACTCACGAGAGCAGAGCAGTAACCTAACATAACGTGGGTGAAACCACGGGGGATAGATAGTGATACAAAGCTTTTGTTCCTATGTATGGTCGGTGTGATTTAGTACACTTCCAACCACACACAATACCATATTTCGAAACACAAAGAATGAAATAATTTGCTTAGGAACAATTATTCATTCGAGGAACTCTTATTATTATTTATATAAAGGAACCTTTAAAGATCATTTAGAAAGTGATAAACTCAGAAAGTGCATGTGCAAACCAAATTATGAATTTAAAAATCACATTGGTACTTGGTCAGTTTCGAACTAACCTCATGCACGAGAGGCGGGCTTCTTAACCACTGGACAAAAAGACATTTCATTACCTACTCATCTACAAATACGATGGAGTTATGTATGATCAGCAAAGTATGTATATAGGTATGCAGGGCCGTCATCTACAGTTAAGGTTTTCTTAAATAGGTACCAATGAATGTATTCAAATGAAATTTAACCTAATGGATTAAACATAATATGTACAAAACTTATAAATAATACTAAAATAAATATAATCAAGTTGCCTTCGCCTGGGCTCTCCTTGTGGAGCTCCGCATCGCTGTCAATGCGGTGAAGCGGCCGACTGCCTCGGACACCATGGCCTTTCCTGCAGTAAGAGCGCCGGTCGGATAACACGGCAGTCGGCACACAAGTATTAATGACATTATCCGTCGTGCTTTTGTCTCCGCCGGAGTACCAGCTGTTAGCACGCGACGATGGGAAAAGACCGATGGGATGACCATAATGCCTTGGAAGTTGGTAGGCCTTTGGTGTGGAACGCAACATGTGTTGATACCCTTGCGCCATCTCATCTTCCTAGGTCTGCGTGTTGTGCTGGGGCAGCTGCTGCAAGTGCAGAAAACCTCAAACGGCGCAAATTTAATAACCTCATTGAGAATTATACATTTGAGCCGTTTGGGGTTGAAACACTGGGGCCATGGGGTCCGAGTGCTCATCTTGTTTTTCAAGATATCGCCAAGCGGTTGGTTGGCTCTTCACGTGACCAGAGGGTTGGCCTTTTCTTGGGACAAAGAATTAGCATTGCCATACAACGTGGCAATGCTGCCAGCCTTTTGGGCACGTCCTGTCGACAGCGATGCGGACGAGTTTTTTGATGCCCTGTGAGCCCTTCTTTTTATAACTTGTAAATATTTATTTTAGTATTATGTATAAGTTTTGTACATATTAAGTTTAATTTATATAATTAAGTTAAGATTAATTTGTTTGAAATTTGAATAAATGACATCTTAATACCTAATTGAAGAACTAGTCATTTTCTACTACAGTTTAAATTTTTATTAGAAAATATCCGTGGTTTTTTGAGAAAACTTAAACTGTATCTGACGACATACCTATTCATACGGTATGTATGTATACCTATACCAATAGCTTAAGTAATAAGTAAGTACCTAGTATAAGTAAGAAAGAAGTATAGTAAGTCGGGGTCTGGTGACACTAACCAAGGGTGACCAATAAATTTGACTAGGTCACTATATAGTTATAAGTATTTTAGGTTTTTAAGTGGTGCTTTTACCGGTCACTAACTTAGGTTAGTCCTATATGTACAGTAATGTACACAGCTATACCAGGTATTCAACGCCACAAATGTGGTTATGAGAATAAGGAAAATATGACAATAAAGTTTCAAACGATTATTATAATTTAATTGACTTAAATTCTAAAAACGAAAAACGTGCAACTTACATCTTTTGAGTCTTTGCCAAGCCGGATAGTGGAAGACGGGTTTAAAATCATCAGGTTACACTAGTACATTATTTTATAATACTTACTACTTGTCTGGCCTAAAGCAATAAAGTACTTACGTAATCGAGCCTATATGATATTTTGGCTAATGACTGTCTGAATAAAAAGGTTCTAAAACTTTTACCAAAATTGCAGGTTAAGATATAACAACATAAATAAATCACTTTTTACATACTTATATGTGATTGTCACACTCAGAGGAATCGAACCGGCTAAAATCCAAAAAAAGTTACACTGACTTTAAGACATCAAACGATAAGAGATAAATAAAGAGAGAGAGATAAGAGATAATAAAAAATCTCTCTCAAACATGGTTAATTAAAGTAAGAGCGCCTTCATACTAGCGTTTGTCCAGCGTAGGCGTTCGATAAACGTATGCAGCGCAGCGCAGACGTCGTAACGACATGGCGGGCGGCGGCGCAGGCGTCGCGTTGTCGCGGAGTTTCCTCTGGAGTCAATTGAACGCTGCGCTAACGCGGCGCATACGTCACACAATTGCGTTGTAATCCGTAGTAACGCGAGCACGCGTCGCGCACCTGCGGCGCTAACGCAGCGTATTCATTTACGCTTGCACTGACACCGTGACCACGCGGCGTCTGCGCTGCGCATACGTTTATCGAACAGCTACGCTGGACAAACGCTAGTGTGAAGGCGCTCTAAAGGAAAACCTAAAAAGTATCTCAAGTACCTATTTAAAGTATTTTAAAATGTTGCGGAATGTTTATAAGTTGCGGAATGTTTATAAGTTGCGGAATGTTTATAATAGTTACCGTGACCCTGGAACATAAAGGGCAATCGAAGGAACATGAGTGGGTTTTAGTCAGTAAGAGTCTGACACGCCCTCCCGCCGCACCCAGGACGGGAGCAGTCATTGGATGATTTCCACTCACCAAAAAAAAAAAGTATTTTAAAATTTCGACGGTTAAATTCACCCATTTATTTCAAAAGTTAAAAAGTCATGGTTTTCTTCTAATTTAATTTAGACTTGATCCTTATGAATGACCCTATCGATCAACCTCATGAAAGTACCTGAACATGATGTTGTTTATTCCACTTTAAGCTAGTTCAGTTCCCGGGTGTGGTACATTTTCAAAAATCATTGAGAGCAGTTTTATTTCCTATAGAAAATAAAGGAATGTTTCCTATAAGTAAAATAATATATTTTAACGATTCAAAGTAGTTTTCTTCCAGGGCCCATTAAAACTTTACTCCCTTTATTTTGTTAGTGGCGTGACCAAGTTGCGCAACGCAGTGATGTTTTTATGAAAATAGGAATATTTTTTTAGAATTTTCAATATTAATATTATACCTAAGTAAATAATAAATTAGACATGGGACACACATAATCTAGGTACTTTACTTTTTCTATCCACGCACCTGTGGATTCTACTTCCTGTGCACAGCTGGCACTTAGGAGCTCATACAAGGATTGATTTGTCAGAAATCACGAATATGAAGAAATAGTTACAGATAGACGCTATTGTCGATTGCGAAATTGTTTGCCTGATGGGACACACAATTTTTATATAGTAAGTGCCGGGGTTGCGGAATGTTTATTATAATAGTTACCGTGACCCCGGAACATAAAGGGCAACTGAAGGAACATGAGAGGTTTTAGTCAGTAAAAGTCTGGCACGCCCTCCCGCCCCGCCCAGGACGGGAGAACTCATTTGATGATATCCGACTCCCAAAAAAAAGTCTTCTTACTCTATCTACCCCTAGGCCTAGGCAATCAGCTGACCTTATTGTACGCACTACGCATATATACGTCAACTAGCTTTTGCCCGCGGCTTCGCTCGCGTTAAAAAGAAACAAAAACTAGCCTATGTTACTCTCCATCCCTTCAACTATCTCCACTTAAATAATCACGTCAATTCGTCGCTCCATTTTGCCGTGAAAGAAAGACAAACATACAGACAGACACACTTTCCCATTTATATTATTAGTATGAATTACCTCTTGTTTGAGCGACTGCTAATATCTATAGTTTTTCTTATTCCGACTAGTAAGTGCTCAATCGTTCGATCGAGGTCGAAAGCATTTGAGGGCCGCGGCCAAGGCTGGTTGACGACATTTCGACGTCTTTACGTCTCAGGAATCCTAAATAGAACCTTATTTTGCCTTTCAAAATCTTTTTGCAAAAATAAGTTTAGCTTGTTTCCTATCTACGAAGTACCTATATGGCAGGGTTTAAGAGGACATCATGGACACTAGACTGTGACTGCGCTCTGCGCTCCATACAAAATATTACGGTTCCGTTTTGTATGGAGTGCGCTGTCATAAAATCCTCTTACAGATTTCCGGGCCGGTTAATCTTAATTTTGGTGTACCATTACAAATCAATAAGTACTTGTGTACTTATCATTATAATAACATTATTATTTAGCCATTGTATTATCAGCATGGGTTATGAGTTGACTGCAGATACATATACTTATATGTATTTCTACGGCCCATTGTTCATATTATTTAAAATTAGTTTTACTACAACACCCGAGCGTTTGCTTAAAATAATTTTTATCATGTTTCAACTATAGGTACTGTCGTTGGCCCATATTAATTATCTAAGCACTTGTCTCAAGATCAAAATTGATTAGCTACTGTAAATTATACTGAAGCATTGTGGCCACTTAAAACTTGCGCGTCCTAGTAATTTATAGGAAGTCCTAAAGAAATAAAAAATCGATTGATAGAAGCAATTATTTTAAAGTGGATGAAATTGCAATTACGCTCTTCAGTAAAAGTAGACAAGAATATTATAGGCTTTTCTAGGATTTCGTTTTTAATCAATTTTAATTGGCTGCTTCACAATGAGATACCTACTTAACGAACTTTATCTAACTTTATTGCAAGTTCATTAATAACCGGGTGTTCAGATTTTAATCACCAAATGTCGTACAATATATTCCGATGATTATGCAAGTTAGTTAAAATTAAGCAATGCACAAATAAATGCATATTTACACATTAAAATAAAAAATAAAACTTAACACAAAAATATAAGGTAAAAACTTACGCTTGCGATTTTTGTCCTTGTGCATGATTGCAGATTATTAAAAATAAGGTATAAATAATTGAAATTTTTATATTCATAATTTAAAAACTAAACATTTGCGATCCGCGGAAAATTAAAGCGAGAATCCGCGAGCGGTCCGCTTCGCGTGATTGATTCACTATTACTGCGTGTTCGCAGGTTGAACTTGCTCTCCGTGGAAAAGGCTGCGCGGGCGCTGACGCGCTCTAATATCTGAGCTTTTACATACAGAATAGGCTAATTAACATTTCGCAAACATTGTTTGAGGAGTAATATTTACATGCGTCATAAGTTCATAATGTATGGACTAAACCAGATAAATACGGTAACAGTATTTATGGGACTACACACAAGGCAAACCAAACATTTCAAATCAAATAATAGAATTTTCAGCATTGATCCTTTATTTTTCATTAAACATTGTTCACAGCATGAGGTTGCATGCAATTTACAGTGTATGTTATAAAGTTAAGGTCCTGTAATAGATTAGTTAATCTTTCAAAATGTCTCTCGGTATAAGGCAATGCACCTTCAATGAAACTAGCTAAAGCCGGAACTTTTAAGTTTCCAGCAATAATTTCCGGCGCCAAAATGTTAAATACGAGTTGTGCTGCATGACAATTCTTATTGTTTGTATTCCATTCTGCAGCAAACTTTAAAAGGGTTTCTTTTTGAGTGTGATTAATTTCTTTAAGCGTTTCGTAAAGTTTTTCATTGCCACCAGCCAATACCTCATTAACTATTTTTAGTACATGCATTGGTCTTTGCATTCGCAAGGCTAATTTAAGAGCTTTAATCAGTTGCTTATCATGCAACAAATTCATTAGTTCCTGTTCTTGTAATATCATTTCTTCTCTTTCTTTTGCAACCTGTTCCCTTCTTTCTGTTGTAACATCTTTCAGTTTTACTAACTTCGAGTCAGACCCACCAGTAATTACGATGGATTCGTTCTTATTGACTGCTAGAGACCACACTTTGCCCTCATGGTTATCTAGAGACATTTTGCTTTCAGATGTTTTAATATTCCATAGTTTGAGGAGCCCATCTGCTCCACTTGATAGTATTTGTTGACCTCTGCTAACAAATTCAATTTTTAGTACTGAGCTTTCATGTCCCTCAAAGGTCTTTAGGCAGCTTAAGTCTGCTATAGACCATAACTTTATAGTACTGTCTGCTGAAGATGTCAATACAACTTGATCCACTGGTGAAAATCTCACACACCACACACCTCTTCTGTGTCCTTTCAGTATGCCCAATAATGTCAATTCCTCTGACCAAAGTTTGGCAGTTTTATCTTGAGAGCCTGTAGCAATCATTTTGTCATTAGGTGAAACAGATACACAGTTTATATCCATCTGGTGAGCTAATTCAGTAAAAGTAGATTTGATCTTTTGATCAGCTATAGGCTCCTTAGGTACAGTCCACACTTTTAAGCAATTATCTTGGCTTACAGAAGCAAAGAAATCATTTGATGTTTGAGAAGTAAACACAGAGCCAACAGATGCTGTGTGTCTAGCTCCAACCCCAATGCAAGATATTGTTTGATCAGTGGTTTGTAACCAAATCCTAACAGAATTATCTTTGCCTGAAGATACAAACATTTCAGGCTTGGTTGGAAAGTAAGCTAGAGATAAAACTATATCAGTATGTCCCTTAATTATCTGGCAATTCATGCTTTCAATTTCATAGTATTTCAAATCTGGGCTATTTGTAGCTACCACCAAGAACTTTTCCTCTTTTCCCACAAATATAATATCTAGCACTTCATCTGTAAACCCAATTAACTGTTTTTTACAATCAAATGTTTCAAGATCATGTATAATAATGTTGTGGTCTGCTGTAACAACTGAGAAAATATTCCTTAATTCATTTAACATCAGATGTGTTACAGCTAAGCCTCCCTCCTCAGATGATGGTGACACAAGACTGTTCTCCTGCTCATACATGAGCCTACTCATCAAGACATTCCACACTTTTACAACACCTTTCTCCCCAGCACAAGCAACATATATTCCTTCTGTTTCTATTTTCTTCTTAAAATTTGGTATTCTAAAAGTGGCAGGTAATAAAATTGTGGATTCTATGCTTTCATATACAGGAACTACTCGAAGGGCCTTACTTTCATTTAAGCTCCACAAAATTAACACACGGTCTCTACCAGAACTGATCATATGTTCGCCATCAGGAGTAAATTGCAATGAAGTTATTTTGCTAAAATGTCCTGAGTAAATCAAATGTTCTTTTCCAGTTTTGGAATTCCATGACCTAATTTTTGTGTCATCTGCTGCTCCAAATATCAACTGTTTGCTGGATTCAGGATGATACTTCAAAACTGAAAAGACACCCATTGCACCTCTTAAGCTGCTTGTACAAGTGTTGTGTGCTAAATTCCATAACCTAATGTTGCCATCAGAACCTCCTGATGCAATATTTTCATCTGTGTATTCAAAGGTTAATTTGGCAACAGGTCCTTTATGACCAGATCTCCAAATCTTCTGTTGTACTCCAGTTTCTTGGTCCCACAATTTTATCAATCCACTTTTGTGAGCAGTCACAACCATTTTGTTATTATGTGACATTTGAAAAGTATAAATTTGGTCTGGTTCATCTTCAGTCTGTCCAATAACATGAGAAGTGGAAAATGTATTGACATCCACTACTTTAATCACATCTTCACAATGGCACAAGAGGTGTACTCCATCTGTTGTCCACTGGACATCCCCACCAGTGTAAAATGCAGTATATTCAGCAGTTTTCTCATATCTAAAATAAATGTAAAAATGTGTTAAAAATAAACAAGTATTGTTTTCAATAAGGCAACATCTAAGAAAATAATGAGTTTTTTGGACATAAAAACATGTGTATGATCTCGATACTATTATAACCATACATCTTCATTTAAACTGAAATATTATTTTTAAACTGGACATTGACAGAAATCACCAAAAATTCGGTGGATTGCCATGATAAATATAAAAGTTGAAGTGGAAGAAAATAATATTTGAAAAAGATCCAATGATAATAATTGGATGAAAATAATATTTGAAGTGGCAAATGATGGTTATTAATCAATAACTGTGTTTAAGCGGTCTCCAAATACATAGTAAGAAATAATTAGAATTGTATTAAATTAAAGATAATATATTATTAAAATTACTATGCTATTGCTATTTTAAATATAGTAGTGCAGTACTAGTAGTGGTTTTAAAACAGATAAGCAAATACCAACTTGCACCTTATATATTTCTAAAAAAAATAGAGAATAATTAAAGAAAAATAAAGCAACAAAACATTCGAACAATGAAAACTAAACGTAATTTATATTTACAGTATATTTTATATTACAACGCTGGTACAAACGTGTGACTGGCAAGACCAGAAGGGAATCTAACAGTTTAACCTGATAATTTTTTATTTAGGCTTCCTTAAAACAAGTACTTATTCTTAATAGGATTACGTAATGATTGCAAATACTTACATTTCTTTCAGTAAGCTGGTCATTTTTAGTTTTATTCTAATACCACTCCGGTATTCTTAACCTATTATGATTTACGAAAATCTTAATATCAAAGCCAGAAAATTTTATAGTTCAAATAATGGTAGTAGACGTATTTATACAAATAGCTAAATATTGGATATTCCTGATCTATATAATTTACAGAAATCTTAGATCAAATAACAAAAACATAACCATGCATGCAAAAACACACATGAACACAATCAATCAATGACATTTGAGTTTTGACACTTACTTTGCCAGTGTCATACTATGACATATACATTGTTCTCCTTTTGGTTCTCATTTCGTTTATATAATTTAAAACACTTGTACTCTCACGAAACTTTGATCCTAAGTTTGTAAATATAAAACACTGAGTTATTGGCGGAAGTATTAGTAACGCCATCAACAAACAAAAAAAAAAAAGAAAAAAAAATACTATGACATGACAGTTCTTTTTTTTTATTAGCACATGTCACATTGGGGAAAAGTTCTTGTTTATGGCACCCAGTACACAGATAAACCGTGATCAAAATCAATGATCGCTATCGATATAAAGTGTACAAATTAGATTTACGACAAAATGTGAATAAATGATTTGATGTAAATCGTGCATGAATGAGATTGGCGGTAAAACTTCAACTTCATCGAATAACTCTATACTTACTGTATTAACATTTTACCTTATTCATGAACGATTAGTCTGGATCGCAATCATTGATTTCGATCGACTGTGTACAACCAAAGGTGAACGCAGACTTGGCCGCACCGCACGCGCCGCAGTCCCCGCAGTCATCGCATTTTCTTTGTTGTCGTTTCAGGGTCTGCGGCAACTGCGACGCGGGTAGGTGTGCAAGGTGGCATAGAACTTCATATAAAGAATTCGAATGCTAAGACTGCGGCGCGTGCGGTGCGGCCAAGTTTGCGTTCACCTTTACAAGACGCCCACGAAATAAAGGTGAACCGAGACTTGGCCGCACCGCACGCGCCGCAGTCTTCGCATTCGAATTCTTTATATGAAGTTCTATGCCACCTCGCACACCTTCCCGCGTCGCAGTTGCCGCAGACCCTAAAACGACAACAAAGAAAATGCGATGACTGCGGGGACTGCGGCGCGGCGCGTGCGGTGCGGCCAAGTCTGCGTTCACCTTAATGCGTGGTGAAGCTTCGTCCGTTTGTACAATAAAAACATATCGCAATAAAGCTGTGGTCACATTTGCGGCGACGTTATTTTTTACGAACTATCGTGCAATAATCCAAGATGGCATTGTCAAGGCTTTTGAATATGGATGATGAATTCCTTTATTTCTACATGTATACCAACAATTACATTATACAGTTATGGAAAAATAAAAAGAAAGCTCCAAAAAGAAGGTGGTGGATAAAAACAATACATAGAATTTCCGCAGGATTAAAATAATGATTATAATCTGACCACTCAGGATGTTCAGTTCTGAACATTTACATTTACACGTGAAATTATAGTTTAATGAAACTAATTTTAAGTTACTAGTTTCGTCATGTAAATCCGGCTTTATCCATACTTAATTAATATTATAAATGCGAAAGTAACTCTGTCTGTCTGTTACGCCTTCCCGCGTCCACCAACCACTACTATCAATCCACGCGGACGAAGTCGCGGGCAAAAGCTAGTATAATATATTTTTGCAGATACTAGATTGGAGTAATTCTATTCAAAGACATTTCTATAGGTATAGCTCAATCTGCTCAATGTTTCATTTTGTTGTCAACAAGTTTGTCACATGTGTCAAAAAGTCAAAATAATGTCAAAGATCGTAAACACCTGATCTGGTTATTTTTATTTCACTGGATTTCTGGAAATTATTTCTCTGCATCTTGGCGGCTCTCAGATGATCAAGATCAAGCTTCAAATATGATCTATTAAGAAGTTATATATATTGAACAACTCTCCACTTACATGATAGTTATCCTGGCTATACCGGTTTTATTTTAAATCTTTATAAAATGTTAAAATTACTTATAAGCACAGGTAAAAAATACAATGTTAATGGAAGATATTGTTCAACAGCAAAGAAAAATGAAATTCCAACAGAATCTGAAGGAAACACCAATATTTATGAAACTGTATTCTCATTTCCATTTGTAAAATATATTGCAGCATTTAATAGACTTAAAGTATACCACTTAACAGGAACGTCTTTAGCTGTACCAGGCTGTGGTCTAATGGAAGTATTAGATGTCATACCACCTGGTGCTTTTTTAACAGCAGCATATATAGGTGAGCTACCTTTTATTACCAATTAAATTACTGAAAAATGTTATTAGACTTTTTCTGTACGGAATTTTAAAGCATGTAGCATAAAATTAGCAGTATTAAATAATCAAAAACCCAACTGCCATTTCAGAAGTTGGTGGAAACTACATAAAACAGAAACAAAGGTCAAAGGGTCATCATAGGAAATTCACTAACTTCTAAAATTGCAGTTGGGTTTTTTGGTTATTGTACTTTTTTATTTACTGTAAAATTGAATAAGTTGCTTTTTAGAAATAATAAATAGGTACCTAGTTAACCAATTGAGCTCCTAAACTTGTTGCATCTTAAGGTGACTGCCATTCAAAATCTATGGAAGATTGTGTTTTGACATCTCTTAAAAAGTATGTGAATAATGGTTCAAAAATTATGTTGTATGGTAACAAAATGATTGAATTACTAAGCACATTTTGATTCATCATACCAACTGTAAGAGTAACCTAGTAGTTTTTAACATTACTTCCATCTATTACAGGTATTACCGGCGCAGCAGTACTGTCGCTAGCTAGTTTACCATTCAAAAACATAATTGGATATTTATATATAAGAACAGATAATCAGAAAGTAAAGATATCTTCAGTAGATTTCTGGGGAAATAGAAAAGATAGAATAGTAAAAGTGGATGATTGGTTTCCATTACTTGATATGGCCCCAAAGGCCTCAGATGCTTTATATCTAACACCGCTACTGGCTGATGGAACAAAGTACAAATTATTTATAAAGTTTGGAAAAGTTTTAAATTCTCAAAGAATGGGCCAAGTGTTAGAATGATAGTGATACTGTACTGATGTTATTAAGAATAATTATATATAGGAGAATGCAAAAATGAAACAACAAATTCATAATGTTACCAATCTACTTCTTAAACATACAGTAGTATTGAGAACCAAATCTTATAAATAGGTGAATTTAGATTAAATACACTGTTAAAACAATTAGCAAGTGACTTTTTCTTTTATTTTTAAAACAATTCTTATCCAAGTGTATCTAAGATTAAATACTTCAACAGTATTTCATTAAGTGTAGACATGATAATTGAACATAAATTAAAAAAAAACGCATGCTTTGATTTTTTATTGGTACTCAAAGTGGTCTTGTTTGAAGTTCATAAATGAAATAATGAGACAGCATAAAAGCAACAACTTATGTTCAATCATAACTATATTATCAAACCTGCAGGTAATATTTAACCCACATATGGTTAACAATAACATACAATGATAAAATTCATAATAATTAATTGATTGGTATATGTATATATACAAATTTATTAAATCATCTATCATGTTTATAATGACCAATCCAAACTAAAGTTAGCTGAAAAGAAAATGTTACAGTCCTCATAACAAGAAACTATTATTATCATTAGTTTGTTAATTTACTAGCTTTTTCACACAGACTATTTTGAATGTGGAGTTTTTTTTATTGAGCACTGAATTTTCCATGCTTGTCTTAATATCGAGCGTGGACTAATGTTGCAGATGTATAGATAACCAAATAAAAACAGGGCATATAAATAAACATTTCGATTCGGATGTTCTTTAATAAACTTATGGTTGCACAGTTTTAAAATGAAACTATACACGGAATGACCAACACCTACTCTATGGTACACTCCCGTAATTATGGATGCTCTGTTTCGATTTTTCGATCACGCAGGCAAAGCTGCGAGCAAACACTACCACTTAATTCATAAAGACTAGAAAAAAATATCTACACCAGTGCAATAAAAACTTAAACAATGGTTTCTTTTTATGACTTAGAAATTGTTTAGCAGTAGCTTCAAACTGTTAAAGTTTATCATTTTCGGCCAAAAACAAACTGATCTTGACAACTGCAACATTAATAAAGTAAGAATTTTTATTTAGGTTTGGTCTTCACTGTGAAGGATGTCAAAATTCAACTACCTTATTAATTAGTTCCTGATGGCAAGCAATTTTTTTTTTCATTTACGTTTGTCTTATCATCAATCAATCATTTTTAAAGACATTCCAAAATATGAAATAGAATTCACAGGTGTATGAAAGCAATATGAAGAAACATGAATTTATAAATAGTAATAAAATAAAATTACAAGATTTAACAATATGATGGAAACTTAAACTTTAGATATGAGAAAACTCCTAAATGCAGAAGCAGCAGTGTTAGTGGCAATAAGTAGCTTCAGTAATAATATAAACTTGTTTTATAAATTAATATCAGTAGTAACATAATTATCAACTTGGATTTAGAGCAAGCTTTAGATCTACCTACCATCAGCAGTTGCGATTAAATCTAGACCAACTGTAAATTATTGTCACCACCATCATTTTACTTTGTTTTTGTTATCAAAAACATCAAGTCTGGCTCATACAACTCTACAGTTATTGCTCGCAAAAATTAATAGCTCCTGCATATAAATCCAAATTATTACAGAACACAAGAAATATAGATTGTCCTTATGTGCCTTTGCATTTAAGTGAGAGTGTACCTACGTACATCATAGAACTTTTAGATGAACATAAAAAATCACCACCATAAAGCGCCATTTACACGATGCAAGTTTCTTGCCTGTTGCATACAATAAAATTGAAGCCATAAATTACTTGCATGGTCTAAACAGTTAGATGCAATAAATTAATGCACTTAATTTATTGCATTCAATAATTGCACTTGAATGTACAAGACAATTGTATCATCTAAATGGGCCTTAAATGTTGAAACTGCAATGAAGATAATTCTTCTGTTGCTTATGCAAGTTTAGTGCATTTAGATTTAACAATGAAGAACTCCACTTTGGGATACTTCAACAATTTCAACAGATTCTGCATTCATGGCAGTATTAATAATTAGATATTATACAATTTTTCCAAAGTTAATATATCATAGTTATATTACACTTCTAAAAAACACAATCACATTTTATTTATGACAAATCACTGGCAATTAACAATTTTCCTAGTTGCCCTAATTAACTACACAGTAACTGTTCTGGTGCCTATTATATTAGTCACATTCAGTTCTGAATATGATAGCCAACCTTCGTATAGGCAGACTTTCGAAAAATGAGTCATTCGAAAAATTAACCCACAGTGCAAGCTTACCTCAAAGTGACTAATATATTGCTAAAATTTCAAAGCTTTTTGTTAGAAAGATACTATATTGAGATGTAGGAACTCTCACTACAGCTGATACAGATTTTGTTTGGGGAGTTATTTACCTAGACACTTTTGGAAAGATATTTAAGAACATTTCGTTATTAGGCATGCCTCATGAACTACCTATACTGCAACAATTTAGTATCTTCCTAACAATCAATTTCAGAATTCTCTTGAGCAGAATTTGGATTTACAAACATTATGTTAAAATATTGCAAGTGTGTATTGGTGTTATTAAGTTTATATCAAGCAAATACCACAATCATTTTAGATATTTAATCGACCCAAGCTTGTGCAGGTTGGTCTGTTGTGAAAGGGCTGACGCCATTGCGCTCCATGGCTTCCAATATTTCACAGACATGATCAGCAACTTCAGCCCGATTCTGGTCAATACCTTTAATAAATGGATGTTCCAATAGCCTGTTATATTTAGGTCTCTGATTTTCTTCTTTAATGAGGCTGTAAACAAAACATAATTATGATTAAGATCAAATAAACAAATGCTACAGTAAACCAAATTTAGTACAGATTACATAAAATGGCTTACCAAGTATTGACGAAGTTTACAAAGTTATTAGAGAACGCATTATTGGTATTAGTTAGCCGCGGTGGGTCACCCTGTACGACCTGCTGCAGCTGCTCGAACACGGAGCCCCAGCGCGGATAGGGGAAGGCGCCGGTCGCGACCTCCATAAGCGTGATGCCGAGTGACCACACATCAGACCGCACGTCGTAGCCGCGAGCTCTGCCAGGATCTATGCGCTCAGGCTGTGAAAAAGACCGTCATTAGCGACCCGCCCCAGCTTCGTACGGATATTACATATCTTTAAAAACCCTGGCTTTTCTCTACTTTACTATAATGCATGTATTATACATAAAAACCTTCCTCTTGAATCACTTTCAGCTCAGCACTAAAAGAAGCTGGTACAGATAGCAAAAAAATCGGGAAGATAATAAAAAATGCGACTTATAACCTAAAGCAAAATAAATCTTCTTCAGAATTATTACGAGCACACACATCTCAGTTAACATCTGCTAACATGACAAATATTTTTTTTGCTAATGTGGGTAAAAGCCTAGCTGAGAAAGTTCGTGGACAATCCCAGTTTGTTTTGCTAGATACTGACGAGACTGAAGTAGAAAGGATAATTATGGGCTTAAATGACGACTGTGCAGTCGGCTGGGATAAGATATCTAACAAAATTATAAAGCAATTCAGACACCTGCTAATACTCACATTTTCCAGTAAGTTTACATCCAAAGAAGCGTTTATGCATGTGACTCACATTGTTCTTTATACGCTTTTAATTTACTGACTAGCTGATGCTAAGAGCCAGTCGATTAAATATTACGTATAAGTTAATTGAGTAGCTGAGCTAGTTGGCTGCAACACATCATGTTAAAAACAATTTATTACTTACTGCCATGTATGGTCTGCAACCCGCATCGCGCGTACGCGCTATTGAGTCCACTAGTTTCCCAGATATACCAAAATCGCACAGTTTTATGTTTCCTCTTCTGTCCAATAAAATATTAGATGGCTTCACATCCCTGTCAATAAGAATCCTAATGTTAAACTAGACAACTACAACTTGATAAAGTTTAGTTTGAAGTACACTTTGGTATGGTACGCAAAAAAAGGATAACTATGATTTGAAGATAACAATAGGCGAGACGACGAAAAAAAAGTAATTAGTCCGTCATTGAGATTATTAAAAAATTTTGGGCACGTATTTTTTATTTTTTTTCGTAAACAAAAAATGACGACGATACAGTGCGTTGAAGTTGTGCGTGACGTCACGATCAGATACTATTTTTGCATTACGGCGGCGTCAAAAGCCCCCATTATGCCCCCACTCTAGAACTTTGTTGCTCTATATCTTTGTATTTTTTTATTATTTTGATGAAGCAAAAAATACGTGTCCCGTATTTTTGGCCGATCTACAAGACGGACTAAACAGAATGCCATTTTTTTTATGTTGTCGTCATCCCTATTGTTAAAGTGTGTCAGTTGGTTACGTTAATTTTCAATAATTTGCATAATCATATAATAGTTTGACTGTTAGCTCTGGACCGCGGGATGACGCGAATATCTGTAAAATCGTGGTGGAGATTTTTACAGATCAGTACAAATTTGTAAAGCAGTTTTGGCCAAACTGTACGTATTTTGATGCATTCCAAAAAAAGTTACTAAAAATGAAATCTGATTCCTCACCTGTGTATTATTTTTAATTTTTCTTTTAAATAATTTAAAGCTTTAACTGTTGCCAGAGTTATTTTAGCTAGAATGGTTTCAGGTATTCGAGTTTGCATCCTTTCACATATAAACTTATAATATTTGTCTAATGAAGTATCCATCAACTCCATACAGATCCAGCAGTCACCCTGAAATGTGACAAAAATACAAGGTCAACAAAAACACAAACATTATAAAGAAGGTAGGTACATCATTGTATAATAGTATAAAAAAAAATCACCTTATAAAAAAAATCACCATATAAAAAAAAACCTTTGTTAAAAAAAAAATACAAAATCAAAGCATTTATTTCACTGTACCATTTACAGGCACTTATGAGTTGTTAAAATCCAGTTTTAAGTAGCAAATTACTATTAAATATTAAATAACAACAAAATATTTAATTTTTTAGTAAATCTTTTCATTTCATAATTCTATTGATAATTATACCTCTTTAAATAGTGCTCCATAAAACTGCACAATATAAACACAGTCATTGCTCTTCATGACAACCTCGAGATCCATCAACAGTTGCTTCTGTTCCTTCTCATCAACTGTGGAGCGGATACGCTTCACAGCCATCACACGGTTTGTTCTGAAATATTTATACACATTTAAAATTGTAGGGAGAATGTGCTGAAAAGTACATTACACATAGTTTTCTTGAGCCAACTTGATATAAAAAAATATTTCTACTTAACCTTTCACAACGACCAACCGACAGCCGGCTGTCGCGCTGCTATTGTCTTTCTATAGTGTCTCAAATCATGTGTGTTTGAAGGATTAATCTTTCGAATACACGTGATTCGAAACGCAGCGCGACCACCGGCTGTAGCTTGGTCGTCAAGAGGTTAAACAAAGGACCATGGGGGATTTTGTATGAACCCCGTCCCCACCCTCATTAAAACCTACCATCATATCTGTATACATACATTATGCAAATAAATGATTTCTGATTCTGACCCTTCAACAGTCATGGGATGCGTCTCGATTTGTTCACTGGGACCCAAAAAAGTATAAACTACCTGTGTTCGTTTTTAAAATCAATTGGGTTTATAAAAAAAAAAATTTTTTTTTCTACAAACAAAAAGCATATTTTTAAGTAAACAAATTACTACTCCACACAAAAAAAAAATACTTGGTTCTCAAACGGAAAATTGTTGAGTAATATTAACAGTATTTAGTTAATTAATATACATTATAACTTATTAGTAAGTACTTTTAAAAGCATCTCGAACGGTAAACTACTACCTAGCTTAAGTTAATCTCCGACTTTTATATAGCGAGTACATCTACAAGGTGTATTTTTGGTTTTGCACAACCCGCTAGGAGATGATTCTATTTATAAAAACAAACAACTTTTATTATGGAACCAACTCTGAAATCGCGAAAAGAATATCAGCTGTTTCTAACAAAAGTTCAATGCCCTCCCGACTCTAATGTATGAAACAGCTGATATTTGTTTCGAGATTTGACATTTATGTCGCCATAGTAAAAAGTTCTCTATTCTAGTAGATCTTTCAAATGACACGTGTTTCAAATCTGTTGGTTGGTGGGGACGTTTCTTCCCATGGTCCTTTATGATTTGTTTTTGGAGCACTGATTCCTAGTTTGACAGTGGGTGCGAAAGAATAAGAAAGGGGGAGACAGCTTTTTTCATATAATAATGTAAACAGTGCCTGTGAAAGTTTCTTAATTTTTTTAATAGTTGAAAGGTTGAGAACTAGTAGTGGTTGACAAAATGGCCTCCCTTTACTAACATAATAAAATAAGAAACTTCATACAGGTTGTGCTCCAGCATGTGAGTGAGTGACACAGTATTATTGATTTATTTATCATCTAGCGCAGGCTATGTGGCTTCTTGCTAACTGTTAATATCTTATTAGAATTCAGTGACCACAAAACAACATAAGAATAATTTAACACAACACACAATTATTTGAGATTTGCATTTTAGCATGCAATATATTTATATATTTTTTATATTTTATTATTTTTGAAAGTGCAAATTATGCTAATACAATACTTATATCAACTATGAAATCATCTATAGTAGCTTTATCAACAATGAAAAGCTGTGATAAGAGGCAGGAAGAGCATAGAAATATAATGTTGTAGATGGATTTACTGGAGTAACAATTGTCTTACTTTCTATGGACCATTTTGTTTACAGCTCCAAATGCACCTCTGCCTATTTCACCAAGATCCTGTAGGTCATCAGATGTGAAATCATACACTTCTGCTGCAGAAAATTGCAATTTCCCTGATGATTGCATGGACGGATATATTCTACATCTGTCTCTGAAAAATATTAGGAATAATGTTGTACAGTCAATCAGAAAAATCGAAAACTGAACATACAATTAAATCACTAAATTTACAATACGAACTTTAAGTGATATCCAATATATGGATAGTGTTTAAATTAAATGTGCGAAAGTACACAATTAAAAACAATACTAGGTATAATGACAATCAATAAACACAATTTACCTTGTGTTTTCAGGCAATACATCTCGTATAGTACGCGATGGGACTCGGGGTCTCTGTACTGGAGGTGGATTGGCAGGGAATGGCATGAATGCTGCCCCATCACCTGATGGGCCTCCGGCTATCTGCAGGTTTAAACCTTTGCGCTTCTCCAAACCAAATAAATTCAATTCTGGTTTCGGCATTGTCGGTCTACTCGGACCTAAAGGGTGAAAACATGGTGATCAAGAAATTTGCACAGATATTGTTACTTAGAACAAAAAAAATACAAGCATTTCGTTTATATTTGCCTGTAATTACCTTGATTTGATGACACTTCGCCGTTCTTCGACATTTTTATCCTAAACGAAAGTGTCTACTAGAATGTTTTCACTATTCTTTGGTGCAAATTACGGCTTCCAAATTCTCCATTTGAACGTATATATTACGAAAAATTGGTCACGTTTTCATAATATGCCATGTAAATATATTGTCGAAAGTAAGCATCGTAATTATTCGTACCAATCGACAACACAGACGTACCAGTAGATAATAGATACAACTATCGACAACATACAATACAATATCAGCAGAGCAGACGAGAGCGAGATGGATGATGGCAATAGAAAGGGCAGAGTGAGTGAGAAAGCATAAATACGTTTGACAGCTGTCTGCTTACACCAGCTTACACTTATATTTGTACTCTGTGGCGCTGCTTGACCATCGCGATCGTCGAATTCGTCGACTGCACGTCTGCACCATAGACAGCACTGCGTCTGAGTAAGTTATAAGCCCCACTAACAATAGCGTTTTGGCACGGCGTAGGTCTATCAGAAAATTAAATAAAAAAACATAGGTATGGTCTGGGTATGGTAATGAAAGGGTAACGATGGTTATAAAAAATTACTTCGCTAAAACGATGATTATTATCCAATTTTCGTAAATTCTCTGTTTACGAGTTTATACATCTTTGCCCTTACTAATAAAGGTGAACGCAGACTTGGCCGCACCGCACGCGCCGCAGTCTTCGCATTCGAATTCTTTATATGAAGTTCTATGCCACCTCGCACACCTACCCGCGTCGCAGTTGCCGCAGACCCTGAAACGACAACAAAGAAAATGCGATGACTGCGGGGACTGCGGCGCGTGCGGTGCGGCCAAGTCTGCGTTCACCTTTACTACACTATACTGACTGTCGTCAATTCCACAGAGTACTAGAAAGTCAATTCAATTCTCTATGACTCTGTATATGGGTGTCTTAGATTATTAACTTCTAGATTGAGCCACCGCGTGGCCGCACATGAGACAGCTTAGATTATTAACTTCTAGATTGAGCCACCGCGTGGCCGCACATGAGACAGCACTATAAAATTTCAATGTTGTCATTACGTAAAATTTTCCCTAAATATGACCAAAACCGTGAGATGTTCCGTTGCAACAACTACTTATTACATTCATGTACTAAGTTGCGTATCATAATCCTTATTAAGAGTGCAAAATTATTTATATCGTAAGTATTATTTAAGTTACGAGTCCAGGTTTTCTCACGATGTTTTCCTTCACTGATGTCTGTGATGTCCAACTATAAAAATTATATAAAATTCCTTTTAAAAGGGAGAGGATACCTCACAGGGCATCAAAGAACTAATTAATCATCTGATTAATTTTATTTATTTAACTAGTTGCAATTTTATTATCAAGTTATGGGAAAAATAGAACTGAGGTATGGTAACACTTTGAAAAACAAGTAATAGGTTATGTAGATAAAAATATAAACGATATCGCTAGAAAATGTCCTTAATTTTGATCGAAAGCCATGTAATTACATACACACAAATGTATTTATTCAATCAATGCACAATAACTTGTAATATTTGCATCCTTACGAGTGAAAAGTAACATTCTTGTCTTGCTTTCTTTCTGTGCGGCTTTTGCAGCCTAAAATAGTGCATCCTCCCATTTTATAGCACAGAAAACGCACTAAACACTTAACTACTGGAGTCAATTTCTCAAATATAAGGTGGGTGGACCATGGAAGGCCACTCTAACGAGTAAACGCTTTTTATTCGTTTATTAACTGGATAAATGAAAAAAACAAATTATCAAATAATAGTTTGTTTTATTGTGTACCATATGAATCACTTTTTTTTAACCTAGCTTTAATCAGTATTCATTAAACTTAAGTTTTGTTAAGCTCTTCCAAATGGCCTTGCAAGGAACACGGCTCCAAACAAGGCCAATATTATACATCAATCGTTCAACTGAAAAATAGAGTTGTAACAATTAATATATTCGCTTTTACTAAAACTACATAATAAGCCCTTTCATTTAAGCAAAACATTAAATGCTCAATATATTTTTATCATTTATAAAAAACTCAACGAACATTACTTGAACACCATCGTATAACTAAGAATATATTAATGGAAATTATTTAAAAACAGTACTAATGAGTATTACATTGACATCAAATAACTTGCCAACGCGTATTATAATGAAATTCAAAACTTTTTTTTTACCTCAAATGGCCTTCTTATGGGTCCGTTCTTTGTAAGGCCAAAATGTTCCTTAATTACGCCCAAAATTAACCCTTATAAATAAAAATATTATAAATAAGTATAAAACATTGTTTTAACTGTAACGGTACGTATTTATAACTAAAAAGTAACTGTTCATACGTTCATGGTTTGTACATGTTCTTTGTAAGTCCCATGTACCCTAGCAAGGCCAACAGTCAAATTTTTGATTGGCCTTATAAGGAACCATCGGCTTTCCTGGGAACACTACCAATATTTTAACTTAAATCGAGGCAAAACTATATTTTTTTTCTTTAGTACCATAAACATATCCTTATACGACAATTCACAGTTAAAAAATATGAAATAATAATAGGTTATCTAACTAAAAGCTTACGTTTTGCTATGCGCGTGATAGTTAATGCTTATGTATAGGCATAGATACATATAATATTAGTAAATAATAAACCTATAAATAATTATAGTAAATAACAGTCTCAAATGTTACTTTTAAATTAAACGAACAGCCAACGTTCGAGCGGTAACAAATAAGTATGACTCATCACTAAGTTGTTTGTTACCGCCTATAAAAGCCCCTGCGCCGACCGATCTGGGTCATTCTTGTTTGAGACGTTGAACGGTGCGGAGCTCTCCGAGATTGTACATAAGTTAAGTATAACTTCTTGTGTATTGTGATAATGCTACCTATATTTTAGAAGATTATTATGTACCATTATTTTAGATATTTTAGATTATGATGACTATATATGATATGATAAATATGACTATAATTTGTGTATTATGTACACTGTGTTCTTTGAATAATGTAACCGAATAATTGTAATATTTTATCAAGTTTAAAAGAGTGTTCATGGAGTTTCTTGCTGGCTCTTCTCCATTAGAACCTACTACTTTGGAACCAGCAAATAGCTTTTCGTTTAATTGAATAAATGATTTGAATTTTACCTAATGTTTATTTTATTTTAAAAATATATTAAAAATGTAGTAAATAGAAAGATTATTAATGATAAATTGCTTTTGTTTCATACAGAAGGCTTAGTTTCAATGGCAACTTAAACTTATAACCAAAACTGGTTTAAATTACAATAAATGCTTTTCACATGTTTGCTTTTATGTTTATATATTTAACCCTCCTTTTTAATAATCTAACACGCGCGAATAACAATTGTAACGTCGACGACCGAAGTCTACGAAACGTGAGATCGCACAGCCACAATAGCGGCGCGAGCGACTCGCCGCCGCATCTGTGGCTTTGAGTTTGATGGATCTTAGTGTATAGCCGAAGGAATATGTGTTTACATGTCAATAACTACGACTTTTTGATAGTTGGCCTTCAAAGGAGCGTGGCCTTCCATGGTCCACCCACCTTACATTAAAACTATTGGTTTAATTACCAAAATTGTTATAAAATTGTAAAAACTAATACGAGCCGACCATTCAATGACAGTGACATCCCTTTGTTTGGCTAACTTTTCAATGTTCGCCAAGCGAAAACCGGCCACGCCGAACGAGACAGAGCATGTTATGCTTTGTCTCAATTTTCTTACGAAATTCGTATATATGCTTCTCACTTTCACACTTCTTTACAACCTCATGGTTACGTCTAGAAGTTAATAGTCTAAGATGGGTGTTCTAGTTTTAAAAAAAAAATAAACAAACTAAAATAAATGAATGGATTGATTTGATTGGGTTGGGGTGTCAAAACAGTTTGCTAATATCATAAATATTTTGGTTATTTTGGTGATTTATATTGATTTTATGGTAAAATTTATGAGGTGGTACTGGTAAAATGTCAACAATTATAAAATTTGATATCAAAGAACTAAAAAAATTTGCTAATGATAAGAATTCTTGTATTATTGAAAAAAAAGTGACACAGAACCTAGCCCTGCAGCCTTGGTGTCTTGGAAACCTCAAGGAGTCTATTAAAAATTTGTTGGACTATAAAATAGGAAAATTTGACAAAGAGTAAGTAATTTTATCTGCTTAAAAAATCTTTCGTTGTATATTTCTATTTTTATACACGCTGTTTTTGTATGTTTATTTTTCTTATGGCTAATATTGACATTAATCCAACCAGGTTCAATGGAATTCTTTTAAGTTACAAAAATCTCAGAATCTTGCAGAATGTTGGAACCATTAGAAATGATAATGCGGATATTCATTTTCAAGTTCAGGCAGACTATTTCATATTTCGCCCCTTTGTGGGAGCAACATTGACAGGAATTGTTAACAAGAAAAGTACCACACATTTAGGCATTCTAGTGCACAGGTAATAGTTTAAAATATTATTCACATTTTGTGCTTCCAAAAATATGCTTTCAAATGTTGTGCAATCACATGTAAACATATGCATGCCGTTGGTTATTTTGATTGTTGTTGAAAATGTTATGCAATTATTAATATTCTAGGGTATTTAATGTTGTTATTCCAAGACCAACAGAGGAGCCAGGAAATATGTGGGTTGGCTCAAATATACAGGAGGGGCAGGAGGTGACATTCAGAATAGTAGTATTAGACCTATATGGAGCACTGCCATATATTAGGGGAGAGCTGGATGAGAGGTAATTCACGATGATATTTATTTAGAATTAATAGGTATTTACTTAGAAAATATTAAATTTTAACAAGTCCTTGTTACACTTATATTAAAAAACAAAAAGTTCGGTATCCAATGGCAAAGCTTTATTTGTACCAAAGCTTTATTTGTACCAAAGCTTTTATGGGATTCATTTAATTAAATCTGTTTGCCAGAATATAATGTTGAAACAACAAATAAACAATCCTTTTAACTGTTGTTTCAACACTGGTTGCTGGTGCAAGCAATTATAGATTATTGTTATAATAACAATGATATAATGTTGAGGTCAATGACCCAAAATATTTCTTTAGGAAACTAACTAAATTAATTATTTAGCAAATATGTTTTGTGGTCTTAATAAAAAATATATATTAATAAGTGTATTGATTTTCATTTTAGATGTACTAAGTTGGGTCCTGATGGGGATGAAGATGATGAAGTAGAAAAAAAATCAACACAAACAATAAATGTATCATATGTTGATTTCGACAAGACTAAACCCTATAATCAGAAACAAATTGGAGATGGCCTTCCACATTCGACGAAAAAAAATACAAAATTATCAAATCAGTCAAGAAATAACTCTGCATCAATAGACAATCATATACAGGCAGTAAATGGAAAATCTGGTTCAGCTAAAACAAAAAATGTGGACAGTGAGATTAGTGTGTCAGATAAGAACAAAATTAAAAGGCAAAGTAAAATATTTGAGTCGGAGCAGAAGCAATCAGAGGCCCTCCTTTCCAAAGCATCTAAAAAGCACAAACGTGATAAACAATAACTTTAAGATTTATTTTCAGTTTTACCTATTGTAAAATTTCAGAGTACATATTTGAATATTATATACAACAAGTAAAACATACTTAATTTTATACATTGATTTCCCCTTTAGTTTTGTATTATTTGTTGAATGTTCTAATTATTAGGTTGCTATAATGCTATATGCATACATCCATTTTTACTTATTTTTATTTATTTATGTATTTCTGCAGTTTCTATTTTGATCTCTTAGGACATTAATATTCTATTTGCTAAAAAGTGGTATAAAAGTAGTATTTGATATCTTATCTATATATATAAAACAAAGTCGGGTTTGTTACAACACTTATAACTCGAGATCGGCTAGACCAATTTTCATGGTTTTTGGTTTGTTGGATTTGTCCCCGCCCCGAATAGCAGAATACATCTTAAAAATAATGAAAAATCGACGAGAACATAATTATAAAAGATGAATCATTTTCCCCTATAGTCAATTCTAAATTCAATTAAAGATTGAAAACTTAAGAGAACAATAGTACTAGGAGCGCAGTAATGTGAAGTGATAATGTGAGAAAATTTAAAATACTGAGATATACTTAAATCAATCAAAAGTACTAGGCGCGCAGTTGTGTGAAGTGGTTAATAGAAAATGTGAGCGCAATTTTAAGAAAATATATGTTTATGAACTTAAATATTGGTGCCGATTCTCTTGTGCACAAACTATCGTAAATTTAAGTTAAGTGCATCTTTCTCTTTCCTTTTAATTAAGAAAAGGACAGAAGATCAAATATTAGTTAAGTCCTGTCAAATTTAGACACTCCATAGATAATTTAGACGCAATTTAAAAACATGGCGTCTAAATATACGTCAATTTTCATCAGGCGCTGTCTAATTTGACAGGATTAAACTAAAATGTATCTTCTGTCCTTTTCTTTAAGAAATGGAAAGAGAAAGATGCACGTAACTTAAATTTACGATAGTTTGTGCACAAGAGAATCGGCACCAATATCCATCCATACTAATATTATAAATAGGAAAGTGTGTCTGTCTGTCTGTCTGTTTGTCTTTCTTTCACGGCAAAACGGAGCGACGAATTGACGTGATTTTTTAAGTGGAGATAGTTGAAGAGATGGAGAGTAACATAGGCTACTTTTTGACTCTTTTTAACGCGAGCGAAGCCGCGGGCAAAAGCTAGTTAGTAATAAATCTACAAAGATGGAGATTTTTTTTATTACAGAATGTTATTATTCAAGTTTAGTTTAGCAGTACCTAGTATGAACTATCGAAGCATACGGTTTACTAATGTTTGCCATAATTTAATATGCCATAATTTCATATGCCATAATCGTATTTGCCATAATTTCATTTGAAATAACGCTTCATTTACCATAATCATGAAATGATATAATATCATTTCCCATAATTTCATTATTCATAATCGATCAAATGCCATAATAATTAAAATCCATAATTTTGTTTGCCATACTTTTCATTTTCAATAATGTCATTATCCATAACATTTATTTACCATAATATTCATTTGCCAGCATACCAACCTAACGACAGCATGCAAGCAAGCATACAGCATGCATGCAGCAAACTGGCAAGCATGCAGCATGCAAGCAAGCATGCAGCAAGCAAGCGAGCATGAAGCATGCAAGCAAGCATACAGCATGCAGGCAAGCATACAGCATACATGCAGCAAACAAGCGAGCATGCAGCATGCAAGCAAGCATGCAGCAAGCATGCAAGCAAGCACGAAGCATGCAAGCAAGCATACAGCATGCAGCATTCAAGCGAGCATAAAACATTCAGCAGGCAGGGTTTCTGTCACGGCTCCGGCGCTGCGGGTCTCCGGCGGCCCCACGCGTACTAATCGTCGCAGACGGCTTTCGCTCACCACCGCAGCTTCGGCTTGTTGGCCGGCTTCGCCGGCCAGCCTCAACCGCGGCGCACGGTGGGCTGAAAATCGGCTTTCATAGACTTAGGGATTTCAATTTGCAAGTGCTTGTTTTTATGCCGGATATCGCTTCTATTAGTCATTACTATGTACAAAAATGACACCCGAGTTAATTCTACCCAAAAACGAAGGAAATATAATTTTTTTACGAAAAATTTGTATGAAGCTAGTATGAAAAATCGAATTATCTCCTAAACGGCATGTTTAACCGTAATATCCTTGGAGATGGTCATAGTGCTAATTATTTATGATTTTTTGGTTGGCGATAGGACGAAAAATTTAATGCCGTTTTTTTTTAAAAAATCGTCAAAATATTTTTATTTATTTTTACATGTAAAACGATCCCTTTTAGTGTCTAAGTTAAAAAGTTCGATATGTTATTAACCCAAATATTAAGAACACACGAAACAAGAAAAATAAAATAAAAAAATTGCTGTTTTTGACACATTTATATTAATTTAAATAAAAAAAGATTTATATTGAAGTAACATTATGAAGTTATATTTTATACAAAATCAGTTAATTTAAGGAATTAATACTAAGCATTCGTAAAATAAAGTAAAATAAATAAAAAAAATAAAACATATCATTAAATATTACAAAACAACCCAAACACACTCAAATACAAATTTACAAATATGTACATATATATCTTTTTTACAAATTTTCCTTATCACTCTCGTTGTCAGACTCCAATTCTGAGTCAGCATCCAGATTGGATATATCCAAAAATTCGAACTCAGTTTCCTGAAATTGAATTAAGTCGAGAGTTTCAGCAAAAAAGCTCTGCTTTTTCTTGGCATCTAACTTAGGCCTTTGTGCACTTAGCAAAGGGTCCGAAGAAACAACAAGCATATTTAAAATGTCTTGATTGGAATCCTGCCTGCTTCTTTTCCGCGAATGATGTTCTCGAAACCTCCTAAAATCTTTGTTTCGAGACTCTGAGGCTTCTTCCGAGAGAGTCCCAATCGGCACAATATTATTTTTCTCGATTATGTCAGCCCCATGGATTAGTAACTTATGAACGGTTGACGACATGTAGAACCAGTCGTATAGTAATACGTACTTTTCTGCTGTTTTGCGAGCATAATCTCTAAATTTTATTATATCGATCTGCTCTCCAGATGTAATTGCTTGTAAAATTACAGCAAATCTTTTGATGAGGTCTTCATCCAAACCGGTTATAGCTGCGGTTTTATTAGAAAACTCAAAGAATTTTCTTGCAGTATTCCCGTCATTGGTGGTTCCCGAGCCTTGTTTTACTATATCAATCAACAGATTGAGCTCATCTTTGAATTTATTTTGAATTATTTTCTTTCTTGTCTGTAGCATTTCTTTGTGCTCATCACTTCTCGCTGCCCACCGTTTGAAGTCCAGTTTGTATGCAATGTGTAACAGACATTCCATACAATTTATACGGGCGTGTAGGGATGACAAGCCAAACTCATACAGGTCCGAACACACAATTTTTGATGTTACAGCATCTAAGCGGTTCATTTCTGTAGGCTTTGCTAAGCACAGGTAGCACGATGCATTTGATCTAGCTTCAGAAAGGTAAGTACAGACTTTAGCGTCGATCATCGTCATCATTAGTTGATGAGTCACCCTATTATTATTATTGCACTCTGTGGGGATAAGGGCCTCAATTTCTTCATCCATTTGTTTTTTCAGCCCAAGGACAACTGCTTCACTCTCCTTTACAAAAGTAAACTGAACTGGACGACAATACAAAACTGAGCATGGTTTTGGGTTCGTCCATAAAATGTTGTCTCCATCTGTCAGTTTTAGTGGCACCAAGGAGGTCATGAAAATGCTTGAATCATCTTCCTCACCCTCAATTTTCTGCTTGTATCGGCTTTGGTTAGAAGCACCGTCAAATCCCCACTTGGATATCAGCTTCAACTGCTTGTTATGCTCTTCGTTAGAAAGGCTTTGAAGGATTCTTGTAACCGTGATATCAAGTAAAGCTTGAAGTGTAATCCTAGCCGATGAATCAGTAACTGTCACTGATTGCTTCGGAGGGTAGCAATCAAGCTTAGTTTGTTGCACTTTATAGTAAGATGGATAAATATCTTTAGCACCTTCTCGAATGGCAGCCTCACGCAACGTAATATATTGCCACTTTGAGAGTTTTAGCGAAAGAAGCAATCCAAGCGCCTTTTCTGGCGTAAATATGATTGTTTTCGCTGGTTTCTTAAGCGTTTCATTTAATTTAGCGGCTGCTTCAGGATTTTTCATCATGTATTCGATGACAGAGGCGATATCTCCATGCCCTTCTTCTTTTAAACGTGCTGCAGCTGCATATACCAATTCACTGGAACCTTCGCCTGTGTGTTCATCAGATCTTCTCTTTTTTTGTTTACTTCCCAGGTCTTCGAATGGTTTACGGGATCTTTTCGTCATTGTTCCAATGGACGTCGACGGTTCTGGAGAGACTGAGGGCGCTCTTGGTATCTCATCAACACTTGGTTCTTGATTAACTAAAGTTTGCACAAAACTCGGCCAATCAATATTTGCTCCCAACCAATTCTCGTACTTTCTCCTGAAATTATCAAGGAATCGGTTGGATTTCCCCCACCTTTGTAAAGCGGCTCGCGTAAATCTCCGACAAAATTCTTTGAGAACAACATAATCTTCGTCAGACAGGCAATCGCCTATGCGGGATACAACTGCACTAAACAATACTTCATGATCAAATGAAGTACTCTCACTTCGTAGAAGAACAAACAAGTCTAAATTGGTGATTAAACTTTCCATTTTAAGATTTTATAGTCGCAGATTTAGTGTTAGCAGTTACACAGTTGTGAACAAATTAAATTATAAAACAAAACTTTAGCCCTTTTATTGCAAAACGACAATAATTAGGTAACTACCCTCATTAGTTATCTCCTCATTAGCTAATGAAAATCTATAATTGTCACTAACTATTCTTAGAACTCATAGCACTGCTAATAAATTAACAAATTAGCTTACTTATCAGGAAATGTTAAATATAATCCATTGTCGTGAGATATTGAAAATCATTAAATCACCTATTAAGACTCATTAGAAGACCTAATCAGTGTAGTTACTTAATCACTTCTTTTTGGACTCATTAGAAGACAATTGGTAATTTGGTTGTATGAAAAGTTTTAAAACTCATTTTGTGCTGATAAATATCTAGCTCAAACATAGTTGGCTACGTGTGGGTGTACTATAAACCTCTGCCAACTCCTTCGGAAATATAGGAGTGATGCTATTTTATGTTATGTGTAGTTAAAAGTCCGTGTTCTTCAACATAAACACCAAAAGGAATCGTTTCATACGTAAAAACAAATAAAAATATTTTGACGATTTTTAAAAAAAAAACGGCATTAAATTTTTCGTCCAATTGCCAACCAAAAAATCATAAATAATTAGCACTATGACCATCTCCAAGGATATTACGGTTAAACATGCCGTTTAGGAGATAATTCGATTTTTCATACTAGCTTCATACAAATTTTTCGTAAAAAAATTATATTTCCTTCGTTTTTGGGTAGAATTAACTCGGGTGTCATTTTTGTACATAGTAATGACTAATAGAAGCGATATCCGGCATAAAAACAAGCACTTGCAAATTGAAATCCCTAAGTCTATGAAAGCATGGGCGTAGCCAGGTTTGGGCTCAGGGTGGGGCAGAAGTCAACCTACCCCCGCCCCCCCACCAGAGATAAAATCTTCTCAAAATACCTAAGTAAAGTATGTACAAATTTCACATAACGAGAGAGACACAGAGAGAGATGGTTTGCTGGTAAGCGATCAAACTTTAAGAAGACTGCATGCAGTCAACCTACGTGCTCGTAGGCCACTTCGGGTACCAGCGCCAAAGAGAGGCAATCGAGGAAGAAAACTGGAACCATTCTCAATGGTCACTTGTGCCTTTACACTGATGAAACCAGGTTTGGATTTCATCCTGATTCGCGATGAGTACGCGTTTGGAGAAAACCTGGACGTTGGAATCAACTGCAGCATCCACGACAATGCCAGTCCACATACGGCGCGTATCGTTACAAGTTGGTTACAACAGCTTCCAAGCTTTAGACTGGCCTGCGCAATCCCCTGACTTAAATCCTATTCAGCATGCCAGGGATATGCTTCAGAGAGGAGCTCTTAGGAATTTCCCTGAAGATATTGATTGTGCATGAAAACAGAGAGTGTTTGCGAGCCGTCTCGTCGAGCGGCTGATGCGGGTGGGGCCGGATCTAGCGGACGACCTGTTCGGCTTCCGCAGAGGACGCTCCACGGTGGACGCCATCATATGCGTACGGGCCCTCACGACAGGGGATGCGGTGGCACAGGGCAGGGTCGATCGTCTTGGCGGTGTCTCTCGACATCGCCAACGCCTTTAATACGCCTGCCTTGGGGCGGCACTCCGGTATCACCGGATGCTAGCCTACCTCTGTCGTGTGGTCGAGGCCTATCTGACGGACAGAGCCGTCATCTACCCCGGTCACGAGGGATGTCTTGCGGTGTTCCACAGGGGCCGCTCCTGTGGGACATCGGGTACGCTGGGTGCTACGCGCCGACCTTCCCGATTGTGTTAGCGTAGTGTGCTAAGACGTAGTGTTCACATCGGTGTCGAGTCGACGATAAAGTACCTGGGACTTGTCCTCGACAACCGATGGAACTTCACGGAGCACTTTCGACGTTTGGGCCCCAAACTGGCGAAGGCTGGAGTTGCCCTCAAGCGGCTCCTGCCTAATCTCTGTGGCCCATACGCCTCCTGCCGGAGGCTCTACACGGGGATCGTACGTCCTCTACGGGGCTCCGGTGTGGGCGCCCAATCTAGTCACGGCTCCGGCCCGGCTTCTGAGGGCGTCCCAGAGGGTCATGGCCATTCGCAAGGTGCGGGGATACCGCACGGTATCCTGTGAGGCGGCGTGCCTCCTTGCCGGCGTCCCGCCGTGGGATCTGGAGGCAACAGTCCTTGCACACACGTACCAGTGGCGCGTGGAAGTTCAACGCCGGGGCGAAGTCCCGCTGCCGCGGGTTATCGCGGTGCGGCTCACGGAGCTCCGCCGAGATCTCATGGCGGCGTGGAGACAGCGACTGTCGCAACCTAGTGCTGGGCACGCCGTAATAGCGGCGGTAAGACCCCTCTTTGAGGAGTGGCTGGAGAGGCGCCACGGCGTTCTCACGTTTCGCTTGACACAGGCCCTCACCGGACATGGTCAGTTCGGGAGGTTCCTGTGTCGGATTCAGGCGGAAGCGACGCCTGGGTGTCACCACTGCAGCAACGGTCACCTGGAGAACACGGTCGAGCACACGGTGGAGGTGTGCCGCGCATGGGCGGACCATCGACGTGTCCTCGTAGAGGCGATCGGCGGCGGTGACCTCTCGCGCCCTGCGCTGGTTCAGTCCATGCTTCGGGGCGAGACGGAATGGGATGCCGTCGCCTCCTTCTGCGAAGCAGTTATGCTAGTGAAGGAAGTGGCGGCGCGTGAGAGGCAACGACGTGCCTCCCGCCCCGGACTAAGACCCAGGCGAAGACGTTGAGAGTCGCAAGACGACTACCGGCCACCGTAGGCGCGGTTCTGCGGATGGCGAGCGATGGGAAGCTCGCCGCCCGGCTAGGACCAGGACCGCGTCGACGGCGCGTTAGTGTTCCACGCGCGCCTCAAAGAGAAGAAGTCAGCACAGGAAAAGGCCCAACAAGGCCAACGCCTGCCGGGCAAAGACTATTGCTTCAACCGGACTTCTGCCGGGGTTGCGGAATGTTTATAATAGTTACAGTGACCCTGGAACATAAAGGGCAATCGAAGGAACATGAGTGGGTTTTAGTCAGTAAAAGTCTGACACTGGAGCAGTCATTTAATGATTTCCCACTGACCAAAAAAAAAATAAGGAATTTTTTTTTAGTTAGTCACCTTATAGATCAGAGCCAGGGTGGGGCAAGCGCCCCAGCTTGCCCCAGTGTGGCTACGCCCATGTATGAAAGCCGATTTTCAGCCCACCGTGCGGCGGTTCGCTCGCAGCCGCCTGCTCCTCAGCCCGCGGGCCGCCTCGCCCCTACGCGCCTACGCGATTTTAAATAACACTCTAGGGGTAGGACAAACAAGACTACGTGGAGTCGGTTTTGCAGCAATTCGGTTCTGTCAGCGTTCGGTTTGTATTGTCTTTTTTTAACTTAAAGTAATGAATTTTATAAGTAAAAAGTAGATAAGTAATTAGAGTTAATGTAGAACTAATCGCCTATATAGATTTTGTTTTTTTTTTAATGCGTAATTTAAAAGTACATAGCTGGCTAACTGATAAAGAAGAAGTAATTTTTTGTAAAAACTAAAACGGAACAAATTACGTGTTATGCATATTTCGATAGAACAAATATAGAACTAATTATTTAATGTATCGTTAATTAATCGTTAATCCGCAGGGTATGGTCAATCGCTAGGTACAGGGACATGGCACGAGTGCAGACGTTAGTCTGCAAACAGATGTAAAGAGATTAATGTCTTTGCTAGTCTGCTATTTTGGTAGGTAGATATTACAAGTAAAACAGATTTGGTGGCATGCATAGCAGAGGTCTATACTTTTAGGATTATGACTTTTATGATGATTTATCTGTACTGGGCCAGTAATATATTAGCACCTACTCGATCTCAAATCGAAGTAATGGTCTCGCTGGCATCGGTCATCACCACTAAGCACTCACGAAACTTGCGAGTATCGGTTTTTAAAATGGCGCTTTATGTATTGGGTCTCTCATTTGCTCTTACGCTGCGGCGCACGGTGGGCTGAAAATCGGCTTTCATAGACTTAGGGATTTCAATTTGCAAGTGCTTGTTTTTATGCCGGATATCGCTTCTATTAGTCATTACTATGTACAAAAATGACACCCGAGTTAATTCTACCCAAAAACGAAGGAAATATATTTTTTTACGAAAAATTTGTATGAAGCTAGTATGAAAAATCGAATTATCTCCTAAACGGCATGTTTAACCGTAATATCCTTGGAGATGGTCATAGTGCTAATTATTTATGATTTTTTGGTTGGCAATTGGACGAAAAATTTAATGCCGTTTTTTTTTTAAAAATCGTCAAAATATTTTTATTTGTTTTTACGTATGAAACGATTCCTTTTGGTGTTTATGTTGAAGAACACGGACTTTTAACTACACATAACATAAAATAGCATCACTCCTATATTTCCGAAGGAGTTGGCAGAGGTTCATAGTACACCCACACGTAGCCAACTATGTTTGAGCTAGATATTTATCAGCACAAAATGAGTTTTAAAACTTTTCATACAACCAAATTACCAATTGTCTTCTAATGAGTCCAAAAAGAAGTGATTAAGTAACTACACTGATTAGGTCTTCTAATGAGTCTTAATAGGTGATTTAATGATTTTCAATATCTCACGACAATGGATTATATTTAACATTTCCTGATAAGTAAGCTAATTTGTTAATTAGCAATGCTATGAGTTCTAAGAATAGTTAGTGACAATTATAGATTTTCATTAGCTAATGAGGAGATAAATAATGAGGGTAGTTACCTAATTATTGTCGTTTTGCAATAAAAGGGCTAAAGTTTTGTTTTATAATTTAATTTGTTCACAACTGTGTAACTGCTAACACTAAATCTGCGACTATAAAATCTTAAAATGGAAAGTTTAATCACCAATTTAGACTTGTTTGTTCTTCTACGAAGTGAGAGTACTTCATTTGATCATGAAGTATTGTTTAGTGCAGTTGTATCCCGCATAGGCGATTGCCTGTCTGACGAAGATTATGTTGTTCTCAAAGAATTTTGTCGGAGATTTACGCGAGCCGCTTTACAAAGGTGGGGGAAATCCAACCGATTCCTTGATAATTTCAGGAGAAAGTACGAGAATTGGTTGGGAGCAAATATTGATTGGCCGAGTTTTGTGCAAACTTTAGTTAATCAAGAACCAAGTGTTGATGAGATACCAAGAGCGCCCTCAGTCTCTCCAGAACCGTCGACGTCCATTGGAACAATGACGAAAAGATCCCGTAAACCATTCGAAGACCTGGGAAGTAAACAAAAAAAGAGAAGATCTGATGAACACACAGGCGAAGGTTCCAGTGAATTGGTATATGCAGCTGCAGCACGTTTAAAGAAGAAGGGCATGGAGATATCGCCTCTGTCATCGAATACATGATGAAAAATCCTGAAGCAGCCGCTAAATTAAATGAAACGCTTAAGAAACCAGCGAAAACAATCATATTTACGCCAGAAAAGGCGCTTGGATTGCTTCTTTCGCTAAAACTCTCAAAGTGGCAATATATTACGTTGCGTGAGGCTGCCATTCGAGAAGGTGCTAAAGATATTTATCCATCTTACTATAAAGTGCAACAAACTAAGCTTGATTGCTACCCTCCGAAGCAATCAGTGACAGTTACTGATTCATCGGCTAGGATTACACTTCAAGCTTTACTTGATATCACGGTTACAAGAATCCTTCAAAGCCTTTCTAACGAAGAGCATAACAAGCAGTTGAAGCTGATATCCAAGTGGGGATTTGACGGTGCTTCTAACCAAAGCCGATACAAGCAGAAAATTGAGGGTGAGGAAGATGATTCAAGCATTTTCATGACCTCCTTGGTGCCACTAAAACTGACAGATGGAGACAACATTTTATGGACGAACCCAAAACCATGCTCAGTTTTGTATTGTCGTCCAGTTCAGTTTACTTTTGTAAAGGAGAGTGAAGCAGTTGTCCTTGGGCTGAAAAAACAAATGGATGAAGAAATTGAGGCCCTTATCCCCACAGAGTGCAATAATAATAATAGGGTGACTCATCAACTAATGATGACGATGATCGACGCTAAAGTCTGTACTTACCTTTCTGAAGCTAGATCAAATGCATCGTGCTACCTGTGCTTAGCAAAGCCTACAGAAATGAACCGCTTAGATGCTGTAACATCAAACATTGTGTGTTCGGACCTGTATGAGTTTGGCTTGTCATCCCTACACGCCCGTATAAATTGTATGGAATGTCTGTTACACATTGCATACAAACTGGACTTCAAACGGTGGGCAGCGAGAAGTGATGAGCACAAAGAAATGCTACAGACAAGAAAGAAAATAATTCAAAATAAATTCAAAGATGAGCTCAATCTGTTGATTGATATAGTAAAACAAGGCTCGGGAACCACCAATGACGGGAATACTGCAAGAAAATTATTTGAGTTTTCTAATAAAACCGCAGCTATAACCGGTTTGGATGAAGACCTCATCAAAAGATTTGCTGTAATTTTACAAGCAATTACATCTGGAGAGCAGATCGATATAATAAAATTTAGAGATTATGCTCGCAAAACAGCAGAAAAGTACGTATTACTATACGACTGGTTCTACATGTCGTCAACCGTTCATAAGTTACTAATCCATGGGGCTGACATAATCGAGAAAAATAATATTGTGCCGATTGGGACTCTCTCGGAAGAAGCCTCAGAGTCTCGAAACAAAGATTTTAGGAGGTTTCGAGAAGTTCATTCGCGGAAAAGAAGCAGGCAGGATTCCAATCAAGACATTTTAAATATGCTTGTTGTTTCTTCGGACCCTTTGCTAAGTGCACAAAGGCCTAAGTTAGATGCCAAGAAAAAGCAGAGCTTTTTTGCTGAAACTCTCGACTTAATTCAATTTCAGGAAACTGAGTTCGAATTTTTGGATATATCCAATCTGGATGCTGACTCAGAATTGGAGTCTGACAACGAGAGTGATAAGGAAAATTTGTAAAAAAGATATATATGTACATATTTGTAAATTTGTATTTGAGTGTGTTTGGGTTTTTTTGTAATATTTAATGATATGTTTTATTTTTTTTATTTATTTTACTTTATTTTACGAATGCTTAGTATTAATTCCTTAAATTAACTTATTTTGTATAAAATATAACTTCATAATGTTACTTCAATATAAATCTTTTTTTATTTAAATTAATATAAATGTGTCAAAAACAGCAATTTTTTTATTTTATTTTTCTTGTTTCGTGTGTTCTTAATATTTGGGTTAATAACATATCGAACTTTTTAACTTAGACACTAAAAGGGATCGTTTTACATGTAAAAATAAATAAAAATATTTTGACGATTTTTTTAAAAAAAACGGCATTAAATTTTTCGTCCTATCGCCAACCAAAAAATCATAAATAATTAGCACTATGACCATCTCCAAGGATATTACGGTTAAACATGCCGTTTAGGAGATAATTCGATTTTTCATACTAGCTTCATACAAATTTTTCGTAAAAAAATTATATTTCCTTCGTTTTTGGGTAGAATTAACTCGGGTGTCATTTTTGTACATAGTAATGACTAATAGATTAACTCGGGTGTCATTTTTGTACATAGTAATGACTAATAGAAGCGATATCCGGCATAAAAACAAGCACTTGCAAATTGAAATCCCCTAATGCCCGAATACTGAAACGCTACTCAAATATTTAAGAGCTGCTTAGACGATTGAGCAGCTCTTAAACTTTGATTTCATATTCACAAAACTTACTTTTGAGTGTCTGTTAAAATTAAGAGCTTCTTAAATTAAGTTGTGTAAAAACGCCACTCAGTACAAAATTCGTATTCAGAAACGCTACTCAACGATATCTAGCTGTCAAATCAACTGTCAATCTGATTTGAGCAGCCCCTAAATTTGGGAGTAGTCCCGAGGACTCTTAAATGTAGAGAAATTAATTGAAACTACACAAGAAGTGCTGAAAATGTCTCTATCGCCCTTGTTTTTTCTTTCGAACCACGAAAGATCACAAATCAGGCGCAGAAAAGAAAGTTGACGCCTTTGAAAAGATAAATAAGTTTAAAGTACAGTGTTTCATGGTTTATGTAGGTACTCAGTACTTTATCCGTTCAAAGAGCATAACTTTCAAAGATCATCCACGTTTCTGCTTCTTCTCCATTGTAACTAAATTTATAAGAAATTTAGATAATAGGATGTAAACTTGAATCCTTACTTTGCCCTACGACTTAAGGCTAAGCGTGCACTACGATTTAATGTCGTTGCGAAAAAAATATCGCAAGTCTGTAAACAATAGAAAAACAAACATATTCACAAATGATTTATTTTCGCAGAGCGCGGACTGTAGTACATTTCTGTTATTCACAGATTGACGAATTTTCTCTTACAATAAAGTATTGTTGCGAAAAAATATCGTAAGTCTGTAAACTGTAAAAATACACTACATAATCGTAAACGATTTATTTTCGCAGTTAGCGGATTGTAGTACATTTCATTGACGAATTTTCTTCACAACGATTTATTTTCGTAGTGTACGCATACCCTAAATAATCGTACGTAAGATGTCAATCAAGCAAGTGTAACGTTCCAATCTACGATATTTCTATCTTTAGAAAAAATATTTTCAAATGACAATATTTTTAAATTTTCTTTTGGAATAAATGTAATTTTTATGTAAATAAATACATAATTTCAATTTTAATTCAAAGCAGACTTACGTAATGCCACTACATTTCAAATATTTATATTTCTAGAATATATTTGTACAAAGAAGTCCGCGTGAAACGAATACGAGGCGTAAACTAAATAGATTTGTAACTGAGAACGTGCTGGTAAAAAGTTGAGGACTGCTTGGCTAATCATGGTTCCGAATTACTTGAGTGGTCTTTCTGTATACCATTTAAATTTGAGGGATGCATATATTTAAGTAGCACTTGGATGATTATGAGATTTGAGTGACGTTTCAGTATTCCAGCATAAGTCTATGAAAGCCGATTTTCAGCCCACCGTGCGGCGCAGGCACGTATACGACGAGCGACCTTATAGCGCTGTACGTTTAATGCCTGTTTTTTTTTACCATTTAGTTAATTACTAAATATGAGAGGCTGTTAATGAATGCCAGTTCTTTTGCCCATCTCTATTTCTGTCAGAGTTCTGTCACCTCGCTTTGACATTGACACTGACAGCTGTTTATGTAAAAGTGGGGTTATGTTATGCTCATGACCCCCATCGCTTTGAAATATTATTACTTTTAGACTTAATAGAAATCATGGCTAAAAATATAAGAATTTTAAATAAATGCGTGCCATGGTACACTTCTTCTTACTTACTTCCAAGGTAAGATACTAAGTATATAGCCTGCTAGCTTCTGCCCGCGACTTCGTCCGCGTGGAATAGTTCCCGTTCCCGCGGGATTTCCGGGATGAAAACTATCCTATGTCCTTTCTCGGGTCCCAGACTATATCTGTACCAAATTTCATTCAAATCGGTTCAGTAGCGGGAAAGCGTAACAGACAGACAGACAGTTACTTTCGCATTTATAATATTAGTATGGATAAGGGTATCACGATTCAGTCTATCATCATTTTGTTCTACTAAAACCTAAGAACAGAAGTTGCTGAGATACAGGTTTTACCTGGAGTTCAAATACTTACTTTAGCGGTGTAACTCTTATATTGTAGTCAATTTTAGTTGCTGGCACATGTTTTACCAGTGGTACTTAAAACGTTTTCAAATAAATTTATGCTGTCTTGTTTTAATAAATTCCTACTGGCCATTCACTAATATAGTCAAACTATACTTAGAATTTCAGGAATACTACAATCCAGAGAATATGCAAGGCCCACTACTTTTCCAGACTTTTTTCAAAATCCAATATTTAGAAAAGAAGATCAAGCAAAATTGATAGAAAATTCAGAGCTGAGTAAGATTGCAGCCTTACCTGTGAGGCCACCAGCTGTATATGAAACGAGCTCTGTGTACCATGATCCATTGGTGAAGTAAGTATTTACAGTTCTATAAAAATATTTCGAATTATTAATTATTATGTGTGTTCGAAGGATTAATTTATATTTTTACTTTAGCAAAGTCATCAACCATGTAATGGAAATGGGAAAAAAACAATTGGCACGCAGTCTAGTTGAGAAATCATTTGAAAATATCAAAAGATCACAGATTGAACGCTACCATTTGGCATCAACACCTGAGGCAAAGGCTAAAATAGAACTTGATCCCAAGAAAATCCTGCACAAAGCTATTGAAAATGCTAAACCACTTCTTCAACTACAACCTATTAAAAGAGGAGGCATTACATATCAGGTATTACAAACTTTGTCAAAATTGTGATTTAAAGAGGAGGAGGGGGGAGGGAGGATTTAAAAGGAGAGGTTTATTTAATGTGAATTTTTTAATAGACATTTCCAATATCTCATCAATCCTCTTATTAGGTTACTATAAGGCCTGATTTTTCAATCACCAGTTAACTTCTATCGGAGGGATAAATACGACAGATTGACATATTTTCTTTGCAAACCTGTCAAAAGTCAAACATATTCTTCAGATAAAAGTTATCTGGCGATCGAAAAATTGGCCCTTAAGATAGATATTTGACATAAACCCTACACTTAATGTCATAGTTGTATGTAGATACACCCACTTATTTAAGCTCTGCATTTTAAAGGTAAAAGCAAATTATATCTAATCTTAATCATATAACATGGTTATAATGATAATATATGGTGAGATAGGTTTACTGATGTTAAACCCTAGTATAAGATAATGATCAGAAACATAAAAACTAATACACAGTAAAAAAAAGGTTTTGTTCTTTTAGTTTTCCATCCCGTTCGTTATTACTGAGTCAATAGTATATTTTTTTAAGTGTCATCTATAATGTTTTTATTGTGTGCTCATTTTATTTTACTATATCTCAATATGTATTTGTATTGCAGGTTCCAGGCCCCATTACTGAGAAGAGATCTTTGTTTCTGGCAATTAAATGGTTGTTAGAAGCTACATACGAAAAAGAAAGAACTGTCCATTTTCCAAAACAATTTGCATGGGAGCTCATTGATGCTGCCAATAACACTGGGAAAGTTATTAAAAGAAAACAGGACTTGCATAGAATGTGTGAAGCGAACAGAGCATATGCACACTATAGGTGGCAATAAATATTTTTCAATACTAAACTATTTAAATATGGCTATTAGTTGTGTATGTATAGTAAATGATAAATGCCTTTTATGTGGAAAAAGTGAATTTTCAACATTAAAGATTACATCATAATGATGTGTTTTATTTTTATTTCACCAAACAAATGTATAGTATAGTGACTACTGGAATTTTAGATCATGTTTCTTTAGTATTTTATGTGACAATCCTAGTATTCTACCAGTGCTTTTGTAAAATTCATTGTGATTATCCATACTTCCAAACTAACGTTATAAATACCAAAGTCACTCTGTCTGTTTGTAAATAGGCTAAGTCACACCTAAACTACTGAACCGATTTAAAATTAAACTTGGTACAGAGGAAGTCGAGGCGCCCCTCTGGCATTTTTTTTTGGTTGCCTATACTGTTCCACTGCTGTTCTTGTAAGATAGTTATTTCCCGCTCCTTAAACCCTGGTAGCTATGAATTATGATGCTGAATGATAAGATAGACGTTACCTAATTTAATTTTTGATGAATTAAAACAGTATTTAAAGTTTTAAACTTAGTAAAAGATTTTTGCGATTTCTGATTGTTTGGTACTTCTTTCTTATTCTTATTTTATTTTTATCTCCCCCCCCCCTTTTATTTACGGGCGCTATTAGACCTGGAGCCGTAGGCACATGCCTAGGGTATAGATGTTCTGTGCACATGCCTCTTTTGCCATTCGGATGATCTTCCACTGGCCCTGAGGCTATGGAAAAGAGCTAGCTGAAGGTTCACAAACGGTTGAAAAATCATCTAATATTGGATTTTTGGCACTTCCTCCCAATGTGAAAGTAATTTAAATTCTACCTCCTGAATGTCGAATCCACTGAATGAAATATATGCTACACTAGCTTCTGCCCGCGGCTTCGCTCGCGTTAGAAAGAGACAAAAAGTAGCCTATGTTACTCTCCATCCCTTCAACTATCTCCACTTAAAAAATCACGTCAATTCGTCGCTCCGTTTTGCCGCGAAAGAAAGACAAACAGACAGACAGACACACTTTCCCATTTATAATATCAGTATGGATGCTGTAGAAAACGAAGAAGATAGTAGCATTATTTTGTTTTATTTACGATCTGATACATTTAAATTACTGTTTTTGCTTAACCTTTCAACGACCAAGCGACAGCTGGCTGACGAGCTGCTATTGTCTTTCTATTGTGTCTCGAATCACGTATAGTACCTATAGATGTATATTAAATATAAAAAATAGGGCTCTCTTAGTTACTCTCTCCTTGTAATATCAGCTTGTATCATTGGCCACTGACATATCCGAAACTAAACCTACCTAGCTTTTTCCTTTCTATGAATTTATGTTAGGGTCGGTTTCTAACAGTCGCTTAACAATACCGTTAGAACTAGTTCAAATAGTTTAAATTATTTCCGCCGACAATTTTATCAGATCGGCACTTGTATCGGATGCATATTGGTATCTACAAGTATTTCTAAAGAGCCCGCCGTTCACATTGGGACGACCCGATAAAACTATGGGAGACGACACTTACCGGATGAGTATACCAGTCATGATACCAGACCAATCGCAATATTTATTTATTTCACAACACAACTATCGTGCCCGAATCGGTAGGGTGGTCTTCTATTACATTTCTTCTAACTAAATATGATTCCTTGGCAATAAAATGTTACATATAGGTACCTAATGTAATTTTCGTCAACTCATTCAGAGTACAGGAAAATAAATCCGCGATATCGTTAAGAGTATGCAAGGCGCGCGTCGTAGGCGCTTTCCCCAGCAGATTGGTCCGGCCGCGCGGCACCGCCAGCAACCGCGGTCTGCGTCGTCGCGACACGTAATTATCGGGCACGTTCAGGCACACATCCTTGAGTAAACCCGGGTTATTTATGCTACTCCGCAATAATTTGAAAAAATACGTAACGAGCGCCAAATCCCTCCTCGTTTCCAGCTTGTTGTACCCAACCATACCTAACAAATAAGGTTGGGTACATCAACGAATAAAAAGGATAGACTCCATATAATTTCAAATATAGGTACCGTGTGTATTTGTTTTGTATGCGCTCCAGCATGAGGATATATTTGATTTCATGCGGAGCCCATACAGCCACATTACATTACGATATTTGTGTCGGATCGGATATAATGTTAGCGTATTTACTGGAAAGTATAAGACGGATCGGCCGCTGCTGAACGCCAACACCCGACAAAACTGTCCTACCTAATGTAAATCAGCTGTTAGAGTTCCGTGGCAAATTCTCCTCGTGGACCCTAGTAAAACAGTAGTTTCAACCGACTTAAAAAAAGACAAGGTTCTTTATAGACCACGATTATTTCTTATTGTATAAAATATGTATGTGCATACTTTCGGTGCCATCTTTTTGGTTACATTATAGTTCGAAGCAGGCTCCCCCTTTGCCGGCAGTGGCAATTTATTGACTGCTCTTTGTGATTGACAAAGATCAAAGAGGGATGACCGGACCCAACGGTTTTACAAGCTTTAACTTTTGACCTTGACATATCCACGTTATAATTCTTTTATTGTATTATTAACGTTTTTTTTTGTAGAAAATTTATTGTGATATTTATGTGTTATTTATTTGATTTAATGAATGTGTTTTTATGCTTATTTATTTATACATCTGTGACTTAAAACACAATGTAAATTGTTCATGAAATAAATTGAATATATTTAATACAAAAAAAATATACAATATAATATAATGTAAGCTGGGCTGAAACCTTAGTGCAGTTATTATGTAGTGCAGATACCAACTGACGTTATTCTTTGATTGGGAAAACATGGATTTATTATGATGTATTGTCTGCTTTACCTGAAGCTCCGTAAATACCTGTAAATATGGAATTCTAGTAATCAAGGTTTATTGTTCTAAGGTACTAGTTGCAATAAAGTTAGTTCAAAGTGGAAGAAAGAAAGTTCCAACGTTAGCCCAAAATGCAACTTACATCTATGTGATTTTAAAAATGATAAAAATTAAGTATGATTAAAGAAGCAAAATTTTTTATATTTGTAATATTCTCTTTAAAAAAAACGGTATTTAATTAAAAATGAATCAGTCACACATCAAGTTCAGGTTCGAAAATTAGTTAATGGCGTAGCGAGGTCGTAGCAACCCCTGGTTATTGCGTAGCAGAATCGTAGCGATCGGCGCGTAGCATAGATGTGGCCCGTAGCAGTGGCGTAGAAGACGTGTAGCAGGCGCGTAGCAGATTCGTAGAAGTACCGTTGTAGACGAGTAGCAGCCACTTAGCGTACATGTGCAGATCCGTAGATATAACAATGCAGATGTCATTGCTTCTTAAGTAATATTGTTTATAAATTCTTATTATTATGTAATTGTTTGTTGTTCCAAATAAAAAAAAAAATTATATATACGTTCTACATAGACGCCCCCTGCTCGTCAGGCGGGGATTATACGTAAACGCTGCATAAACGTTTTCATTCTGATAACATACATGATAATCATGTGTTCGCTTTATTGTTAACAAATCGATTACAAAAACGTAATAAGATAAATAAAAGGGCCATGTCACGATCGGCATAGGTGTAGGCACAAATGCGCATATTGCCCGCCATTTTTAAATGCTTATCACAATATCAATTATGGCGGCAGCATCGTGGGCGTATGCTCCTTATCACTTTTGAATAAAATCCTGATAGGCTTACTTGGATTGTATCTTAGCTAAGAATTTAAGTTGATACCTAATTGGCATTGAATATAATTTCTCAGCTTCTAAAAAGATAGACGCTATTTACGAATGCACCCTTTTTTTTTGTCAGATTTTTACTGACTAAAACTTACGCATGTTCCTTCGGTTGCCCTTTATGTTCCGGGGCCTCGGTAACTATTTCGCAACCCATGCAGGCATGCATTGGCCTTAGAGAGCCCCTTCACGTGCTGACTGCTCTTTGAGGTGCGCGTGGAACAAAACGCACGGTCTAGACGGGCCTGGTCCTAGCCGGGCGGCGAGCTACCCATTGCTCGCAGTCCGCAAACCCGCGCCTACGGTGGCCGGTAGTCAACCTGCAACTCTCGACATCTACGTCTGGGTCCCTGTTCGGGGCGTGAGACTTGACGCTGCCTCACGCGCGCCGTCGCCTCCTTCTCCAGCAGAAGAAGGAGACGCCTTCCCATTCAATCTCATCCCGGAGTATAACCTGAACCGGCGCCGGGCGCGAGGGGTCTCCCCTACGAACGCCCCCGAATGCTCATATTTCGAAGCAATGCCCTCACTGCCAGCTTATTGACAGGAACTCGCTTAAGCAACTTCAGCATGCACTTTTTAGTTTCCACATTATATATTATTACTAGCTGCCTCTCGCGGTTTCACCCGCGTAAAATGTTAAGGGTGAACAACCCTTACCACTTAGGGGTATGAAAAATAGATAGTCAGACCTACTGAATATGCATATAAAATTTGGTGAAAATCAGTAAAGCCGTTTTGGAGGAGTACGGTAACTAACATTGTGACACGAGAATTTTATACATAAGATAAGATTACAATACATACAGAAAGAGTGGTCAAGAGTTTCGTTTACAGACGAGTCTTCATTCTTACTATCCACTTCGTTCGAGTCGACTCATTCAAGTCTTTCTAAGCTGAAACAAATTCGATTTTTGTCTTAGCTGTTCTGAAAAAGAGTGAACAAAATTTTGTGACTATCGATTAAAATTGCAATGGCGCAGAAGCACAACAAATCATTTACTTTCCTTAATTAAGGCATGCCAATTATGTAGTTACTGCTATTTGTCTACCCTTCTTACGTCTTCCACCTATTTATAGCTTGTCATAATGAGAAAGCAGAAATTAAAAGCTCTAATCAATGTAATATCACCACAATCTCGTGCCCATATAATTTGCACCAAAAGTTGATACACGAATTTTATCAATACGTACCGCACTCACACACACGGGTATAAGTAATTATCACGTTATAAACTTGTAAAAAAAGAACAGCTGGTATCCTTTGTATGTTTATCAATATTTTCGCATTTAGGGATTATCGAGTTTCTTTCGTATATTTGCTCGACTTGTTTCGTATACCAATGAGTATTTTACTTATAACATCATTGTCTTACGATTTGAGTTCCTTAGCCATGAGCTCATCACTTTAAGTTGTCGCTATCCAACGCTAGTTCCAGTTATTACTGAGGCGACATTGGGTCTATGTTTGGCAGATCATCTCACGTCTGTAACTCTGCCTGCCTACACCTTCATCTCGAGTATGACAGTAACGCATTTACCTAAATAAGACTAAATGAATATGACTCAGACAATCTGAACTTGTCTTTCTTGATAAGGTGTTTGAGTCGGGATAAGATAAGTGCGTGAGTCACAAACTTATATTCTTTAAATAATTTCAAATGATGTCAATATTACGTTAAATATGATAAATACATTTGTCATCTTCTTGAACCAAAAAGAGGGAGGGAGATAAATTGATAATTTCATAGATACCTTAATAAATCACGAGACTAATGCGTATTTACATAACTATGATAGCAACAGTATCTAGCAATTAAGGATACTGATTACCAAATCGTAAAATTAAGTAAATCTGATACAGGCTAGGTAAGTTTCTCTATATGGTCGAGATTGGCTCTAAATTCGATTGTAGTGAGCTATCTGGATTACAATTTAATCTTCTGGTCTTATTGTGGAAGGTTATTTAACATCACACTATGACTAATATACGCTCAAACCGCTGGGCGTTGTGGTCACTGTAAAACATTTCCATTCCGGAACTCTTGTTTTGACTAATGTGAAAACAAAAATAGCACATAGCGAAAATCGTGTCGTGATAAGTATATAAAATGAAGAAAAGCCATGACGCGTGAGCATTGTTAGGTGTAGCGGATTCTAATGAAAAAGATAATTAATTAAAGTACGTTGTTGTTATTTACAGGTGACTAGTAAAACATTAGTATACCATCAATCTAGTAGAACATCTGATGGTTTTTGTTAAGAATTTTTATTTTACCACTTTGTCGGCGTGCTTGATATACATATAGGTACCAAATTTCAGCTTTCTAGTGCTAACGGTCACAGAGATTAAGCGAGGACGGACAGACAGACAGACGGACGGACGGACAGAAAGACATGGCGAAACTATAAGGGGTCCTAGTTGACTACGGAACCCTAAAAAGCGGCTCAGTTCATACAAAAGTATTCTAGATTTTTGGAACTCTACATATAAGTACCGATTCGATCGGTACCGGAGGTTTAGAAACTAACGCGAAAAGTTCAATACATACGGCCGCTTTTTAGGGTTAGGATTCGAACCTTAAGCCACTGTAACGTTAAGCGTTAGGTAGGGCTAGCGGTGGTGGATGTAAATAAAAAAAAACCGGCCAAGAGCGTGTCGGGCCACGCTCAATGTAGGGTTCCGTAGTTTCCCGTCCGTCACAATACGTTTTCCCACTTATAAGTTTAAAAAAAGGCTTTTGTTACGTTGACATACTAAGTATACGCAGAAATTATTTTGTACAACCTTTTTGTCTTTTTTGTACAAAAACTGTTCTTTCTATCAAGTTCAAAATATTTTTCCTAGAAAGTCCTTATAAAGTTCTACTTTTCACATTTTTTTCACATTTTTTAAACCTACGGGTCAAAAGTTAGAGGGGGGGGGGGGACGCATTGTTTTTTCCTTTTGGAGCGATTATTTCCGAAATTATTGACATTATCAAAAAATGATTTTAGTAAACCCCTATTCATTTTTCAATACCTATCTAACAATATATCACACGACAGGGTTGAAATTAAAAAAAAAATCACTTCCCTCTTTACATATAGGGGGGCTACCCTAATAAAACATTTTTTCAAATTTTTATTTTACCACTTTGTTGGCGTGATTGATATACATATTGGTACCAAATTTCAGCTTTCTAGTGATAACGGTCACAGAGATTAAGTGAGGACGGACGGACAGATAGACAGACATGGCGAAACTATAAGGGTTCCTAGTTGACTACGGAACCCTAAAAATATGGAAAAACGTTACAAATTTATTTAAATTTAGAAAAACCGAGAGTCGGATAGATATCGATATCGCGTGTAAGTTAAACCGCCTACGGAACACTACTGTCCTGGAGATCCTCTAGGCGTAGGTAGCGGGAACTGGAGGTATATCCAGGGTCCCGTAACGCGTTGCAGGGTTGTCCAGCCACTCCCCTGAACACGGCGGTGGAAAGCAGTAGTAACCGCTCCTGGACCTCTAGTTGCTTGCGCAGCACGGTTAGACGCGCTGAAGACGGTGTGGTGAAGGTGTTGGAGGAACGGTAGTGGTTCGGTAAGCAGCACGGGTAGACGCGCCGGCGGTGATGGTGAAGGAACCCCTGTAGTCATGGTCGTCCGTCCGTCTGTCCGTCTTCGGCCTGCCGCCTAAACGCCACGAAGATAAAACTTTGCATGACCAATCGTATTTACAACGTCAATAAAGTGCTAAAATAATTTTACGAAAATATTTTTTTTTCGTTACCTTCCGTACTTGCACCTAAAGAGGGGATGTTTTTTTTCTCGCGTCTACCCCATAGCGTGGGGTATCATTAGAAAGGTCTCTTAAAAACAACTAGAGATATTAAACTTTAAAGCACATTTATTTCTCAAAATAGCACCCTTTAAAACCAAACGGCTGAGTCGAAAGATTTCGAAAAAATTCGTGACGGCAATCCATGTACTTTAATCGTAAAGTACACGGACCTTCCGTGTGCTTTACGATTAAACCGCTGGTCCTAAATCCATGAAAGTTGGAGGGTGTGTTCTTTGTTTAGACAAGGCCAGCCACAAAGAATGGATTTTTGGCAATTACCCCTTTTCTTTTTGGGGAGTGGGAAATCATCAAATGACTTCTCCCGTCCTTCGTGTCATACTTTTACATGAGTTCGTTGTACGAAATCAATAAATACTTACTATAATTGATGACATTTGGGTGGTTTGACCTTGGCACCTCAATGAAGTGTATTCAACATAATTTCTCAGTAGTGTATGGTGTGCTGTGTGTAGCTATCTAACTGTGTGAAAACTCTGATAATATGTATATTTTTAATTGATTCAGAATGAAATCCTCTATGAAATTAAGGAAATTACTAGTTTTCTTACTTCACTTGCCAAATTATCAAAATTATGAGTTTGTCAGCTCGGGCGGCCTGGGAGTCCCGCTCAAAGTCAAAATTTTGTCTTATGTACGTACTTAGATAGATAGCAAAAATATTATCTATTGATTTATGTAACAGAACAGATAACATGCGGTCAATTTTCAGTAGATAGAGAGCTGCATATCTAACTTCACAAGCAGATAGAAATAAAGTGGAACAGTATCTCCTGGCATCATCATTACGTTTGGGCACGCCGTGATAGCGGCGGTAAGACCCCTCTTTGAGGAGTGGCTGGAGAGGCGCCACGGCGCTCTCACGTTTCGCCTGACACAGGTCCTCACCGGACATGGTCAGTTCGGGAGGTTCCTGTGTCGGATTCAGGCGGAAGCGACGCCTGGGTGTCACCACTGCAGCAACGGTCGCCTGTAGGACACGGTCGAGCACACGGTGGAGGTGTGCCGCGCATGGGCGGACCATAGACGTGTCCTCGTAGAGGCGATCGGCGGCGGTGACCTCTCGCGCCCAGCGCTGGTTCAGGCCATGCTGCGGGGCGAGACGGAATGGGATGCCGTCGCCTCCTTCTGCGAAGCAGTTATGCTAGTGAAGGAAGCGGCGGCGCGCGAGAGGCAACGACGAGCCTCTCGCCCCGGACAAAGACCCAGGCGAAGACGTCGAGAGTCGCAAGACGACTACCGGCCACCGTAGGCGCGGTTCTGCGGATGACGAGCGTTGGGTAGCTCGCCGCCCGGCTAGGACCAGGACCGCGTAGACGGCGCGTTTTGTTCCACGCGCGCCGTTTAAGAATCATTACCTCGTCCAGCCAGAGGACCATGGTGTTTTGCCCATATTGCCAACTTATTATTAATGATGTATATAATAATATTTAACCATTTACTTAGGTACCGATCTATTAATTGTATCTATTGTGCTTTGACTCTTGTCTGTTTGTGTCACTGTCAAAGATTTAATATCATAATCGATAATCATCTCTGAATTCTAAGATAACATGACGTTGGTACAAGACGGAAATATATTAGAATTTCACAAAACTCAAGGTCTTCAGGAATATACATTGTTTCAGTACCTACCTATTTGCTTAGTTAGAGAGAGCTACATCTACAGGTGATCTAGTAAATTTCACAAGTGCGTAGACGTTATAAATTTATTTGACCAAGAGTAATACTACACTAGTCATTAATACTTCCTTCCTAGTGGAGGCAACCCAGTAGTTGGTAAAACTCAGAACTGTGTTAGACCGTTTAAATAGAACATTATCCAATTTTATATAGTACATTGCTGTAAGTGCAGATGGACGTAGTCGCCTAACACCAGTATTTATATGAATATTAACGCGTCGCGTACCTAGATACTACTGGCGTACCTCTCAAACTGCGGCTTATCATTGTATTATCTTTGCACCGAGTGGAATTCCCGTGCCATGTCGTTAATATTTTGCGATTTCACGATAATTTAAACAAGAAATATTAACAATTCAATAGTGTGTTTGTTGTGCTTCTGTGCAAGTTAAGTAAGTGTATTTATTAACAACAACAAAAAATAGTTCAAAGTGATGGTGATAGAGTAAGTGCATTATACCATATTGATCAACTGGCAATTACACGTTTAGTCCTCATGTACGTAAGTGAGTAGGTTTTAAAGGATTATTTCAAATAACAATTTTAATCAAAATAAATGATAAACTAATGAAAAATAAAATTTTTCGTAGTTAATATTTTCATATTATGATTCATACCGTTATAATCTAAGTAATCACTTGTTACATGTTTTCAAGTACCTGTTGAGCAGTTATCAAAAGTACGAGTCATAGTAGGTACCAATCTACCTAGTTTGTGAGTCGATCGAAATTTAGGGGCACACGCACGATTATCCCTTTTTACTATCTTGTGCTATCAGTCTTACTGAAGTCGTATTGTAACAGATAAAGTAAACTTAAGACGTATTTGAAACATGTATAAATGAAATGAAAAGTGTTCCCTATATGTCTACAGGGGCACGTCTTCAGGGCAACTTTCAGTGATCAAGCAGGCATTGTATAGGTAAACATGGTATATTTCAAATTTCATTTAATCTCAAACAGTAGTTACGAATTATAACTAGTCAAAGTTTCTTAATTTTGTCACTCTCTGTGAGAGAGTTCCATCATCAACATTTCATCAAAGAGACACTTCTTGAAGATACAGAAGAAATAGATAAAATACTTTTCTGGCCCTCGCTCGCCTACGTGCGTAGTGTGATCATCACAGTTCTAACTTTTTTTTATTGAGCGCAGAAAATGCCCAACGCCACCGTCCGGGGGGGGGAGACGTTGGTTATGGATAGCACTGACTAAAAACTCCGCTTGTGACCTACTTTAGCCTTAGTGGATGGGCCACTAGAACTGCTACGTATGACATTCGCGACCCATCTAGTTCTGCCACTTAGACTTCGTACCCATTCTTTTAGGATTGGCTGGATAGCTGCAACAGTTCAATGACCAGTACTGGGAGTCTCTAACCTTTCCACACTTTGCCTTGATGGCGACCATAGTTCTAACCTAACCTATCCGTTTCAATATTGACTAACTGTTTCTCGTTAAAGATTGTATATATAATAAATCATTACCCTCTCTGTATTTGTAGTCGCTGACTTAGTAATTAAATTATAAATTCAACAAAGTGATTAAAACAGTATCTCATTATCAGTCGCTATGTTATTTTTTATTCGCTCACTTTATAATTCCCTGTTATTTTATAACACACAAATAACGGTATCTATTCACAAAATAGATGCCATTAAACATAATACATACATTATATTAGTTTATTTAGTTTATTAGTTTAGTGAGTGCGGTTGCCGAGTCAGTTAACCGACATGGTTCTAACAACTTTTTACGATAGAGGGAGTTGCGGGGCTAGCGGTTATTATGTGTTTAATGGCATTCCCATTATTTACCAAAATAATGTTTCATGTTTCCTGCACAAATAAAGTATTTCTCATGCTTCTTCTAAGGTAGATTTTTATTAGATTTGACCTTTATCCGAAATCTATTGGGTGTGGACATCACACTAATGCACATATCCTTAGGGCAACCAACTAAGGCGAGAGCGTATCATCCTACGCTTAGGTAGCGTTTCAGTATTCGGGCATGAATAACACCATTTATTAAAAAAAATATTGATAGTATGGAAAAAGTCAGAAGTGTTTTGCTCACTCATCGTTATGTACGTACATATAAATTGATGTATGACCACAAAAGTGCAGCGTTTTATTATTTTATTGTTCACTTCTATTTTGTGCGGAACGTGTCGGGTTTTTAACCCGCGGACAGTCGCGCCTGGGTCGAAAAGACCCAGTACTCTAGTTATTGTGCCATAACTGTTTTTGTATTAGTTCATTCGTGTTGTCGCACTAAGTACCTTCAAGTAGCTTCACTGGCTACCTGCAAACTCCGTTTCAGCCAGTTCCCGTGCGGCATTAAGACAATACGGGCGTTTCAAGTGAGTATGGGTCGTTTTGACCCTTGTGCGACGTTATGTGTTAGTGTATTTTTTATTGCAAAAATATTATTTTGATTTTATTTATTTGTATATATATCGTCAAATCGTTTGAATGACCAGAGAATATCTAATATATTAGAAGAGAAAGACATTGAAGGCGAAAATTGGTCAGAAATTGAAGATCATTTGGATATTGACAATCACAACTCAGATTCCTGTAAGAGTGGTGAAGATGAACTCCATGAGAACAATGAAGTTTCTGAGCCTAAAAATTTACGTTCCAGTTTGCTGCAAAGACCTGACTTGAATGATGTCCTCTGAAATATGTCCGCCATGGTTACTGTATAAGGTACTACCTGGGTTGAAATGACACTCGTTGGAACATAAAAGAGCCGCCAAGAAACGTTCGCACGTAAGCCAAGTACCAGGGCCAATCAATGAAGCAAAAGGTGCACTGACGCCTTCTGATTGCTGGTGTCTTATTTTTCCTGACAGTTTATTAGAACTGGTTGTTACATATACTAATATGTACATATATTGATACGACGACGGTAGAGAAGAAAATGCAAACAGATCGGCTATGCCTAGTTATGTGCGCGGACGATTTTAGATTTTCCCCCCCAAAAAGGACAGAAAAACCAAAACGCAATGCCAATTTTGTAATACTTATATTCGTACAGATCATACTACATTTATTTGTACCAATTGTATAAAAAATTAAGCCAAAACTAAGATAAGACTGTTGTAGGGAAAAAAATATAACTATTTTATAGTAGATCTTTACGTGTAATTTGGAGATTGATTATAAAAAATATGCTACGTGTTAAGTTTAATATTATGCCGCAATTTAGAAGAATGGTACATTTTTTTTGATAATAGAAAAAAAAATATGTTTCTAGATTAAACAAAGAAGGTTAAAGTTATTTTTTAGTTCCTATATCGTAAAAAGTAAGATTTAGCAGTGATCTTTTGATTTTTGTGTTTTGTACTACTTTTTTTCACTAAATAATAAATATTAATTATTTTTAGGTTTGTTTTGTTATCCTCTTTCTAAATAATTTAAAATTAAATCGTAAGTTAATTGAGTTATTTAAAACAATACATTCAAAATCTGGGTCTTTTCGACCCGCGCGCGACTGTTCATGACTTAAAACAAGACGCGAGTACTGGCGGGTTAATGAAGGCCTTTAGTCATGATAGAGTAATGGCAGTGTCAAGGCGCATTATCCCGACCAACGCTCATCTGTTTGTTATTCTGTAACGTAATATGTATACATATATCGCAGGTTTTTTGTGTTAATCCACCGTTTGCATAATTCGTTAGTATTTTATAAACCCTAGCACTTACTGGTATATTAAAGGCACTTATCAACTTAAGTTTGAGAGAAAAATACAGTTTTTGGTCAAATGTAGGAAGGTAGATGGACTTGCTCAGGGGCGAGATATTTCAATGCACTCCGTCTTTTTTTTAGAGATAGGCAGGTTTAGGATAACTTGTCTCATCCTTTTATTTTCTACGATAGAGAAAGCAATGTACAGCGAAACTGAAGTGGGGGCAATGACTTCCCAGTCACCGCCGGTGGCGACTGGGAATTTTTATTCCCATTTGCCTCCGGTGGCAATCCTCGCGGGGGCTACTGGGAATAAATGTAGTAAAGGCGCTCCTAGACGGGCAAAGCCGGCAATATTACAAGTGTTGCCTTGCCTGGCAATAGCACTGCAGCAACACAAATGCAGTAAAATATAGCTCGTTTAAGAACACCTTGAACAACGCGATGCCTGCGCCGCGACAACGCGGCGTCTGCGCTGCGCATACGTTTATCGAACGCCTACGCTGGACAAACGCTAGTGTGAAGCTGCTCATAACGGTACCGTAGTCCAGCACTCAATTAGGAACATAATGTACGGAATGAAGTCATTCGCATTAAATTGTTCATGACTTCATGATTGTTACTGACAATTTACATAATATCCGATGCTTATGTTTTGGTTAAATTTTACAAGGGTTTGGTACCCAACTACTAACTTACAACTAAACGCCACGAAGTGCGTGAAGTAATCAAAGGCCTTCGTAATGCTTCTTTAAAACTATGAAAGTGACAAGTATTTAAATGATCTTTTCTGATATTACAAAACTGAAGAGTTAAACGCACTACTGGACCGTATTGAGAAAGTCATTTTCTGTTTATAAGCCCATTTATCGAGGGAAATAATCTATGCAACATCACGCTACGCTCTACGAAAGCGGAGCAAAAAGCGAAAACCGCGGGTGAAACGTGGTGGTCAGCTAGTAAAGTAAAACATTTTGGCATAAACAATAGGCAATGTACTTAAAACAATATAATAAAGATACGCATGGTACGCATATTGATTAGGAGGCCATTATCTTTAGCAGATTCCTTATCTGTTTTGTAGATACCAGGTATATTATACTTTCCTGCAGTCAGTACAATTTTGACGAGTGAACATGTAGTAACAGTTGTAATATTGTTAAGTGACGATTTACATTTTGATAATAATTATATAGATTATATCAATAAACAGGTAAGACATTGTTTAAGATGTGTAGAATATTGATAAATGTGAATTATTTAGATATCTTTTAATAACCTTTATATAAGTATTTATAATTAAGACATGGGTAATTATTCAGGAAAAACTATCTCCTTACATTAAACATTACCTAAATATGATTTGACAAAATTTTTCTACTGCTCTTTGATTATAGGTAGTAAAAATCGCTAAAGTTCATAATAGAATTAAAATAAGTACCTTAATACACCTAAGTACAAAAGAAATTTGTTTAGAAAACGTGACAAATATATCGACTTAGGTTATCTACGTAGAATATATACTGTACGCTGATAGGATTGAACGTTTAACTTTCCGTTATGGCTTGGCCCGGGATGAAGTGCAGGTTGATCTCTATAAATCGAATACAAATGCACAAGTGTGTGCAATGAAATTCTGGCAATCGATTTCGGAGTTCAGTGTTCGTCCCCGATTTTTTTGTTAATTTTTTGTGAGAAAGCCTGTAGGGAAAGCAAATCTTATATCAAAACAAGGTTTTTAAAGGATCGAAACAGATCCTTTAAAAAGCTTCGGACAGATCCTTTAAACGTCACACTTGTTAATACGTGATAGCTGTAATGGATAAAATTAATCATTCGTAATACATTATCTCTAAATAGATTGCCGAAATCCTAATTAAAACAGCTACTGAAATTCTTGTATCTAGAAAATTCGCATGATTGTAATTATAAATACGTAATACCTACGTTATAATACGTAAGTATCTAAAAAAATGGCACAATAATACTAATCGGTTTTACCGCCTAGGCATTTTAATAATTTATTTCATGAGTTCCCATATAACTTGTAGTGGTTAGAGCATATGGGCATTTATTGTGTATAATATCATAAAAAAAAAAATGTCGGGAGTACTCAATCGCAATGATAGTTAATTTGCTCGGTCCATACCATACCGAACTTTCAACGTACTAAACGCTCTTTGCATAAGGTTATTTTTTATTAGTTGTTTTTTGATAATTACGCATACTTAACAAATATTGAGTCATAAGGATTAAATCGACAATCAACAATAAATGATATATTGATTATCTCGCCTGTACACGATTGTATCAAAAAAATTATAAAACAATGTGACCCCTATTCATGGATCATTTGGACAATGAATCGAAGTAGCACTTTCCTTGTAAGGTGATCATATTGTAATGTTCAAGTCGAATCTTAATTAGAGTAGGTCTGTATGCGTCCACTAAAACGTCTGACGCAATGTGTGCGTCGATGTACTTCTCAAATAGAACTAGATAGGTACCTATTATATAGAACTCGCGTCTCCTTCGGTATTTTCGCCAGTAAGACCATGCATTACAAATTATTAATAGTTTATAATCAGATTAGGTTGGCTATTATTAAGTAGGCATTAGTTATGTTACGTTATTCACGGTTTGTCTGAAGATTTCTGATAACCGGTAAGTTCCATTTTATTACGCTACTAGCTTTTGCCCGCGACTTCGTCTGCGTGGAATAATAGTTCCTATGTCCTTTCTCGGGTCCCAGTCTATATTTGTACCAAATTACATTCAAACCGGTTCAGTGGTTTAGGCCTGAAGAAGAGACAGACAAGACAGACAGAATTACTTTCGCATTTATAATACAATAGTATGGATGGCATTGTGGCATTGTGTTTTAAGTCTAAACCATGAATTTGGAATAAATTTCTTCACAAATCCGGAAAAGCCGCTAAAAAGCCCTTTCGACTTCAATCTAAAGCTTGGGTGTATTCAGATTAAGATTTTAAAGTGCGGCAATAGTGTTGCTTTAATAGCAAAAATCTATGAGTTACCTACCTCTGCCCACCCCTCTGTTGGCAAACAAACATTGTTATTGTTTCATTGAGTATTGGCCACAAGAGACCTTGAGGCAGCCAGATGGCGGTGGCGCGCACACCCACTATCAAAAGAATCGATAATTTCTTTTAGTTACTGTTGAATGTTGTGTATTTAACTTTTTCGATCAGTTGCTCGTCTGTGAAACTGTGAGTGTTTGTAAGTGAAGTGTGTGTCAGGTACGTTTTAAGGAACATTGGTACAGTATGAAACTTTTTAGTATATAAATACCTACCATAAATTCTATACACTGTCATTTTCTGACGTCTTTAATTTTCTCTATGATAATTTTTATCGATGTATCCTGCCTGATACACGTGATAAGCAAATTACTCGATAATATATACGTTATAAATAGCTTTTGCTCTATTATATGTTTGTAATTTTAGTTACTTTTATATTTAAAAAATGCCCATATGAAGATATTGACATAAAAATTCAAAATAACCTTTAAGTTTTCCCTATACTTAATTAAAACTGTTTTTAAAGTCAATTAAAGTTTTTCAGCCAGTATGTTTTGCCCCTAAATCACGTTTATTTTATTAAGTGCATAGGTATATAAACAGAAACCACTTTAGCGATGTACTAGTTATGTGTCACCATCATGAAGTGCTTTCAGTATTGTTTTCACTCGGTACGTTGTGAGTGCAATCTTGGATCATTATTGTAAGCGAATCTTTATGACATTGTACTAAACAAAATTTATTTGGTACTTTGAATCGGCTTAAAAAACTAGGTGGTTCTCACACCGATTACGCTGAGTTTTTTTTTAAATTTTAATACCTAATGGTAGCACAGTGTGCGTGGAGCGAGAACATAAAATTACTACATGTAGTACGAGTATATAAATATAAAAACGTTTGTGTATTTATGTTGACACGGTAAAGAACCTACGTCCTTACACTAAGTTCCATTAACTTTAACTTATTTTTAACCCCTGACACAAAAAGGGGGGCAATATAAGTTTGACCGCTTTCTTGAACGGATGAACCTATTCGGAGTCGGTTTTTTTTATTTGAAAGTAGGTTCTCTAGCGATTATGTCCTGATGGCCCAATGGTTAAGGCGCCCGCCTCTCATGTAAAGGGTTCTTGGGTTCATGTGACTTTTTACATGCATATGTATTTCCTAAAGCCCGTTCCCGGTTGTCCTACGTAGAAATTGGTCAGCCAGAAGCCAGAAAGTCTGTCCAATCTAACCAAGAACTACTGTGTCGCCTAAAAAAAATATTGCGTGGCCAGACCTAAAATTTATCCTACCGGTAAAGTCACACAAACTTATAATAATATAATGTTTAAACTACTACTATAAATTTAACCCCGCAACCAACTGCCTTTACTTATATTACAGGGGTGGCCAACTTGAGTGGACCTAAGATCTACTATTTACTAAGGAAACCCTGTGCGATCTACCAAACACATACCTACTTCTTGAATTAATAAATGAAACAGCGTAGTCTTAGTAGGTTCTGTTTATATCACATTTGTGATAGTTTCTTTAAATTTACTTAACATTATATCGGTCCTATAATATATTAGTGTGAGCATTGCGCCTGAGCATTTTCCACAAGTTTATCATAATCAGGTTTGTAGTTGGAAATTGCCAATCTTAAAGAATCCAAGAGCATCTGTCAAGCGAGAAAGAACGGTGTTTATTTTTTGTTTGTTTAGGTAGGAAAATGCTGACTCACATAAATATGTTTAACCAAAACACGAATGAAGCTGTTCAACACATTTTTTCAAGTTTGGATATTTTTCGTTGGAAAATAATGCCCAGAAATCTTGACTTGCGGAAGCCCTTGCTTTTATAAATAGTAATCATTTCGTTTTGTAACAATAAGTGCTCTATTTGAAATGTATCTGCAAATTTTGTAGCCAATCCATAGGTATCACTATGATCAATGGCATCATTAAACGGATAATTTATGAATTGAATTAACTGTTAAATTCTGAAATCACTAAAGCGAAGTCTGCTATCACTGCCCTAATTTCTGTCGTGTCATCATCATCTCCCTAGCCTTTTTCCCAACCGTGTTGGGGTCGGCTGCCAGCCTAACCGGATTCAGCTCAATACCGGTGTTTTACGTGGAGCGACTGCCTATCTGACCTCCACAACCCAGTAACTGGGCGACCCGATACCTCTTGGTTAGACTGGTCTGAGTTTCTGACTAACCAGTAACGACTGTCAAAGTTCTACGAATGACAACCGGGACCAACGGCTTTACGTGCTTTCCGAGGAGAAATCAAATTGTAGGTAGGATGTTTTTCCATAAAATGATCCTTGATGTTAATTTTTTCTACTCTATGTCAACTATCATAGATTCTGCTTGATTTTGAAATACTGCAATAGAACTCATCATTTCTGTTAATGTTTTATTCTTGCCTTGTAAATTCTAAATTGATTTAAAAATGATACAAGATGATGCTGCAGTAGTTGATAATATTTATATTTTTTGCCTGGCTACGATCGACTGGACTAGCAGTCGCGATCGACCGGTCGATCGCGATCGACCGGTTGGCCACCCCTGTTATATTAGCTACTACTAAGTAAAAGCAGGCCCGTAGTATTAATTTAAGGTATTAGGAATAATTCCAGACCCGGCTGCGTAATTTTTTTTATTTTGGACCAGCAATAAATGAAAATTTCTTGATATAATTTTTAATCGCTGGAAACTTTATTGATAGCCGGTGTAGGTTGTTGTCTGTTAGGTGAAAATAATAAAGGTAACTGACCTGACGTATCGGGTCATATAATTTGTTATATACCATTCATATCATAGCCCTTATCATATCATTATGTATTGCCCTTCTATTTTAATATACGTAGATTTAAAAAATAACTGCTTGACTCTTGGGGACGTCCGCTTGATTCCCATTAAACTAGACTGGTTTTGGCGGCGATTAGTGTTCATTGACGTCGCAGGGGGAGTCAAACGCGCAAACTTAAGGAAGCATAGGAGGAAAATTGGAGAAGTTTTATAGCCAAAGATCCCGGATGCTGCCCCTGCGGCATCCCGAAGGCGATTTTGATCCATGAGGATTCACCCATAAAAGTCCACTTAGTTATTGCCTATCTAATTTTCTTTTATCTTAACATTATATTTATCGGGCTGAAGAACCGAATTAAAAGAAATTGTTTCTGCATTCAATAAATGTAAACTTACATGACAAATTGTAACTACTGAACAATTTGCAGGTCACACAACATCAGATTAAAGATGAAGCTGAAAGCGAGGAATGCTAGCGCTCTCACAAAGTTCCGTCTGCTGATGTGGAAGAACTTTCTACAGCAATGGAGGCATCGGCTGCAGACACTCGCAGAACTACTGTTTCCAGTTCTCACCATGACTTTGGTTCTCATTCTTCGATGGCAGATAGAACCGAGCGAACGGGACACAATCACCTACCCACCGTTACCTGCATATACGCTCAATTATTCAAGAGAAGTACTGTAAGTTATTCTAAATAGAATATAGTTAAAATCCTCTTAACTTCTGTCGCGTAAATCATCTTATTGTTAATTTTTTTCTATAATTTTTGTCAGAAGTCAATCATTTCACTTTCATCTCACATTTATATTAATTCAGAATGGTTAATTCGATAATTCAGCCTGATATAGAACGTTTTACTTTCATTTATGTATCTTTTTTTTTTATTTTTTTCCCTTAAATGTTATTTGTAAAACATCTTCATAAATAAGTTCGGGATATTATAAATTGCATATCAAATAAATAATCATCTATCAATACATACTCATCATTTATATTCTTTTTTACATCAAATAACTTACTTCACTACAAATAAACTAAATGTTTAACAAAACTCAAACTGCAGATAATTCGAAATTATACATCAATATGACATTACTTTTTTTCTCATAATGCAATAAAGTTAAATTTATTTTTGTACAAAAATACTACGTACATAGCATAAATACTGACTGCACAGCAAAATTTCCATATTTCATAGCAAAATAACTATCCCAGTCGCATATTAACCAGTAAGTACAACCAAACCCGTTCATCATATTTGTCTTAATTTTCAAGAAGCCATGCTCAGCAAATTTTATAATTATTATAACAAAAAAATCCTGTCGCATTGCATTATTTTTAAAAGCAGAACAAATTAACTGAAAAAGGTACGCGGCTTCGCGCGCTTTTTCGTCACTGCGCCGCGCGAGCGAGTTTGATAGAGATAGAAATGGTTGGTTAGGTTAGGTTAGAACTGTGACCACACAACGCGCGAAGGCGAGCGAGCGTAGCGAGCGTGCCGCGGCAGCGGCCGCCGAGCGCTAGATATCCTCTTTTGCCAAGCAAACATTTTAGTTTCTTTGCTCTGTTTTAGAATAATTGGTGATCTATTTTAATTGGTTTGCTTAAATACTTATTAGGAAAAACCTATTATAGTAAGTACATACAAAAACATTTATTTGGTACTAGACCCTACCTATATCTCCATGATTTTAAGTCATTTATTGTGGAATTTAAAGTTCGTGGCGCCACCTGCAGAAGCTAAAAATGTGCCTATTGGGCAAAAAAGGAAGCGTGGACGCCCCGCGAAAGCAAGACCCGCTTTAATAATTCAATAAATTACAATTTTGTATCAAATTTTATATTTTTTTTGCTGATCTCATTATGTGGTTATTAATAAATAATAAGACGACTGTGACTAATAAAATGCTGTTTTATTTAGAAAAACTTCTGTAAATAATATAAAAATAGAAGCTATATTTAAAAGAAAAAGAGTTAACATGTATAATGTGCATTAAGATTATTAGCTATGCATTGATTAAAAAGCTTTTGCTTAAGGAAAAATCGAAGTACGCTGCGAAAATAAATTGTAGTGTGTTTAGTGATATTTTGAGATGAATATTTTGATGTGCAATCAGTAATTTTGATGGGAATTCGGAATCTTATTGCCTAGAAAAAGGATATTTTTTGATTTGCGTTTAAATACCACCCAATAAGTTCATAGAGTAAGATGTCGAGTTAAAATTAACAACGATTATGGTGGACAAATTTAGTTGGTTATATTAAGGTAAACATGACCAACCAGACTAGACCATGAGAAAAAAAAATCGTAAGTTAATAGGAAAATAATTGGGCACATTAGATAACGCAATAGGGCTTCTGACAAATTAATGAAAATAGACATGAATGGCTGTTATTGAAACAAACATTTTGTGTTGATAAACAAAATATTGCATAGTTATGAAAGCAAACCAGCTACACATAAAATGTTCAAGTATTATCAGTAGATACTTTTACGTCAATACAATGTAATTATATATACATATAGCTCATAGTAATTATTACGCAATATTATAATTGCTTGAAGAACTAAATGCATAATTAAATAATATTATGGGATATCAAAATTTATATAGAAATATAGGCTTTCGCTCGCGGCTTTGCCTGTGTAGGTATCGAAAGGGTTTCCAAATACCCTTTCTTAGTGGATCCTACCTTACTCTTAAAAAAGAACACACAAACGTGAGATGAAAAATCAACCAGCAGTCAGACAGCATTTTAGATATATAGAAGATATATAAGGTATTAAGGGGATTATGGATTTCCAAAATTTGCAATCCTAGATTCTCGCTCGTATAAAATAAACACTTAAGAAGGTGTAAACTTTTGTAGTGATCGGGCAAACGATTTTGAAAATATCGACATTACAACTCAAATATTCAATACTGAAACCTTAACCTTAGATATTTGTTACGATTAGCTCTACTTCCCTATATGCCGAGATAAGGCACTAAAGCTAATTCTTGTGATAATAGTATTAGTTATCTTTTCATTACCTGCTGACATTTGGAGATTACGTGTCTGCACTTGCTAAGGAGTCTTTTTTGTTTTGAGGAACAATCTGACTGACCTCAGCTATCCCAGTATTAATATTTTAAACTTTTTTATACGAGTACGAACCAAAGTAGGTTCGAAGTAAACTCGAGCCCAGCGTGTATGGCATCCACATACTGCGTATCAGACACAGATGTCTAAAAACTACAGACAACCTTACTGAGATTTTCTTTTCAAACGCTGTACTAGTTCTTCCCATATATGAACTTATACTATGTACCCAACCGACTATCTTCTATAGTAGAGATAGACAAAGATGTTTTTTTTTGTTTTATTATAATTGTATGTAAATTAATGTTTTTGGAAATAGTGTCGTTTTATTTTTAATCAATTCATTCATCAATTCATAATAAATCATTAAAATTCAATAGTATAAAATAATAGTTAGCTTAAATCTTTAAAACTACGCAACGGATTTTGGTGCGGTTTTTTATCGAATAGAGTGACTCAAGAGGAATATAATAGTAGAGGAAACCGGGTTTTTCGAAGCTTTATAACACCCGTGCCAAGCTGGGGTGAATCGCCAGTTATCTATAACTAAATAGGTACATTCTTTTTTTTTAGTTAATGGGTTATTTTTTATTTCAGAGGAGGCATGAATTTGAGTGAATTATCAGTTGCATATTCACCCGAAAGTGAGATATTGGATGATGTTATGAGAAGTGCTGTCACAAACTTACTCGTATATAACATGAAAGATCTGATTATTGAAAACATAACAGGAAAATACCCGGATATAGAAATACCGCCACTTCCTTCAGACTTCAACTCGACAATAATTATTGAATATATAAAATCCCGTGTAAGAGTTGTTCCCTATAGGAACAGCGCTCATTTAAGAGGGATCTACATGAACGAAGAAACTACTCGTAAGGTAGTCGCAGCTGTCGAGTTTGACGATAACCTTTATGGTATTTATGCACAGTTTTTTTCTCTGATTTCCTCCTGTCTATGTTTTGTCTACAAAGGTTATTAATTGGTTTCAGGTGCACAAGAGTTGTCAAATAATTTATCATATGCACTTCGCTTCCCTGAAAGGCCACGCCTTCACTCATTTTATCAGCAAGGAGGTCGCACTTGGAGAACCGATGTGGTATTTCCGGTTTTTGAAACACCTGGGCCTAGATTTTCTAGGTCGTGGGAAGGAGGCAATGACCCAGGTAAAACACGAATAATGTTTTGTGCAAACATGTTTTTTTGAATGTTTGAAAAAACAATAATTTTAAAATAAAACGATTTCGTTTTTTTTCTACAGGTTACGTTAACGAAATGTTCATAGCACTACAGCAAGTGATTTCAACCGAATTGATAACGAGAGTGACCGGCTTGGACTTGAGATCGTTCACGGTGAACATACAGAGGTTCCCTCACCCGCCCTACGTCAGCGACATGGCAGTAGACCTGCTACAGTTCATGTTTCCCATGTTCATTATGTTGAGTTTCAGTTATACCGCCATCAACATTGCAAGAGCAGTTGCGGTGGAAAAGGAATTACAACTGAAGGTCGGTTTTTCACCATTTTCATATTTTTCGTTAAAACTTCAAGGACTGTTTGTTTCATTTTTGCAATTATTTCAGGAAACAATGAAAATTATGGGTCTTCCTACATGGTTGCACTGGACCGCATGGTTTTGCAAGCAGTTTCTATATTTGTTAGTGACCGCATTTCTCACTGTCATACTTCTAAAGGTACGAGCTCACGATACAGTATATTGTGTAGTTTAAATAAAATATATTATAGTATTTATATTATTTTAGTTTTCCGAGCATAATTAATAAGATACAATGTATGATTGTTTGTTTTCCCAAATAAAATAAAATAAATAATTTGAATTCATGTGTTGTATTGTTTTTAGGTAAATTGGTTTAGTAACGAAGAAGGCTTCGGTGACTACGCGGTGTTTACTAATACGCCCTGGACAGTATTGTTATTTTTTATAGTACTGTTTTTAACTTGTACGATCTTTTTCTCTTTCATGATAAGCAGCATGTTTTCAAAAGGTATGCTTCTTTCTTATTCATTATCTGTTTTTATTATCACTGCTTATTACTTATGCCTGTTTTTTTTCTTAAAGGTAGTACAGCTGCATTGTTTACGGCGGTGGCCTGGTTCCTAACTTACATCCCTGCTTTCCTCTTGGCCATGGATGTCAGCATGTCTACTGCTGTGCAGGCCATCACATGCCTCAGTCTTAACTCAGCGATGTCTTATGGTTTTCAAATTATGCTTGCTAAGGAAAGCACTGGAGGTAATTTTAAAGATAACTTAGACTAGTAAATAATTTTGTATTCCATGAATAAATAACGTAGTACGTAATTTGATTTCTTTAAATATTTAGTATCGGTGATTAGTTGTAGACGCGTTGCAAATAAGATAGATATCTGGGAACGTAGGGTGTAATTGTAGTCAATGTAACACGTCACGAGCGAAAGAAATTAAAGTCTAAGTGCTAAATTGCTTCAATGAACATTTTCAATTCCTTCAATTAGGCTTGCAGTGGGGCGAGTTCATGTCGTCACCCGAGACGGAGACCAGCCGCTTCGTGTTCGGTCACGTGGTCCTCATGATGGCATTAAACTGCGTCATTTACATGCTCATCACCCTTTACCTTGAACAAGTGCTACCAGGACCCTATGGTACACCTAAACCCTGGTACTTTCCCGTCCAGATACGATTTTGGTGCCCTAATTATAAATCAGGTAATTATAGACTACCTATATTGTCAATTTTATAGTGTTTAAGAAGTTATAGTAAACACTATGTACTACACAATACACGTTTAGATCACATTTAGATCCCCAGAGAGGAGAAGGTCAGGATCCGTCATGCAAGTGCAATCCGGATTACTTAGACATTTTGCCTTCGGCATATTATAACCGCCTGCTTAGGACTGAACGAATATTGTAGTACCTAAATAATTGTAAAAATATAAACAGTTCGTAGCTACTAAAGTCAGGCTTACTGACGATCTAGGTCAACTGCCAACTACCTCAAAAAGACGAATAAGAATATAAAGCATGGGAAAAGCTTTCCAACACAGTTTCAATTTTAGTTACAAGCTGGTGAGATGCTTGGTGCTTGGGGTTGATTAGATGGACACATCTGTCTAAGAACAATTAGATAAATCACAAAAAAAAATTAAGTCAAGTAATTTTAAAAGTTATATTCCCTTTCAGATTCTGGTTATATTCTGGAAAATGAAAATAGTGAATGTGACGATATCATAAAAGAAAAGGATCCCACCGACCACGAAATAGGCGTGAAAATGATTGTAAGTATATAAACAAAATCGATATGAAAGTATATTTTTTGCTAACCTTTATTGTCCCACTTTTGGGCAAAGGTGAAACTATAGGCACTAAAAACACTCTTCCTTCCGATCCGAAAATGGGAGAGATAATTCAAGTCAACATGATAGCTTTACTAATATTACATTTTTAATTTACAGAATTTAACAAAAGTATTTGGGAATAACATAGCAGTTAATAATGTATCTATGAATATATATGATGATCAGATCACAGTCTTACTAGGGCATAACGGTGCCGGGAAATCTACGACAATATCTATGATGACAGGTTTGTACATATCAACCTTTTAATTAGTTTCTATTAATCTTACTAACGGTTTATTTAAATAAATTGGTAAAAAATATACTAATAATATCTAATACTAGAGAATTAAAACCGATTTTTCTGGCATGCCTACGGCTTTTACTCATTTAAGGATTTCTATAAGATTCTTCATCGTAGCATTTCGTGTTACAGGCAACTTAAAGGTCACTCGAGGCTCTGTGAACGTTGCCGGATATGATATGACCACTCAGGGCTCAGCAGCTCGTTCCCATATCGGATTATGCCCACAGCACAATGTGTTGTTTAACGAACTCACGGTCAAGGAACATTTGGAATTCTTCGCTAGGCTGAAAGGATTTAAAGGCAAAGAGCTTAATGATGAAATTGATGAGCTCATTGAAAAGTTAGAACTACAAGAAAAGGTCGGTCCACTGTCATAGGATTGGAATACAGCTTACATAATTTTATTTGTTTACACTTGATACTCATTTGTTTTTTTTTTACTTTATAGCGTGACTATCCTTCAAAGGGTCTTTCTGGTGGTCAAAAGAGACGGTTGTGCGTGGGTATAGCTCTTAGCGGTGGAGCGCGAGTCGTGTTATTAGACGAACCTACGTCTGGCATGGATCCTTCTTCACGTCGAGCATTATGGGAGCTCTTGCAGAAAGAGAAAAAAGGTAATTATTTATTTTGTGTTTACCTTCTTATTATTTATGAGGTAGTAATAAAGTAACTAAACATATTCTTTTCAAAATGGGCTGGGACTGTTTCATTATATTTTATTTCAAGTGTTTCCATATTATTTAAGACAAGTTATTTGATGCAGGTCGCACGATGATTTTGACGACACATTTCATGGACGAGGCCGATATTCTTGGCGACAGAGTAGCTATTATGGCACACGGCCGTCTGCAGTGCGTAGGCTCTCCGTACTTCCTTAAACGTCATTACGGCGTTGGATACACTCTTGTGATAGTCAAGGATGATGACTTTGACTTCCACGAGTGTTCTATACTTATAGATAACTATATTCCTGGCACTATTGTAAAGGAAGATCGCGGTAAGTTGCTGTTACTTAAATGAAGTAAATATAATTGTAAAGATAGTAATAGTTTTACCTATGCAACTTTTATTTTTCAATTTTACTTCAGTTGTACGAACTTTTGCTAACAAACATATTTTTTTTGCAGGTACGGAAATCACTTATAATTTAGTTAATGACCATTCACATGTTTTCGAAGAAATGTTAAGCGATTTGGAAAGGAATATGGATAGAATTAAATTTAAAAACTATGGATTGGTTGCTACAACATTGGAAGATGTATTTATGTCGTAAGTATAATATATTTATTACTGAACCTTTTTTGCCGGGGCACAAATATTAATTAACTTATTTTTAGCTGATAACTTTTTAAATTCGATGTAATGTTATGTTATTTGGACCATCATACTAGCACTGCTGTGTTAATAAATAAATGTATTCTTTCTTTCTTTCTTATTAGAAAACTTAAAGCTTAGCGTGTTATTTACATCAATTTGAGAAATCATAGACAATTGATATTTAAATTGTATAATGGTGTGTTATAGTGTCGGATCGGACCTGTCACCCGTTAATTCAGAAACTGATGACGCGGTTACCACTACGACAGACTCGACAACGGATGATGCGTTGAGGAACGAAATCGATTCATCTTTAGAACAATGTAAGTTAAAAAATTTCGAGGGTAAAGAAACAATCAGGCTAGATTATTTTGAAAGGATTAGTATCAGCTTATCACTAACCCAATTAGCCAGTACATGTTTAAATCATATACTTAAAATATTATAACAGTATCGTTTTTCTAATTTAATTTAATTATTCGTTAATCTAACACTACTCAAAGGCTGTAAGAGTTAGGCTGGATTAGCTTCAAAATTTGTTGTATAAGAAAAACTAATATCCTCGCGGGCAAAGTCATTAGCAAAAGCTGGACAAACCAAATTTTTGAAACAAAATTCAAAATTCAAGGCATTTATTTCACTTAGACCATTTATAGGCACTTATGAATTGTCAAAGAGTCGGTCGGTCAGTCACAAACTAACAGCAAGGTAACTGTTTATATGTTCCAGTGGACAGAGACGACAGCAGTGTCACGGGTTTCCGTCTGCTGTGCCAGCAGGTCCTGGCGGTGTGGATGAAGCAGTGGCTGGTGCTGATCCGCTCGCCTTGGCTCATGGTGCTGCAGTTCTTCGCACCCATCATACTCATTAACTCTACGCTCGTAGTGTTTAATTACGTTATGTCTGTACAACCAAGCGTTCAATCGAGACTCCTGTCGCTAACAGAAGGGTAAATATTTTTACGGCTCTAGGAACTGCCTATTGGTCTAGTTCTATTCTGTCTCCTTCTTGATATGGAGGGAAGTGGAATTTTATTTTTCTTACTCCTCCGGTGTTTTTCGCTTTTCTGGTGGACTCTTCTAGTCAAAATCTCTTATATGACAGTTAATCCTTCGAACACACGTGATTCGAGACAAAATAGAAAGACAATAACAGCGCGACAGCCAGCTGTCGCTTGGTCGTCGAAAGATTAATGTATTTGATATGATAGTTAAATTATTGTTTCAGATATGCATACACCGAAACCCTGTTAAGCTTCAACGGTAGTCTTACGACTTCACTGGGCGCTTTCGCGGCCAACGCATACGAACTGCTATTTACTTCTTCTGAAGTTCCCAACATGGACATTACTAATATTGGCAATGAACCCTTCGAAAAATATTATCTGAATAGGGTAAGTCAATATACTATACTGACACAACTTCAATTTTATTGGTACGCTCCATTGTAACATAGAGCATAGCAAAGAACAAACAATCAATCATCGTCAATTTATTGTAAGTTAATTAGGTGCAGATATAATCTAAATCATGTCTTGTTCTCCTTAGACCCAGGGTAGCACGACAATGGGAACGCTCCGTCACCAGTTAGTGATTGCCTCTACGTTTGATGACAACTCAGCAACAGCCTGGTTCAGTAACTTCGGTTATCACGACGTTGCTACATCTCTCGCCGCTATCCACTCAGCTATCCTCAGAACCATGAATTCTACTGCCATACTTAATGTGCGCAATTATCCGTTAGAGGCCACGTATTTGGATCAGGTAAGTTTTATCTAACACTTATGTTGTTACCCTTTTAGGACTTATGGAGGTGGATTTTCTTAAATCCGTAATGAAATAATCTCAATAAGTCTTTCAAAGTTGTAAAAAAGAAACGTTTACAAACATATGATAGTGACCCGATATATCAATCTTCCTCGTTATACCAGTCACTGTGTATATGGGGTGGCTGGTAATTCGTGTACGATATTTTAACACGTGATTGTGCTCATGATAACCAACAGTTTTTTCATTTTTCATTTGACCAAAAAAGGCACTTTGAACCGTCATTAGTTTTGTAGTTTAGCAAAACAATGCAATGCATTGTATGTATTTTCAGCAACACCTTGATTTATTGCGAGTGTTGATGTGGGTAACACAAATTGAGAAGTCTTTTTTATACCATGATTATGATTCTTATCTGATTTTGATAACATTAAGACACGAGTAAAATATCATCGAGAAATAATTTCAGAGCGACATGCAGATGATGGTATCCATGCTCTCTATGCAACTATCTTCGGGCATCGGTAGCAGTGTGAGCATCGTCAGCGCAGTGTTCATCATGTTCTATATTAAGGTGAGCAACTATATAAATCAATAAATTAAACATTCTTAATTCTGACCAAACTCTATCAGTCCATAAGTTCAATGTTTTTTTTTTGCATTTGCTTTTATCAGTATTATATATGAGTTTATCAAAATTTTTCATAATGTTCTTTATCGTACAGCATAATCAATCAATCATTTATTTATTCTACTGACTGTTTTAGGAGCGCATGTCTGGAGCAAAGCTCCTACAGAACGCAGCAGGCGTACAGCCAGCCGTGCTGTGGGGAAGCGCTGCCATCTTCAACTGGTCCTGGTTCCTCATTACTTGTGTCTCTATCGTCGTCTCATGCGTCATCTTCGACGTCATCGGTTTGTCCACGGCACAAGAGTTAGGTAATTATTAATTTATTTACCCAAGGCATGAGATTTTTGTTCTTATGATAGTCAAATGCAGCCTGCTCAATTCTTGTTTCTTTACCTTCAGGACGAATGTACTTTGTTGTCATGCTGTACGGTGCTGCAATGTTGCCGCTGACATACCTCATGTCACTGGCGTTCAAGGGACCTGCTGTTGGTTTCGTTGGCTATTACTTCATAAACGTACTTTTCGGTAAGTAACACAATTGTAACGTTTTTTGACTTTATGAATAACTCATCCGATGATTTTAATCTCCTTCTGTCTGTTAATTTCGCGCAGCTGAACGGATTCTATTGAACTAATTTTGTTTATTACTATCCTAGTAAACGAAATGAAGAATGTTATATTTAGATTAGTTCAATAATTGTTGAAAACTTGCTGTCCCCAGTTTGCTCGCTTTCCATACTGCTCTGCTTCTGCTCCCGATGGTCGAAGCGTGGCTTTTAATCTTCCTCGATAATTAATGGTCTATTCATTCTATACTAAAAGTTTTTTTTCAGTTAGGATCAGTAGTTTAATTATACGAACTCTTCTGTTTATTCTACTCATATGCCATAATGCGGAACAAAGCAGAATTAATTTATGTAGATGTTTTTGTTATAAAATTCAATTTTGTAGTTTTCTAAAATAATTGTTTGTCATGTACGGTAGGTATGATGGGCGCACAGGTGGTGGAGGCGCTGTCTAGTCCTATGCTGGAGACGGAGCAAGTCGCCCATATTCTTGATTACATACTGCAGTTCTTCCCGCTTTACAGCCTGGTCACTGCCATCAGGTGGGTTACCGTTATTTATAAATAAACCGCTAGTCATCCCAAACTTACGACATCAATACTGATTTGCCGATGTTTAACCCTGGCGCTTGTCCGTCAAACATGCCTTCACAAGCGATGCCACAGAGAAATGTTTTAAAAACAGGAACAGTTGTGAACTTACTAGAAATCGCCTAGTGGGCAACAAAAGGAAATGGAAAGTGGTGGCTAAACGAGTCTTAAAACCAGGTATTATCTAACAAGGTGTTTGCAAGGTCGAAAACGAAAGCTTGTAAATTGAAAAGTTTTTGACAAATCAAGGAATAGTATATTTCTTATTTCTCTACTTCGAGGTGGAGTCGCATTGTTCCAAATTTCCAATGTGTAAGTATTTGGAATAACATACTAATTTCAGACGGTTTGTGTTGTTTAGGTTGTTGAACACGGTTGGCTTACAGGAGTACACTTGCCTACAAGGTTGCGAGTATATGCAAGTGGTGATGCCCAACCTTCAGTGTAATATGGAGAGCTTGTGTGTTATACGTGAAGAGTGTTGCGGTAAGTGCCTTAACTTATAATCATATACTTATGGCGAGATAAATAGACGTTACTAAGACTTTGGCTGAGCCTGTTCCTGTCTCTATTGCGCTCTTGACGTTTGGCAGTTGCGTAACAGTAACAGGTACAGTGCTAAGCCAAAGTCAGTGCCTAGTAACGTCTATTTATCTCGCCATTAGATTTAAAAAGCATTTTCGTTGTCCCAATATATCTATTTATTTTTTTTATTTTATTTTATTGACCATTATTAGCTTTTTTAATGACTACCGTTAGTACGAGATTTCACTTCAAGCGTCAGTTAAGGAAATTATTAGAGTGTGAAATCAGTACCTTAGCATATTATGTATTTGTCATGTATTGCCCTTTTTACATAAGGTCGTTTAAATACTAAAGATAAATTCTCGTTATTTGATTGCAGTCCCTGAAAATCCATACTTTGGTTGGGAGAATGGCATCATGCGATATTTGCTTAGTTTGGTTTTCTCCTGCGTGTTATTGTGGGCCATTCTCTTGATAATCGAGTACAGAGTCATACAGAAGGTAATGTTTCACATTTATTAGTTATTTTTTAAGTGTTTAATAAAGAATCTTGGTAATAAGTAATGTAGGTACTTGGTATTGATTGATACTAATTAATTTTTTTTTGTGAATGGTTGTAAACCACTATTGTATTGTGGTATAATGCTGTAAAGATAATGTGTAAGTTTTAAAAATTATTAAGATTATATTTTTACCGCAGTTATTTACGTGGAAGAAAGTCCCGCCTCCGGTGGACGAGAACACGTTGGACGCGGACGTGGTGCGTGAAGCTCATATGGCCCGCGCCGTGCCGCCCGCGGACCGCGCGCATCACGCACTGCTTGCCAACGACCTCGCCAAGTACTACGGGAAACATCTCGCCGTCGATCAAGTCTCGTTCAGTGAGTGCTTCTACTTTTGTTTAGTAATTTGAAGTGTAACTAGGATTGGGTCGTAATCGGCAAATAACTAAGCAACGGCTACCTGAGGAATACAGTACTTAGCTAGCAGCTAAGTACTGTACTCTATATCAGACTGAACTTTATAAGGAGAAATCTAGTCTAGACAATATGTTTATAAAATTAAATTTAAATAAAAAGAGAGCAAGTTAGTGGCAGTAACTAATAAAAAGTGGTATATTTACCGTTTAGATCTTTAACGATAGTCGCGGGACCAATAGTAGGTATTAAGCAGATCACCAAGCAATCAATTTATTAAAAGACTAGGAACTTGTTATTTTAGTTCAAAATTTTGCTAACCTTAAGTGTCCTTTTAAAGGTGTGAGTGACGGTGAATGTTTCGGCCTGTTGGGTGTGAACGGCGCCGGCAAGACGACCACTTTCAAGATGCTTATGGGCGACGAGGGTATCTCAAGCGGCGAGGCGTATGTCAGCGGACACTCCGTTCAAAAAAACCTCGATAGAGTACACGCGAACATTGGTCAGTAACTCTATTTATGATTAATATTTCAATCTCTTTCTAACTCACTTTATAAAGAAAGCCATTTGACGTTGTTATCTTGGTACATTGCAGGCTACTGTCCGCAGTTTGACGCGTTATTCGGTGAGCTGACGGGTCGTGAAACGTTACACATGTTTGCGATGATGAGAGGACTGCGTATACGTGCCGCTGCGCCTACTGCCAACACACTTGCAAACGCGCTTGGCTTCTTCAAACATCTGGACAAAAAGGTAAATTCGATGTTCTATACGTTTATTTATTGCATGTGTGCAAGGGCGTCGTTGAGCGGGGATAGGACAGAAGGCTGTCACACTCCCAGTACCAAGAGTTCTTGAAGTCTCTGAATTGGGTGTTGTACCATCTTTACTACAAACGCCGTAGCGCTCTCGACTGTAAAGTACCTAAAATTTACATATTTTACCTCCATGTATCAACTTCCCACCCCCTCCGTCGACTGACGACGCTCTTGCATGTGTTTTTAAGGTATTTTCTCTAGGACCACACCTAAGTAAAGCAAAGTGAGGAAGGTAATCCAGTTACTACCATCCATAATCGTGTCGTCAGTCCGTAATACCATTATTATTATTATGTTCTTTGACCCCTCGCAGGTACAGCAGTACTCTGGCGGCACCAAACGCAAGCTGAACACGGCGATAGCGTTCATGGGTCGAACGCGGCTTGTGTTCGTCGATGAGCCTACAACTGGCGTCGATCCTGCCGCCAAACGTCACGTATGTATCTGAGTACTGTGTTAATTATAACAATTAATAAAGAGAAAGAAAAAATCGCGTCAATATACGTATTGTGCTTCAATTCCTTCAACGTCTGTATAGATTCTGCAAGGTAGCTGGTACCTACCTGTTATGATCTTCATGACTCAGAAGCAAATTCGTCACATTATAGTTACTCTAAGACGTCTCTTTTCTGTTAGCTAGTGATCACTAGCAGGGCACTACCGTTTGCTGCAGTCTAGAGTATTTTATATTTTATTTGTGCGTTCCAGGTGTGGCGTGCGACGCGTGGCGTGCAACGTGCAGGTCGCGGCGTGGTGCTGACGTCACACAGCATGGAGGAATGCGAAGCGTTATGTTCACGACTGACTATTATGGTCAACGGACGCTTCCAGTGCCTCGGCACACCACAACATCTCAAGAATAAATTCTCTGAAGGTTAGCTTTTACAGTTCCCCTTTCCTTTCGGTTACTAGCAATTGACAATTTTCTATTGTATTTCACAGCGCAACTAAAATGGTGATAACATGGATACGACCTACCTTTTGCACTTTTACGATTATCACTTTTTGTTGATATTAAGCAGATAATACTCCCTTAGTATTGACGCAATTCATAATATACATTTCGATATTACCACGTTATACTTAGTTCGTAGCCTATGCATTTATCGCATATTGATATCATACGCTGTTCTTAATATTCAATCATCAATATAGATACCAAGATAATGCTTAATTGCAATATTGCTACGTGGGGTAGAATGCTATTAAGTATACGGATAACACTTGCTTTGTGGATGTGGTTGGTAAATTAATGTAAACCCAATTCTGTTACAGGTTTTACATTGATTATAAAAATGAAAACGGAAGACAGAGAAAGAAATCATGAAACTGCTTCGATGAGCAGCGCAATGAGTGTAACTGATACTGTCAAAGAATACGTCAGTAATAACTTCGAACATCCACGGATAATGTACGTATCGTTCTTAAAACCTGGTTCATTAAAGAAAGGAATCTGAAATGGCGGCACTTATCATTTTCTCTCGCTCGCACACTAGTGCAGTCTATACTCACTCGCGCGCGTACCATCAACATAAAAAAAATTGTCTTGATTTGCTTCCACGCTGCCTTCACGCGCTCAGTGCTCCTTTTTACGAATGTCTTGTTATGGTTTTCTGTTATTTTTTCGTTGTTACCTGTTTGTTATTGTGCTAAAAGTAGGAACTGCTTCCGATGAAAACAATAAAAATTCTTAATAATATTTTCAATTTGAAAATTAAAACTTCAACTTTAAATTTTATATGCAGACTGTACTATCTGTCAACGCAAGTACATGCCGCCATTTAAGATTCCTTTCTTTAATGAACCGGCTTATACTAATCAACATTATATGAAGTCTGTATTATTTTGCTTTATAAGTTTGTTGATAATTTAGATGTTTTTCACCCAATTACATTTTCATACAAAAAATGTTTTGAAGACTGTTCAGTGCCCTTATTGACAGGGTTAGTGGCACAGGGGTAATAATGATACCAGCTTATTACTGTCCTACTGCAGGGCATAGGCCTCTTCTCATACAGAGAAGGCACGAACATTGATTACCACGCTTGTTCAAGACGGATTGGCAATTTCGTACTTGAGTCCAGGTTTCCTCACAATGTTTTCCTTTATCGATGTCTGTGATGTCAAAGATAAACTTTAGAAAGTACCTACATATGAATTGAAAAAGTCACATTGGTACTTGCCAGAATTCGAACCCACATCTTATTGCATGAGAGGCGGGCGCCTTAACCACTAGGCCATCACGACATATACATAATGTACATACATTAAATACTCGCTTAGTTTGCACTTTGTGTTTCTGGAACTAAAGAGTGGAAGACTTATCCCGGTATGGTGTACGCAATTCTTTTCTACTTGCATTCCTATGGCATTTTATTGCTTAAATAAATGCTAATTACTCTTCTACATCCCACTTCTAAGTTTCCCGTTATACCTATAAATGAAAATGACACTTTGTTTCTCCAGGGAGGAGTATGAAGGTCTACTCACGTACTACCTACCGGACCGCAGCGTGCCGTGGTCACGAATGTTCGGCATCATGGAACGAGGCAAGCGGGACCTAGAGATCGAAGACTACAGCATCTCGCAGACCACGCTCGAGCAAATATTCCTGCAATTCACCAAATACCAGCGACCAGGAGCCTACATCCTATAGCGAATAGTTAAGCAGTAGTTTAGATAGAAATTTTGTAATGTAGGTTAATCGATCGGGGATAAAGAATTTCGCATTTTCTTTTACTGTAATGCAAGTCACATTGCAGTAAAAAAATGTTTTGCGTTTTTTTATTTATTTTCATCAGCTTGTTGTATCATTTGCAATATATTTAGGTTTATATATAGTTAAAAATATTTATTGACCTTTAGTGACGTAATGAGCCAAATACTTGCAGCCGGATTGTTTAAAGGTATAATAGGTGGAAAGTTTTTATGGGCCCTGGATGAAAACTACTCTATATAATTAATTAATCATTATTTATCTTAACGATTTAAACTACAGGGCTCATTGAAACTTTCCACCCTGTATATGCAAATGAACGCAATCTGCAAAATATAAATGATTCGTTTATAGTTTTAATTTTCGCGACATTCCATGACTATTGTTATTTTTTTTTTCATTTTTGTAGATATTAATGAAAGCTAAGTTAAGAAAAGTTAGATAGTGTAAATAATTTCTACGGTAATTTATATAGAAAACAATAAAGCTAAGTAGTATAGATAGGAAAGTCATTGTTATTTGAAGAATCTGCGTAAAGCGAAAATAAAAGACGACGATGTCTATGTAATTATTTACAAAGACCTTAATAGTTTATAAATAAATCTTTTATTTATTTATTTTAAACACATGCTCAAGCGCTTTGTATGCGCCTGTTTTTATGCTATAAGTAACTGTAAATAATATTTTATTAACTATGTGATTGAACCAAAAATATATTTTTTTACTTTCATACCAAAAAGCTTTATTTAGTATTTAAATAGAAATTATTATGCACACAATTTCTATTTATTTATATCTTGTTTGATAGGTATATTATTGTTTATCTGTAATACATAGTAATGCGTGATCAAACAGTTATGTTTTATTAAAAAAATATTTACCAAATATATTCGACACCGTTCTTTTTCTTTTATGTTTTCCTTGATAAATTAACAATACTTGGCACTTTGAACATACATAGGTTCATGATAAATCAAAGACTCGGCTTATCTACAGATAAGCCCATTTTTTGATTAAGGTAAAGTATCAGAAATGACTGTACACGATAAAGTATTTGACAATATACGAAGAGTATTTGCGTATCCTGAAACCCAAAATCAACAGTGGAGTTCGTCAGAAAAGCGCCGAAGCAATGAAGCTCGACGAGTCCCGGATAAATGATTCAACTGTCTTGGATCCCGCAACGAAATTAATCATAAAAGAACTGCGGAAGAGTAAGAAAAACATTCCCACTTCCCTCCAAATCAAGCGGGAGACAGAACAGGATTAGGCCAATAGGCACAAAGCGGACTAAGCCCATTAGAGGCCCGGGGCGACAAAACTAAAGAGGCCCCCAGCTTTTAAAAAAGTAGTTTTAAAATTTCTTCGCTCGAGGCGACCGACGGCCGCAAGTATGACGCGCTGGGTTAGATAATCGTTAGTAAGCAGTAAGGGCATAGATTATATACTAATACTGGTAGTTGAGGGCCTCGGAATGCGCCACACTGGCTTCGGCTTAGAGTCGATGCTGAAGTATGTAGGACTCGTCCTCGACAGCATGGAATTTCGTGGAGCACTTCCGACGTTTGGCTTTATATACATATGTACAATGGCGGACTTAATGCCTTAGGCATTCTCTAACAGTCTACCCAGGGTGGTGCAGAGATTACATGGTAGGTGCACTAATAAAAAGAAATAGAATAGAACAATACAACTTATAATTAAAAAAGAATAGACATAATTACCTACTTAATTATATATTAAAGTATATACTATATACATATAAATACATACATACATTAAAACAAAGAATGTAGTGACGGGTTAATAGACTCTGCTCATGTGTTTTAAAAATGAATCCTCAATTTCTGCTTGAATCCATAAGGGCTAGTGGCCGTCCTGATATCGAGAGGAAGCGCATTCCAGAGAAGAATGGATTGAATCCGAAAGAGTGAACTAAAGCCGAAGTATGAAAAAGGCAAAGTAAAAGAAGATTATTGGAAGAGCGCCTCGGGATGCCTTCCCTTTCCCAATCTGGGGAGCCCAAACGCCTCCTGCCGGAGGCTATACGCGCGAATCGTATGGGCTAGTGGCTACTCAAAGGATATTAATACTGATACCACCCGATCTGCAGCGAGGCGGCGAGTCTCCTTGCCTAATTGCCTTCAAGGGATCTGGAGGGGATAGTCCGAGGGGTAACTCCGCTGATAGGCCACCGATGCGATCTCATGGAGACATGGAGAAAGCGCCTGCTGTCGCGACCCCGTTCAGGGCACGCTACGATAGTGGCGATAAGTCCCCTCTTTGAGTCACGGTACCCTCACCTTTCCCTGACACAGGTCCTTACCGAAGACGGTTGTTTCGGGAGGACCCTGCACCGAATCAGGCGGGAGGAATCTCTCGGATGCTACCATTGTGAGGATGGACCGGTAGACACTGTAGAGCACACCGTGGACGTTGGAGGTCTGCCCCGCTTAGTTGGAGCCCCACCGTGGTTTTCGTAGAGGTGATAGACGGCGGCGACTTCTCACGTCCGGTCTCAAATGGGACGCGGTCTGCGAAGCAGTGATGCTAGCTAAGGAGGTGGCGGAACGTAATAGGGAGATGTCAGCAACTTTGCAGGGGCCTGCTAGAGCCGACGTCTGCTGGAGCGGCGGGTTGTTCGAATGATGTACCGTGAGTTTTAGTAGAAGTCTGTCACTCCCTTCCGCTTCGCTAAGAGCCGGAGTCATTAGATGATTTCCCATCCACAAAAAAGGTGTTCCCTTACATTTAACATCCAATGAGCTGGATAGCCGTTAAAAATATTTATTCAAAAATGACTATTATATCTCTTTCGAAGATCGAGACACCTGATTTCTCTACATGCAGTGGTAAATCAATTTGCAGAAATTGTTAATAATTTTCATCATTTAAACAATCCGGTAAGAAGTGAGACCCAATCTACATTCTGCCAATTACTTATTCCTTCCAGCCCAAACGTTGACAGAGAATTTCCTCTAAAACGAATTCTGCTGCTTAAGATGTGGATTGTTGTCTTGGTCGGCCCATTCATGCATGTTGTTTGAATTTGTAATACCCTATCTTGAAACTGATTTGATCAAAGGGATAAGGAAGGTGGAGGAATATTTAGGGGACCAAGACCGGCAGCCTGGGGCGGGCCGCCCTTTACTGGGGCAATTGGGAGAAGCCCAGAATGCCTAGCACCACGGAATAAAATTACTAGGTCCTAAAAATGTAACTCGTTAATTATAGCTATGTATTACCTACCTAGCTAAGAAGCATCTATACTAATATTATAAAGAGGAAAGATTTGAATGAATTTATGTTGTTACTCTTTCACGCAAAAACTACTGAACGGATTTTGATGAAACTTTACAGAAATATAGCTTATACATCAGAATAAGACATAGGCTACACAACGTCACGCTGTGAGCCACGGGAACAGAGCAGTAACCAAAAACTTAACATAACGCGGGTGAAACCGCGGGGGACAGCTAGTTATTATATTTTGTTTTTATAACAAGTAAGCACCTGCTAAAATCAATATTCCACAGTTTTGAATTGTTGCAGTTGCCATCGTTTGTATGTACGATAAAAAAATAAAACAAATAGTAGTAAAATATCATTAGTTTTATTAAAAATTGTCTATAAACACTACACATACAAACACCGTCCTTATGAGTACAGGTAATATACAAAACATTGAGAGGTACAATACAATACTTTAAATACAGAGTCAACATTAATAATATTATAAATGCAAAAGTAACTCTGTCTGTTTGTTATCTCATCGCATTAAATCGCTGAAGCGATCGATTCGTAATGAGATTTGAAAGAGGTAGCTTAGGATCTGGATGAGGACCTAGACTACTTTTAATCTGTGACTCCCGTCTGCGTCCGCGATAACAAACGTTTACGCTGACAAAAGCGAACTAAATTATAGGTATGTATGTATACTGCTGAAGCGTAATAAATTAAGTCAATAAGCTGCATAATTATGAGTTTAGCAGACTATTTGTACAAATAAATTTCATAATACTTCAGGACAGTCAGAACAACTTTTACTTATCATATAAAAAATAAACTGGCCCGAATTGTTAACTGGCATCAGCTTTATCATCAGCGTGGGGCATATTCTTAAATACATATTTTGTTAAATGGTTATAACATAATCAAACTAAAATAGATCACAAATCATATCACACAGATTTACACATTGTAGGTACGTGGTAGGTACCTAAAATGTTTTTATTTATTATTATATTAACAATAGCGACGTTCCTACTCTTCCCAAGGTCAACAACAGCGATATCAGACTCCAATGATTATAGCTATTCACAAAAGGAGAGCATATCTTAAAAAGTTTTGTAGGTTTCAAGAAACTCATCAACATGTAATCACTAAATAAGTGTAATTATGATATTTTTAGACAGGGGCGTAGCTACCGCCGTATCAATTATACGGGGCCCCGGGCCACGGGGGCCCACAAAGTGCGTAAGGAAAAAAAATAAACTACCTAAATTATTTTATTTTACAAATGATAAAATTCTATAAAGCATTACTTTTTTGAATTTGATTTTAAAAGAATTAGATTTCTATTTGTAAAATGGTTAAATTATGTTATGATACTTGAATATTTTTTTATCCAAATATTTTTTTTCTTTTGTGAAAAATCTTTACCCCCATATAAGGGCCCCCAAACAATTTTTTTATACGGGCCCCCCCCAAGGCACGCCACGCCACTGTTTCTAGGCCATAATTCCGCATAGGAAATTTGATTGAATACTTTATCTTGTAAATTGTGACGCTCAAAAGTACATTATTTATTTATTTATTAATCATAGAAATTAAACTTAACAAAATTGTAAAAGTGTCACCCAAAACCGTCTAGACCAGTTGTCGGCAACCTGCGGTTCGCGAGCCACATGCGGCTCTTTGGTATGAACCTGCGGCTTTTTAGCCCCATACGAAGTCGGTAGGCAAGAAAAAATATGTGGCTCTTTAAAAACTGATTTTGTTAATTTATATTTTTCTTCAACTCAAAAAGGTTGCCGACCTCTGGTCTGGACGGTTTGACTGGGTGATCAAAAATGGTCTAATTCATTGTTTTTCGACATTTAGCTGTCTGTTATGTCTTGTTGACTTTATTCTACGAGATTGTGAAGTTAACCATAAAAAATGTATAAAAATATTGGCAAGGCAAAGAGCAATTTAAACTCCATTATATTAGTATCCTGTTAGGCTCAAATACCTTTATAGCTTTAGTATTAAGTATAAAATAATAAATTAAGTATTAAAACATCATTCATATAATATTCACATAGATATTACAATAACTAAGTTAAGGTCGTGTAAAAGCTTTTTATAAATTAGAGTTTTAAATTATTTATAATATATCTTATCGGGAAATACTACGGACAAAACTGACACAAAATCTATAGTTTGTTTTATTATATTACTTATTGGTTGTGCATATTTTCTCATATGATATACCGCGCACAAATCCAGTATTCCAGGTTGCAACTTAGAAAATCACGTTAACAAAAAACATCTATTTATTTGTAAAAAACTGTTTATTTTTTTATTTATTAATCAAGGAATTAACTGTATAAAAGTGAAATTATAATTGTTTATACAATTACACGACCTCTTTGTTTTCCTAAAAGAACAAGCACCATTTAATTATCTCACTAAAATAAGTACTGAATAGGTTCGCTTTATAAATACTGCATTTATTTTTTTAATTAACCACGTTTTGACTACTCGTAATTTAACTTACTCGATACTTTATAACTAAACATATCCTTTTTAATCGAGTTAGGATACAAACGTCCGTAAATTGAACTTTTTCATATATGGCGTTTTAGTTTGTAAACGTAGCCTAAGTCAGGCATGTTCCTAGAACGTATTCGATATAATAACTTAAAATAACAACGGTAACAAGAGTGATGATGATGTTATACATCTTGAGATTACATTTGTGATTTTCAGATCTAACTGTACTATTATAATAAAACATGGAATGGCATAAATTACCTATTCATGTAATAAATTCAATTGCTCTTTAAACAATTTACTGAGATTTGAGATATCTAAATGCTAAGTGAGAAAATCTATATAGCAATATTTTTGGGCTTCTCAAATGAGATAAGTACAATGTTTTCCGATTTGAATATCATAAAAAATACGCGTCAACATTAGTGGATATCTAATAACATGTGACGTTTTTTATGATTCTGAAAAACTGATCCTAGTAGAATAGCTGCATTGCTTACATTAGTTGCTTTATGCATTGAATACACAGCCAAACACATCAACAACAACATTCAACGATATATTTGCAATAACCTAACTATATCTAAATAATTATTAATATAAGTTAATTTAACATATAAAATATTAAATATTCAAATTGGTTGTGTCATTTTTTAATTACGTATTGTTAAGTACTAAATTAAATCTCATATATCCAAATAAAATAACTTATATTTGGATTATTTTGGACCGTGTTTAGAACGTTATATTTTTATGGCAGATCAAAATGTATGTTTAAGTATACCAGAATTTTTATCAATATAAATAGCTCTACGTTTAGTAATAACTTTTGAGATAATTTTAATAACACAGTTGTACTATATTTTGTGATATCAATCGTTAATCTCTTCAATATTCGATGAGGCTTTTACAAATCGTAACAGTTAGCCTATGTTCCGCAATTCAGATTGCCACAGGTCAGAAATACATTCGGTTCATTCATATTTCACCAGTCATATGCCAAAGAGGAAACAAGATCAATATCTGATTATTCGTAGATAACCCTGATGCTGCAGTAAATATATATTCGAATTCAAGGATGTTTAAGCCTCCGCGTTGCCTTGAATTCTGGTAAATTGGAGGAATACCTGTTCAAGCGTGGTTTGTGAGACGGAGTAGTCTTCGATGGGGAAGTGTTTCCGAGCTTCCTCCATGACGTCGAAGATACGCCACCACGGTAAGCCGACGTCGTTAATGTAGTATGTACTGATACCCAGGTATGTTTCGCTGCAAAGAGGAAAATTTTAATATTCGGTTGCCTTTTATGTTCCGGGGTCGCGGTACCGATTAGAACTATTCCGCTACCCTGATAGCAAGTTTAATCCGGTTAGGCTGGAAGTCGACCCTAACATAGTTGGGATGGGTTACGGAGATGATGAAGTACCAATTTTTTTTTTTTTAATTTTAATTTGCAATTTATGTGTCATTTGTTAGTAAATGATAATGCTGGAGTAAAGATTGTCAAAATTTTGTTCTATGTAAAAGAACTGTATAGTTTGCCAAAAATCTAGTGTTTTTTGTACAAATCTAAGATAAACATTGTTTTACTTTATTGTTCTGACATAGTTTCATGAACTTTATAGTGTTTCTTCATAGTGAGAGCAATTTAAATGAGTAGGAAGAGTCTTCTGCTATTAAGTCAGCCTTATTTCGTTCTATACAGCCTTACAAGAAAAAAATACTCACATAAGTCTGGAATCACTGAAATTTTCAGTAACGTAATTATGGATCTTTGTGACATCGTTATCTCTGTCTGGACCAGATTTGCACTTCACTATTAAGGTGTAACCTGAAAATATTGAATTGTATAAACTTGCTGAATGTATAATAATACTACCATATATAATACCAGGCAACAAATAAGCATATTTACAGCTTATTTCACAATTTCGCAATAGACGCTATCTTCCAGATAAATCTAAAAATGGCACAGAGTTTGTATGGAATTATCTGCCAGTTATTTTAACCAGAAGCTATTAGTAGAATGTGAAACAGGCCTTTATGATAATATCTTACTTAACAATATGAGGTACATGCAATCTTTTTGATTGTTACTTTGCCAATTAGACTGACATTGACCAATGGATATTAATGGCCGCCAATCAATTATTATTGATGATCATTTATTTTGGTTAATCAACATGATCTCTGGCCTTGCCCTAATATAAGCTGCTGAGTAGACCACGAGATACAACGGCTGGTAATAACGACTGCTATGAATCGATTGTAGCTAACCATAAGCTTGTGGCGACATCTATCGCCGAACATTGATCCAAAACAGACAACCCACAATGCAAAAAAAATAAAGTCCATGTATTCCTCCAAACAACACCTAAAGAATAACATTTTAGCGGATTTAAAATCCTAAGCATTTTTTCTGCACTAATTTTAAATCTCGATTTATTGTAATGTATTGCGTCGCTTGATGTAATCTAATTAGAAACAAGTTTTTTCTTACCTAAGCTTACTGAATATAATTCTTATTAAGTAATAAAATTCTCAAGCCATAGAAAATCCCGACAACAACAGTTGGGCAGTAGCCTATACAGCATCAGTCTGGATCCTCTCTATTTAACTGAGGATGATGAACTTTCCACTCTGTTCCTCATCCTCCTCCAAATCCTCAATCGACACAACTCACAATAATCTCACGCATCGCTAAATCACGTGTCACGCACGAGCATAGTATTGTCTAAACACACTACGCCGAAGTCGCGACCGAAGTTCAACATAATTACGCCTTCAAAGCTATTTGAATGACTGACGACACACCATGCCGAAATTACGTAGCGTCATTGCGCACAGTCTTAACTTCGATCGGGCGTGAGTTCAGCGGCAACTTATTCTATGAGCACACATTATTCGCGACTGAAGTTCGGTTCGATTGTCAACGAAGCGTACGTACGCGTACGAACAAGCCGATTCCCAGCGACTTCCCTATACGAAATCAGAATGTACCTACTTTCATTTATCTGTCAACATTAATAAAAAATCTATAAGGTATGCTAAACAATAATGCCTAAATAGTGTATGCTAAAAATAGCGCCTTTTAAAATATAATCTAAAATGACAACATAACAATAAATGCACCGTCAACTCTACTTACACCTAGGTATTTACGGCGCGGGAGCGCGACGTATCGCCGGTGTTTAGACTTACCCTGTGAGAACTTATTCTTCAAATGCTGCAGTGGTCCGATGCAGTAGAGGCGTCCGTTGACCATGACGGTGAGGCGCGAGCACAGCGCCTCGCACTCCTCCATGCTGTGTGACGTCAGCACCACGCTGCGCCCCGACACCACCGCCTCGCTGATGCATGTCCACACCAGCCGCTTTGATGCGGGGTCCATGCCTGGTAAGGTAATGTTAATCCATACTTCCATACTTATAATATTACTAGCTTTTGCCCGCGACTTCGTCCGCGTGGAGTAATAATTCCCGTTCCCGGGGGATTTCCGGGATGAAAACTATCCTATGTCCTTTCTCGGGTCCCAGACTATATTTGTACCAAATTTCATCCAAATCATTTCAGTGGTTTCGGCGTGAAGAAGAGACAGACAGACAGACAGACAGACAGACAGACAGACAGACAGAAAGACAGACAGACAGACAGAGTTACTTTCGCATTTATAATATTAGTAAGGATAAATGCGAAAGTAACTCTGTCTGTGTGTCGTTCACGCCTCAACCACTGAACCGATTTGAATGAAATTTGGTACAGATATAGTCTGGGACCCGAGAAAGGACATAGAATAGTTTTGCATCCCAGATATCCCCCAGGAACGGGAACTATTATTCCACGCGGACGAAGTCGAATGTTAAACAACAAACTTTACCAGTTAAAAGCGGAGGGGGGGGGGGGGGGTTTAGAATGAAGACTGAAAAGAAATTTTATTTTAATTTTTTGTCATTGACACGTGACTTTTAAGTGTGCGTCTTAAAACTGTGAGTAATCGTATCGTAAACCGATATCGTTAGTTCTGAACAGTAACATAATTTTATATGAACTCTTGCCTCCCCCCTCCCTCTCTCGGCTCTCTGAGGAATTCTAAAGTCAATATATAATTATGTCCATCTTACCTGTAGTCGGTTCATCGAGAAACACCAGCGATGAATCTCCGAGCAAAGAAATAGCTGTGCTGATTTTCCGTTTAGTTCCACCACTACATTGAAATACCTGCAGGTAGCAAAATTAGCATACTTTTACTCCTTCGTATTTATTGACTTCTTAACTTGGGCATCACAGGCTAGACTAATGACGGGAATTAATTGTTGTACAATTCCTCTAACCTTACGACCATTTCCACATACCTATCTGTGGATTAGATTAGGTTACTAAATACAGGTATTTGACACAAACTCCATACATAACGTATTAAAATTCAAAATCTAGTAGCCAATTTAAGTCCACAAATAGTAAAATAGTAAAAGTAGGAAATAATTAGAAATGGTCATGAGAGACAATAAAAATATTTTCTGCCTGTGATAAGAACAAAACATATAGCCTATATGGGAGAGATTAATATTCTTTTAGTCACATATCAATAAAAAAGTAAACTAAATCTTAACAAATATCGGACGACGGACCTTCTTATCGTAGTGCCTCAAGAATCCGAGCGAGGTGGCGAGATGTATCGCGCGCGCCTTGCCCACTTGCGCCGGGATGCCGCGCAGCAGACAGAAGATACGCAGCGTCTCGCGCGCCGTCAGGTTGTCGAACAACGCGTCGAACTGCGGGCAGTAGCCTGCGACACACACACGTTATACAAGGTGTATTTTTGGTCTTGCATAACCTGCTATGAGATGATTCTACCCAAACAAACAACTTTTATTATGTGACCAACTCTGAAATCGCAAAAAAAAAACCTGTTTCTAATAAAATTTCAATGCCCTTCCGACCATAATGTATGAAACGATTGCAGAGTTGGTTCCATAATAAAAGTTGTTTGTTTTTATGGGTAGAATCATCTCCTAGCGGGTTTTGCAAGACCAAAAATACACGTAGTATAATGGGGGCAACTTGGAGTCTTCGGCAAAAATATTGCACGTTCGATGCAATGCAATATGATCTTTATTCTAATATACCTAGAGTTTAGTTGTGTATTACCCAAGTAATGCGATTGTTTTGCCAATTACGCCAAGTAATACGGTAAAAATATTTGCATAATCAATGCAATGCAATATGAACCTTATACGAATAAATATAGAGTATAGTTTGTATTACCACACCAGTAATGAGAATGTTTTGCCAAATACGCCAAGTGGAGTGCCACCATAACAACACATACATAACTGAGTTTTACTATATCAGGTTACAATCTGACTTTCTCTAACAGATTTTCAACTTTATCGCTAAAGCATTGAGTTTAAAGCTGGTTGACAGTTTCTGGCGACTGTACACGTCAAATAAACAGTGGGACTCACCGATATGCCTGTAGACATCTTGCAGGTGCGTCTTGATGGACATTCCGTGCACGAAGGCGTCGCCGGCGGATATGTGCGAGTCGCCCGTCAGCATGCGGAACGTGGTCGTCTTGCCCGCGCCGTTGATGCCCAGCAGGCCGAAGCATTCACCCTTACTCACCGCTGGGCAAAATAGATAACAAATTATTAGTTCACTTTCAAAATAGTCAATTACTGGAAAGAAGTACCTATTTCATTATATAAGCTGTTAAAAAAAATAACAAAAAAAATCGATCAAAATCGATCAAAACTTTAAGACGAGTCTCGAGTCGGTAATATCATGCCGAAGCAGATGAAGTCACGGATAAAAATATAACCTGTGTCTATTTTATCAAGCTACATTTTATCAACTTGTATTCGATCAGAGTTTGCTACTTGGTAACAAGCAACCAGACAGACAAAGTTATATGATATTAGAATTTCAGTACTAAGTAGTCAGGATAAAACTGTTTTTATTTAATAAAAAAAAAAGAATACCTACATAATATCTGCTACTTCCTCGACATGGTCCATCAAGCATACTAACCCAGTGTGAGTCTGTTGACGGCGAGGAAGCGATGGAAGAACTTGGTGAGGTCCCGGCACACGAGGCTTTGTTGCGACACTTGCACTCTTGTCATCTCTTGAACCTTGGTTCGTTCCAAGGCTACGTCACTGTCCTCTTCTACTATAGCCGGCGTTGGTTGGCGGCTCGAAGAGTAAAACACCTGAATGGACCGAAAAAATTGGTTATTTTATCTGTAGCTTTATGTGTTGAATTCGACATTTAGAGCGGGAAGATCACATCCAGCATTGCCTCGGATTTATCATTAGTAACGTGTCTAGGGAGTAAAAATCGACAACGAATCAATTTTTTTTACAATTCAGTAAATAAGATCGCATCTTTGCGCACAAGTGCTTTATTTTTTTTTAGTTTATTTACTATTGAATTTTTTTTAATTAACACAAATGTTTGGTAAAAAATGAAAGGGCTCCGAAAAGCAAGGATTTTTAATAACAAGCCGAAGCTATAGTGAAATCGGATTTTAAAAACTTATCTATCATACCTATAATAGCCTAGATAAAAAACTTCATACCTTATTCAAAAGCTCATATTCCTTAACGAGCAATAGAGTGAAAGATATGATTCCCACCATGCTCATCATGAACAGATATCTCCCGATGCCAGGCTCACTCCACTGCATGTACGGGTTGTCGTCGACTGAGGAAAACGAGCAAGCGGATTTTTATTAAAAACCATTTGCGTATGTAAATAAAACAATCACGAAGAAGGGAACACATTCAAAGCATAGCCAAACTGTAATAAGCTTCATAGACATTATTTTTAACAGTCGATAACCTAAAAAGTAAGAACTACTTTATTTTAGTACTAGCTTCTGCCCGCGGCTTCGCTCGCGTTAGAAAGAGACAAAAAGTAGCCTATGTTACTCCCCATCCCTTCAACTATCTCCACTTAAAAAATCACGTCAATCCGTCGCTCCGTTTTGCCGTGAAAGAAAGACAAACAGACAGACACACTTTCCCATTTATAATATTAGTATGGATAATGGATGAAACTTTGAGTGAAGAAACAAAAATCCATACTAATCCATATCCATACTAATATTATAAATGCGAAAGTAACTCTGTCTGTCTGTCTGTCTCTCTGTTTGTCTGTTACGCTTACCCGCTTAAACTACTGAACCGATTTAAATGAAATTTGGTACATATATAGTCTGGGACCCGAGAAAGAACATAGGATAGTTTTCATCTCGGAAATCCCGCGGGAACGGGAACTATTCCACGCGGACGAAGTCGCGGGCAGCAGCTAGTCCATACTAATATTATAAATGGGAAAGTGTGTCTGTCTGTCTGTCTGTCTGTCTGTCTGTCTGTCTGTCTGTCTGTCTGTCTGTTTGTCTTTCTTTCACGGCAAAACGGAGCGACGGATTGACGTGATTTTTTAAATGGAGATAGTTGAAGGGATGGAGAGTAACATAGGCTACTTTTTGTCTCTAAAATTGCGAGAAAGATAGAGTAAAACAACAATTCCATTTTCCCATATAAAAGTTGTCCATGTTCTGTTGGATGTCGTTGTCATAGTAACCGGCAAATCAAGTGTCAAAACAGTTACAACCATAGACGTTACAACCCGTCAAACCTGACACAAATAAGTAATGTTTAATTGTTTTCAAAATACGAATGGAATCATTTTCATAAATCCAAATCATGCAAATAAAAGCCATTTAATACGGTTTGAAATAACAAAAAGGCGTGTAATATGCTGTAAAAAATAATACTGTAACAGCTTTTCTTATTTCCAACGTACAAAAATAATATTAAGATAAAAAAAATATCTAGATTTAAAATATTTACTAGCCTTCGCCCGCGGCTTCGCCCGCGTGGATGTCGAACTTCTACCTACTATTTTAACCCTTTAGGGCTATTTTTTATATTCTTCACAAAGAATAATCCCTCCAAGTTTAATGTATTTAGTTAGTTATTGTTATATATTAACAAACACGTTGATATCAGGCAGTGAGTTTACTATTATATACATACTAGATGACCCGGTGAACTTCGTATCACTTACCTATTAATGTAAACAAAATTTATTTAAACCATATCACCTTTATTCATAAAAGATTTGTATCGATCCCCCCCCCCCCCCCCCTCCCACATTATCACAATCTAGATTCACGTGTATATGAGTGGCCTAATAGTTGTTTAGTAATCTGGCAATACTGTCATTGTCGCTGTCACCTAACTTTTGAAGAAAAGATCGTTGAAAGGAAATGTTATGAAATGGGCTTTTAGTTTTAAAAAAAAGTCCAGGATGGCCATACAAAAACAAAAAAAATATTAAAAGCACCATTATTTAATCAATACATCAATACATATAATAAAATCATTATATAATAAAATCAATCCATACTAATATTATAAATGGGAAAGTGTGTCTGTCTGTCTGTCTGTCTGTATGTTTGTCTTTCTTTCACGGCAAAACGGTGCGACGAATTGACGTGATTTTTTAAGTGGAGATAGTTGAAGGGATGGAGAGTAACATAGGCTACTTTTTGTCTCTTTCTAACGCGAGCGAAGCCGCGGGCAAAAGCTAGTAAGAAATAAAAGAAGTTCTTGCTAGTTTCGATGCTAAGGTGGTTGACAATAGCATTGATTAAAGAACTAGTTATTATTTAAATATCTGATTTTTAGTCTAGGGATGTTTAAAAAAATTGCAAATAGTTAGCATTTCTTTGTATTTATTCTTGCTATAGAAATAACGTATATTCTTATTCCGAACTGCAGTCCCGTTTCTTGACCATAACATCTCATCCCTCGCATGCGGTAACCGGGAGAAAATTTCACATAGAAAGTATAAGAAGACGTATTGAAGATAAAAGGCTACTATGCTAGCATACTATAGAACTACATTACATAACACGCACCCACAAGACTCACTTACTACAACACACGGAGAGGTTCAGTCGGCTGCAGATCGTCTGCCGCGTGCAGTTGTTGATGCTCAGCTGATCGCAAAGACAGTCGCAAGCCAGGATTTGGAATGACGACACACTCATGTCCCTACGAAATAAGAAAAATGTAGGGATTTTACCTAGTCGTTAGGAACTAATTGCATTGATATTTATTTACAGAGGACATGTAAATCAAAGTAACATAAGGTTGACCACTTAATAGAATGAGTATGATTATAAAAGTATGTTGGTCCTCAGCGTCGGTATAAGCGACCAAATATCCGAAAATAGCTGTGCAATTTCCTTTTAGTCTTTAACTACATGTGCATTATAAAACAGCAGCTACTTGAATATTTTCAACCGTCAGCGTGAATAAAGCGTGTCTTGGATTAAGTAAGTATTACAAGTGTATATTCTGACATTCTCATGATTATTATAACGAATTAGGACTTGTATAAATAATACATTACCTGAAACTTCTACTGATGCAGTAAATGGGCAACGGGGAAAAAACCCAGTCGAACAGATGAGCGTAAAACGGACTGCCTACTTCTGGTAATCTCAATAATTCGGTGATTAAAAATGGCATGCAACCTGATGAAATAAAACAATGAGTATATTATTCGCTTAAATTAATACAGCTTGTGATATCTGTGCCATTCCCAAAATACAAGAATGATCAATTTCATAATTGATTTCATGACGTTATTGTGTAAACTAAATTCAAATAAGCTGTTTATGTTTGACCATTACATAGAGATATTGAAAAGTTTGTGTACTCACCTGTAAATATATTCATGAAACACATCTTCGAAAAGCCTGTTGCGGCGGCATCGAAATAGAACGATGCGAGGTAGTGTACTGGTATTGTCGCTATTGAGAATACCATTAAGACTAGAAGTACTCTGCCTGTAATAGATTAGAGTCATTTAAAATACGAATATCAAAACATGAAATTTTATTTTGATTGTTTTCTACTGATTACATTTTGTAGTCAGATACTGGGTTGTGGAGGTCTGATAGGTAGTCGCTTCAGGTAAAACACTGGTATCCGATTGAACCCGGTGAGGCTGGAACCCAACTCCAAAATAGTTGGGAAAAGGCTAGGGAGATGATACAATTTCCAATTGAATATATTCCAGGCAACTGACCTAATTCTGCAGGCGTAGCTAATGTGCTTTCTTGAAAGCACGCTAGAGTGAGCACAATGCAGAGGTAGACTAGGAACAGCCACAGCCAGTCCCAGATAAGCGCGGACACCCACATGACCGCGGGCCGCACGCCGGACACGCGCTGAAGTAGCTTCGCGCCGCTTATGCGCTCCTGGTAGCATACACAGAAATGTTTTGGCATTTGTGTTGAACTGAAGCTTATTTTGTCGTGACAGTTTTCGTATAATTTAAATTAGTTACTGTTTTATAAACATTAAACATTCTATAAACCTAATAATATAATAATTAATAATAATAATAATAAACCCGCAGGGCAGCTTGTGGCGAGCTGTTGGGCAGTAGCGACCCCCACGGACCTGACCTCCTGGGAAACCCTTTGTTCTTCACCTCTGGCTTGCCTTCATTGGCCGGCCAGAGTGAATGTTTCACATCAAAAATCCCTTAGCAAATACAACCAATTACAGATCTATTATAAGGATATACGAAGATGAAATCGAATATAGAGTAGGTAAAGTAGTTCATGGTTTCTAAGAAAAGTTTGTTCCTGTCCGCAACTCTGCGCCGCATCTACGATGTTCGAACTTGTTTGAAAACACGAAGATTTTCGAAGTGCATACTTCTTGTGAACTCAATGTATTTTATTTATTTATTTATTGAGGTCGCAATACTACGAGAGTTTCTGAGCTCTAAAATCCGCCTGACGGCCTTAAACTGATTCAGAGCTAGGGAAATATTATGACAAAGCATGTTCTTTAATACGGTAGTTTACACCATTATCAATTGACGTACTTTTTATGAGTTGTCAAAACGCAATTCTCCAATAGATTTTGTATGGCAATGGCAACTTATGACGTCACTAAAATAACAACTCAGTTGACTATCTATTTATTGATTTCAAAGCAACTAAAAATCAAATTTTATAGCAAATTGAAAATGAACCGAATTTATTGGGCTGAAATTAAAAGAGGCTTTATAGAAATTGTGTTTAACATTTATTGGTTAATGGTGATAACTACCCAATTGGAGGTGATGACAAGTACAAGTAGGAAATACTTCATTGATCGCGACTGCGACCTTTACAAGAAATATTATTTTACGTAGGTATAAGTAATTAAATTAAGTCTGTATTTGGTAATTAATAATCAATATCGACTCTACCTTAATAACAAAAAGCACGAGGAAGGCAGTGACGAAAGCCATACAAAATCCGATGTTAAATGCGAACTGAAATCCCATACTGCTGCCAGAAGCCATTACCTTGACCTGAAACCAATAATATCGAATATTACATACGTATACTTAAAAATTCAATACTGCTCGCTAGTAAGCAAATTACTTGGAACGGCCAGGCCGATTTTAAATGTATGTTATAGTCTGAATAAAGGAATTCGGATAGCTTAGATTGGTGGGTCAGGTAATTGTTGTGGAGGGCGTATTATTACAATGCCAGCATTAATCAATGAATTAAAATCAAACCGATATTGAGACAATGAATTCCGTGTTATGAAGGCCTGACCCAAATACATTCTATTGAACGATTTGTGTGTTGAATGCACATTTTAGAGTAGATCATTGCTTGTTTGTGCTTCACTTTTGGTTGGGTGTTAGGGAGAAAATTTATTTTTGGAGTATGTTTACTTTAGAATTAAATAGCATTATCTACCGAATAAAAACAAAATTTTGGAAGGTTTTTGTTTTATAAAGATATTTTTTATTTATTTAATCATCGTCTAATCCAAAGTTTACTTACCAAATGTTCTATAGAGTAGGGTAGCGGATGGTTGACGACGGTCAGGGTGCTTCCCGGCGACACGGCGCCCATTATAGCGTTGTTGACGTGCGCGAGAGATATCGCCGAGTCGTGGTACCCGTAGTTGCTGAACCAGGCCGTGATGTTGTGAGCGCCGAACGTAGCGCCGATTGGAATTTCGTTCCTGACTCTGGCGAGATCCGATTCGCTCTAACAGAATACGTTCTTAAGACTCTAAGGCACATAAATCGACTTATTCGACGTATAAGCCAGCATAAGTTGTGACTCAGAACTTTTGTTATTTGATGATTCATAAAGAGAAAAGTTTTATTTAAATTAAGTTTCCAAATTAAAGTTATTACTCCTTAGACACTTACCAGTTTCAAATAAAATTTTCCTAAATTAGCCGTGCCTAAGTCAGTAAGCGTCATTCCTGGGTACGTCGAGGATTTAAAGTTATCCTTATATTGCATCATAGTTCTAGCTTCAATACTGCCGTCAGTTACGTTTGCTTGTGACATCAAAGTTTGCGTTTTCGTAAAACCGCTCTCTAGACTCAGCGTCAACGGTGGTAGTTGCGATATAAACTTCCAAGATCTCGCTATAGCCACAGATATCGATATATTAATTATAGGCGTCACGAACTGTATTATGGCAGTCAGTTTGCTCCGCATCGAGTTGTAGGCTAGTTTAAAAAACATTGCTTTTATGTGATTTTTGAGAAGTCTAAATCCGCGCACTTTTTGTATCGGTTCATTATCCGCTGAAAGTAAAAGAATTATAGTAAGAACTGACGGGTTCACAGAAAAAAAAAACATTCTCAAATACTAACTCATGTATTGAGCATTAGTCAGCGGTGCTATCGTGCTGTCATTGTATGGTCCAGCGCTGGCTAGATTGTTCCTTTTCGCAGAAGCATTTTCAATATCCTCTATGCCTGCCCTATAAACGGATTACTTATTAAAAAAAATACTAGTGCTTATAGTTAAAAAAAACAAATATTTGTCGTTGTAAAAGAGTGTGAATACGTACTTCATAAAGACCTCTTCTAAACTGGTAACCGAAAGTCCATAGCTAGAAACACCTAAGGTTTCCTTTTTATTCTCAAATTCTTTAAGCATTTCTGGAAATTTACCGACATTGTCACTCGGTAAAATGTATGTTAGTTCCGAACCTGAATAAAAAACCTTCTGTATAAGAGTAAATCATAAAGTAAAATCATATAGCGCTCTCGGAGAAGAGCTAATACATAATACGGGCAGTGACCTCAGGCAATTGAAACAAAATAGCTGATTCATAAGTTACGGACATGAATTATGTAATTCACAGTTATCTATTTTACATAGACGATTGTAAAACAAACTTTTTACAAATGCACAAAAGGTCTAGTTTTGACGGAAAAAATGTTCTTACCTATGTTAGTGTTTTCTTTGACATCTGGTACATAAGTTTTGAAAAATTTGGTGACATCATCGGGGATACAGTTTTCTCCTTTTACTATTGTAATTTTGTAGCCGATACCGTAATATTTCTTGAGAAAATATGGTGTACCGACACATCGTAAGCGACCCCCGGACATGATAGCGATCCGGTCACCCAGAATATCTGCTTCGTCCATGAAATGTGTCGTGAGTATCATTGTACGACCTGAACAAAATATCTCTTAATAATAACATATTTAAAGTAAAATACAAAATTATGAAAACATATACATAACGATAATCAGGATAAGAACTATTGTATTTTTATAAGGGTACTTTAATTAGGTTACAGGTAGGTACTACTTCATGGGTGTAATGGCACTTTAAAGGACTCTATATACACACATCAAAAGTGTCTAGGGATATTTCAATTAAACCTAAACAACTAAAATTCTATTAACTTTTTGTTAAGACACCTACACATTAAAATAAACCTTGTTTAATAGCGTATCCAATCTGATAATAAACATTTAGATAAAGTTAAATTAAAAAAAAAATCTTAGAAGAAGAGGAAAAACTTAGACAAAATTTCAATCTTAACTTTATTTTTGAAACACCAAAACCTAAACAAAAAAACATTTTTTTTTACAAAAATTGTTGAAAACATAATATTAATAATCCGTGGATTCACTTAAGACTCTCCTGACACATCTGCAGCGGTTCTGCATACTCAAAACAAGGTGTCAATATCCTGTTGTGGAATACTGCCCCAAGTCCTTTTAAGATGCAAGAAAAGCTGGTTTTCATCCTTAATATCTTCAGGGAAATTCCTAAGAGCTCTTCTCAGAAGCATTTCCCAGGCATGCTCAATAGGATTTAAGTCAGGGGATGGTGCAGGCCAGTCTAAAGCTTGGATATCATGCTATTGTAACCAACTTGTGACGATACGCGCCGTATGTGGACGGGCATTGTCGTGCATTAGTTGGAAATTTTGTCCCATTTGTTGTCTGTGGGGCAAGATTACAGGCTCTAGCACCTCATCTCGGTATTTTAGAGCAGTCATATTGCCTTGTATCCAAACGAGGTCCGTTCTACCGCCGAGACGAATCCCTGCCCAAACCATAATCGTGCCACCTTGATATGCATGAACTTGTTGTAGGTGCTGCAGTCGATTCCAAAGTCCAGGTTCTCTCCAAACGCGTACTCTTCGCGAACCAGGATGAAATCCAAACCTGGATTCATCAGTGAAAAGCACAAGTGACCATTGAGAATGGTTTCAGTTTTCGTGTGCAATAGCCCATTGTAATCTTCTTCATCGATTGCCTCTCCTTAGCACTGATACCCGAAGTGGCCTACGAGTACGTTGGTTGACTTCATGCAGTCGTCTTCTCAAAGTTTGACCGCTTACCAGCAAACCATACTCTCTCTGTAGCCTTTGAACCAATTGCATAGCCGTTACATTTGTTTGACTTCGTGCAGCTTATACTATGAATCGGTCCTGTACATGTGTTTTAATGCGTTGAGGTTCTCGGTGCCGTTCCACCCCTTCCCCCGTGATACGATAACGTGACCAAAGCCTGGATATAACGCTCTGACTGGTCCTCATGGCTTCAGAAACCGCAATTTGGGACAGTATTCCTCAAGAGGATATTGACACCCTTGTTTTGAGTATACAGAACCGCTGCAGATGTGTCAGGAGAGTCTTAGGTGGATCCACGGATTATTAATTTTAAGTTTTTAACAATTTTTATAAAAAAATAGTTGTTTTGTTTAGGTTAAGATGTTTCAAAAATAAAGTTTAGATTGAAATTTTGTCTGAGTTTTTCCTCTTCTTCTAAGTTTTTTTTTTAATTTAACTTTATCTAAAAGTTTATTATCAGATTAGATAGGCTATTAAACAAGGTTTATTTTAATGTGTAGGCGTCTTAACAAAAAGTTAATAGAATTTTAGTAATTTAGGTTTAATTAAAATATCCCTAGACACTTTTGATGTGTGTAGCTGTGTCATACATACCTACATGTCTGGAAAGAAGGTCATGAATACATTATAATAACATAAACTAATATTTTATTCTCATTACCTAAAAAAAATAATTGTACTATTGTAGTCAAAAGAAATTTAGTATTATCCTAATAGGTTTATAGTTCATACCTACTTATATCGAGTACACTTAAAAAATTACAAATCTACACTTGTTTTATCGCACGGTAAGTCTTAAAACCTTACGATTATTAACCTAACACAATATCTCTACTATTTTTTTTAAAGGTTCTTCCGACCAAAGTAAAAACGAAACCCATATCAGATCAGCACAGAAGAAGAGGTGCAAACGAAAGCAATTTTATTTTTCGTATAATTAGATCTACAATATAATTGATCAAAAATTGGGAATGGTAAATTGGTAACAACACAGTTCGATTTCTACCACTGGGTTGTTTACCACTGTTTACAGCTAACAGTGCTAACCTATAATTATGATAATAGGATGCTTCACTCTAGTGACTCAACAAAGACGACATCATAAATTGCCTGAAATTTACAATACACCGATTGTAGTGTCATACAGACGTGAATGAGCGATCTAATAAATGATGTTTAGGCACTATGATCAAAGGTTTGCACTCTCAACTATACTCCGAGAGATCTGCACACAGTACCGAATTACAATTAAAAAAAAAATAACATTATTTCTAAATCTCTTCAAGAGACATGCGTACATATAAAGTACCAGACCACAGTCAAACAGACGAAAAAAAAAGTGATCCTATATGAGTTCCGTTTTTGCCTTTTGAGGTACCTTACCTACTGATCTCTAAAAAGAGTCATTTTTTTTTGTAAAAAAAAAATTGTACGTAATGTATTCGTACGCTCAAAGTTCGCTTGTCGTAATTGTTTCTGTATCCATAAATAAAAAATATCGGTAGAGGGAAATAAAGAGGGAGAATCGTCGGATAGAATAGACGCACTCATTTTTTATACAGACGTTCAAAACCCTAAAAGGCAGACGTGACCACAATTTGATTGCTAAGTGGTGTGGTGGCAACATGTAAAGTGTTGTATTGTTGAATGACAAACCTTTCTTTTCTTTCTGAAGTAGGTCCCAGAGCGCACGACGCGCGGCGGGGTCAAGGCCGGAGGTGGGCTCGTCCAGTAGCACCACGCGCGAGTTGCCGCACATCGCCGCTCCCACCGACAGCCGCCGCTTCTGACCCCCCGACAATTTGTTCGAAGTCACGTTCCGCTGATATGACATATTATTATAACCAAATTACATACAAGTAGCTGGATGCTTCAGAATGTTGGTCTTAGTTTTCCTTTGCCGGGTAATAACTTCATTTGCAATGTTGATAATTATCTTGAAAGAAAACGCGCCATTTCGGATCAATAATTTCTACTTTGAAATCATATATTTTCCTCTTATTTACTACTGACTCATATTTTCCGCCGAGTCATTGTGTAGGAGGTACAAAGGTCAGTATGGAAGCAAAAACTAACGAGTCATTGTTATTAGAAAAAACAGATAATTGACATTTAATAAGACGAGACCAACCTTTTCTTCCAATTCTAGCAGTTTGACAAAATGATTCACTTCTTCTTTTATTTTACTTTGTGGTACACCTTTTAGTCTTGAATAAAATATGATGTGTTCGGCGACCGTGAGGTCTGGGAAAAGCACATTGTGTTGTGGACAGATGCCCAATGACTTGCGAGCTAGGCTAGTTTCGTTACCAATGTCGTAGCCGTTGATGAATGCTTTCCCAGAAGACGGTGGGATCATGCCTGGACAAATTGAAGTGATGTAAATGAAGAGTCAGTATAATTGAATGAATAAAATCATCCTAACTTAAGCACACATTATTAGTTTGTTCCGACAAACACGGACATGTTTTAATTTCTATGATTGATGTGAGTAATATGAACATCTAAACTACTGTTAAGTGGCTGTAATTGGGCAGTTGTATAACACGCGAGTTGAAACATACGAGCGCAAGACTACTCTCGCAGTAGCTGCCTCGTTAGTCTCGTGGCAGCAAGTGTTTATAATAAGATGAGACCCGGTTTCGATTACCAGGTCGCGCAGGAAAGTATTATTGAGTTTTTCCAATAAGCTTTTTCTCTTGGTTAAGAAGATGTTGGTGTTGCACCACCATTCTTTGCAAATTCTCCCGGAAGAATATTATACCAAGACGTTAGTTTGGTTAGAGAAATATTGTTTACCCATCTAGGCATTTTCCCAGTGGGAACACTCTCTCTAATTATGTCATGTATTCATACGAAAATAGCAACAACAAATAGCTATGACCCTAATGGTACAAAATTATAGAGTAGCTGCAGAGTGCCAGTGGCAATGCTTGTAAGAAAGCGACATTCCTTTCTAAGTCCTTCTCATATTGTTCTCATAGCATGGTATGTATATTATGAATGCCATGAGAAGGGTTTATTTATATGTATGCATATCTACAGTTGCTGTTTATATTAGTGTCATAATCGTTAACAACATCCCGGGAAATCCTTTTCCCGATGTAAAACTTATTTGAAACATATTATGTTTTACCAAATGATAAATATTAAACTTGTCACATGAGAACGTTTATTTTTAATGTACACTTGTAAAACTCTTTTTATGAATAACCACGTTTTTTCACAATTTAATTATTAATTCAACGGTTAAAGTTCAACTTTGTCTGTTTGTTGGCGTCGAACGAATTGAAATACCAGTTAAGAGGTTAAAAATAATGGTGACGCTATTTAAACGAAACAATAATGATAATAGACTGAATAATAACCTGTAAGCATGGAGATAGTGGTCGTTTTTCCAGCACCATTGTGACCTAGTAACACAGTGATCTCATTTTCGTACATTCTAAGGTTCAAGTTATCGACCGCTTTTTTACGACCCTTGTATATTTTTGTTAGATTCTGAAAGAAAAAATAAAATAAATAAGTATGTAGAGTATACAGTATATCAATACAAACTTTTATTAAAATATTCTTTTGGACATAGAAAATACCTTAAATGCATGCAGCATATACATAGTACCTGTATAATGCGGTATTAATTGTACCTAGGACTTCAACTTCAACCTTTTAAAGTAAGTTTGATGAGGTACAGGGACATGGTCGGTTAGTTTTTCTAAGGTATTAAATAAACAGGGTGCAGCTATTTGAGGCGTCCCTTCGTTGAAGTTCTTAATTAACGAACGCTTTATTAATGTTTATATTGTACGAACTTATCTACTACGAGCTCTCAAAGCGTCGGAAACGAGTTTAACCTACTAAGATCTGAAGGCCGACGCATAGAAGGGAAAAATACGTATTTATCCATAACTATTTATTTCGGATCTGCAACTGCAACCTCTTTTGTGATTGTTTGCCAGAGCAACATAGGTAGGTAAGGTACACATTATTACATATCGTGATATAATTGTTATGTAATGCCGTCAATGAAATGGCTTAACATTGTTTAAGATTTTCATTTGAACCTTTAACTTGCACGCAAACGTTACTCGATCGCCATGACATTTTAACGATGTAACTTGATATTCCTGTATTCCTATGTACATACTTTCAGACGAAGGGAAAAGAATGGATCAGAAATTTATTTGCATATGAATCACGACCCATTTCGACGGCAAATCGTTTGAAGCTGTCAAAATAATAAGACTAGACGTGTGATATTTTTAATACATGTTTACGCGATTGTTGACCTAATTGTATTTGAATGTCTGTAGGAAAATAAGCTTATGGTGGGTCATGATTCCATTTTGTCGACTGTACATACTATTGTCTCAACTAAATAAAAATGAGATCCTTGTACAATCTACTTTACACTAAGCATGCAAACAAGATAAGGGATGGCTAATTTGCCATTGTGGCTTATCATAATCATACATTATTATTTTGTACCTATGCATAAAGCATATTTGCTGGTACGTTTTAGTAAAAATTGGGCAAATTGCGGAAGTTAACGTTCAATAGTTACGAAACATATTAGTGAATGTCATGCGTGACTTACTTGAATGTTGACGCCCATTGGCACACCCTTCGGTTCCTCATCTTGGTTATGTACAACCTTCAACAGTGCATCATTATATTCCAGATCACCCGTATCCTTTCTACTTATCTCTGAAAATATTACGTTTCATAGTATTGTGTGATAGATAACTGTGGAGTGCTGGCTTAGTCACAGACAATCAGCGCCGTTTTAGGTTAAAGTTTATTTTGTAATAGTCATTTGATTAATAATAACGAATACTTCGCATTTGCAGTCTAGGCGGAAATATACTATTAGGGCACTTATATTGAAATGTGGATTTATAGAAAAGGTAGAGGCCGGAATACACCAGGAATTATTTGGACTTTGACAAAAATATTGTTGCATTTGGCCTGTAATAATGTGGACACAATAAAACCAGTGTGTACTCGAAAACCTTAATCATTGTTCCTTTACAACTCCTTTGAGATGTGTGGGTACGTACAATATAAGTACAAAAAAAACTACCTCACTTATAAATATTCTTGAAAAATATGTGCTGAAAAATGAGTTTAAGTACGTAGGTACAGTCAGCGTCAAATAGTGACACTCATATGGTATTCAAATAATAGACGCAACCAAGTTAATAATACTGGTAATAACTAAATTTCCATATTGTTGTCAACAACATGGTCGCTAAAAAAGCTTAAAAGGTCATATAGTTAGGTACAGCCAAACTGTATCTAAGCATTTAAAGTGTTCAAAAATATGGAGCACATTAGAAAATAAATTAACTTGCCAGTTATAGATATAAATGGTAAGGGCCCAAAGATGTAATCTCTTAAAGCAATTTAGTGTTGTTTGAAATTATTTAAATTAGAGTTTTGATATGATACCTTTTAAAATGAATTAGTTTTTTCAAAGAGTTACGGAATATAAAATAATGTCGAGTCGCACATTTACATACTGTTAATAATATTATAGTAAACCTGCGCGATTAAACCTTCGAACACACGTGATTCGAGACACAATAGAAATACAATAGCAGCGCAACAGCCGGCTGTCGTCCTTTCGTCGGAAGGTTAAATTGTAACCCATATAAACGAGTTTGAGATGTTAACCCTTTCCTGCCTGATGGTACTTTTATGAACTCACTCGCATTTTGTCTATTATATCGAGAACGCAAGCGAGTATTGCAACGAAAACACTGTCGTTCCTTTTTAGGATCATATCCTTAGCCAATTAGAGCGCTTCAACCATATCCCGCGGTAAACGGCCAATCAATTTGGTTTGCAAGTTACAACTAGTCGGGGACTTGACGAAGTAATTGAAGCTTGATTTGTAAAATGTTTTAAAAATTGTTCGTAGTAGGTAAGTTGCTTTTTATGTTATTATTACCTTAGATTATGTAATAAATATTGTGTAAAGATAGTTGTATGGTATTATTTTCCATTGTATCATGCCTAAATGTTCCCAAGACAGAGTCATACTAAAAAGTACCGACAGTAACTTTGTGTATGTGTTTTGTATGGCGTGCGTAGATAAGAGGTGGTTTATTATTATTTCATTATATACTTTATAGAATTATATTTTTTATATAGAACTATATTGTATACGGCCAGAAATTAATATCGCAAATAATACGGCCCTAATAGAAGCAATTTTGCTTGAAGAAATTTCAAAACTGCGGCGATGTTTCGGAGGTTGATACTTCTGATGAAGAAAATGGACCTAAAGATCAACTACCCGCACGGGGAGTCTCGAGAGGCTTCGAAGACGTTTTCGAGGAAGCTATCGAATAAGCCGTAGATGAAATGGAATTATCATCACGACCACCATCTCCAATAGATCAGGTATCTCCAATTCCTAGCCCTACTCCTGACTATTCTCGGGATGTCCAACCTTCAACGAGGGGATCCATGTCAAGACCTTCGCTATGACCTACCCGTTCAAGACCCGTTCCAGAAACAAATCGTAAGTGGAAAGATAACAAAATGGTTAATTTTATGTCCAATTTTCACGGAACCAGAGAGACTACAGTCCCACCCATAGAACAAAATGGATCCAAGTCTACAGTGACTTGCCCTCAGACAGTAAAGGACTATAATGCCTTTATGGGTGGCGTGGACGCCGCTGATCACCTCAGATCCTTGTATTGCATGGACCGCAATTCTCCAAGATGATGGCACAGACTATTTTGGGGTGTTCTGGACATAGCTTTTGTCAATGCCTTTGTCATCCAAGACCTGTTATTAGAGAAAACCACAGTAAAAGACTGTCGGCTATCCATTGCCTAAAGACTGATGAGTAAGAAAGATGCTGGTCAGAAAAGGAGAACTTTATCAGATAACTTCCAAGAGGCGGAAACCCAACTACTCTACTTTGAGAGACGTGCGTTTGGGTAACAGAGGGATACACTGGCCAGGCCAACTTTTTCAGATAAAAGAGGAGGATGTGAAGTCTGCATCATGAGGCAGATACAGTCAAACCCAAGTGTTTATTTATGTCTAAATTATAAAAAAAAAAATTGTAGAGTACCACAAGGTAAAGTTTGAGTTTGTTAGACCTATATAATTACACTAGTTTTATTGATTTTTCACAACGTATATTTTTTATTTTCTCATTGATATTGATTGAAATGATAAAGAAAATGTTCCGCGGAATATTCATAGCGAGATTTTAAGTCTGATTTGTTACCTCTTTTAAATTTTTTAAATAATTTTTGTTGACATATAGTTACCTAAGAAGTTCCTAATGAACGTGAAACATAAAGTTCCTGACGGTACAGATAAGTCTAGGTACTGAAAAACCTAGTTCTAGGTGCAATAAAAAATTTAAAAAAATATATGTGTTTCTTTTTAAAAATAATATTCAGAATTTATAAAAAAAAATTAGGAATTCAAACGATTTCGGTATGCCGGCAGGAAAGGGACTATCACAATTCTCACACAATGTTGACCTCAATTATACCTAATAATGAACGTAAGCTATTGATTAATCGTTTCTAATTAATTAACATCGTAACAATTGTCGTTAATCGTAATTATTTTTTTCATACGGAGCAATGCATTAGAGTTGTGAGTGGTATAAGATTAACTGGAAGTAAACATAAATAAGATTTTAAACATTACCCTGAAAAATACCTTGAAAAATACTTTGATATTTAAAATACACACTAATCAACCTACATTTTTTTTGCTTTCCTATAAAAAACGACTGCTTAAAACTCACGTGTAGTAAAGACCACGGAAAAAAAAAACATACACATAACACAATTCGCATGAAAACGGACAATTTATAATACTTTAATGACAAGCAAATTATAACTAACCTGCAACTTTACGTTTATTCGGTCTCCAGAAACTCTTGGTAAACGGAAAGTACCACGGCAAAGGGACTCCGTAGAGCCCTGGGCGTATTTTCTCCACGTACATAGCGATCAGCATGTATAGTATCGAGTCCAGTATCAACATTAAGACGATGTGGCCCGGCTGTAGCTGATCCTGATACGAGATAGGAGTGAAGAACTCATCCCATTGCAGACCTGCACAAAGTTTTTAAAATATAAACAAGACAGTGTGCCTACACGTAGAGAAAAGGAAGGAAGGCTTTTTCTAGGTATACCTGCAAGATGAAGCTTTGTATTCTTTTACGTCTAGGACTTTAAAACTCCAGGCCGTGTAACTCTAGAACATGTGCCATGTAATGTTCAGATGTTATTCAAACTTATTGAGGGCGAATACTTATAAAAGAAATGCGTCATTCCAAATCTAGAAGTCTAAGAGTTCTAGATTTCATCACTATGAGAATCCTAGAGCGTGAGAAGCTAGAACAGATGTTCACAGCGACTCGTGTCTGAGCTAGAATATCGTTTTCGTTTACAGACGGCCCGTATGTGTTTTCAATCAGTGAACTCAGGCAAAGGTATTAATGTAAACCTCAATTCTAGAAAATCGTAGAAGTAGTAAATGTTATTATCTATTTAATTGAGATCAATCTGAAATGGACTTTATATACATATACACATAGGGACATATTGAAGGGGTCTATTCAGCATTCGATTCTTATTCCAAATATGTATGAAAAAAAAAAACAATTAGGTACTATTATTTTTACCAAATGCCTCATAAAATTAATACATTATTGATACGCGCGCTAGATACCTATCAAAAATAAAACGGATCGTACAGACTTCACTTTCTTATCCTAGGTTAGTGACCCGATGCAACCGCAAGCTCTAGGGTGTCTTTTTAGGGTTCCGTAGTCAACTAGGAACCCTTATAGTTTCGCCATGTCTGTCTGTCTGTCCGTCCGTCCTCGCTTAATCTCTGTGACCGTTAGCACTAGAAAGCTGAAATTTGGTACCAATATGTATATCAACCACGCCGACAAAGTGGTAAAATAAAAATTGGAAAAAAATGTTTTATTAGGGTAGCCCCCCTATATGTAAAGAGGGAAGTGATTTTTTTTTTAAATTTCAACCCTGACGTGTGATATATTGTTGAATAGGTATTTAAAAATGAAAAGGGGTTTACTAAAATCAGTTTTTGATAATGTCAATAATATCGGAAATAATCCCTCCAAAAGGAAAATTTAAAGCGTCCCCCCCCCTGCCTCTAACTTTTGACCCGTAGGTTTAAAAAATACGAAAAAAGGAAAGTAGAACTTTATAAGTACTTTCTAGGAAAATTATTTTGAACTTAACAGAAAGAACAGTTTTTGTACAAAAAAGACAAAAAGGCTGCACAAAATAATTTCTGCGTACTTAGTATGTCAACGTAACAAATAGCCTTTTTTTAAACTTATAAGTGGGAACACTTATTGTAACTACGGAACCCTACATTGAGCGTGGCCCGACACGCTCTTGGCCGGTTTTTTATGATTTTGAGAACCTTATTGCGATAATTCAACGACGGTCTTCTTTACGATATTATATTGTTTATTATACGTTTTTATTAGTTATATGTAAGTATATACAAGGTGTATTTTTGGTCTTGCTCAACCCGCTAGGAGATAATTCTACCCATGAAAACAAACAACTTTTATTATGGAACCAACTCTCGAAATCGCGAATAAAATATCAGCTGTTTCTAAGAAAAGTTCAATGCCCTCGGACCATAATGTATGAACCAGCTGATATTTTTTTCGCGATTTCAGAGTTGGTTCCATAATAAAAGTTGTTTGTTTTTATGAGTAGAATCATCTCCTAGCGGGTTGAGCAATACCAAAAATACACCTTGTATTATAGTGTCCTTAAATATGTCCCTCGAAAAACTTGATATGAGTACTCAAAGGTAATAGAAATTACTAATCCATTGTCTTAGTTTCTTCAAGGTGGATGATAGTGGTGGGCGTAGGCGTCGGTCGAAGTCAGATGAATAATTTAGTTGCGTTCAAATTAATGACACAGTACTTAATTGTATACGTTTTATAAAATACCATGCCTACTAGGTATTTAGGTATCAATTTACGTCAACATATCAACTTAATTTACGCGATGGTAATGTTGATGAGTAAGTATGTGTGGTAGTGTAATTATCTGTTGGGTATACCTACCTATACCTACTACCAACCTTTCAAAACCTTGACCTAATCGTATCAGGGGCAAAAAGCAGTCTGACAATACAATTAAAATAATAGTTCCGGAAAATATTAATTAAGTAATTATATTCTAATTTTTCCCACTCCAAACTAATATTCTCTGTTGGGGCCTCAACAGTTATGTGAAACGATGTTTGGGAGAATATTCTATTTTTAACTGCAAAGTTTGCCCTTCAATCCGTTAACTCATGGGTCGTTTAGTCTTTATTTCATCGACATTAGTCAACTCTACACTCTATCAAAGAATTAAGCCGCGGACAGGCGACAAAGATACTAGTACTAGATGACACACCACTGTGCAAGTTCTACCAGCGCGAGCGTTTGTCCAGTTGATTTTACTGTGCTAGGTACCAAGGTTCCGATCTCGGCCTAGGGACTTAACGGAGACCTTATTAAAGTAAACGACCGGTCATACACAAAACTAATTAAGATGGTTTACAAACTTTGTTCTCTTGTACTTATATAATTAGATATCATGATAATTTGCTAACTAAAGTTTTAACCTTTACCAAATTGTATGGGAATATATTTATAATACGTAATAAAGACAGAGCTAACATAACTAAATAATTAACATTGACCAACATTGTATATTTTAGATGGCAGAAAAAAAGTGTATTTTAGCAAAACACAACTGAGCGCTTACCTTTTGAAGTTCCTTCGCACATGATGATCATTTGAAATGCATATCCCATAGCAGTGTTAGAAATCAGACTTAGTATTAATTTCGTTGTCAGACTTATATCTTCGTATAGTACTTGAGTTAGCATGTATACAGAGTATGCCGCGAACCACGCCAGACCCATGAAGGAAGCGGCAGTATTTGCTGTGAAACAACATAATTATTTCATATTGATAACATGCCCTATTACTGCAGAATGCTATAATCAATAAGATACTTTCTAAGTAAATTATAACTAAAGAAACTTTGTGTCTCTATTGGTAAAGATGTTATACATTCAAATTTAGATAGCATCAAAATCGGATCAGTGTCATAATAATGTTGTCTTACCTCGAGTGAAGAAGACGCTGACCATAAAAGAGAAGGCCAATGAGGCTATGACGAACAGAACCATAAAGAAAAACAAAACACTCCATGGTGTGAATGTAAGCACAGAATATCCCTCTCCAGTCTGCGTCCGGTTGAATGGTATCTAAGAAATGTAGATATAATTTCTTATAAATGTTTTCCTTAGAAAAAATAAGAATAAAAATATAATTATTATTAGAAAAATATAATATTATAGGAAAACAATATCAACATAATTAAAATATATAACAAAGTACCCTACTTTGCCATACTTTTATTATGTTGGTATTTATTTATATTAGAAAAAATCGACAAGATTATTTTACATCGCCATCTGTGAATCACGCCAAAAACAATAACAGGCAAAAATGAACATGGCGTTGTATCTATACTGATTCTGAAAATATCTGTCGAGATAAACTAGGAAAAAGAAGTTCCTGTTTCGGTTTCCTACTCATTAATCCTATGTTTAAAGTATCGGCAGGCGGCCAACATATACTTACCTGCAAAAGCTTTCTGTGTATATCTTTATCTATCTTCACTCAAATATCGAATGTGAAGCGGTGAAATCTTTGGAATACATAACTACAACAGATTTCAATAGGAATGGAGTTCGAGTACGAATTTATTTATCGTATTTCGGAGTATTTCCAATAAATGAGTCATAAAGTTTTCAAGAAAACTGCATTCGATATTGATAATAAAGCTGTAACTGCTAGATATGTAGCGTTTTCAAGTTTACTGACTGCGTAGTTTCCAGTATTTTATTAAGATTCGTAATTTAATTGAATCTGGTTTGCAGATACAATACAGGGCCTCGATATGTTGGTTATTTTGAGCCCGATTTTTTGTATTCGCTTACTTACCTATTGGGTATAACAACGGTGACTTGTGCGTTCTTATTTGCACAGAACATTAATGGTAACGACAATAATGATAGAGCGTGTGTTATCAACCAATCGATTCAAAGAACTTACCTTAAATAATATGACAATGAGTGCAACTGATATCAAAAGGAAGGAGAACTGTTTGATGAACCAAGCCAGCCAGTGTAACCACGATGGTAGGCCCATTATAGTCATTGTTTCCTGTCAACACACAAAATATCAATAGTTTGGTGATATTTGAAAGAGTTCTTCAAAGACTATGTTTTTTTTTATTGTATTTACCTTTAACTGTAACTCTTTTTCAAACGTTACGACCCGTACAGTATTCACAAAGGTATACGCGAAGCAGAGCATGATGATCATTGATATAAATCTTTCTAACGCAACTAGTAGTTGATCTTCCCGGTATGCGAGCTGAGGTAGCCGTTGTAAGTACACCTTGGTGCCGATCGGTTTCCCGGCTTTTTGTTTTATGATCTCCTGCGATATAGCATGCTGGACTGCTAAGAACATTTCTGGTGAATACCCTAGAGAAAAAATATCTCTTTTAGCTTGATGTTAACGTTATTTTTTAAATAATAAAGATGCTTCCATAGGCAGGTAATAATACACACATCAACATGGTCTAGAAATATTTCAATTAAACCTTAATAACTAAAATTATATTAACTTTTTGTTTAGACACCTACAGATTAAAATAAACCTTGTTTAATAGCCTATCTAATCTGATAGTAAACTTTTAGGTAAAGTTAAATAAAAAAAAATTAGACATTTGCAAGGGAATCAAAACTTATAGGGTACTTCCCATTGACCAAGAATCATGGAATTTGGCAAAAAGCAAGGTCATGTAGCACAAGTAAAGGAAAAACTCTGAAATTTAACAATAAAGAAACAATTTACGGAACCCTCGTTGCGCGAGTCCAACTCGCTCTTGACAGGTTTTTTTAAATAAAAAAATGTTAAAAACTTATAATTAATAATCCGTGGATCCACCTAAGACTCTCCTGACACATCTGCAGAGGTTCTGCATACTCAAAACAAGGGTATCAATATCCTGTTGTGGAATACTGTCCCAAATCCCGGTTTCTGAAGCCATCAGGACCAGTCAGAGCGTTATATCCAGGCTTTGGTTACGTTATCGTGTCACAGGGGAAGTGATGGAACGGCACCGAGGACCTCAACGCATTACAACACATGTACAGGACCGATTCATAGTAAATGCTGCACGAAGTCAACCAAATGTAACGTCGATGCCATGCATTGGTTCAAAGGCTATGGAAAGAGTATGGTTTGAGAACTGAAAACTTTGAGAAGACGACTGCATGAAGTCAACCTACGTGCTCGTAGGCCACTTCGGGTACCAGAGTTGAGGAGAGGCAATCGAGGAATTTAATCCCGCGACTTTACATGAGACAATTTTGATGCTTATTGCTAATATTTATTTTAAGACGGAAGTGTTTTAACCTTGAATCAGAATATAAGTAATAACAGTAATAAAAAGTTTTATTAATATTAATCCTAATGGCTCAGCGGTTAAAGGTCACGATGTTTGTATGTATGTATTAGCTGGCAGGTTTTCATCTACAAATGTAATTAATTATACTAATGTAAGCAAAGAAAGACTGTGACGAAAGTATTACTATCGATTTATCAAACTAGTACCTACTTTACAATATTAATAATTATGTAGCTATACAAAAAATGTGAACTAAAAAATTTAATATCTATTTTTAATTGCTATGCTTTATGAACACAATGTATTAAGTTTACCTAATCAAATAATGACAGGGGCCGATCCATCAATTAATAATTAATTTAGTTTCAAAGTGCCTACTTATCTTGACGTTTTTGAGTCTAGACTACTCAATATAATAATGAGGATAAGCATCTTATTTTGTGGTTAGGGGTAATGTCCGAAACTACCTATAATGATCCAGTAGAAAAAATTGGGCGATTGTGCGTGTCAGGCCACGCATAGACTAGGGTTCCGTAATTAATCATTTCGCGTTACAGCTAACTACTATTTCACATTATGCCGATTTTGTATATATATATTATCGTATTGGTATCGAGGTTTAGCATTATTTTGCGTCTCTCGAGTTAGGCCTTTAAGCTCCTGAAATAACAAAGCTATTAAAGTTGTTATAGTTTTCCTTCAAAATTCATCACTTAGACAACCATCGAGATTTTATTCAGATTTTACGAGCCAGCCGTTTAGCCGTTTAGCTTTTAAAGGAAGAGTTTTACACTCTAAAGCGCATTTATTTTGTTAAAATAGGGCATTTTTTAACCAAAAAAAAAATGCGCTTTAATGTTTGAATATCTCGCAAACGGATACCTGACTTAAAAGCTGGTAAAGTGCGAGTCATCTACTCTCATAATTTTTTTTTTTTAAATAAAATACCTATTGTCCAACCGTCTTAGTCCTCGCCTGCGCGATACAGGGGCGCAGGGGTATGACGACAAAGGGGAATGAGACAGGTGCGGGGCGGTGTGGTTGGTTTGCTCGCACCAACAGCTAACGAAAGTCTGGCATTCACGGGCTCTTCTAGTCTATTTGTCGTACCCCCGCGCCCCTGTAAAGCGCAGGCGAGGACTCAGTCAGACTTACTTATGCTACATGACATTGTTTCTTGCCAAATTTCATGATTCTAAGTCAATGGAAAGTACCCTATTGCTTAATTCCCTTGCAAATGCCTAATATCAATATAAATGGTATTTGATTTTTTCACTGCTTTGAGAGATAGTAGAGTATGTGATATTAATTTCAGCTTGATATCTCGTCGCGAAAAAGAGTCTTGAATATTTTATGTGAATTTATTTTAGCTTTAGTTTGGACGGTAAGCTGAGGGCGGACGGACGAACACAACGATATTATTATGGTTCCTTTTGTGCCATTTTAGTTCGGAACCCTAAAAAATTAAGTACATTCCCGATTCAAAAGTAATCAGGAATATTATACTTTTTTTTTAGACCATATACCTACCAGTGGATACAACAAGACTTAAATAAAAGAAAGTAAGTGAATAAAACCTGGTGTTTTTCCGCCATACATGTCGTCCGGATCGCGGGGCCCAGGTCGCGGGAACAGCGGATACAATAAATTTGTTCTCCAACTGGCTCTGAGTGGATGCTCCACCATTGGCGTTCTCATTACAGCCGGGAATCTTAGAGTTACTTTTACGTCTTTCGGCCATTCTGTGGCTACTGCAAAACATTATATATTCTTATGGTCTGCTCTTAACTTTTATTAAATAATTGGAAATTAAATTTAGATGAATCCATGTTATTTGAACTTTATAATACTACTTACAAGCCATTTCATCATCAAATTGAATGCCAACAAGGATTTGGTTCATGGCACCAGGTTGGGTAAGAGCTAACTCCATTTCTGCTGCATTTTTAAAGCCTTTAGGTTGGGGTAGGATATTAGAATCAAACAGAAGGGAAAAGAGTATACTGAAATTGTCATCTGCTACCATTGCTATGGCATCTTTAGTTACTTTCCTAGTAAGAGGGTTTTCAGGGGAGAATGCCAGAGTTCCTGTTTTTGCTGTTGTCAGATTTCCTCTGAGTAAGAAATAATAAAAAATATTAATAATCTGTTACAATTTAAAATATTATTACAAAGATATCTAAACAATCTGCACTTACAAATTTCGTCCACTCATATTAAAGTAAGTTGGGAGAAAAGGTGGATAATTTATATCAGGTTTTGACTTTGGATCCACTAAGCATCTTGTTAATATTAAAAACATAGAAAATATCACAGGTGATGCAATCTCGAAAATAGTTTGCCATTTATGCCTTCTTTGTAGAAGAAAGTTCTTCCAAATAAGAAGCTTTAATTTCTCTAAGGCAGTCATTGTGCCTGGTGATGGTCATCTAAAAAGAAACAATTTTTTAAAAGTATGTTCTGAATGGTATCTAAAGTACCAAACATTTACAAATCAAAACATATCATGTGACTCAATTTTCATTATGATGAATGTATTAGTTCACATGTTGATATTGTATTTCCAAATTACAATTTATAAAATTTAAATCATAATGAATTAATACAAGCACAGATTCCTTTCTCACAATGTTATTGATTAGGTATGTACGTTATGATTTAATTTAAAGACTTGTTTTTATTATATGGTTAAAACATAGTAAACATCTATTAAAGTATTTTTAATAGATCATAATTAGGTTTAAATAAATATTAAATTTCTTTATAGCTAATAAAATCCTTTTTTTAAGTACAATACAAAGTTGTGGTTCTTTTTAAAGTTCAATTTAATTGAAGTACTTTAAGTAAATAAAAAAATCTAGTTAAAAAGAAACATATTAATATATTTTATATCAATTACGCCAAAATAAATAACTAGCGCTTCGTAATTAAAGTAAATACGGGGTATGACAAGGTTTTCTGTAATTATTTATGAACACCACCAATTCACTTTGTTTAATTCAATCGATCCTTGGTGTCTAGAACTATTTATAGTAGCAATTTTCATTATTTTCGTCGCAGCTTACGTATTTAAGTATAATAAAATTTTACAAATCTTACCTGCGTATTACCTATACATGATATTTTATACAGATTTTATTTATCACACTTACACGGAACGCTGTAAGAGCACAGTTTAATACGATTTTAATTAAAAGAGAATCTCTATGAAGGTGATTTACGGACAAGGAGCGAAACAAATCATTTTACAGCACGGACATGCTCCGAAACGACGAAGCCGAACCCACTGCCACTGGCACTGACTCACTTGACTGTCACTGACTGACAGACTGCTGACAGACAGACAGACACCCTGACTGTCCCTGACAAGTGACAGCACATTTTGACAGATAGAGAAGTGACAAACTGTCTAATTGATAAAAATCGATATATCATCAATCAACTAAAAACATGGACGTATAATGTTACAAAATAGAGCATCTTTAGGGGTTAACACTAATGGATATCATGTCACGTTGCCCGCATGGATCCGTTTTCATTATTTATAATATAATCATTTATTTGCTTAAAATGTGGTAGATACATAGATGGTACATAACATAATAAACAGTCCAAATACACATTTCGCCAATTGGTATTGGCATGCAAATATTAGTATCTTTAAAGTAGGTAATTAAGATACGACTATGTTATTTATAAAACACACTCACACACATAGGATAAAACTAAATATTACATAAAATAAAATCTGTTACAATGCATTTCTGAAGTGGTATGATTGACACGACTTCTTGTTGAAAAATTCGCCGACTGAATAAAAACATTGAGATATCAACCATTTTTTCAGTACCGAACAGAATTTTTTATAAGGTTTTTTAAGATTCTATGCTATGTTATTTTGAATGTTACTGTAATACACAGTCAGACATTGAAACTCTAACTAAAAAGTGAAAAATTAAAAGCATTTTCCAATTTTTATAAATTTTTTGGAAAATGTTTTTTATGTGAATACCAAAATAAATAAGGTGAATACCAAAATGATATTATCAGCATAATCAGAGACAGTGAGCAATCAATGGGAATGGAGCACTTGATCTGTCTAGAATTAAGTTTTCATTCAAGTTTTGCAATACGCTGATGATTTGCTTCTATATCATGCCTGTCAATCTATTGATCAAAGCTGCCTTCTTTTGACCTCAGCTTTGAAATCCTTATCTTCCTGGCTACACAATAATGGCTTAGATCTCTCTCCCTCTAAGAGTGCTTCTGTAATTTTTTCCAGAAAACGTATTCTTCCTCCTGCTCTCATCTTGTACAATGATATTCCTATTCCTTTTCTTGAAAAGTTTAGGTACTTGGGGGTTATTTTTGATTCTAAACTTAACGGTGTCGCCCATTGCGACTTCATTTCTATTATATGTGAACGTAATATTAACATCCTTAGATGTCTCTCTGGTGTATGGTGGGGTGCTCACCCTACCTCTCTTAAATTAGTGTACAATGCCATAATCAGAAGTATTTTTGATTATGGGCTATTTATTTTAGAGCCTATAAATGTATCAGCCAAACAAAAATTGGATCGTATCCAGTCTAAGAGTTTGCGCATCATATCTGGAGCTATGAAATCAAGTCCCATTAATGCTCTTCAAGTAGAATGTGGCGATGCTCCTTTACACATTAGAAGACAGTTCCTATCAGATAATTTTTTATTCCGCATTATTCAGTTCTCAAACCATCCCCTTATTCCTAAACTTGCATGTCTTGCTTCTCTCATTAATACTTCGTCCTACTGGTCTCATAAATCTATTCCATGCTTAGTTCAGAGCTATCAATAATGGACTTCTCTTTCTTCTCCCTGTCACCGTTCTAATAAATTGCCGTTATTTAACCATAGTTATGATAGTTTAATTTTTTCTCCTTTAGTTATTTATAATTGCGTTGATAAGTCTGACCCAAATTGTAGATTTTTATTTAATATATTCCTAGACGAACAAAACGGAAGCTATCACCATCTTTACACAGACGCCTCCAAAAGATCACCAACGGGTTGTGTTGGAGTAGGAGTCTTTCATTCCGAATATAAAATAGTACAGAAAATTAAACTTCCTCAGGAGTCTTCTGTATTTACTGGAGAATGTTTTGGTCTGTTTAAGGCAGTGGAATATGTTTGTATGTTTAAACTGAAAAACTCTATAATTTTTACAGATTCTTTGAGTGCTCTTCAAGCCTTAAGTAAATTTCCTTTTAAATTAAAATCATTTTTTCCCGTTATTTCAGAAATTAGAGAATTAGTTTATAAAGTTACTTTGGCAGGGGTCCTATTAAATTTGCCTGGGTTCCAAGTCATTCCGGTATTCACGGAAATGAAATTGCTGACAGGCTTGCCAACGAAGCAGTGGAGTGTGGTGACATATTCCCATTTAAACATTTTCCACAGGACCTTCCTTGTTTATCTAAAATCAGTCTACGGGAGTCTTGGAGAGAAGCGTGGGAGGAATCTATTCTTTCTAAAGGTCTATATTATTCAAAGATTCAACCCGATATTCCAGCCAAACCGTGGTTTTCAAAAGTTAAGTTCAACAAAAAAGAAACGTCTATTTTAATAAGATGCAGATTAGGTCATGTATGTTCTCCAGCCCACCTTGCCAAACTTGGCATTGTGAATAGCCCAGCTTGCGAATGTGGATCTGACTTCTCTGACATCAACCACATCCTTTTTTCCTGCCCTCTCTATGATCGTTCTCCTTTCATTTCTGACCTTATTTCTTTAAATGTTCCTTTTCCTTGTTCGACCCTTTCCTTACTGTGTACCAATAATTTATTAATTTATAAGTGTATAGCTTCTTATATTTTTGTAAATAATATTAAGTTGTAAGTTAAGTTGTATATTCAATTTAAATTATTATTGATGTATATAGTCTATATGTAGTTCAACTCTCCTGATTTTTTCCAAATTCCGATTCCTTTTCTTCATTTTATCCCAGTTTCCCTACCTTTAAAATACTACCAAATTTTAAAAATACTTTGACACTGGCAATGTTAAAAAACGGTGCCAAAAGAAGAAAAAAAAAAAAAAAAGTTTTCATTTCAAACTCAGACTCTATGGAAATAATCAAAATGGCGTTTACGTCAGTGACATATCAATGTTTTCTATTGGATTATTTTGTATAAAATAAGTTATTTATGTAAAATTGCAACGATTATTTCTTTAATATGTCTACCAGTAATTTATCTTCGGTTTTAAAATCGTGTTCAGAGAGTGAGTTGATTAATGAAGTGTCCGATAACAGTATGACACAGAAGCAGGTGGAAGGATCCCGATTAAAACGTACATTTACCCTGCCTCGTAATCCTTTTGGAACTACAAAGCCTGGATCCAGTAAGAACAAGAACAATGAAAACGAAAACAAACCAGCTAGTGCAAGTTCCACACACGCAGAGACACCTAAAGACGAAAATGGTATAGAAAGGAAGTTGTTTAGAAGGCCATCATGGAAAAGATTCCTAAATAAGATAGCGCAACACATGAGCACTGTTCACGTATCAGGCGTAAGTATTACATTACTTTACAACAGTAATATGGTAATAATTTCCACCCTAACCCCTGCAAGTTATTGATGTAGGTCCTAAAAGTATACTATTGTCATTGTTTTGTGGTGAATCAGACAATAACTAGATGATTTTTGTGGTTAAAAGATGATAACATCATTATTTTACACTGCATTAAATATTAATATTATTTTAACAGTTAACACAGTGAGGTATCAAATTTCAGATATTACATAGTAGTGCATATATATAATATAAATCATAAATGTTTACAGTTACATGAATCTTCAGAATTCAACTGAAAGCTTAAAATTCCTTGCAGGTAAAGTCTGCACCCGCCCTTATGAATGGTGAGCGTGTTCCATGCAGTGGGGATCCTCCATGGCCACCTGGTTCAACTCCTGCGGCAACAGGAATTAAAAACCATGGCAACACTTGCTATATGAACGCCGTCCTGCAGTGTCTCTCACATACCGATGTTATTGCAGAATATTTTGTTTTGGACCATTACAGAGTATGTATTCAACTATTTTGCAGCATAAGACATCTAATCTTATCTTATTATGACATTGGTTATTATTCTCTGTGTCAGGTGGATCTGCAAAAGAGGAATAAAATTAATTCCAAGAAATATGGTACCCGCGGTGAAGTGACTGAGCAACTGGCAGCAATACTAAAAGCACTTTGGGCTTGCCATTATACTCCTGACATGAGTACTACTTTTAAGGTAAACATAAAGCTTAGGTGTTATAAAAACTGCATAAGCCTGTTTTACATAATATAAGTAGGTACACGGGATAGTATTTTACTGGTGCTTTTAATTTGATTTAGGGCTAATCTAATTCTAACTTATCCTTGACTGCCTTGATTTTGTACAAGATACACATCAAAGCAGACAAATCTTAAGATTTTACTTGGAACATTATTAAGTTTACTTTTATTGTTTATAAGTGTTATTTGTTGAAAGTGACACGTAGATGTGCTTAGACATTACACACAAGAAAAGGAATGATTTGTCAAGAGTCATTCACACCTGCAAATAATTTAAGTATCTCATGATAAAGGTATTCCCGTCCTATCATATTATCCTGTAATTAAGTCATCGTTTGGTTACCTGACAACATTCCCTCAATATGAAATAAATTTAATTGTTTTGTTCATTCTCATTCATGAGAATTTAACTAGAAATTTTGTTATAATGTGATCATGAAAAGGTATTACAGAAACAATTAAATTTTTATTTGTAGGGTGCAGTCGAAAGGCATGGTACACAATATAGAGGAAATAGCCAACATGATGCACAAGAATTTTTATTTTGGCTTCTAGATAAAGTTCATGAAGATTTGAATACAGCTACAAAGAAAAAATATAAAACAATTAAGGTGGAGTAGTCTTAATCAACATGAAAACAATAAAAAATAAAACAATTTTCTTAACTATTTCATTATTCATGTGTGTGTAATGTTTATTGCAGAATACATGTGGCAAGCCTGATGAAGTAGTTGCAGCAGAAACATTAGCCAATCATGCCAGGAGAAATAGTTCATTTGTACAGGCTGTATTTCAAGCTCAATACAGGTACAGCAATTATTTCCACATATTTTATCAACTGCTTTGTAAACACCACTGTCATTTCCGTCACACGCTTGTTTGATCCAGTTTTCAGACTTTGTTTTGGAACCATGAAATTACACTACGTTGTTTCGACATATATAGTCTTTTAATTTTATTACAGGTCAGCATTGACATGTGCAAAATGTGAGCGCACATCATGTACATTTGATCCATTCCACTGTGTGAGTGTGCAACTACCTTCACGACTGGCCACAACTCAGCCCTCACCGCTACCTGTTAATGTAAGTCTTGTAGCATATAGCCAGTACTCTGTAGTCAGTATGTGAGCACTAAGAAATCTGTATGCAATAGCAGCCACTATTAAAGTATGTCGAGGCATTATTGGGGTCAGTCACCATATCGTCTCTACACTTTCTTGTGACATTGTCACATATTGTTATTGATTTTGCCGATATAAAAACAATGTACAGTCATGTTATCGCGCATTAGTAAAAATTAAAAACGTATCGTAAATGATGAGTCATGTGCTTTGTAATGAAGAATCAATATCATTTTATAATTCATTGAAAGTTGGTTCTTGCATGATAATGATTTACGAATAATTTAGGAATAAATAATACCAAATTTCAGGTAGTGTATGTGAATCAGCAGCCTCGACAAGTGCGTATAGGTGTTGAACTGACACCAAACGCGACCATGGACGAACTGCGAACAACACTACACAACGACACGGGAATCGACAGGGATCATATTATCATGGCGGAAATCAACGAAATGGGTAAATTATTTAAATCTGTGTAAATTTTGTATTAGTATTAAGTTTCATAAAAGTAAAATAACCCAAATTATATGAAAAAAATAAAACGAGAGCAAGTTTGGCTTGGAATAGTTGATATGATAAGAAATGAGAGTTTTCTGTTCTATAACTTTGTTGAAGACTTCTTTTTTGCGTCACAGGTTGGTGCAACGCCAGGGCAGGGTGGGAGGCGGCGGGCATAGACTTCGGTGCACTGTACTGTATGGAAGCACCGCCCTTACTACAGACGCCCACCACTCCCTACCTCCTCATCTTGTGGGTCAATTTATTGGAAGGAGAGAGATTTGGTTTGTTATAAACATATACATATTTATATTTAAGTAATATAAAACATATTGGTTTCTGGCAGGGTAATCCCAGTGGATCAGACTTTCCAACTACAACCCACGGTTCCTTCTGCTACCATAATTATGTCGGGAGTACAACATTCGCTTGATGCACGATCCGCACTTCCCACTGAGTCATTGAATACCTAAAAAAATATTGCTAGACTGAATTGTGTAAAGAAAGTACCAGTCTCATGATGTAAAATTAGACTTAATTTTTTTTTTCATTAAATGTGTTTCTCAAACATTATTTTATGATCATACAGGGTCACCGTACGCTATGCAAGTGCCTCGTGAGATTTCATACGAGGACTTGCAGAAGCTGATGTTGAAGGAGATGTGCCAGGTGGTGGCCGAGCGAGTGCTGGAGAATGCGCAAGGCGCCGATATCTTCCGCGCCAGGATTGCCGAGGCTCACCGGCCTAGAGATCCCGCGTATTTGCAGCCAGAGGTAAATATTGTATCTCACTGGACAATACTGTTTACAAGGTAAAGAAGTAGTTTAGATAGTTATGCACTCGTACTTGTTACAATAAAATATGTAATGTGTATTACCTCGTTTAACCTGGTAAGCAGTCCACAAAGTATACAGGTAAAAAGTTAATAAAATGTTTTTTAAAAATACTTAATTTTTTTTTAAAGAATCTTGTTCTTTTCCCTAATCAATAGTACTGCAATAATATTTTCAATAATATTTTTTTGTTGGTATTCAAATAGGGCTAACCCTACTTTTACTTTTAAGGAAGTCAGACGCTTAGGTTTTTGTAATACCAGAAACATTGCAGTTGGCAAAGTTCTAAGTAATTACTTCGGCATCTGTATCCTTCCAACGAGAACAGAGTAATCAGTAACGCTGTTTCGCAGCAGGAATATGCATGGTGTTATTACTTTTTCGTTCACGCTCTAGTTTTTAAGTAGTGGTACTTAAATACTAGAGCTACTAACCTCTAACTAATCCTCCAAACACACGGGATTTGAGACACAATAAAAAGACAATAGCAGTCCTACAGCCGGCTGTCGGTTAGTCCTTGAAAGCTTAAAGCTTAAATATATTTCGCAAAAGTAGTGTACAAGTTGTATATGCATAAAAGATAACTTAAACAATAATTTTCTCCACAGCTCCCACATCCGTTGTTTTCTCTGGACGTGGAACAGGCGTTGTGTGCACACGACAAACATCCTCATCTACGACTAGAACTTCTCTGGGACGCAGCGCATAGAGATAGGTACATAAAATTATTATTTTACTAATTTTGATTATTTAATATTAAACAAAAAACATGATATATTATCTCCAAATACAAAACAGACTTATCTCTAGGTCGTTAAATGAGTAACAAGGTCGAATTTTATACTAGTGACTATTATTTAAAAAAGGATCCAACAAATATTTATTTGATAAAAAACATAAACAATTTTTTTTTACCAATATCAGTGCCAGCCAAGTATTAAATTCACATTTATTGGAGCATTTTGTCAATGACGGACTTTGCGAAAATTGACACCACTAGTTGAGGTTACTGTAACACTGACGGGAGGCAAAACACGAATTATAGGTGTAAAATTTTCTGTATAAAGTGACAGCGCCAAAAGTTTTTTTATGGTTATCGGACCCCTGCGCGAGGTCCGAATATCATACAAATAGCCTCAGTGCTGCCACCAACTGGACATAATTTCAGGACATCCTCATTGTAAAGTGTTGTTGTTTCGCAGTATAATTCGGTCACCGAGCGAGGCTTGCGAAGTACACGTGTCGGCGGTAGGCTCGGCCGCGCCGCTCACGCTGCACGCCTGCCTCGCGCACTACACGCGCGCAGAACATCTCGCGCAGGAAGACGCATGGAGGTAGCTAAAATATTACACATCTTCGATCTCTCATCTCATCATCGCCCTAGCATATTCCCAATTATGTTAGAGTCAGCTACTAGTATAACCGGATTCAGCTGAATGCCAGTGCTTTACATGGAGCGACTGTCTTTCAAAAGTTCGTAGCCCCTCTAAAGAACGATATCATAAACGGAAGATATCACCTGTCCATCGTTTTGGACCGACTGTCACCATGTAACTAGTTTGATACAACAAATTTCGGTTTGATGGTTGGCAAAAATTGGTGGGCAGCTACCCAGATTGAACGGCGGAACTAGATATCCATATATTTTCGTGAGAAAATATAACTTAATACTATCAACTATGTACCCATAATACTACGAGTTTTTGTATCTCATATTTTTATTTTTCTACAGATGTCCACAATGTCAGCGGTATATGCCAGTGGTGAAGACTCTTGGTCTTTGGTCTCTTCCAGATATTTTAGTAATACATTTAAAGCGGTTTCGACAGTGAGTATAATATTATTTACCCTAATTATGTATTTGATTTGTGGATGATTTCTAAAAACTACATATTTTCAGGCAAGCAAAAGGTCGCTCGAGCACAAAGTTAACGGCAATGGTAGAGTTTCCTTTGAACGATTTAGATATGACGCCGCATCTTGTCAGAAGGAACGTACAAATGGCGGAATCGCCCGGCCACTCGCGCTCGCCCAGACGACGGCACTCGAAGACGCCCACCGCCAACGCGCAGGAGAACATGTACGACCTCTACGCCATCTGTTATCACCACGGTGACGATCTTGAGACTGGCCACTACACGGCAGCTTGTAAAAATCCGTATGACGGACACTGGTACAAATTCGATGATTCCAAAGTAACACCAGTGGATGATGAAAATGCATACAGTGAATTAGTTAATAATACCGCTTATATGCTTTTTTATAAACGCAAAAAACCAATTGTTACACATTCATGTTCCTCTGACGACCATAACGGCCATTGGGCGTTACGTATGCCTAAATACGTGAAACGAACGACCGAAACTGTAAACGAACTATCTGAGGTTAAAGAGGAGAGCGTGATTGAAGAAATAAAGATCGAACCACCTGCGAACGAACCGGATTCTGAATCGGATATCACAGCTCTCACGCACAGCCCCTCACTGTCCCGAAGTGTTGCCAGTCTTCCAGATGATAGCGTTAGTGAAGTGACGTCTCCAGTAAAGCACACAGTGTGTGTGACCGTTATACACAACACGACTTCCATAGTGCAGTCGCCGACGCTTCAGCGGCCATTGATCGTTGAAGTAAACGGAAATAGTGCTACTGGCGACACAAGCGAACACGAAAACGAAACGAGCGTGTCCCTAGAACCGTATATCCACAAAGATGTTCACGTGAATCCTAAAATGACTCCAGTGGACACGCGTAGACCGCGCTCCGTGGACTATCCGACGAGATCCACCGGTGCTACGCCCACGACCAGGGACACAAACAGGAATTATGAGAGTTCTCCATTAGTAGCTAGTATAAACGAAGTCGAATATCACCCCACCACCGAAGATTTAATGTTGTCAATGTTCCAGGAATCAAAGTTCATTGTTCCTAGGCATACCAATCATGTCGCAGGGGAATCTCATAGGACAGGTTAGTATTTCATTGTTTCATATTGCCATGAAGATATATTTTAGAATGATTTGTATGTTGATTACGTACGTAGTACGTTTAAATATTAAAAAGGACATCAGGGTACTGAACGGATTGTAATGATTCTGTACATATTCCATGTATCTATATTACTACATCATATTTACAGGAGAGAAGTCTGCTGTTTGGAAAACTCGAATATCCACATGAGAGCAACAGATGAGGTCTGAAGAATACCATACTTTTCAAACATGTCCTTTATTTATTTTATATTCAAACTTAGATCTGAGGATTTCGTGTAGCTGACGGTTTATTTGTGCAAGAATTAAATTTGCACATTTTTTAATAGGGCGAAATAACAGAGGCTTCTAACATAGTTTCTGTAGTTAATTTATTTCCTCGCATCCTCGAGTTCATTCGTTATCATTTAAAGTTTTTATTATTATTTTCATAATACAACATAAGCCAATATGCCATTAACTAACACCAAAATTATTCGTTAATTGTCTAAGATTATATCCCGAAGTAAGAGAACGTGACAGTAACGTTGATAGACTATAATTATATTTTACCTTTATAGATATTAATAATTATAATAATTGGAGGCGAAAGTGATTAGTTAGACGTACTTTCTTGCACTAAACTATTTATAAATTTACTGCCATCGGTCTTGTCGCATTTGGCAATTATTCCGTAATAACTAAAACGCACCATTGGCTTCGTGAGTATGGTAGTAATGCTAGTTACGTAGTGTAGCGCAACTATTCTGTAACTTTTCTGAACTTCAGGATATAATCATCTTACTAGATAATGAGGCCTTATAGATTTTGTTTAAAATTTAGGTCAGAGATTATAGACAATACTAAATTCATATTTAATAAAATATTTGTTGAACAAATAGGACCAATCATGACCTTTACATTTAGGTTTTTGATTTATTATTTTTCACATAAAATTTAATAATCATGTAAGTATATTATTATGTAACGTACAATCTGTAGATAAAAAAAAATACAATTGAATTATATGAATGTAGCTAGAGGGCGTTTTAAGTAATCACATTTGTGCCTTGGCCCTAGAGATGTTGTGATTTTTAAATTGAACATAAATAAAACATTTTGCAGTGTACACTGTGAAGAAAAGATTAATATTTGTACAGCTATGAATGATATACATAATGTGTAAGCGAAATATTACATGTCGTAAGTGAGACCTGAATAACTTATTAGTTTCAACATAAAAATCGTTGTAAACGTTGTCACTATTTTTATGTAGAATACTTGTCTACCATGCTATATAATAATGCCACTTGCAAGGAGTACGTGAGATCATTGTGATTTATTAAATATTTTCTATTCACAAAATATTGTACATATAACGTGGAATTTATGTATATTTTTAAATATGCGATTTGCTATTATTTACCTAAACTGATATTTTAATTTGGTTTCAAATGACTATTTGTAAATATAAAAAATGCACATAGTTAAAAATTTGTTTATGCATTTTACCGTGATGATTTTTGATTAATTTATTGTATTGAAATTGATTTATAATAAAAGACATTTGTTACATTCTCACAATCTTGAGACAGATATCGTATTACAAAGGGGCTGATATGGCATATGTGCAGCTATTTTCCGCCTGGTGCGTTATCTGTGTGAGCCTGTATTGTAACGTGGCCTAAACATGTACCTGTAATTCATTTCCTTTATCAGGATACAAAACTTATGACACCGTTCAGTAATATTTCTAGCATTGATTATATTAGACAGCAAAAAGAAGAGTCATTTTGTTTATTTTTTAATGAATAAAGAAAAAATCTTTTTATTTTAACTGAGTTTTCAACACATCGGACAACAAAATAAAGGTCAACTCTCATTGTACATTTGATTCAATGCTGAAGAAATCTTTCTGGATATTTGCTGAAGTGCTTAATTTAAAAGATTTTGCTAATTTTGTTTTATTGGAAAGTTGATAATGTTATAAAATATAAGTATAAATGTCTGGCTCTCAATTTGATCGCAGATTAATTTATTTATAAGTCTTCGGAGGTACCGACCCGTGAAATGTTGTGTTACAATGTTTGTGTTCACACTAACGAGATAATATTATAACGTAGCAACACATATAATTAGTAATCATTTTACTAATAAAATTGCATAAAGTTACGACCTGAATAACGTCTATGTAACCATACATTTCTTATGTATAAACCATTCATAACTTAGTTATCGTATACATGCATACAACACCTATTAAAACATTTTTGAATATTGTGTAGCATGGGTCGACCTCCGAATATTTGTATTATGTTCGTTGTTTTAATTTAAATATATTTTAATTTCACCATGTTATGTTAAAATATAAGCGTTATGTCCACAGTTTAGTAGTTTAATTTTATCCCCAAACTATATGTATTTAATTATACATATAGTTTTATATTATTTAGATATTATATTCATCTTAGTATTTTGAAATATATGTATTTACGCTCGGTTAGTAAATGTTTGTATATAGCAGTAGACTAACTCTCTAAAATGACAAGGATTTAAATAATTTCCTTGTTAGAACACAGACACAGCATATTATGAATGCTAGGATTAAGCTATGTAGCTTAAAGCGAGACCCGTGAAATAGCAGACAACGGTATCGAAAGGTGCCTACCTTGAACTAACTGTATAAATGGCTAGTCTGTACATGTAATACGCCGTACAGCCAAATTGATTCCGTACGGCTATTATTATAGGGATGGTACATAAGAAGGCGTAAGTTGCATTCTCTACACTATGTAAAATGTGATGTATGACTCTCAAAATGAAAGAAGTCTTATTTTATTTTTGGATTATTATATGATTTCACAAAAATATCTTATACAAGTAAATAACGCGTCACGTTTGTTCTATCGCGGACAAACGTGACGCGTTATCCTAAACTACTTAATCGCATTTAATCTTGCACACCGTGTGCAGTTTGATTCGACTTGAAAGATAGGCCATATTTTATTTCGATATCAACCATAGTAACGCATGACAGTCATATACTTATATATATAATTACCCCTATACTTCTCCCAATATGTTGGGGTCGGCTCCCAGCCTACCTAGATTTAGTTGGACTTGGACATCAGTGTTTTACGTGCAGCGACTGCGTTTCTCACCTTCACAACCGTGTTACTGGGCGACACGATATACTCTTTGGTAGTCAGACTGTCTCGGTTCTGACTACTCGTAACGACTGTCAAAGCTATGACAACAACCGAGACCGAGATGTCTATGATGTCCAAGATAAATTTTAGGAAATACATAATCGAAATGCACTTGGAGTGGGTGTCTTATTAACCTATAGGCCATCAATTCATACTTACAACAGAAAAATATTTACCTATGTTGATTGCAACTGTAGTGCACAATTAGCTAATTGAAACATCATCAAAAATCAGGGCTAGGAAACCGGAAAAAAATTCGAACCGGTTAACGCCTAAGTACATAGAGAACTATTGCTTTCGGTTTCGTTCTACCCTTAACCAAAATTAAACGGTTTGAAGCTAAAAACGTTTGTAAATAGGTTTTGTTCAATTTACCGGTTTTAAACGGTTTTGATTGCCTACCTCCAATGCGCAGACGTGCCTTCCGGAAGCGGACGCCGCGCGTCACTCGGCTCTTGCGGATTAAACCGGTTAATAAGGGTTCTTAATAACGTTCTTTTAACGTTTCGACTCCGAACAAAATAAAAGATAAAACCGATCAATAACGTTTAATAACCGGTTATTTTCAAACCGGTTCCAAGCCCTGTCAAAAATTTTATCAGTACCTAGCAATCTGGGTTATTGATGTTGTAAAAGAAGCAAGTACTGTACAACTATTACATTGTAAAGAAGTTTAAATCTTTTAGATTGGTTACAAGGATGAGCAAAGCTATTAATCATCATCAAACCTAAACCAATCTGATTCGTGGTAACCATAGCAAAAACCTGGTTAAAAAATATATATATCCACAAAAGAAGGCATCTACCTAGTATTTGATAACTCACGTAGTCTGCGTTTATGGTATGAAATCAGATTTAACCACGAAGTTCTATAGAACTTACAAGTATGTAAATGCTTGGTGGAAAATATATCTAAGCCAGGCTTTGATCAAATTTTTAATGAAATTTTTTATTTACGAAACTAATTTTATGATATGTGGGTGAATTCCTTTGTAGTGTGTCTAGATAATTAGAATCGAGGATTAGGAGTTCATGTTTCAAAGGGTCCGCAGCTACAGAGGTGGTAGTAAGTCGCGGGCCCGCCGAGTGTATGTTGTCGAGACGGGACGAGTTGTAAGCGTCCCGAGTGTTCCATACCAACACGTCTGAACACTCCGTATGACGGAGGTACACATGGCAGCCGTCTGCACCCAGCAACACCACTGGCTTGCTATGCTCACCGAATACTGGAAACATAAATGTTTTGGATTAGGTAAACCACTCAAAAGTAGGGTTTAATCGTTTTTATCTAAATTTTATGCGTTGCTGTGATTGTCCGAGTTTATATTTTCAAAGTACCTAGTGTATGCGAACATTATATTGTTTGATATGATTGGGTATTTCCATTTATTGCCTATTGTTATCTAATTTGTAAGATAAAATTTTGCGCGTGTTTACTTGCCTCATAGTTATATGGCAGATAGTTTCACTTGTGGTTTTACTGTAAAGTGAGCTACAAAATCTAGTTTACGAAAGTGGCCAACTTCTTAAACAATCATTTAATTAGTATAATTCATTTAATGACTTGATTAACGGAGGTGCGTTATCATCGTCCGTGTTGCTGACAACGCCCAAGACTACTAGGATCTTTATTTTTTATTAGGTACATTGCCAATAGTAGCTCCAGCTAACATGTGTGTCTAAACATTACTTTACCTATATTTCCGGGTCCGTAACTATAGTCTGTTAATGTTCTACTTACCAGTGAGCGGCGCGAGCGAATCCCTTCTTCGTAAAGCGGTGGTATCTAACTCAATGATACTGGGGTAGTGTAGCTTGACTAGGATCAGGACGGTGTGTGCCATTCGCTTCACCAGCGCGATCTGTAGACCGACTGCAGGGCCACATGCCACCACCGACCACCCGGCTCCAGTCGACACCTCGTGCACAAGGATTGCTCCACGCGATGCGTCGGATGCATATCTAGAGTACGGTCGTCATAAAACAATAATTGTTGTGAAATATCGGCCTGCTATATACTAACACTAGCTTTTACCCACGAGTTTGTTGGCGTGAATGTCGTGGTTTACGACTGCAAAGGAGACGAAGTCGAATATTTATTTAAAATTTAATATACCTACCTAATTCTTGTTTAAAGTGTAAAATCTCTTAAACAAAATTACCTAATCAAAATTTGTTCAGCGGTGGAGTCGTGAAAATGTAACATACTTACAAATATATTTTCGAATTATTACCTAGATAAATATCGCCCTATAACTCGCCTCTAACAAAATGTATTATTACTTGGGTATATACAGAAGTTAAGTACAGTCGAGTCGGTAGCAAAAGTCGATCAACATTTAGTTCTACTGTTTACCTGAATAGACACGAGTAATATTACCTAGTTCCAGCATTTCAGGTAAGAACTAAGCGTTTATTTAATCTTATTTTATATTTATCCCATACTTCTATAATTAATGACTTTTTTTGACGACCGTAGGTACCTCTTCCTATGTAATAGGTTAAGATAGATACTAGACAGCATCAAACAGATTTCAAATTCCGAGCAGAGTTCACCTATAACTAGATAGTTACCTATGGTAGTCTAGTATACGAAATTGATCGAGGATGTAATCTAATATACCTTGCGCAAATTAGACAACAACTTAAATCGTTGCAAGATTAATACTTGCTATAGTATTTAGTTTTATTTGATTCAAGTTTTACGAAATAACGTGACCGTAATGCCTTCAGACTCTACGTTTACATTTAGTATGTAAACGTAGAGCGAAGCGAGTCATACTCATATGACATTCCTGTATGTTACATAGGTCCTATATTTTTCAAGTCTTAAACCTTAAGCTAGTAAGTACCTCTGTGTCGCCATTTGAAGGGCTTTTATGGAATTCGTTTGCATAAATTTTCTATAAATGGTCCTAAATTCCCTAGCGAGTAGCAATAAAATTTAACTATGGAAAAAAGGTGAGGATGGTTGGAAGTTAGAAAATATATACTCACATGAAAGTCTTGCCCAAGTCATACTCAACGACAATGTTCTGTAGCAATGAGTTTGCCTCCAAAAGAGATGAAATATCGATGCGCTTGATTAGCTTTCCTAGCAGTAAGTTAATGACAACAACTTTTGGCGGGCACGTACATCTTGGATTTGATAATGTGTCGATGATACCGGTGTCCAGCACCCACAGCTTTCCCTGTACAAGTAAAGTAAATATTTTTAATTGATACATTGCACATATTTTGTAATACAGTGTAAGTCCTAGTATAATGGCTTTTGATTGCCTTCAACAATAAACAATTTTGTTTAATCATAAATTTAACACGCTTGGCGTAAATCGAACAACAAATTCGCAATTTGATGGTATTAGTGCTAAAGCACAAGTAAAACAACTCTACTCTCAATTGATTTCATTGAACGTTGGTAAGACTCTTAATAAATACTTGTAGGTAATAATTTTATAGGTACACCAGGGATTTCAAAGCGCACGTCCTCGGTCGGGTCCCTGGTCGCCAATTAAAGAGTATAGAGGAGGGGCGTCATAAAAACCTGTTTACTGTTCTGTGCCATTGGATATCAAAAGGGTTGATGGCCCATCTGATATTAAGTAGAGCCCGTTGCCTACAGATATCTGCAACACCAGAGATCTCGCAGATGCGTTGCCCACCCAAATAAAAAAGTTTGGTAACCCCTGCTATACACCGTACATTACGATTCCAGCTGCTGGAAATGTATTCCCACCGTTACCAGCGTGATCACAAAGTATTAAATTGCATAGTTTCATGGAGTGGCGACACAAAATGTATGTTTGCAGCCATTCACAACACGTTTCCAGAAGCCTATTTACGCTCTTGCTACGCAGCCTAAGCTACGCGGACTGCATAAGTCCCATTTTCTCTATTCTCTGGCTTCGTCCATCTATGTATTTTCACACACTCTTTTACTTCAGGGGTTAAATTTCTTCGAATTTTCTAAGTGCACCACTACGTCATAAGAAGAAACTACTGTTTCGGCTTTGCGTTGATTACCAAAAACCTAGTCTCTTTATAGACCAAAGTATATACAGGCCACATAGTTTCTAACTAGATCGACCAAAATAACCAGACGCCTATTCTGAAGACTAAAAGCACTTCTAATAAATGTAATTACGCAAAAATAACATAAAGTAATTTAAAAAAAAATGGCCAAGTGCGTGTCAGCCACTCATAGAATAGAGTTCCATAATGAATCACTTCGCTGGTTTTGTATTATTATCGCAATATGTCGAGATTTGGCATTATCTATAAATCTATCTTTATATTATTTTAAAAAGGTGCGCCTCGCTTTTAAGGCGTGTGCGTGGCAGCCCAAATAGTATTCTGAGCACATTGTCCCAGCGAGCGGTGGGACTCACCCATGCTAATGAGGTGGATACGACTGCACGCCAGCGGCCCCTCATATTTATAATACTTTTAAATAATTATTTAACTATGTATGTTTTGTGTTTGTTTAATTTATTGTATTGATTAGTTAAATGTTATAATTATTTTAATTGACTGACATAGAAATGACAATTCCCTTTATATTTAATTTATGTATTACGGATTATTCGATTGTTATTATTATTTTAGTTAATTGACATAGTACTGACCATTTTCCTATTATTTATTTTATGTATCACTAATTATTTGTATTTTTATTTGAATGAATGTATGCAATTTTTATGGATTTTATTATCTGAAATTAAATAAATTGAAATTGAAATTGAAATTATCTGCTTCCTGAAGTTAACCCTCTATAACTCCTGAACTAACAAAAATTTCCGAGTTATCATAGTTTTTCTTAAACACAACAAACAAAACTGAAATCGCAAAAAAGAATCAGCTATTCAGTACATTTATGTTGGCCTAATGTATTTTTTTTGCGATTTCGGCTTTGCTCCCATAATAAAAATTGTTTATTATCATAAGCACGAATCAAGTGTTTAAGTATCGTACACTAGTTAGCAGTCACCCTATATAATCCCCCACACCATCATCGTGTAGAGGCGGCAAAAAAATAATCCCCACTTTAGGTAATGGAAAAAATAGTAGATTATTAACCAAGGGGATAAAGCAGTGTCTTCTGTCGCTGGTGAGGATTTAAATCGCGAGCATAACGAAGGACTCGAGGGTTACTCCCGAGCGTAGTGAGGGTGTTAAAAACTTAAATCACGAGCGAAGCTCGTCGACCAAAAATACACCTAGTATATAATATTTATGTAAATTTATCTTAGCATTTTTTGGACATAGTAAATGCACATATATATCCATGCAGAGTTTAACCTTTCTAGCACCAACCGTTCGGACGGTAAGCCGAGGACGGACGGACACGACGAAACTATAAAAGTTTCTTTTGTATTTTGATTTGGATCCTTAAAAAAGGAAAATCGTGTTAGAGAAAGCAATGACGTTGTAAATATGATTGAAAACGATTTGTGTAGTTCTTGCGCTCAGGGGATCGACCCCGCAGCCCTATTTTTAGGGTTCCGTAGTCAACTAGGAACCCTTATAGCTTCGCCATGTCTGTCCGTCCGTCCTAGAAAGCTGAAATTTGGTACCAATATGTACCTATATCAATCACGCCGACAAAGTGGTAAAATAAAAATTGAAAAAAAATGTTTTATTAGGGTAGCCCCCCTATATGTAAAGAGAGAAGTGTTTTTTTTTAATTTCAACCTTGACGTGTGATATATTGTTGGATAGGTATTTAAAAATAGGTATTTATGAATGAGGGTTTACTAAAATCATTTTTTGATTATGTCCCCCCCCCCTCTAACTTTTGACCCGTATGTTTAAACAATATGAAAAAAATCTGGAAAGTAGAACTTTATAAGGACTTTCTAGGAAAATTATTTTGAACTTGATAGAAAGAACAGTTTTTGTACAAAAAAGACAAAAAGGTTGTACAAAATAATTTCTGCGTACTTAGTATGTCAACGAAACAAATAGCCTTTTTTAAGCTTATAAGTGGGAACACTTATTGTGGCGGACGGGAAACTACGGAAACCTACATTGAGCGTGGCCCGACACGCTCTTGGCCGGTTTTTATTGAATCATTATTGCAGGTAGTGAACACATGGTCTTGATTTTTGTTGCATAACAATGGTTTAATTGAACTGATATCGAAACAGAGAAATACAATGTGTTCCCATATTCACTGTGACATTTTTGAAAGTTATTCATCAAGTATTTTCTGAAAATTTTTACAAACTGGGGCACTTCAGTTTTAAGTCATTTAAAATGGAATAAGCCGTAGAGTGCCGGAAATATTTTTGCATGTTTTCAATTCCTAATTAGATGCATCAAATGGAAATTAGATTTAGATTTCATTATTTATGTTGCGGATAGGATATTATAAAATACTGCTAATGGCGTAATTTAAGCAGCACCCTAAGTGTTGCTTAAAATATAGTAGAATTTCGCTCAGCGCCATATCTGGCGCATGGGACAAGAATTCTACGCAGTTTCTCTTGCAATGCATTTAGAGGAAGTGTCTCCTTGATCTTAATTGATTAGATTTACGACCTCTTGTTAAATGAAATATTAAATTTATGTTTTTTTTCCAATGATTATGGGTGATTTCAGTTTTTTGGTGTAGTTCGTTAAAGTTCTAAGGAAACCGGCTAGGTGCGAGTCATGCAGTGTAGGGTAAACTTTCCAAATGTATAGTGAACTAACGGAAAGTTCACTACACAGAGTGGAAAGTGGTAATAGTCCATGGAATAAAACTACCTTAAATCGTTAAGATAGATTATTTTACTTAAAGCAAACATTCTTTTATTTTTTTAAAGAAAAAAGAAACTGCATTTGAAGGTTTTCGAAAATTCACTTATGTACCAAAAAACACTACCGGAAAGCAAACCGGCTAAGATCCAAAAAAGTAACATGCTGATGTTTATGACATCAAACTAAACTGTGTAAAATAAATTTATTTTCTTTCTTTCTTTCTTTCTAACTTTAGGGTAATTTATATCGACCAAATCTCTCTTACAAACATCCATAAATATAAGGATTTTATTTTAATTAAACAAAAATTACGACGGTTAAATTCGTCCTCTGATTTTAAAAGGTTTAATTTCATGGTTTTCCTCTAATTTAATTAATCATATTTATGTTTGAAGCATTTGATCCTTATTAATGACTATTGATTGACATAAAAATGAAATACAGAATGTTGTTTTTTCCATTTTAAGCTAGTTCGATTCCCGAGAATGACACATTTTCGAAAATCTTTGAATGTAGTTTTATTTCTTTTTAAAAATAAAGGAATGTTTCCTTTGAGTTAAACAAGAACATACCCTTCAAGTTTCATGTCTGTAGGACCATCGGTTTGGGCTTTACGATCGATACTATATCAAGAATCAGTCAGTCAGCGAATTTACTATTTTATTTATACAAGGTGTATTTTTGGTCTTGCTCAACCCGCTAGGAGATGATTCTACTCATGAAAATAAACAACTTTTGTTATGGAACCAACTCCGAAATCGCGAAAAAAATATCAGCTGTTTCTATGAAAAGTTCAATGCCCTTGGACCATAATGTATGAACCAGCTGAAATTTTTTTCACGATTTCAGAGTTGGTTCCATAATAAAAGTTGTTTGTTTTTACGAGTAGAATCATCTCCTAGCGGGTTGAGCAAGACCAAAAATACACCTTGTATATCTATAAATAGAACCGTTAAAAAACTTACTAGATGATCGAGATAGAAGTCTACAGCATTTTGTATGGCGTTGCAGTCACTGAGTTTGTGGTCTCGTAGTTCAGGGTACGGTTGGAGCTGAACACCGTCCTTCTCACGAATGATCAACCAAACAGTCGCCAAAACACCTTGCTTCATTCTGTTAGTAAGGAGAACAACAATTATTTACACTAACCAGATTAAATTATTGTGACATAGAAATAGACTATAATAAAACCAACGAGTGCTTATTTGGCAGCTTGTATGTCTAGGTACATGTTGAAGTAAAATGTTTCAATGACACGAATCTTTAAAACCTTACTTCAGGTTTTTGGATTAGACAAATAACTAGACTATATTAACACTAGATTTTGCCTGCAACATGGTCGGACTGGACAGCTTCAGTTGACTATAAGAGGCATATGAAGTGGCATAATTAATAAGTAGCTCATGCACTTCCTTGGGTCTCAACTCAAGCTTACCTTGTATCAGATTTTATAAAAATTAGTTAAGTGGTTTAGTCGTGAAACATCCAGATTTTCGAAATCATCGAGCTATATCTAGGACTACTGCATTATCTTATTACCATTATCTTATTACAATACTATAATATATGTATTATCTTTCGCGAAAGTCAAATTTTAGTGTTGCGTAATACATAATAAACTGCTCCTCAACTGCACGATTTCTAGGTGACCTACAATAAGGAGGTTAAGTAGTATACCCTTTGTACCTTGGTGTGATGACGTAAATATCATCTCTGTACGGTAATGCCTTCACAGCAATCACGTTTTCCTTCACATTTCCACTATTCATCCACAAATCAGCTCCATATTCACATTGAAGGTGAAATGGACCTCCGTTCCAAGCCAAATTCTTCGAGTGACCATCCAACATCAATATTTGCCCCAAAATCAACACAAAAGCTTTAAGTACCATTTTGTTCCGATATTGACCCGTTAATGACAAATGTCGTTCGAAATATTCTCTGTCACTAAGTGAACTGAATAAATAATTCGGCAGTCTACTAAGCGAATTGAATTAAATTGCTAACTTAGAAAGTTGGATTTCAAAGAAACGTACATTTCTGCATTGTTTCAATGAAGCATATTTTGAGTTAAGTACAATCATTTCACGATCGTCATTTTGGTTGACGTAATTCGTTATACATATTGTAAACACATGAAACATACATGTTTAGATTGAGTTACGAAACTATGATAAATGTAAATTGATAGGACCCGAATTTCGTTTCGCTCTAGTTGTTTTTGCAGGAACATGAGCTAACTCTTCCGACACATAGGGCTGGGCTCATGTTTCCTGTTGCTCTCACAGTCTCCGATACCGCGGTATTATATCGATCGAGGACAAAAAGCGGCAATTGTGCGCTGCCTGGGAACCAGCTACCACAGAGGTAGTTGCGGCATTTATCTACCTAAGTACCTAGTAGATAAGTACGGGCGAACGCTGTGCCGGCGCCGCACGGTGGGCTGAAAATCGGCTTTCATAGACTTAGGGATTTCAATTTGCAAGTGCTTGTTTTTATGCCGGATATCGCTTCTATTAGTCATTACTATGTACAAAAATGACACCCGAGTTAATTCTACCCAAAAACGAAGGAAATATAATTTTTTTACGAAAAATTTGTATGAAGCTAGTATGAAAAATCGAATTATCTCCTAAACGGCATGTTTAACCGTAATATCCTTGGAGATGGTCATAGTGCTAATTATTTATGATTTTTTGGTTGGCGATAGGACGAAAAATTTAATGCCGTTTTTTTTTAAAAAATCGTCAAAATATTTTTATTTATTTTTACATGTAAAACGATCCCTTTTAGTGTCTAAGTTAAAAAGTTCGATATGTTATTAACCCAAATATTAAGAACACACGAAACAAGAAAAATAAAATAAAAAAATTGCTGTTTTTGACACATTTATATTAATTTAAATAAAAAAGATTTATATTGAAGTAACATTATGAAGTTATATTTTATACAAAATAAGTTAATTTAAGGAATTAATACTAAGCATTCGTAAAATAAAGTAAAATAAATAAAAAAAAATAAAACATATCATTAAATATTACAAAAAAACCCAAACACACTCAAATACAAATTTACAAATATGTACATATATATCTTTTTTACAAATTTTCCTTATCACTCTCGTTGTCAGACTCCAATTCTGAGTCAGCATCCAGATTGGATATATCCAAAAATTCGAACTCAGTTTCCTGAAATTGAATTAAGTCGAGAGTTTCAGCAAAAAAGCTCTGCTTTTTCTTGGCATCTAACTTAGGCCTTTGTGCACTTAGCAAAGGGTCCGAAGAAACAACAAGCATATTTAAAATGTCTTGATTGGAATCCTGCCTGCTTCTTTTCCGCGAATGATGTTCTCGAAACCTCCTAAAATCTTTGTTTCGAGACTCTGAGGCTTCTTCCGAGAGAGTCCCAATCGGCACAATATTATTTTTCTCGATTATGTCAGCCCCATGGATTAGTAACTTATGAACGGTTGACGACATGTAGAACCAGTCGTATAGTAATACGTACTTTTCTGCTGTTTTGCGAGCATAATCTCTAAATTTTATTATATCGATCTGCTCTCCAGATGTAATTGCTTGTAAAATTACAGCAAATCTTTTGATGAGGTCTTCATCCAAACGGTTATAGCTGCGGTTTTATTAGAAAACTCAAAGAATTTTCTTGCAGTATTCCCGTCATTGGTGGTTCCCGAGCCTTGTTTTACTATATCAATCAACAGATTGAGCTCATCTTTGAATTTATTTTGAATTATTTTCTTTCTTGTCTGTAGCATTTCTTTGTGCTCATCACTTCTCGCTGCCCACCGTTTGAAGTCCAGTTTGTATGCAATGTGTAACAGACATTCCATACAATTTATACGGGCGTGTAGGGATGGCAAGCCAAACTCATACAGGTCCGAACACACAATTTTTGATGTTACAGCATCTAAGCGGTTCATTTCTGTAGGCTTTGCTAAGCACAGGTAGCACGATGCATTTGATCTAGCTTCAGAAAGGTAAGTACAGACTTTAGCGTCGATCATCGTCATCATTAGTTGATGAGTCACCCTATTATTATTATTGCACTCTGTGGGGATAAGGGCCTCAATTTCTTCATCCATTTGTTTTTTCAGCCCAAGGACAACTGCTTCACTCTCCTTTACAAAAGTAAACTGAACTGGACGACAATACAAAACTGAGCATGGTTTTGGGTTCGTCCATAAAATGTTGTCTCCATCTGTCAGTTTTAGTGGCACCAAGGAGGTCATGAAAATGCTTGAATCATCTTCCTCACCCTCAATTTTCTGCTTGTATCGGCTTTGGTTAGAAGCACCGTCAAATCCCCACTTGGATATCAGCTTCAACTGCTTGTTATGCTCTTCGTTAGAAAGGCTTTGAAGGATTCTTGTAACCGTGATATCAAGTAAAGCTTGAAGTGTAATCCTAGCCGATGAATCAGTAACTGTCACTGATTGCTTCGTAGGGTAGCAATCAAGCTTAGTTTGTTGCACTTTATAGTAAGATGGATAAATATCTTTAGCACCTTCTCGAATGGCAGCCTCACGCAACGTAATATATTGCCACTTTGAGAGTTTTAGCGAAAGAAGCAATCCAAGCGCCTTTTCTGGCGTAAATATGATTGTTTTCGCTGGTTTCTTAAGCGTTTCATTTAATTTAGCGGCTGCTTCAGGATTTTTCATCATGTATTCGATGACAGAGGCGATATCTCCATGCCCTTCTTCTTTTAAACGTGCTGCAGCTGCATATGCCAATTCACTGGAACCTTCGCCTGTGTGTTCATCAGATCTTCTCTTTTTTTGTTTACTTCCCAGGTCTTCGAATGATTTACGGGATCTTTTCGTCATTGTTCCAATGGACGTTGATGTCGACGGTTCTGGAGAGACTGAGGGCGCTCTTGGTATCTCATCAACACTTGGTTCTTGATTAACTAAAGTTTGCACAAAACTCGGCCAATCAATATTTGCTCCCAACCAATTCTCGTACTTTCTCCTGAAATTATCAAGGAATCGGTTGGATTTCCCCCACCTTTGTAAAGCGGCTCGCGTAAATCTCCGACAAAATTCTTTGAGAACAACATAATCTTCGTCAGACAGGCAATCGCCTATGCGGGATACAACTGCACTAAACAATACTTCATGATCAAATGAAGTACTCTCACTTCGTAGAAGAACAAACAAGTCTAAATTGGTGATTAAACTTTCCATTTTAAGATTTTACAGTCGCAGATTTAGTGTTAGCAGTTACACAGTTGTGAACAAACTAAATTATAAAACAAAACTTTAGCCCTTTTATTGCAAAACGACAATAATTAGGTAACTACCCTCATTAGTTATCTCCTCATTAGCTAATGAAAATCTATAATTGTCACTAACTATTCTTAGAACTCATAGCACTGCTAATTAACAAATTAGCTTACTTATCAGGAAATGTTAAATATAATCCATTGTCGTGAGATATTGAAAATCATTAAATCACCTATTAAGACTCATTAGAAGACCTAATCAGTGTAGTTACTTAATCACTTCTTTTTGGACTCATTAGAAGACAATTGGTAATTTGGTTGTATGAAAAGTTTTAAAACTCATTTTGTGCTGATAAATATCTAGCTCAAACATAGTTGGCTACGTGTGGGTGTACTATAAACCTCTGCCAACTCCTTCGGAAATATAGGAGTGATGCTATTTTATGTTATGTGTAGTTAAAAGTCCGTGTTCTTCAACATAAACACCAAAAGGAATCGTTTCATACGTAAAAACAAATAAAAATATTTTGACGATTTTTAAAAAAAAAACGGCATTAAATTTTTCGTCCAATTGCCAACCAAAAAATCATAAATAATTAGCACTATGACCATCTCCAAGGATATTACGGTTAAACATGCCGTTTAGGAGATAATTCGATTTTTCATACTAGCTTCATACAAATTTTTCGTAAAAAAATTATATTTCCTTCGTTTTTGGGTAGAATTAACTCGGGTGTCATTTTTGTACATAGTAATGACTAATAGAAGCGATATCCGGCATAAAAACAAGCACTTGCAAATTGAAATCCCTAAGTCTATGAAAGCCGATTTTCAGCCCACCGTGCGCCGCAATAATCACTGTTTCATTACCTTCGCTCATTATTGATACCAGTTTAATTGCCCTATAGCTGTCTAATTTTTGTGTTCAGTTTTGCGTGGAGGCTGATAAGGAAACTTTACATTTAGGAAGGATATACTTATCAAATCAAGTTATAGACGATATTAATTATGCTGCCGGAATAACGATCACTATTTATTACAAGACTTATTAACATGACTAAATTGTCTGGTTATCTGGTTTCGTTACTTTAATCAGTAAGTTTGATGAAGGGCTAAAGCTGGTTGATTTGGAAAGAGATGGCCGAGTGGCGTCGAGTTTTTAGGGTAAAAAAAGGCGATAAAAATATTACAAAACAATACAAAAATGTTGTACATAAGGCACTTATCCTAGTGCCTATTCCCTTGTTCACAAACGCAACTAAATTTAAGTTCAGTCCATCTTTTTCTTACTAATTCATTAAAAAAGGAAAGAAGATCAATTTGACAGGAAGAAACTAACATGTATCTTCGCTCCTTTTGAGAAAAAAATGAAAAAAGAAAGATGCTTAGTTAGGTTTGTGAACAAGGGAATCGGCACCGATGTATTGAAACGTTTAACAAATACACAAATAATGACCACCAACATTTTTTAACCGACTTCTAAAAAAAGGAGGAGGTTCTCAATTCGGATGTTTGAATGTTTTTTTTTAATGTTTGTTCGCGCATATCTCCGTCGTTTGCCAACCGATTTGAACAATTCTTTTTTTGTTTGAAAGGGTAGACTTCCCAAATGGTCCCATTGTCATCAGGTCCAGGATCTGCCCCCTTACCATGATGTTTAAAGTAAGATTGTTTTAGTCCTGCTGCAGGAGTGTGCAAGTGACAGCGTTAGACACGTCGTCTAGCGCCGTCTCTTTCCCACTGAAAGTAATATCATTTAGTAATACTGCTTTAAGGGCTTGTGGTACGCCTCCTGATGATGGTATCATGCCGAAATCGAGGGAACTCCTCAATTTTTATAGAAAATCGTAAATATTTTTTTTGAAAGTTACTCTAAAGCGTAGTTGGTACTGTAACTAAAAAGTAAAAAATAAAAAACTTTTTCCAAAAAAAAGATAACCGACTTCAAAAACTAAAAGCTCAAAAATAACTATTTCGGAAGTCGGTGGCAAGGCAACACAATTCGACCGCCAGAAGAGAAGCCACCGACTTCCGAAATAGTTATTTTTGAGCTTTTAGTTTTTGAAGTCGGTTATCTTTTTTTTGGAAAAAGTTTTTTTTTAATTATACCTAATTACATTAATAATGTGTATATTACGGCTGTCTTAGTTTGCGTACAATAAATACTTATATGTTTGAACCTATTAAGTGTCTAGACAGATTACATAAAATCATTCCAGATTAAATCTTGCTAATTCTTACAGCAGAACAAACAAATTTTTATAAATGTTCCCAGAATCGATATGTTGTAATGTAAATGAAAAATAGTAAACTAGTAAAAAATAGTTTGGGTCAGCGATTGGGCTTTCAGTGTAACCTGAATCAGATGAATACCAGTATAATGTAACACGATATCCTTAGGTTAGACTGATTTATCAGACGTTCTTGCATCTGATTTAGTAACAATCGTAACTGCCAAAAATTTACGACTGGCGATATCGGGACCATCCGTTTTATGTGTTTTCCGAGGCATGGGGTGTCAAGATGTCCAAGATAAACTTTTGAAAACATATAATTTTGAATTGAAAAAGTCACATTGGAAGTTCCCCAGATAACAATTTACAACCTCGTGCATTGGAGGCGCCTTTACCACTGGGCCATCACGACAGGCCCCGAGAAATATCAGTTAATAAAATTAGTGGTTAGTGGTAACCCACAGATTATTATGTCTCATTATTTACATATGTTGAAGAAAAATTTTACTTCAAGTCTAAATATAGCGTTTCAAAATAATTTATATCTTTAGTGCACCATAAATTATTCTTATAATTTTATTATTACAGAATCGCAGCCTTCAAATAATTTATTTATTCTTGGTCGCTTGCTTCGTTTGGACTGTTTGTACCATGATTTTTTATTAAAAAATCTAGGTTCCCAAATATATGTGGTCTTGACATTTGGTCATTAAAAACGCGTGATTGGCAAGCGTGCTATCAGGAGTGGCAATCACGCACCTTGATAATAAAATAATGGTGTGGGCAATGCCGAGTCACGGCTGCTGGCTGCCGGCTGCCACGCCTTCGGGATCGACCACTTTTACTTTTAAGGTGTTATGTTGTGTAGAGGGGCGAGTAAAATCGCAGCGAGTGCGAAGGTTCTCTTCCAGTATAGGTCGTAGGCGGCGCACCGTGACACGCTTCGCCTCCCTGCGTATTTCGCGAAATTGTGATTGAACACGTGCTGCGAGCGATCGCACGCGTCCCCGACAGCCGGCGCACCGCCACACAGGTACACAGTGCAGTGTCATACTATATCATTGAACATTCGTGCAGTGCTTTCATAATAATACAATAAAGTTATTACAGCGAATTGCGTGCGTAGTAAAAATCGGTAATTGGATTTGGCAATGGCTAACATTTTTATCAAAATACCAAATTGCTATGTTTTTAAAACTTCGTAAAAATAAACGTCGGCAATCCTGTGAAAATATATTTCTCGCAGTATTTATAATTTTGTGCAGTATTAAATGCACCTTAAACCTTTATTTTAAGGAAGATAAATCTAATATATATAAAATCTTTGTGTAAAAATGTTTTGTTTCTTTTTTTAAATCATAATAATCATTTATGCTTCCTAGTTTGTTACATGTTATATACCTTTTATATACCTCATTTTAAAAGCTAGTAATGGCTAAAACTTTATTTTAGGTCTTAGAGCATTGTTGGTAAACTATATAGGTCACATTTTGTAGAATACAAAAGTTTATTTGGACTTTTATACACTTACGTCTTTTATTATATTTGGTACAAATCCTTAAAATAAATTCATTTTTTTATAAAGAAAACATACCTATTTGTAACAGGTTACATGGATGTGTCGCACGCACTGTATCGCCGTCATCAGAGGGCTAGGAAAATAAAGTTTGTGTAGGAGCGCTGAAAAAATGAGACATGTTGAATTTTTCATAATTATTACGCGTCAGATACATGTAATAATTATGAAAAAGTTTTGCAGCAATACTTGCTTGCGTTTTGCAAAGTTATGTTATTGTTGTATATGTTGTGTTTAGGGAGCATGCAGAAGTAGAGTGTTTTATAGTTTGTGTTACAACGTCTCAGATAGAGTTGATTGGCCTTCTATATCTTCATATCCAGGAGCTGCACAGATGTGGTTCAAAACAAAAAGATAGAACAGAAATTAGCAAAACAAATTTTCGGTTTCGTGGTTCTTGCACTTAAAATATATTATGTCTGAAATCTCCGATCTTATTGAGCAAACATGGAAATGAATGCTCGTGTCTTCTCTGTACCTAGTAGAAGAGGTTTTTGTTTGCTATTATTAAATTTTAAATTTTTTTAAACGTGCAGGAGAAATATATTTTACATCTTGTTAGTATTTTCTTTAAGTATATAAATATATATTTAAAATTACGGCTTAAGTGTGGTATTAAAACTACACCAATGTTTCCAATAAAAGTAAGCAAAAAAAAACACATGGAATAAGTACAGACTCAAAATCTACAGCAGAAAAAAGTTGCATAATTAATGGAGACCCTCAAAAATAGTCGTAGACACTTACGTACAATGGATAAATGTAATTGAGTTTAGGCAATAGATAAAGTAATTTAAGGTAAACAATAGTACATTGTGTGATGAATTGGTCATTTGGCCGTTATGTGTTTACAAACAAAGTAAAGACAATGAGTGGCCGTCTGACAAGCGCAGGAAGTTGTTGTTGAAGTGGCTGTCCAGCTATCCTGTGCCTTGAACAATTTTATTGTGAGGTGGCTGTCACCCGCGGTTTCACTCGCGTTGAGTCTTTGGTTACTCTGATCCTGTGGCCCTTGACGTGATGTTTTATAGGCCTTTATCGTTTTGCTTTTATCGAAGGTGGTATGGAGCTATGGCCCATAGAGCATATAATACAAAAAGATCACATTTACATCATACTAGAAATAAACGCGTTTAAATAAACAAAAACTAAAATTAACGACCGCTTAAATTTTATTATATTAGTATAAATAGTATTATTATTCTGAGATTAACACATAATTAAGCATTCTACTTTCTGATGATTTGCGTAAAAAAGTATTTCGTAAAAATAAGAGTTTGTCAATATGCGGCAGCTGTTTCGCTTCGAAAGATATAAGATACGCATATTTATTTACTTAATGCCAGAATAATCAGTAAGAAAATGTACTTTATTACTAAAACGTATTTTAATTTTGAAGATCACTTTTGTTTAATTATTTGTTTGTCAATTTGTTACTGAAGTAGTCTACCGGAAAAAGAAAAGTAATTTATGTAAGCACCTACTGGTTAAATTATTATTAATTAGTAAGTGCTAAAATTCTCTACATAATAAATCCATAAATTCAGCAATGGTTTCATTGTGTAACAAGTAAATACGGGCAATGTTTGCAATAACAGAAGAAGAACTTTGTGCATGGGGCCGATATTAGCTCTACATAATTATGCCATCGCAAGAACACAATAGTATGGAACCAAGTATGCTAAACATCCTAGGTCCTAGAACGTTTGTTAAGCGTTCTAGAAATGATAACAAACATTATCGTGTATGTAAAACAATTGCTACTTATGCTATTCACTTAATTTCTATGCATTATCGTAGCTGTGTGTCAAAATATTGACAATATGCATGTCTCTAGTCTCTATACATGCTAGCTATTGTTTTGAGTTAAGTGGGTAATATATTACAACCGGTGTGAAAAGATCCTCCGTAATGATTATGTGTATTGTACCTTTGCACCATAACTATTGAAAAAGTGTGCTACAAGCCTACAGTCTAAGTCTAAAAAAATCGTAACAGATTTACTTGTTACCGGGAAACTGAGTGGTATACTGTAAACGATTGCTGAGAGTGGGAATGTAAGTTGTTGTAGTTCTTGAACTGGTCTAACAATGACAGTGAGAGCCGGCACACGACATGGTCGCCATGTTTTTTAAAGCGCCGTGTAGACCGCTGTAGCCTGAGTGTGAGATTGTCACTCTATAAAACGCAAACGCGATAGTTTCTGTATCGAGTACTAAATGTATGAAAACGTAAAAAGCGCCCCTGGCGGAAAGTATTGTAAACCGAAACAGCGATTCTAAGATTTTTAACGGTACTACAAAAGTTACGTTTTCAAACGTGACTTTCATAGTAGCGTTTCGGAGAACATTTTGCGAGGATAATGCGAGTGTGAGTTACAATTAGACGTCTTGAACTAACGTTCAAACGTTTGTAAACGTAAACTTTAAAGTAAAGTTACCCACTTGGTGTGTGCGAGGTGAATTGTTGTTTATATTAGTTACGTTCGTAATTTTGTGATAAATTGTGTTTCGAAATGACGGCCCGTAATTTTTTCGCGTGGAGAATGATAATAACTGCTCATAATCAAGAAGAACGGAATCATCTCCGAAAACAAAGAGCAGATTTTCGTGCCCGTTTTAATCCAGTGGAGGACCTCAACGATACTGAATTTAGAAATAGATATCGACTGTCGAAGGAAGCCTTTCTATTTCTTTGTCAAGAATTAAAAGAATTGACCAATTTAAGGTCCACCCAACGAGTTAATCTGCAAACCAAGGTAAAGTAAAGTGCAACCTAAAGAACTCATTATACTTCATAGGTTCTTGTTTTTACTTATTTCATTTTTTTCAGGTACTTGTTGCGCTATTTTTTTATGCAACAGGCTCATATCAACGTCCTGTAGGTGTGGCTCAAAACATTTCACAAAAGATGTGCAGTGTGTATATCCATCAAGTGACCCAAGCTTTGACTCAAAATTCAATGTTAGAAAAGTATATACAATTCCCAAAAACTCGGGCTGCTCGGCAAGCTATAAGTGAGAGGTTAGTAATTTATTCTAGCATTTAAATAAGAGTTAAAAATAATTTTATTTTATATTTTAATAATACTGAAAAACATAATTTAAGTTCTTAGCTTTAAAGTTTTTAGTTACCTACTATCAAATTATTACAGATTTTATTCTAAATTTGGAATACCCGGTGTAATTGGGTGTATTGATGGCAGTCATTTTAGAATACATGGCCCGCCTGAAGAAGAGGAGCATATATACTACTGTAGAAAACATTATCATTCAATAAATGTACAAATGGTAGGTATTTAAGCAAAATATACTGATTTATTCTGAAATAACTTAATATGTTAAAGAGATATTTATAATTATAATATTTCAGGTGTGCGAAAGCGACTGCAGAATAATAAATGTAAATCCTAAATTTGGTGGTGCTAACCATGATTCATTTATTTGGGAGAACAGTCAAGTCAACAATTATATGCAATCTTTACATGCACAGGGTGAAATATGTTGGCTGCTGGGTATGTGTTCTGGCTTATAACTTTAAAACATTAATTATTTACACCTCCGGTTGTGTTTAACACCTATATGATTATAATTTGAATAAAACTGGTTCCAAGTACATAGAAGTGCTTGTGCTCATATAAGTCTGTGAAATAGATAATTTTTTTCAAGTGACATTAATACAGAGTAATTTGATTATTCCAGGTGATTCTGGATATCCATTGCGACCATGGCTAATGACGCCGTACTTGGATGCCACTGCAGAATCTTCAGAGGCGTTATATAATCAGAAGCATGTAGTGGCACGAGTGCTTATTGAAAACACATTTGGCCGACTCAAAAATCGTTGGCGTTGCTTATGCAAAGACAGAGTGCTACATTATAAACCTCGAAAATGTGCACAGATTATTCAAGCCTGTTGTGTACTGTATACCTTGCATTAGATTATGGTGTACCTGAACCGGAGGATTATGGTAAGAATATTATAAATAAATATAATATTATATAGAATGTTTCACATTGATAGTACTGATTTAAAAAATCACATGTTTCATGAATTTATATTTACACAGCTTTTAAATATGTATGGGAAATATGTTTTATTTTTATCAGTTCTGAGTTGGTCCCATAATCGTATTTGTGAGTAATTCTTTAGACTATATGATTTAAAAATGAATGTCAAACATTTTAGTCTATAGGGATTAATCAAATTTTTAGTTTCAGATCAATATGAACGTGAACAACCCACTACAGCAATCAGATATGAAACAAATGAAAGAGCAACTACAGATTTAATTCGAGGAAGAGCATTGCGTGACCAGTTAGCTCGAAGATTACATCAGTAAATTTGCATGTTAACTAAGTCTTTACTAAATAAAAAGTTATGAAATATTTTTCGTATAACGTTTATTTGCTAAATAAAGTACTAAAACAAGAAAAATACTTAAGTAATTAAACCTACATATACACTAATAAAAATAATATATGTTTAGGATGACTGATAAATAATTAGGGACCAATACTTGAACATCTTATTGTAGCCACAGTAACAAAAAAAAAATTAAATATGGGACCAAACCTGTTTAAGTATCGGTCGCTAATTACAAGTCACCCTATATATACAACATAAACACAATCACTACCTACATAAAAAAAAATGACAAGATGCTGCTGTGCACATTGTAAAATCATAACATGATCATTGATATCTACATGATCTAGAGTCAACCATCTTTTGTATTGCTTCCACAGCAAGCATAGCAACATCTTGCCATCTCTTTTGAGTTTCCAACTCAAGCTCTCTTATGCGCACCTTTTCTCTCTCTAAATGTAGGTCGTCTTCGTGCTTTTTTATTAAAAAATCCCTCCATTGCTCATCACAGTTTAGGAACTGCTCTGTTGCCCGTTCAATTTGGTTAGGTTGTCTGCTAACCCTGCGTCGTGGAGATATAGTTCGACGAGAAGTAATTCCACGTCGCCGGCGTTGTGGAGTACGTCCCGCATGCGCTGGCCTAAGAGGGCCTGCTGGAGGTGGACTATCCAAGCCAACTTCCACTTCAAGGTGTGCGTTGGTAGTTGGTGATGGCTGTGGTAACCAGCTTCATTCCATGTATCAAGCCCTACTAAAATAAAAAAAGTATAAGTATATACTTAAATAAAAATTCAACAAGAATAAATAGATTGTTCAGTTATCAAATCGCAGGCCTCAAATTTGTGCCTGAGACTATACTTACTTATATTAATGACAGGACTTTCCTCAACTACTTCATGTAGTTCAACAACTTCATGACTGGCAGCCGGCACTGGTGGTGTAGGTGACAGAGTTACTGTTCTGTTGGGACTGTCAATTTGGATCTGAAATTTTGTAACAGAAAAAATATTTTATTAATATTAATTTATTGTTAAAAATCGATAAATGCGATATTTGATGTTATAATATTAAAGCACCACAACCCACCTCAGAAAAGCCTGCTTCCCTTACACCGGTTAAGCCTGTGGCGGCCTGAGGTAAAATAATATTGATGACCCGTTGTTCTAAGTCCGTTAGATGTAAATTAAGTGCAGGCCCTCCACCAGTTCCACTAGCAGCTCTATTTATTCTGGCTGCCTTTTTTTTGGTATTGTTTTTTAAATCGCTCCAAACCTTTGAAAGACAACTTAACCGTTTTAGTAATGACAAGGTAAGCACATACATACACAAATATAAAAATAACCTAGGTTAGTGACATTTCAAGTAATGTAGCAAAATAAACAAGATTTTATACTGAGCTAGGTAAATACACATACCTTCTTCCATTTTTCAATGTTCTTGATTTCACCAGTGGGATCGCTATTCAGCATATTAGTTAGGCTTTCCCAATCCTGGATGGTCTGAATTTTACCTCTTGAGGTTTTATTTAATTTATTTATGTCACCGCGTCTGTAAATTTTATAAAAATGATTTTATTATTTTCAAAACAATCCAGGTACAAAATTGTTGACAATTTCAAAATTTGTACTTACTGTTCCATGAAGTTAACTAGCATTTCAAACTGTGATGGACTAGTCTTCAATATGAAAATAAATGCTTGATCGAAATAAAGTGTACACGACGCACAAAAGCGCGAGAAACTTTAAACTTTTGCAGGGATAAGGAATTTTAAGTAGAGCGTCAGACGCAGGCCACTTGAATTTGACGCCACTCTCGGCGGTACTTATAACTTGTTTTGCATCTCCCTTACTCACAGCACGTTAAAACGAAAGAAGAATATCTCATTCATAAAAAAAATAATACGTCTAAATTATGTAGGATACGCGTAACGCTTGTTAGCATAGCTTCGGCAAGATTTTAATTTTGGTCGCATATGTTACATGTGAGCAACATTAAAAAAATTACAAAAACGTTCGGCATACTTTCGGTAAAGTGACGATACGGGCGTTCGATCGTAAGCGCTATGACAACTCGCACTCACAATGTTTTGAAATACTATCATCGATTAGTTAGCACGATTAACGTAATGGTTTCGTATTTTAAGAAGTGTCATGTAACTCACACTCGGGGTACTGATCACCTGTATAAATTTAAACAATCGTTTAATACAGCCGCGATACAATCGCGCGTGTGTATCAGAATAGAATTTTGAATCTTGCCTTGACGGCGTGCTTTTTCCTAGAGTTTGTTGTTTTTGTATGAGTACAGATGCAGTGTCGCGCGTTTTAGTCGACGCCGCGTTTAAAAAACGTGGGGTGCACAGACTTTTATATTATAATTGTATAATAGCTGCATCCTGATCGCGCAACCGATCAATGAAACTGAGTGTAAAAATTCAGTTTCAAGATGAGAAAAAAATCCAGTTCGATTCAATTTAACATCTCTCAAATTAGAAGTTATCGTTACAAGTTTGATACCTACTATTCGTTTCAGAAAAACAAAGAACTATGAATGCGTGCAAGTGTTACATTTAGAACCTATGCAATTAGTGGTTATCCACTTTAATTATTTGCGCTATTAAAAAGTAAGATTTATATTTTAACTTCTGCACTTTTTTATAATAGTACCTGTTTCGTTGGATATGGTTATGTGACGTTGTTTTACTCTTATGACACTATGCGTGTATTGTCAAAATTATGTATAATTTATTTTTAGGATATATACTTATCTTGCTAGTTACGCAGTACTTATGTACATTACAATAAATTTGTTGTAGTAACGTACGGTAATATATAAGCAGTAAAAGATCCTGAAATCGGTAACAAACGTTTAGCGTATATACCTAATAACAATATTTCGTGATGCGGATCTTAGCGATACTGAACTTCACGCATAGCAATCGTCAATTAATCGCTGCATCTAGTAGGGTTGGCAGTTGTTGTGTACATTTTAATATACAACGAGATTTTTATTCGCTATTTCTAATGAGACAGTTACAGTAGTGACCAACAATTTGAGAAAAAATATGCGACTAAATAACCGCTTGTATACTTAAAAATACCACTTTAAATACCATTTACCATTTTTTAAAGCAGGTATGTGAATGAATACTTTATAATAAGATTTTATTAAAAAAAAGTGCAAATAAAGCTGGAAAGTAAGTATACAATTTATTACACAATTGGTTATTATATAACAATGAGCTGACATAATATATCTAACTAAATACGTAAGTATGTAAGTAAATACATAACTCTCATAGGTAGTTAGCTCGTAAATACTGTCATTGTTTCCTTGTTCATGCTCTCCACGTGATACGCTCGTAGTAGTCGCAGCCCTAGTGAAAGTGGTTTGTTGTGGTTACAGTGTAACGCGTCATCAGCTGATACATATTATACCGTTACCGGTTTGCCTGTATTAACTTTTTGTTCACTTTCCGTCATAACTGCTATGGCGTATAATGTGCTAATCGGCCACATTCATGAACACTTATGAATATCGTCGATTAAAATACAATACACAATGCAATTAGTATGCGTCATTCAATACGTGTATGTATATTGTTCCCGCTAATTATTATTGAATTGAAACTAGATAAAAATGTGTGATCTGGAGCAAACAAATCGTGGAAAATAGTTGAATTGTGTTTGCATTTTCCCATAATAATATGTCTGTTTTCGTAGTGTACAATGTGTTCATGCAGAATCACACATTTTTGTACAATATTTAAAACTGTGGGACAACGGTCTCTAAGTCGATATTGGTGTGATTTGTTTCAAGTTAACATTAAAAAATACCTACATAATTATACGATTATTTCACTAAGTCTATAAATCTACTTCATAATAAAAATAATCAGAGCAAACCGTGTTCGGTAGTTAATTACGAACTAGGGGACCTGATTATTTCGGGCTAGACCAAATGCATTAAAGTAATTAGTTTAATAGATGTGATTGTATAGCAGCAAAGCTTTTCAATTCAATATCAATGTCGGCAACCTTGAGATTTGTGCACATGTCAATATCTAGGTAGGTACCTATACGACGTACGTGTTCTTGTGTAACCAGCTAACCATTCACCGTGAATACCGACGTCATTTTTGCAACCAAGTACTGCCCGCATTACAAAGATTTTCACATTTTTCTTCGTTGTAGAGTGAATATGATGGTTTTCTATTAACTTGCTGTATATCTCATGTGGAACCTAGTTAAATCCATTGTTGCCTTTAGGATTTAGTAGACACATGAATTGTTTTACATGAAATAGTTTTTTTTTATTTGACATAATAGTTAGTCGAGCACTTCCGATGACATAGCCAATCACGTCGAGCACTTCCGATGACATAGTCAATATCATGGATGGCACAGCCGTAGTTGCCACAGAAGATATCTAGTGTTTACATGGCATTGCTTTTCATCACTATGGCTTGTAGCCATCTCTTGGGAAATTTTAACATTAATGACATTAATGAAAGATTTGACGTTTTGGTACTGGGATTCCAGGTAGTTTTGCAGTAGCATAGGGTGTATTATCCTCATTCTACCACGCTCTTCTTCCACCTTTTAGGAATACTCTTGGAGCAGAGGGCAGAGTCAAACACTCCAGAAGTCTTACATTGGAATTCTTCCTCCCTCATTCAGGAGCTCTGTTGTAATTGCATCCTCACTTGGAGTTTCTCAATTTTTAAGCTGTTTAAGACCTTCCTCGATTTTGACTTCGGACATAACCTCTAGTTTCGAAAGGACGGTTTCCCTACTGGGTTTTAGTTTTTGTGTCTTTTAAACCTCGTCATGTGACTCCTCCCAAGTGACTGTATGTATGAACAATTTTGACCTTCGATTTTGCTTAATCGCCTTAGTTATTAAGCGTGTATTGGAGCGTGAGTGGTTGCGTCGTACTAGTTTCCTAATTTTTTACTCATTGCTCTAACGAAGTCACGGGCGGGATGTCATGTCGTTCTACCTTAAGCTCTGCAGAAGCCACCTAAGTCTAAATTTTCAGCCCGTACGCCGCAATTTGAAGAATCTTCTGAGGATTTACATTGCTTGGTATAACGCTTAGTTAACATCGCTAGTGGTTTCCACGAAGTGTTTGATTCTTCAATGAAGTAACATAGTTTGAGGATATTTGAATAAAACATAAACTAGACATCATCAGACGCTCAAACAAGTCTATGATAACGCCCATGCGGCATTTCTGAATTTATGTACTTATGTCTTTTATTCGATATGATGAAATCATTTCTAGTTATCGTACCGAGTTCCCGCCAAGACTACTTCCTTTGAAGGGGTTTCTTAATGAAAGAATTTATCAAAAAAAGTCCTTCCTTTTCTAGGAAGTAACAGAGCATGCAACAATGCTAATGTTAGCATGCATTGAAGACTTAAATGTCTAACGGTAAGCAATTAAATTGTCGACTGAGTTCACTCATTTTATATAGTTTTATCAAAAGTGTAAAATCTGTTTTCTTATATAATATGATATTTGTCACTTCTTTCTATAATTTAAAACACGAGTGGAGTAATTATGTATTATGCATGCAGTTTAAAACTTGATATATAGGTAAGTGTAGTTTAATAAATAGCATAGCACATACTGCATCAAATTAATTCGTGGTCTGACTGTTGAAAAGCAAGGTGAATGTCAATGTCACGATTACAAACTTCTATTATTACGTGCATGAAAAAATAAAATTGATATGCATAATTGGTATAACTATATAGATATCAATTAGTAGTTTAATCACTATTTCTGTTTTCATTTAATGATGTTTAAATTTAATATTGTTGTTAAGACGAAGAAGAATAAGAAGTCTTATGTTTTTCCATTGCCAAAAATGCGCACATGCTGTCTACAAAAAATGTCTCCGGCAAAGGTTAAGGCATTTTAACATCAAGTCCGGTTTCACTTACATACGGCCTCGATCACGTTCTTTCTACTTGTACTGTCAACCGCAATAATACGCGTATAATCATTAGAGCAACGTGTTGTCAAAAAAAAAATGTATGAAGTTATGCCCACGTACTTATCTAATATTGTTCTAGTTATGATTGCGCGTCAATCACTTCAATCTCAATAAATCAACGAGAACAAACACATTGAGCAGAGGTGGGGCAAGCTATACCTATTTTTAGTTCAGCTTGAAGTCTTATTAGAGTGCAAGAATTTGTGCTCGATATAACACGCATATGTGACAATCCGTGGAACAAAAAACAGTTGGCTTAGATGCGTCTTAGAAATGTTGCTAGGACGCAATACAAGGTGTAACGCAAATGCATGATGTTACATAGAAAGAAGTTTAGTTGAGTCATTGTCATGTTTTACCTAATCGTGTTTATAATGTGAGATTTTTATTTTAATAAAACTACGAGCTTTCATATTCTCGACATGTAGTGTTGATTTAGTACGCTTCTACTAATCAGCAGTCTCGTTAAACTGTCATAACTATTATTTAGATTCTATCAAACCGTTTATGAAGTTGATACATTACCTTTTTCAATTAGAACAATGTAGTACCTATCTAATCAAGTTTAGACATCCGGCTAAAACATTCAGAATACAATTATTTATACATAAAATCTATTGTTAGCAACCTTCTGGTTATTATTTTCATAAAATTTAATTACTCCTTCAAGAATACAGATATTTGCACGGAAATAGTTTTGATTTGTTTGAAAATTATAAATACCTAGTCGAAGCACGAGCTACGGAATTTATCCTTCATGGTTATTCAATTTATTGAAGGTAGTGGTTAGATCGTTTTTATTTACTATTGTTAGGTATGTTGGTTAATCATAACGTCGTTGTTACGATTGATTGACATGAGATTGGACAACAGATTTAGGTAATTTCCATAGATATAGTAATATTCTCCCAATGCTGACTATAGGTACCTATGTAGGAGAATGTAGTATGTGCGTAAACAAAAGTGTATTTTCTCTTCTCTCATTGCGACATGACCGCGGAGGGGTCAGGCAAAGGACCAAAGTTCGCATGCTTTCCGGACCTAAATACTGTTCACACAAGACCAAAAGGGTAATTTTAATAACTGTGCCTATTTAGGAGTGTTTTTCTACAAGTTTTTTAAGTCTACTGATTGTCGAAAGTCAAATGAAATCTAGGGCATAACTAACAATCTCAATTTATGTGCTAATTCTTTATCTGTGTATTAAATACCTCTATCGACAAAACTCTGAAGTTTAAAAGAGTAAAAATCGATAATATACCGTTGCGTTTTACAATGACAAATCATATTAGAAAAATTGCAACAGTTCTTATACGTAAAGCATGTTTGAAAGTCCTTAATTTATTCATTACTTACATAACTGCAATAATCAACGCATTTAAATAAATACAAGGTTATCGGGTATCTAGTTCTAGTATTTTTTCCATATTCTAATTTCGTCTTGCAATAATTTCAAAAGCCTTTTAACTATATTTCAGGATAAACCAGTTTAGATCAATTTGTTTCGAGCGTTAAAATGGCGCAACACCTTTCAGGTTCGACTTGACTCGTAAGGACTATGTTTAAGCCATTGTTTTGCAATTTTGTGATTGTAGAGTCTGTGTAATCTACCGATCACTTCCATGTGAACATTTGTAATTCTGTTCGAAACAATAAATACGTGTTGGGTAATAATGAACCATGAAACGCCTGAGTACTTGTAAGTAAAAGTAGCCGAATTAAAACTGTGAATGACAGGGCTGTCAATTCTAAAACGAACATGAATGTCAGCTACTAATCTTATCAGTATCAGCTGCTATTTTTAGAACTAATTAATTGCTTTTTTTTACTACACTTTTGTGCGGAATAGTTAATTGAGTTTAAAACTTAAGCGTTTATTGACCATATACAAATTACGGTCAATGTTTCTAGATGCTGCGTCTTATAAATGTTTCACTTGGCTGGTAATACCTGAATAGTGAAAAATACACGTACTAAGAAAGGAAGTATTTATCATATTTCGCGCGTTACTTTTATATTACAATTACAAGGTCAGGCCATTTAATACATTCACTTGTTACTTATATTGAATTCTGTTAGATATTAATTGATACTTACCTAATCATAATCACATGTAGCTGCCAAAAAATCAACTATCTGTTCTTAATATATGTCCTTCCTCTACTTAATTACAAAGGAAAGGCAATCTACTTTTTATTTAACTGACCATACCTGCACTTTTTTGTTACAAACACTTCCCCAAGCGGTGAACGCACTCCAACCTTGATATCATATTAGAATAAATCCGGCACGAGTATACCAGTGATCTAAATTACACTACGCACAATTATTTAGTATTCAACATTCAGATAACTATTATTATAGATTGGTCTAGCCTACCGTTTCCTGTCAATGTCGTAAGACTGGTAGAATCTATTATACATAGCTGGAGGATGGGCAGCACCATGTACCACTAACATTGTATTGAATTGACATACGCACGTTGGGGTATTTGGGTATACGCATTGTGTATTGACCTCGTTATTCCACTACCTACACCATTCCGTAATCAGTGATCCGTCAGTCACGCGTGTCAGCAAGCAACATTACAAGGAATCAAACAGTTCATTAATAGTAGAATCGAAAAAGTTGGCAAATGTGTCAACATTAGCGGGCAAAACAAGAAACATTTGCAATTAATTGCAATGTACAACTAATCGATAAAGGTAATCGATATATTGATAGCATTAGCTTAACTCTTAAAGAACATAAGGCAGGCCCTAGCTTTTTGTTCTAAGAAGATGTCAACATAAAGCTACATTATTTCCTCAAATCCAGTCACCGGTTGACGTCTTGAGTGGCTTGCTGACATGAAAATTGCACTTAATTTGATTTAGTGCTTTATTCTTAACTTGATAACATAATAGGAGAACAATAGACAACACGACAACGAAGAATGAAGATAGTGCATTGTGGATTAAACCTATTAAATGATAGGTCACAGTCATTATAGTTTGTGGAAAGGCTGAATTCCCGTACCCTGTCTCCATTGTAACGAATGCCTTTCATGTGATTATTATCTTGAAAATCTTCTTTGTTTGCAATTTTTACTTTAGTTTGCTAGCAATAATTACTAAGAATTCTTGTTAAACATGATAAATCTTTGAACTTTTGATCTTATCAAATCTCTCGCAAGCCGTTGTTATAAGTTGCACCAAAAAGTTTCAATCACCTGCTTAGAGATTTAGTAAAAGAATAGATTGTATCGATAGTTTGGATTAACCGCTTATAAGCTTCGATTGAGTAGTTTGATTGTTTTATACAAATGCTGTTCTATTTATGTGGAACGTTTATAAATTGAGAGTTCGTAAACCAGGCCCTCAGTGTTTCAAGGCGCCTATTAGTAAACTTGTTGTAAGTCTGTGACTGACATAGTAAAGACTTGAAACCGGTTCACTGTATGATTATATCATGGTCTCGCCCCATATCACATTTATTTCATTCAGCGTTATTATTTGGCGTCAATGAATGAGCCCAGTTAGTTTGAGGAAATGTTGTTAAATAAAATACAACCAGGGAACTTATTTTTAGTTTGATAAAAGGTGTTCATAATAATGAGTACAATGACATTTTTATAGCTTTCAGGTAAAGAAAAAAGTTAGGTTGTATAACAATAACACTAGACATCTTAATACCACCAGTCATAATTATTACCCACACTTACTGTATCTGGTGAATCTGAAGTCTTGCCGCATTTAGTGTCATTATCTTGTTAACTTCTGACTAATCCATCACAAGGCTGGTTTAAGTATACGGTTGTGTAATGTCTCAAGTCTTCCTAACAAAAAATAATGAGTTCTTGTTTGAAACAGTGATAGTTGATCAACTAGTTTTTGTTGGAGTAATAACAGTTTATTTTACCAAGAAATAAGGAATTTAAAGTAATAAGGAATACATTTTTTTTATTAAAATTGATTAAAATGTTACTAGAAATGTTAATGATTGTTGACATCTAAGTTAATAAGAAAATTACGGAATCTCAATATGTAGTCAAAACTAAACAAACAAGGAAATATAACAACTAATTTAATGAAATTAAACCTCCGAAGACAAAGTAAAGAATGACTGAAAACGAAAAATAATAGTCATTATTATAATAATAATTTACTATTTGGAAACTTACGAGGGACAGTAACGGAAATTATAATACCTTAACAGTTGCAGCTACACGAAAGAGTCTTGTATACTATCAGTATCTATAAATGTATCTGTGAAATTTGATATTATTAACAGAGTTTGAGAAGTATACCATTGCAAGATGATGTAAATTTTTCACAAAATCTATTACCCAAAAAATTTAATATTAAAATAAATATTATTATATTTTAATTCATAACCTGATGAGTTCACTGTATGTAGAGCACAATAATATCTGCTACGGAAGCGTCCTTGAACTAAAAGTAAAAGTCGGTCACAGCCCACGCTGGGTCATTATCAAGCATTATTTGGTTTTTAAGATGTACACCTCAATGAAAAGCCTCAGGTGATGTAGAGAACAAATGCTCATTAGTCCACTATTCATCTACATTGTTAAAGCATATATACGCGATTTTAAGAAAATTGCAATGCATAACTTAACTAGTGTATTAGTTAACGTACATACACGCAGAAGGAAATAAATAAAAATCTCGGGCAACAGGTCAGTTTGACGGCAAAAAGGTGTAGTCTATGCAATGTCAATGTTGTTAAGCTACGAAGCATGTTGCAGTAACAATATCATTGTTTTGTTTTGGTTGGTAACTATTAATACGGCTATCTCTCAAATTTTTGATTAAGTATATTAAGTACGTGACCGAAATCGAATGTAGGAAGTGCTAAAGCGTAGGTTAGTTGAATAATTTTATGACGGAAATCGATATGTATTCTAACAAATAATAATATTATGTATCTACTTAAAATCCGTAACTAATTGAACTAGTCAACTAGACCGAACGCAGTGCTGGTTCTATATTACATTTTGCTTTTTTTCTTAAAGCCTTACCTATAATATTCTAAAATTTGATTAAATGAATGATTTGTTTTTGTTCCAGACCTAATACAATGAGCAGGCAGATCGTAGTGCTGTTGGCTTGTACAGCTGTAGCAAGTGCTACGCTTGAAGTAGTTAGCCAATGGAGCCTGATGCAGTTCGACTTTCCCCCGGATCCAGTGCTTTTAGAAAAATTTCAACCGGAGAACACTGTACCGACTGGGTTAGAGATAGGCTGGGATAGGCTGTACCTGGGCATTCCACGCCTAAGGGCAGGAGTACCGGCCACTTTGGCCTGGATACCTCGGAGTTTGCCGCCAGGCGTCAGTCCGGTTCTTCAGGTAATGTGAACAACAACTTTCTTTTATTGCAATATAAAATTATCGCCACACGTGCCTTGTTTTGTTCTTGTTTGTGACGCATTCGTTCAATTGATATTGATTCATATTGTTATAATCTCTAAGGAATTTTGTGGCCAAAATAATATTGCAATTTACTTACCTCGACCTCGACCGGTACAATGGTATTTGTGACATATCACGCCGGCCGTTAGCGATCAGTCGCCTCGAGAATCGAGAGGCCATAATGTCGATTTTACAATTACCAAGAGGATAGAACTGTTCTAATATTATAAAGCTGAGCAGTTTGTTTGTTTGGTTATACCAGTTCGAATGGTTTAGTGTTGGATAGCCCATTTACCGAGGGATACTACGAGCTACATAACATCATGTTACGATCTATGTGAGCGGAGCAGAAACCAAAGATGCTAGTGAAGCCGCAGGGGACCGCTATAGTTACGTAAAATTAGTACATTTATCGAGGGAGCTTACGTAACATTTTGTTGTGTTAGAGCCGATGTCATCAATCTTCATTACGACGCATGCTCTCGGTATCTGTACAAGTCGAGCTTTAGATTGGATATCGACATCGTTGACTAATTTATTTGGGATTATTTACGTTTAGTCAAGATTTTGTCAAGACTATACTTAGAATTAATATATTAGGTGTAATAATTCATAACGTTAAGTTTATCACAAGATCAGAACTAATTTGTTATTTTGACGATTTGGAGATTTTGTGCGATAATAACTATTTATTTAAGAGAACTCCGCTTTTAACATGATTATTTTTAACTAAATATTTAACCGTTTGACGACAAAGAATCAGCCGGCTGTCGCTCTGCTATTGTCATTCTATTGTGTCTCGAATCGTTTTTTTTTATGATATAATGGTATCTTGCGGGTCAGCTCGCTAAGGCTGTTTACCGCTTATTAACCTGTGGCTGCCAAGAGTGACTCTATGCAGGGCAACCTCTCTCGAATCACGTGTGTTCAAAGGTTTAAATACCAAGTTACTAGATTAATGTTGCTCAGTAATTCAACGACTATTTTCTAAGATATAAGATTTACCCACTTTGTGTTAACCACCTTAACATTTAGCGGGTCGTACTTTATGTGCAATCAGTTAGGTATTTACGTTCCTAAAGTTCTTATTATCTTGTTAGCAGTATAGGTATGTACCTACAATGCATAAACATAATGTTATGTTTATGCATTGTATGCATTTGGTCTGGAATTGTGCAAAAGTACTGGAACATGCAACGTTTAATCTGATCCTTTGAGCCTTTGAAGCTGCTTGCGCAAAGATTAATCAGCCCGTGAATCTGTTATTCCGTCTTACGAGACATATGACATAGGAGAAACTTTTATTTAAAACCTTCGGACACACGTAATTCGAAACACAATAGAAAGACAATACCAGCGCGACTGCCGGCTGTCGCTTAGTCGTCGAAAGGTTATATGTATAAGAAATGATGGCACAAAACAAAAACTTCGATTAAACATCAAAAATCGAGTTATTAACTAATTTCTATACAACGTTGTTGTCAGTCCTACTGTCTGACCTGTCAACACTTAACATTGGTAGTATGTGGTACTAATAACTGTATTGCTACTGTAATTGGCGTTAATAACTACAGTTAATTGACTACTCTACTTTGGCTTATAACTTTAGTTAAGTCAAGACTGCATGCGGGCTTGGGAACTTGATATTTATTTAAAGAATTTTCGTCCAAGAGTGACTTTGTCCGTAATCTTAACTACAACATAAAAACCTAATACAGGCATGTGTTTGAAATAAATAGTAAAGGGAATGCTGTGGTATTCGGGTTTCAACTTAAAGTTGCTCCATAACTTTGCAGAATTACTTAGTGTCGCCTTCGAAAGCTGTGTTTCTATAAATACCTTCAATAGGACCTACGCACAAACTGACCTACTTACTTTCGTACCTTAATCCATTTACAAATAAGTTCAAGAGTTTTGCGGTCAATCGATATAAAAATTTGATTTGTTTTGATTAAATCTGACGGTTAAAACTGACGTATTTCACAAGCCACGCATAGTGTAACTTACCTGTATGATACAGAATGGTGCTGTTTGCTGCAAACGTTATAGTTGGAAAAAATTTAATACGGTTGTATTAAGTTTTTCCAACTATAACGTGGATAACAAAGAAATGCATACAAAATTGTGTTGACTTTAAAAAAGACTGACCTCTGAGTTTTTTCGGATGTTTCTTCTCAGAGTAGTCCAGCAAAAAAAAAAATTACGTGTAAAAGTGTAATTTATTACCTATTTACAAAATAAAATTCGTTTAATTCGTTTAATGTCTAAAAGTACCATTACGGCTCTATCAGACTTCTCCTAATATGTAGATCTTACTCAACGAATTGATAAATAAGACAAGATAATGTCAAATGTGAAAACGTTTATCTTTCATAATAGCATATTAACAAAAAGAGAAGATTGCACGAACCAGATTATTATTGAGTACTTTTTCATAAGCCAGGCTGTCATAGAGTGATGTTACAAATTTGGAGGTGTTTAAGTCTATCTGATAAATCACAAATACTTGAATTACAAATTATCATTTTACTGTGTTGGTTGGCCAATTTTCTGTCTGACATCAATATGTCAGATCAATTGCACAAACCTAGATTATCTAAACCAGCTGGTTTGGACTACTTAATTATCTCTTTTGTTGTCCGCTGCATTGTAAATACCTAACAATTATGTCGTTTACTGTAGACTAGTAGTAAAGACTATAAAACTATCTTGCTTATTACCATGGCTATTCGATTTGTAAAAAAATCTAATTAGGACATCGGAAGATGTATTCGCCATATTGATCAAACTTAGATCTTAAACCTATGGAAGCTTTACCAACATCTGAGAACGGTATGTTTCATCACTATACTCTATCTAACACGTCAATCAAATTCACATAGAAACTGCATTACGTATGTAAAATATGGTGCCTTCAACTGTTCATCTTTAAGTCATTCGTTATAGTGCATACTTAAAATAAGATTTAAAATAAATAGATAAAAAGTTCACTTCATTTTCCGGAAAAAAAAACTGTGATATTTTTATTTTTTCCTGCATCACTTGAATTGACTAAGCAGGTTGTGCATAAAAGGTATACTACATCCATTAGTGAACTACCGAAGCGTATAAGGCAAACATTTGCTTTTGCCAAGAGATTTAATTCCGTGGCGGAATTAGATAACTCAGGCTTCGTTATAGTTATTACAAATACGCGTTTTCTGCGTAAGGCACGGGAAAGCGTGAAGGGCAAGTGGATTTGGCAGCGTTGGCCTTGGTGAGCCGCGGCCTGTGACACTTAGGTAGATGTGCTACACTCACATTGTCTCCAAGATTCCTTATAACGTTATTACTTTTACTTCATAATTGTAACTATGTATTTATTGTATTATACAAATTGCCATCGTTCTGCTACAATTATTTTATTTAAATGCAAAAGATATTACGAAACTCGGTCAGTATATTGTGTTTGTTATGTAGAATTTAGATTTGAGAGAGTTTGTCTTGAATTACTTATATAGGCTTACATAAAAGATGTGGTGCTATTGAATTTAAGCACAAATGCAGCTTTCCAATGCGACACTACGCACATAACCTAGAATCAGTATTAGATTGGTAGGCATTGAATCAGCATAATTATTATATTTATGTTCTTTTTCAAAATATAAGTTTTTCTCTCAATTTGAATAGTGTAATTAATTTTTAAAAACCCACTTTACTACCTGACATTTGTTTCAAACCAAATTAGAAACTTACATGCTTTAGAGAAGATATCTACTTACTGGAATGCAAACAGATATTGTTTGTAGTAGGTACACTCGTAGTATTACTGAATTCATGTCTGACTCTTGTTATTAATATGGATGTGTGTAAATACGAAAATGTACATTGCGATGTCAATACCATTATTCACCCTTTGTTCTTTTGCTTATTTGTATGCGGCCATCGAAAACCGCTGTGTCAATCTTTAATAATATAATGTTTTCTCACTTAGCCATTGTGGGAATAAATGCTCAATGCGGTCAAAGAATACAAATCGTTGTTGACCTACACTATATTTATAAGTTATTTTGCAGTACCAGGCTGTGCCCTCTTGTCTCATGGATAATGTAATACACCAACAGAGAATTTTCTGCTACACTTTGAATAGGTTCTTCGAATTTTTTTTTTAATTTCAACAAAACTTCAGAAGGTTGATTACTGCTTATACTTAGGAATGTTCACTGTCCTCAGGCCTATCCCGACTGGTCATGGCACACTGCTGGCCGTGGTGACATCAACTGCACGGGCCTGATCTCCGTGTACCGTGTGCGAGCTGACCGTTGCAACAGACTGTGGGTCCTGGACGCCGGAGTGGTCACCAGTATCGATGATTTCAGGAGAGTCTGTCCACCTAAGATCCTCATATTCGACATGGCTACTGATCGCCTGGTAAGCTTAAAAAACTCTTAAGATTCTTACTTGTTAAGATCAACAGACAAATTCGCTGATTCTTATGATAAGATGATTACTTAGATTACTTAGAGTTTCTTGAACTTCAGGTTGATCTGCGGGCATTTGCGTTGTCAAAGCTCTAGTGTCACCTTGCCTTTTCGGTCCATCTCATTTATTCATTCAACGTCGTTTTCTCGCTTTCTACAGGCTTCATCCAAATAAGGATTAACCTACATTTAAAGCTCTTCTCACGTTTTGGCGTTCAAACGGCAGCTTTTGCAATAAACTAGTATTTTAAGATCTAATGTACAAAAACTTGTAAATATTTGTTAGTACGCGACTTGTGCGGTCTTGTATCGGTTACGTAAAGATAGGCGCATATTGAATGTAACTAAGTTTTTAATTAATTGAATTTATAGGTGAGGCCCTTTCTATTTAACATACATGAGTTACATGACGAGTGGGTTGTTCCGTCTTCCTTGATGGCAGAATGGCGTTTATTGATTTGAAATATCCTTAAGAAACGTGATGCGAATTCATTGACGTTAGCTTTGTTTCTTAGAATATAAGTTGCAGATTTTTTGAAAATATTTTTGATACTTACTGATATGATATTTCCTTACAACATGGAGATCTTAAGAAAGTTATAAATATTGTCATTAGTTTCTCGCCTGACATAATTTGTGTAGAAAACACATTTAAGGAAATACGCTTAGGTTCAGAAGCAATATTAGGAAAAATCCTACAAGTATCCTTTGATTAAAATACAATTCGGTAAAAATACCGGAGGCACATATATGTAAATATATGTGCAACTAATTTAAATCATAAGAAATAAAAAAACTTTATAAATCATTAAATGCATAATTAATTAGTCGAAAAGTATTTAATAAACCATTCGTTGTGTAACAGGAACTAATCAAAGTCGTGCCGGAGATAATCTTGATAAACTACCAAGAGTTCTCAGGACCTAGTTTAGTTAAACTGATCAATGTTCTCGTGAGAAGTAAAACGGTCCTTTCACATCAATCTTTGTTTGATAAACGACTATAATTACAACAAAAATAGTTGTTATGATATTTGACGATGCTTTATTTGACATAATAAATGTTGCAGCCTGCTAAATAATAGTAGCAATTTGACGTAGATTATTATATCATTTTATACCGACGTTCTATGCCGTAATTAACATAGTGCCTAGTGGTATTGTTAGTAGTTCTGCAATAAAATTGTGCCTCTCTAAGTACTCGCTACTTAGTATCAAGAATACCCTCTAAGCATGCTCTTGCATTTTATGAACTGGTTAGCTTTCTCTAGTGGCAAAAGGACAAAGTACATACCAAAATTTTAATACTCTGCAGAAGGGGTTATATATTCGACTATTTGACTGTTATGATTTAAAATACTTACGTATGAAAGAAACGATTAAAACTAACCAAGTATTGGTATATTTTCGCGTGAGCATCTAGTTAATTGGTTGAGCGAATAAAATAGCAGGTAATGTCTTCACAACCGATACAGAGTTTTTGCAAACTGCTTTTTTCATTAACGGATGAATGGTTTTTGTGAATGGGTGTGTTGTGATAGTACGCAGTTATTTCTTACAACTGTTACTATGCCATTTGTTAAGTCTGGTGGATAATTACCGGGGCGTGTTATAATTTGCATTGATTTCAATTTTAAACAGGTAAATTCTTTAATTTCATTGCCATTTTTTGCTAAATATTATATTTAAACCTTACTGCATTGTAACATATTATAGCACTGATATTCTATTTAATACTTTACGTTTCGAAAATCAAATTAATATGTATATATACTATCTCTTTTCTGTTTTTCTATCTGTTTTCTGTTGTTGTTAACTATTAATTAACTTTTTCTTCTCCTACTTCTCTCATTTATTTTCCAATTCATGTTGTACGGAAATTTCTAAAAGTATTTTATGTTTATTTTTTTTATTCCTACATGAATAATTTCACTAATGTTAAAACCATAACTATGTAGTAATCCTAACATTGAAAAAAGTCTTGTTGCGAATATGATGGAGGCGACTCTATCATTGATTTTTCAAGATCAAATTACGATCAAAGCACGATCGTGGCAGCTTTACATTTTGAACAATAGGTAACATTATTGTTAAACGTAATAAAGGCTTCATTCATACTTCTGATCAGCAGTTGCGATATTTCGACTGCTTTGTTTTTAATTATTCTTAATAGTTTTTTTATCTAAGTTAATGGTCCGATAAGTTTAATTATGTAATAAATAGTGCAAAACGAGGACATTTGCATTAGTGCCTTATATTCATGGACATCTGCTTCGATTCCTTAGTTAAAAAGTAGTTATGTAGGTTCGTAATTTAAATAAACACTGGTTGCTTTATTAGCTTCAACCGTGACATAATTCAGACTAATGGCTAAACACTAAACAGTATTGACTAGCTGATTTATGACAGTACACAGACACTTCTTATGTATTTTACGAAGTAGAGGTAAAAAAAGGGGCCAAGTCTGAGTAGTACTCGCCCACCGAGGGTTCCGTACAAACCTGTAAGCACAGAAATCTTGTTACATTTCGTTTTTATTTCGAGAACCAACTACTTTGCGGTTCTCGAATTTGTTTTTCTTGTACCTACTTCATGGCATTGCTTCATGCCAAATTTTGCGTTTCTAAGTCAGTGTTCGTTTTCGTATATGGTTTAATTCTTAACTAACTCGACAGATAGACGGACAACAAAGTGATAGGATTCCGAATTTTTGTTTTGAGGTACGAAACCCTAAAAGTCACTTGGTAGATTAATTTCTAGATTAGGCATAATTATTTAATAAAAGACTCACGCGTTGTGTCAGTAATGAGGTTAATCCACTTATTAAGTAACCTTATTACCTGTTATTGTTTGTTCAAGTATGCCTAAGCCTAGCTTGTCATGACATAGATAAAACTTAGATATATGTATACAACGCTTTTAAATTATGCGACATTTGCAGTGAAAGGAGATTAAGTTTGATATTATGCGCCTCGGTGTGATAACTAAGCAATAAATTGTTTAGTAACTGGATACCAGACTTTTGTAGCTGGCTTAGAGTTATGTAGGAACCGGAATCCCACCGAAGTTCTGTTAGAAAGGGTAAGGAACGAACTAAGTACATGTTTACCTAATGCCGGTCGTTGTCCCTGTGCTGTAACTTTAGTTTCTATTTTACTTCTAAATGAGCTACTAAAAGCCTAAGCACCCATATAAAAAATAGCAGTGCAATCGAAACCACAAAAATTGAGCCATGATCCATTATCATAAAAACAATTAAAGTTTTAGATTAGAAGTTTTGCTAAAGTATTTGTAATTTTGATATCGCTGAATTTCTAGTTAGAGAAAACATTTGCAAGGTTTTGTAGTCTTATGCTTAATGAGAAAAGCATAGGCATGACGATTGGGCTACAGTGAGCAAGAATTATAGAGCAGCGCTTTAGTAAACGTTGAATTAGTGAATAATAGTGGTGTCGATTACACAGACCATGCGTTGCTTAATTAATTATTTATAATTGCCGGTAATAAGGAATTTAGCGGGCCAAGTAAAAGTTAAAGGTATGTGCATCATCTAGCCATTAAAGGGCCAATGCTCTACGTTATTACTTTGATGTGCGTAAAATTAATTAAGTATTATTTAATTACTTCACTTAATAAGTCCGGAAGTTATTCAAGGCTGTTTTAGTGAAATCTAAATAAATATTCCGTATGCTGATTCGTCTTGCAACATAGCTATGAACCAAATACGCCATTTTAAAATAAAACAAAAGACTGGTTGTATATTTTAAAATGCGCGACTTATGCGTTTTGTTTAATAAATCTTTCACAGGAAACTACATGCTTATTCGTATAGTTTTGATGGATTGAAAGGTTGATTAATAGTTCATATCCGATAACAACGCCTATATTTTTAATATATTATTAAGTATTTATTTCTTTAGTAATAATATATTGATACATTGACAGCTGTTTGTAACGTCGGCAGTGGCAGGCAAGGTCGTGTTATTATTTGAAAGGGTGTGGCTTGTCCGATTATCCGTGGAACAATTGTCCATGCCGAGTTAAATACGCACAATTTGTGGGTGACCAGTAACCATGCACTGTATAATTCTAAACTAGTGAATGGCATTTAACCTCGCGAGCGGCCACATTGGCGATTAAATTCGCGGTATTTGTTCTTCACGAAATTTGCCTGTAAGCTGATTGGATCATGACGAAGTTTTGCATTAATTAGAAAGACTGTCGGTGTATCGATATACCTAGACAGTGTAATATAATAGGCGACTTGACTGCAACAAGTATATCCCCAGAGTTTATCTATTGTAAAGTACTCTGTCTTTTCGAGAACCTTATTTTTTTAATAATTTCGAAATTCTTTTTGTTTAGTTGTCCTTATGCGAATAATTCTAATGAATGTGTGGTAAGAAAAACCCAATTTTGTTAATTAAATAAGTTAAAAAAATTGGTCACGTGATAGTAAACACAGCTTCACAGAGTCTTAGACAGAGTTTATTTTTAAAAACCCTAAAATAGAAAACAAATAGAAACCGACAGTAAAATAGGGACAGGTAGTATCAGAACAGTTACAAGAAAAAAACACAATTGCTAACTTGAGTTTGAGTGCTAAATGCAGTGATTGTCAGTTTATTAGCATCACCTATTCGCAGTTACACACAGAAACCCTCACATCCAAATTCATAAGTACTGTAAACAGAGTTTTTATCTTTTATTTGTTAGATCTAATTATTCAAATGCTTCTTTTTTATATCAAGGAAAATTGAGCCAATTTAAAATAAATCGTAGGTTTTAGATTCTAATCAGCTTTTACTATACTGGAAGAATAATGTTTCATGCCTTCCTTATCTTCCTATAAACATAAATATGTAAATATTAGCAATATAAGTAAACCATATGAACATGCAAGCTTTAAAATGTATATTTAAGGGAATAACGCTGCTGTCTGAGATACAGATATTAATTTATCTCGTTCAGACACAGATGTCTTGTCTTTCTGTTTGTACTATAACATGTTATGTTATTTTATCTTCCTGTAATATTCAACCGTACCTTTCCAGGTGCGTAGCGTGTACTTCCCCCGGGAACTGCTGCGGCCGAGCTCGCTACTCACCAACCTGGTGCTGGACGACACCCGCTCCTCCACCTCCCGCCTGTCGTCATCCTGCGACAATCTGTTCGCGTACATCAGTGACACTGTTGCACCAGGTATGTGGGTATCGAAGTAACGAAGACGATGGGCTGAAATTTTAGTTCCGGCAGTGTAGTAAAATCAGATGTGACAAGCAGAGCTATGTGCACTAAGGATAAAGTACAAACCTGAGATCATTTAAATCTTCGAACACACGTGATTCAAGACACAATATAAAGACAATAGCACCCCGACAGCTGTCTGTCCCTTGGTCGTTGAAAGGTTTAATAAAAAAAATATTGATCATTAATATTGAAGAAAGTAGGTCATTGATCGACAAAAGTCAGAGTTACCATATGTGGCAGTGGCATTGGTAAGCAAGACCATCTTGACATTTTTAACCGACTTCAAAAAAAAGTAGGTTCTCTGTTTGACCTGTATGTATGTATGTATATTTGTCCGCGAATATCTTGCGTTTGGCTAAACCGATTTTGATGCGGTTTTCAGAAAAGTGTTCGTTACATTCTGGGGAAGGTTTTAGTATATAACACTAATGGGTATCCCGTGACGTTGCCTGCATAGACCCTGTTTTGCTTTCTTGGGTTGTAGATTTTTAAAGACGATTGTATGTTGGACTCTAACTAAAAAGTAAAAAAAAAAAAAAAAGCTCTTTTAAAAAAAAAGATAACCGACTTCAAAAACTAAAAGCTCAAAAATAACTATTTCCGAAGTCGGTGGCTTCTCTTCTGCCGGTCGATTTGTGTTGCCACCGACTTCGGAAATAGTTATTTTTGAGCTTTTAGTTTTTGAAGTCGGTTATCTTTTTTTTTAAAAAAGCTTTTTTTATAGATTTGTTTACAGAACTTTATACAATACTCACTTGCCCGGATTCGAACCCTCATACACTTTTCATGAGGTGCAGGTCCCTCAACCATTGGGCCATTACGACATTTAGTTTAATATGTAATAAGTATTCCTTTTAAAAATAAATAAACTAAACTGTTAAACTAACTAGACTAACTTTATTTTTTCTTGTTTTCTAACTTTTTTAACTTTCAAATGAACAGTTTCGGCTTCTTTACGATTTTTAGTATACAAGTAGATTATTTTTATTAGCACACTAATATTCTGCCAAAATGTGTTGCAGTTTTCTGGCAGCATCTGAGAACCTAAATATGTACACGGTTTCATGACTCTCATTATGTCAGACACAATACAACTCTTATATTAGCATTTTCACATAGTATGAATCTTATCTACATAATAGTAGGCTCCTAGCTAATTGTGCCGTTAAGTAATCTTCTGTAGTTTTGAAAAATTCTATAACTATGGTTTCGTAAATTTCTAACTAAACCTTCGTTTATGGGTAATAAAAAATAAATAAATGGGTAAGTACTGTTCTTTTACTCATTCCTTACAAATTTTCACACGCGTTTGAGTCAGTAAATAACAATAGGTTAACGATAACTTGGTCACAATGTGTCGTTGTAAGTTTTTCGTCGTCATTGCATAATGGGTGCTAGGTAGGTAGGTACGTAAGCTAATTAATTTGATTATTGTCGATCTACATAGTTTCAGTCACGCAGTTTTTTTAAAATGCAATAAAATCGTAACTTCTTCCCTACCACACCAACTAGTTACGTTCTGTTTCGTTTCTTATAGGTATTTGTTTTACCTTGAAAACGTTAATTTGTTTGGATAAGTGTAAACTCACTTTTCGTAGTATTTTCACTTGTGACTTAACACGATAAGAGCACGTATACGAATCAAAATCATTTGTTCTCAATAATTTCTAAATTTTATACATAGTAACATCGTGTAATACCTATTATGTTTTACAAACCAATTTCTTAACATTTCATTACATTAAACATCTTGCATTCGCTCCCCAATTTGTATTTCATTGGCGTATATTATATCATAAGTTATTAAATAATCGTTAGGGCGTAAGTATGAACTGATACCTAAACGGATGATATAATTATAATATTATGACCACTTTAAATAGCCAGTTGGATATTTAAAGTGTTCATTAATCATCGTATAATTAGCAGCAGTCTGTAGTATATTGCATTGTGGTACATTGAATAATTGCTAGTTAAACACATGTGTTTCGGTGTTTAGTGGGCACCCGAGCGTGCTGCGTCGACGAAAATCCTGCTTTCTCCGAAAAAGTGATGTAATTGCTAACGTACTCGCAGAGTCGTCATAAATATGTACTAATTAAATTGACAGACTGTTATTTCATGAAATTGTACCATTGCATAACAATAACAGCCATGCGTGAAATGTATCTACAATTTGAAGTATAAGTGACGCTTGGTATCTTTTTGGTTTGTTTTATGAATAGGTTGGTTTCTACTTAAAATTAAATGTACGCATTTTACATAAGTATTATAAATGTCTTATGTGGTTGAGGTCTTCTTGAAACACTCCGGGCTGATTAGGATGCCTCACCGTCAATTAATTTTTGAACTTTAATTTTTAATGCAACTGTTTGCTGCGACTTAATTCGCAAACGTTCATAAAAAAATTATATCCTAGTTTACTCCATTTTTTTTATATACTGATACACCTCACACACGGTCATCTGATCCCAAGTTAAGCTCTGCTTAGAGCTTGTGTTATGGTAACCAGACAACTGATATACATACTTATATCTATAATTTATAAATACATACATATTATAGATAAATTACACCCAGACACAGAACAAACAATCGTGCTCATCACACAAAGTTTGTTCTGGGTGGGAATCGAACCCACGACCTCCGGCTTAGCAGTCAGGGCTACTAACCACTACACCAACAGGCCCGTCAAAGGTCCATTAGTGATAAGCATTCAAAAATACCTTCTTAGACACGACGTAACACGAAACTACTATACAAATTACATGTAACTTGATTTTTCTGTACTCTCTGACTGTCTCGGCTGTCCGTTGATAACTGTTAATAAGAATGTTTCTTTATATAATTATATTGGCATATATTATTATATTACTAGACTAGGTGTTTCTACTGATATGCCAATCAGGCCCCGTACGTAACAAGATACATAAAAATTGAGGGTTGTAAATCTCAATTTTTTTATCAACCTCGTGTGTGTACTAAGTACGCAACTTATGCTAACCGGTTTCTGTGAATGGAAATCTATTATGGACCTGCATTATGTATAGGATATGGATTTTTCAATTATCAAATTCAAGCTTATTTGAAACTCATAAGCAACTATTTATTTAATTAATTAATTATAAATCAAAGCTTGTCCGATTTTAGAAATATATATAGCTATACACCCCACAACTTGAAGAAATATTCTAGTTTAAAGATATGAAGTCAGCAGTTAAGTAATGTGAGAAGTACAGCTTATCTTGCAAGTACTTAATACCTATTTATATATTCATAGGCAAAATATTCCCACAATTGATGAATTTAACCCCTTGAGAAAACTATAGTTACACACCAGGTACTTCAGCTTCATTGTTCCTTCCACCATAAGATACGATACAAGCGAAGAACGATGGACTAAGTAACATTACTTAGCATGTTTTAGTTATGCTAAGCCTAGGTATATCTCATTAATTAAAAACCGGCCAAGAGCGTGTCGGGCCACGCTCAAGTGTAAGGTTCCGTAGTTTCCAGTCCGTAACAATACGTGTTTCCACTTATGAGTTTAAAAAAAGGCTATTTGTTACATTGACATACTAAGTACGCAGAAATTATTTTGAACAACCTTTTTGTCTTTTTTGTAAAAAAACTGTTCTTTCCATCAAGTTCAAAATAATTTTCCTAGAAAGACCTTATAAAGTTCTAATTTTCAGAATTTTTCCATATTTTTTAAACTTATGGTTCAAAAGTTAGGGGTGGGGAGACACATTGTTTTTTACTTTTGGAGCGATTATTTCCTAAATGATTGACATTATCAAAAAATGATTTTAGTAAATCCCTATTCATTATTAAATACCTATTCAATGATATATCACACGTTTGGGTTAAGATTAAAAAAAAATCACTTCCCACTTTACATATGGGGGGCTACCCTAACAAAACATTTTTTTCAAATTTTTATTTTACCACTTTGTCGGCGTGATTGATATACATATTAGTACCAAATTTCAGCTTTCTAGTGCTAACGGTCACAGAGATTAAGCGAGGACGGACAGACGGACCGACAGACATGGCGAAACTATAAAGGTTCCTAGTTGACTACGGAACCCTAAAAATGAGTCACCGAAATGCATGACTTCTAAACTACTGCACCAAATTCCTTCTTTCTTATGTTTATTATTTTGAGGACAAAAATAAAAGGTTTATCTTATTAAAATCTGATTTCAAAAACCCTCATAATAAAGAAAAGTGAGAGAATGAGTCAGGATAACGTTCACTTGTTCAGCCAACGAATGCTAACTTTTATCATACCAAACGTCACCTTACTTCGTATAATATTTTCTGTTTGTAAAACAGATGACGGCCATTATTTGAAGAGAAAAAGAAAAATAAACACAAATTGCATTTCTTTTTTTATCAAATAATGCTAGCATCACCTAATATAGATATACATACTCGTAGTTACATATACTATTTACAGGAAAACACAAAACTTTAATTTTTTGTTAATAGTACCTCATTGGATCTTCTTTGGTTTAATAAGGGTTGCTGCCTCCTGTCGTAGAAAAGATAAGAAACGCCATTTGTGTTTGTTTTTATTTCTTATTTTTTTAACAAATAAAGGCCAACACCTGTGTTTTTTGGAAATGATGGCCAGTTTTGAACGTAAGTTTCAAGATAAAAAAACTTTTTGTGAGTTTTAGTAAATTGGTAAAACTTATTTGATTATTCCTATATATAAATGACAAAGCTTGTGAGGATGAGGATGTTTGCCGCTCTTTCAAACAATAACTAATAATAGTGTTTTGTTAAAACTTTGCAGTGATATCTAGCTTATAATATATGTATACCTACATCAGAATAACAAAGAGGCTACATAGCATCACGCTATAAGTAACAATTGTTTTTTTATTAACTTGAATTGGAGCACGACCAGTAGAAAACCCTTATAACGGGAATAGTGAAATCGCGGCGGACACTTAGTATTTTAGTAAAAATTGACTTGCAGAGCAGTAATGTATCTTTTTATCAATTTATATTAATTGCTTGATTTGACTTGGTTTCCAGGTCTGATAGTGTACGACGGCCGGCGTGACAACGCGTGGCGGGTGACGCACGCATCCATGTACCCGGACCCGGACCTGGGCGAGTATGACATCGGCGGCGAGAGGTTCACACTCATGGACGGCATCGTGGGGCTGGCTCACTCTCCCGCGCAAGGCCTGCTATACTACCAGCCACTGGCTACTGACAGGTAATATCTTATCTGCCGTGGGTCAAATGGTCCTAGAATGAAAACGTTTTAATTTTCATATCAACGGAGTCATCTCGTGTTCTTGGTTATAAGAACACGTGTATGATCTCCACACTATAATTTAATAACCGTACAATTGTCACTAATAAAAAATATTATTTTCAAACTGGACATTGGCAGAAATCACCGAAAATTCGGTGGATTGCCATAATATTGTAAAAGTTGAAGTTGAAGTTTCATATCAACAGTCTTCTGTCAGGTCCAAAACTTAAGAAAAGCGGTCGGGTTCAAAGCTCAAAAGAATTACATTTGGATAACTGAACACTATAAGAAAAAAGACATTATTTAAAAAAAAGCCAATTTTAATTGAAAATTCAGTCCTAACTAAACCTGTTTCTTATGAAGGCTTTATGATTACAGAATGTTCAGCGTGTCAACGGCAGTGCTAGCGTCGGGCCCCCCGGCGGAGGGCACGGACCTGCCCGTGAACCTAGTGGGGCGTAAGTCGTCGCAAGGGCTCGGCGTGGCCGTGGACCCGCGTGACGACACTATCATCTTCAGCCCCATGACCGAGACTGCTATCGCCGCGTGGAACCCCATCACCAACTCACACAAGTAAGCTTATGATTAAAGAGCACATTGTAAGAAAAAAGCAAAAAGCTATAAAAGCGCAATACTAAATGCCGCATAGTTTTTTTTTAGAAATTGTATAACAAAGCAACCATGGCTGATAATACAGCGTTGGGCGCTCATTCTGACAAAATCTTTGATCAATGTTGGTATAACCTGGTTCATTAAAACAAGGAATCTTAAAAGCCGCCGCCTAAAATGTTCTCTCGCTCGCACACTAGTGCCGTCTAAACTCAGTCGCGCGCGTACCATCAACATAAAAAAAATAGTCTTGATTTGCTTCCACGCTGTCTTGACGCGCTCAGTGATCCTTTTTACGAATATCTTGTTATAGTTTCTGTTTTTTTTTGTTGTTACCTATTTGTAATTGTTGTAAAAGTAGGCACTGATTCCGATGAAAACAATAAAAATACTATATGATATTTTTGGTATGAAAAAAAAATACTTTAACTTAAAATTTTATATGCTGACTGTACTATCCGTTAAAGCAAGTATATGCCGCCATTTAAGATTCTTTTCTTTAATGCACCAGCTTATAAGAGTATTTCTTAACAATGAGACCTGCTTAATTGCTAAGGAATGTTAATTCAACTAGGTACATAAAAACTTCGTTTTTTTGAAAATCTGTTGCTACGGCGTAGGCTGCGTAGCCCTACGACGTAGCTTAGCTACGAGCAATGATCCTTCGGGAAGACACCCTTTTCTATGATGCTGTCGAAAATTTTTCTTTACATAAAATTGCATTAATTATACAATAACATTGGTGAGTTCTGATTGATTGTGGTTGCAATTTTGTGATAAGGAAGTCGTTGCAACAGAGGAAATTATATTCCATGGTACCGTTTAATACC